>CM052444.1:35290473-35310499 GCA_028533085.1 Varecia variegata
TCATTGGCTATTCACATGTACTGAAGCATGTCCAGCATGCAGGCAAACTTATTTGTTCAAATTGAGGTAAAGCAGACAAAAAATTCTTAATATTAACATAAACTGCATAACTAAAACTAACCTTTTGTTGCTTATTTCATATAAACAAATTAAATTTTTTCACAGAAGAGACTCATGCCAATAATTTCTCTGATTTCATCACCTAGGTAAGCTCTTTTGTCCTCTGCCCCTGTGCAAAAAGGATGGTCGTGTGCTACAACTATTCCTTCAGTAAGTTAAGAGGGATCTGTAATAAAAAGCAAGCTTCTAGTAACTCCCTAATTACTTTTTCTACCTTTGCCATTTATTGGGTCACTGCAATATCTGCTCCCCATCTTGTGCTCAGGTTCTTGAGCTCAACGTTCCATTTCTTGCTCGCCAAAGGTATTAATCATCAATTTTAGAATCGTGTTAATAATAATGATCACTATAAGAGTGTGGATAGAAAATAATGCAGGTAAGATAAGGAGTTGCTCTAGAAAACAAATATAATATGTTGTGAGCTCTTGATCGTGTGAGAAATTACATGAATCAATAGCAGGGTATAGATGATTTCTTGCATTTGAAGGTTATATGGTAACAAATTTCAGGAATTTGCACCCAGGAGTATCAGGAAAACTACTCTGTGCCCCTTTTTTGTTTTACTGACATATCTAAATGATGAGTTTAGATTACTTGACTTTCTAAGTATCACCTAAATTCATGCTTCTCAGTTGTTCAATGCCATTTTGATGAATGAGTTTCATTTGGTTAGAACAGCATCCTAACTTGTTGAGTGCCTTTGCTTTCCAGGCAGGATCAGTCAATTGATGACTTGCCCTGACTGTAAAAACTGGAACTCAAACCTCAAAGGGCAATACTTCATCCAAAATAAAAATAGAGTGATTATTGCTACAGCTGAGGTAATAATCAGAAATATAACTTGAGTAGTATGTGTATATGGATCTAGACCCCATAGTTTGCTTAATCATTGTGGCTTAGAATACATAGTCATAGCTGATGAAGTCTCAAGGTTTCTCAGTGAACATTTTCCTAAAAAGCCTGCAGGGTAACATTTTAGGAAGAAAAACATGAGAAGGAGAATATTAATAGGTTTGCTAATTTCCAGTCTTATCCTAAGAAAAGACATTATTCTCTTATCATTAGTCTTGAGTGAGTCCTGGGTTCTAATGTTCAGTAAATAGCCAAAACTACATTTAGCACCACAAAAGGTTTTTAATTTCAGGTATTGGTGGAGATATGAAACAAAAGAATTTTGAGGACTTACCTTATGGAGCATAAATAATCCATATACAATAGTTCCAGAAGCTTGCTTTTTAATAATATCTATCGGCAGGGTTTCCTTTGCTCTTTTTTTGATGTGGTTTGGAACCTCAATCTTTTGGTCAGGACCAGCTTCAGATACAGAAGAGGCTTCATTCACCTCTAGGAGATGGGCATTTTCAAAATAATCTGACAAAATAATAATTCTGTTTCTGGTGAATTTTCTCTTTAAGTTCATGTTGAAAACCTTCATATGAAAGAACTGTTTCTCTGTAGCCACCGTAGCATGAAACATTGTTTTTGTCTCCTTTTCTGAGGACTCATATGCAAACGGATCTGCTGCACTCAGCACCATCACCACCAACGGGCCCTTCCGGAGATCAGGTTTTCTAGTGGTTGCCTGAGAGGTGGCCTGTGATTTTGGCTGCTGTGTATGATAGAGCAGGAGAACAAAGGAAAATTTTTGAGTGGGGAATACAGAACCACTACCCAGTGACCTCAGTCATAACCTGGAGCCCAACATTTACAGATGTTTAGAGCTGTGGTGAGGATGTGGGGGAGGTCACTAAACAGGGAGGAGAAAATGTGCTGAACTGGTGTCATAGCCAGAGGATGTCATAGTAAGACTGCATGTGTGAAAAGCAGGAGAACATCTTGTGAAAGAATAATCCTTAAGAAGTAAAGCATAGGAGGAACATCAGAGCAGTGGATTGTGAGAGCATTGTCATGAAGTACTTTTAAAGAAATTTTAGGACAAAATAATAAATTATAATCTTACACTAATTAGCATACAGTGTAACAGAATAACTATAGAACTATATAATTAAATAGCACTAAAAATGGAAAATGGTGCCCACTGGAAACCATAGACATGAATAGGTTTCAGGTATCACTGGTGTAGACAGGGCAATTTTCAGAGTATAACTCATAGTTCCTCTGCCTAGTGTAGCACTCTGAGAGCAGGTGAGAACACATATGGCTCTAATGCAGTAGGATCACAGTAGAGATGCTCTGGAGAGTGGCATCTCCACCACCATAGCATTTGTCAATGTCAAGGCTCTAGGAGGTAGATCACTATCAGAAACTTTGGGATCAGGGAGATTTGTCTTTAATATCCTTTCTCTATAACATCCTGGTCTCTAACATTGCAGCAGAACACTTTAAATAAAAAGGGAGGTGGTTTAGTAAATAAGAAAAATTGTGGGAGGCATGGGTGGGGCTCATCTGCAATCCAGCAGGCTGTGGGGTGCTCTGGCCTGAAATACCATAAACAATGATCACCTATGGATGACTGGACTTGATTGAATGTGACTTCTCATGAACTTGACCAGTTCAGCCTAACACAGGAAAGTCCTTTCCCCAATGCAAGCTAATGAGTAACAGCAGACTCATACCTGAGACTATTAATAGCAACGGTACTATGCAAAGTTATAAGTAGTCACACGAAAACAGGTCATACATGAAGGAAATTGTACAAATGCTTAGAGAGACATAATAAGACAATATATTGTATGAAATAGTTTTTAGAAAATTGTATGTATGTGTATGTACTTACGTAGGAGAAAATCTGAGAGGTTGTATAAAAAATGTAGCATAATATTATGCTGTAATAATTATGCTGGATTGTGTAATTTCTAGTAATTTAAATTTAAATATTTTGTGTTTGATTGCCAGGTTTTCTGACTTCAGTACTTTTTTTCTGAAATAATCTTGTATTAAGAAAAAAATCTGCTATGAGAAAGAAAGGACAGAGAAGACCTACTGACACTACAAAAATTATTCTATAACTTCAAGAAGGAGAGAATTATCTCCAACTCATTCTATGAAGCCAGTATCACCTTGATACCAAAGCCAGAAAAGAATACAACAAAAAAAGAAAACTAAAGACCAATATCTCTTATGAATATGGATGCAAAAATCCTTAATAAATACTAGCAAACTGAATTCAAAAGCACGTGAAAAAAATAATCTACCAGGACCAAGTGGGATTCATTCCAGGGATGCAAGGATGGTTCAACATTAGTAAATTAATAAAGGTGATTCACCACATAAACAGAAGCAAAAACAAAGACCATATGTTCATCTCAATAGATGCAGAAAAAACATTGTACAAAATCCAGCACATTTTCATGATAAAAACCCTCTACAAATTAGCATAGAAGGAATATATCTCAGTATTTTAAACACCCTATTTGAAAGACCCACAGCCAACATCATACTGAATGGGGAAAATTTAAAAACATTCACCCTAAGAACTGGAATGAGACAAGTGTGCCAATGTCAACACTTCTATCCAACGTAGTGCTGGATGTCCTAGCCAGAGAAATCAGGCAAGAGAAAGAAATAAAGAGTATCTAAATTGGGAAAGAGGAGGTCAGTATTTCTTTTTGTTGATGACATGATCTTGTATCCAGAGAATCCCAAATACTCGAACAACAGGCCTCTGGATTTGATAAATAAATTCAATGAAGTCTCATGTTGCAAAATCAGTGTACATAAATCAGTAGCATTTCTATATACCAATAACAGTCAGCTGAAAATAAAATAAAAGACTAAATATAATTCAAAATAGCTAGAAAGACTATAAAATGTCTAGGAATATACTTAACCTTGGTGGTGAAAGGTCTCTACAAAGAGAACTATGAAACACTGAGGAAAGAAATATCAGAGGACACAAACAAATGGGAAAACATATAATGCTCATGGATTGGTAGAATCAACATTGTTAAAATGTCCATACTACCCAATGTGTTTTACAGATTCAATGCAATCCCCATCAAAATACAATGTCATATTTTGCAGATCTATAAATAATAAATTTACACTTCATTTGGAACCAGAAAAGAGCCCAAATAGCCAAAGAAATTTTAAGCAGAAAGAACAAATCTGGAGGGCAACACATTATAAGACTTCAAACTATAGTACATGGCTATGGTAACCAAAACAGCATGGTATTGATACAAAAATAGAGACATAGACCAATGGAACAGAACAGAGAATCGAGATGTAAAACCATCCACCTACCACCAGCTGATCTTTGACAAAGCATACAACAATGCACACTGGTAAAAAGAAGCCCTATTCAATAAACGGTGCTGGGAAAATTGGATAACCACATGCAGAAGAATGAAACAGGACCCCTACCTCTCACCACTCACAAAAATTAATTCAATGGATAAAATACTTAAATGTAAGGCATGAAATAATAAGAATTCTAGAAGAAAATACAGGAAAAACTTCTAGATATTGATCTAGGCAAAAAATTTATGACTAAGACCACAATGCAATTACAACAGCAACAAAAATCAATAAATGGGATTTGATTAAACTGAGAAACTTCTTCACAGCTAAGGTAATAATCAACAGAGTGAATAAACAACCTACAGAATGAGAGAAAATATACATACACTATACATCTGATAAAGGGCTATTATCCAGAATCTACAAAGAACTCAAGCAAATAAGCAAGAAAAAAACAAACAACCCCATTAAAAAGTAGGCAGAAGTTATGAACAGAAGCTTTTCAAAATATAGTAGATAAATGACCACCAAACATATGAAAAAATGCTAAATGTCACTAATCATCAGGAAAATGCAAATTAAAACCACGATGAAGTATCACCTTCCCCCTGTTAGAATGGCTTTTATTAAAAAGTCCAAAAACAATAGATTCTGGTATGGATACAGAGAGAAAATTAGACCTACCATTTGATCTAGCAATCCCACTACTGGGTATCTACTCAAAGGAAAAGAAGTCATTTTATCGAAAAGACACCTACCTATACTTGAATATTTAATGCAGCACAATTCACAATTGCAAAGATGTGGAATCAACCCAAGTGCCCATTAATT
This sequence comes from Varecia variegata, assembly GCA_028533085.1. Lineage (NCBI taxonomy): Eukaryota > Metazoa > Chordata > Mammalia > Primates > Lemuridae > Varecia > Varecia variegata. Next base: position 35,295,628 of record CM052444.1, read on the forward strand.
CATGAGTGGATTAACAAAATGTGATATATGTATACTATGGAGTACTACTCATCCATAAATAGGTGAATTAATTACTTTTCCAACAATTTGGATGGAACTGCAGACCATCATCCTAAGTGAAGTATCTCAAGAAATGGAAAAACAAACACCACATATACTCACTATTGAATTTAAACTAACCAATGAGCTCACATGTGCACAGAGGGAAGTAAAACTCAGTGGAAATCAAGAAGGGGAGAGGGAGGAGGGTCAAATCCTACCTACCAGGTACAATAAACACCATTAGGGTGATGGGAACACTTATAGCCATGAGTGAAGCATTACAAAAGCTATCCAGCTAACAAAAACATTTGTACCCCTTTAATATTTTAACATAAAAATTAAAAACTAACAATAAATAAAAATTATAAAAAAAAGGAAAGAATTGAGTGTGTTCCAGCTATGGCTGATGTTTTCATTTCATCACTGGTGGCCAATCATACCGTATCCATTTCACTGTGTATTAGAGAAATATAAATCACTCATTTTTGGAATAAAGCTCACTGGAGTTTCAATTACTTATTAGACACTCCCTGATGTGTGCATACAGCAAAGGCTGGCCTTTCTAAATGTGACAAGAAGACAACTTCATAAGTATTCTCATAAACATAAAATTATAAATCATAGTCATTTCCTTTCATTTCCACGTCATGGTATACGGTGGTCCTTCAGCATACATTTTCCTAAATTCCTCAGCTCCACTCCGTATTCCATCACTTCCTTTTGTCTTTGAAACTTTGGGCCTCACAATACATATTATGTCTCTTAGGTCAAATGATCCTTATTTGCTCTCTCATTAGCTGTTCTGATTCATATCTTTGGACTTAGTTTTCACTTTTTCATTGAGTAAATGTATTTACTGAGAGCTTCCTATGAGGCAGACACTGATCTAGGCTCTGGGATACACTGGTTCACAGACTGACAATGGAGTCCTAATCTTGGAACTCAGAGTAAGGCAGGAAAGATAAACATTCTTAATTTCAGTTGTCATAAACAGTAGAAAAGAAAGAAGGAAATTTCTACCACAGAGAGCACCACGAAGTTTTCACCTAGGTCACTGGGGTCTAGGTGAGCATTTCCTGAGGACAAGATATCAATGTTGGGATAAAGAAGTAGAATAGAGTTTGCCAGGTCAGAGCTCTCCAGGTGAAAGTAAAGTGCAGTGTGAAAATCCTGAAGTAGAAAGGAGCATGATGTTAGTCAAAGAAATTTAAACAGATTAGTGAGCATAGGGAACAAGTGAGAAAGACGCTGGAGCGGTGGGCAGTGACCCAACTGCTGTATCCCCCCATATTGTTATGGACCCTACACCTGTCTCTCCCTCCTCCAGACAACTCAGGACAGAAAATATTCTGCACTCAAAGATAATGTCAGGTTCATCAATATCCCTGTGGAAGCAAAAGCTTAAAATGTAGTGAATTCTCATATATACATTTGATTAACTTGCTAATTATTTATGTAATTTTTAAGTAGAAGATGAGATAAGATTTCTGTATTTTTAGTAGAAGAAATTGAAACAAAGGGGACCAGAGAGAGCACACCTCAGTTGAAGAATTGTTGGATGGAGCTGAAGACGTCTGGGAAGGTGGGGGATGGCCCATGGCTGTGGACGTGCTGGCTCCTGCAGGACAGGGAGGCTGAGTCTGCTCCTCTGACACCTTAATCCTTTTGGTCCCATCCTTTCCTTTGGCTGTGTTTTTTCTTTTCTGAAAGTAGTTTGATTTTCCTGTTATTCCCTTTTAATATCAAATGAAGTGGAGCACATTTTCATTCCTGGGAAGTTGTCTTATTATACCTATCAATGTGTTTCATGGAAACTTGAGGCAGTTCTGTCCATCTGTGGTCAGTAATATATGGTTTCTTTAAACAAAGGAAGAGGAAAAAGTTATATAAATCATTTCATTTCTCAATTTCCTCTGTGAGGGACGTGTGGACTTGAAAGTAGAAAAACTAAGGTTTTATAAACACAAGCAAAGCATTTTCCTATCTGATTCTCAAATTACCACTCCTCTCTACTGTGAGTGATGATATATTTAGGTTATATATATTTACATTGTGTATACTGAAGTTTTTCTCTTATTACTGTGCAAAAAGAAGATGATCAATTATTAGGCAATTTGCTGAATCTGAAACCAGAGGGGAAACTCATGACGCCCTCACTGTCCGATGGAGAGACTGAGTGGAAGAGCTTAGCAGAGTTTCTTCTGTGGGACTTAAAACCTGTTCCTCTTTCTCAATCTCACCTGAGGTCCAGGAGTCACCTCTGCTCCTTCAGATGTAAGACCCTTGCTTGTGGTGGGTACAGGTGTAGCAGGACCTACTTCTTTCTGCTTCTTCTTTTTTGAGGGGGTTGTTCCTTTTGCTGGAAAACATTTAATTTTATTTGCAACTAATGCAGAAAAAAGACGGACATATACACCCAGAGCTGATGGTCTCAGAGAGCTGAAGCAGTTTCAATACTAATTCCTCTCAGCTCCTGCTGAGGATTCAGGCGAGCTCCACTGCTTTAGCCCAGCCTGGCCTCAAGGTGACCAGCAGTCAATAGCACAGGTACAGGCACAGGCATTGTCTCATGCTCCTCAGTGCTTCCCATACCCCCAGCCCCCGGGGCACTGAGCACATCCTTCCTGTCCTCTGAACTGCATGTGATCAGTCAAGCCCTTTCCCAATCCTGCTCTCCTATCATTTCCTTTTTAAAATCGAAGGTTCTCATGATGCTGACTGCTAGTTCATGTTCTCCAGATAATCCATTCAAATTATAGAAACCAGTGAATGGAAATGTGGTATAGGTTTGTGAGGTGAGGTATGGTGATTTGGGGCCTTGACCTTTAAAAAATATATATACATGTATTTTAACTCAGAGATTTTTATAACAGAGAAAGTCTTCATACTTCTTAGAGGTAGGCTTATACTTAACTACTATCTCTTTTTTTATTATAAGAGGTAATGATATGTTAAATAGTCTCAATAGGACACATACATTAATTGATTAAATATATATATTTCAAATTTAAACTACAAATTTAAATTTTTTGTCATTATCTAATCTTTCTAATGTACTAGACGTCTCAATCTCTCTTCAACTCCCTCTCACTTCTTTTCTTTCACTGCATACTAAATACACCTTGCAAAATACAACAATCTGCATTAGAAACGGAATGCTCTAAGTTGTTAACCTGTTGGCATCTGAAGTACCAACACTGTCAAGGCCACTCTAACAAATTGCAACAGGGATGTTATCAACTATGTCCAAAGTGAGGTTCTAGTCAAGGTTGAGAAAGGTTGGGGACAATGGCAGAGAGGGAATGTTCCCTGTTCCCTGTTACCTTTTGACTTTTCCTTTCTAAGAGTTTCTGCAATGGGTTGAAGTGCTGGTATATTTTTGCAGAGTTGGATAAGTTTGTCCACACTGGCGTCACATTTGAACTTCTTTACCATCAAATTAGCAATCTTTACTTTGTCATATTCTTCTTGCATTTTTTCAGTCAGCTTTAACTTTTTGGCCAGTAAGAACTTAATCATTTTAAACTGATATTCATTGAAGTCCTCTAATCCATTCAGCAGAACAATTTTCCACCGTTCATTCGCCATGTCTAAAGACATGGGTGAGCATACAAGAGAAAAATGACATACAATGTCACACACCTATACAGACAATTTAAATGACTGCTTATGCCTACTTGAGTGAGGAGCCCATATGAAAGTGGTTTCCATGGATGTATGTGACAAACAGGGACTTAATGAACAGATATGCCACTGTGGACATTGGGTCAAGAACTGCTGTATTAGGAATGCCTATGAAATTCATCCTGTTTAATAAGGATAGCTGAGTTGTGTCCAGGCGGGTGTGGTGGAAGGAGGTGTGGAAACAGGCAATCGTTACAGTGTTTAGAGCATGGGCTGTGCAGTGCCAGAATTTCTGGTCCCCATCCCATCCTTTACTGGGTCTGGACCCCAACACCCAATGCCTGCCTGTTGATTTCTGACTCTTCTCACTCCCACCATGACTAAACTGGTTTTAGAGTAAATGGTCTGCAGCCTCCTACCTTCTACAAATACCTTTCTGAGTATCTGAGTTGGAGTCCCAATCTGAGTCCCCTTGTCTCTTCCCTAGTCAGCTCTCATTAGCATCCTGTCTGCCTTGGTGTCGACCATGTCCTCCGTGCCCTCTGAGCCCTTAACACTACCACTTTGCTGAACATCTTCATGCTCTCTCCTGCAATGTCACACAGAATTTATTGGCTGAAATGATTTCATTAGTTGCTTGATTTTTTTTTTGGCTTGATTTAACTTTTTAATTCTTTTCCCAGAGCAAGTTTTCTCTCTATAAGCCATGTTTTTATCCCACTGAAATCCTTCAATATTTCCACATTCTCATTTCAAAAAGTTTCTTACTCCTAAAATGTCTCAGAAGACCTTGAATATCTGCATCTTTTTTACTTCTGGTACTTTTGTATTCCTTATATCCTATGCTTTGTAAATGTACAACACACCTGTGTTTTCATGCTTACTGGCTTTTCTAATTCCCTTCTCACTGTCTGGAAAGCCATTCCTACATTTCTTTCTCTGACTACCTCCCATACAACCTTTCAGTCTCACTGGAGTCTTTGTCTTCTGCAAGCTTCACCCAGAGTCCTACCATAGACCAGGTCCCACATGGACTCACCTGGACATATTTTGCACTTCGTGCACTTCCTTGACAATACTCAATGCATGGTATGGATTCCAATTTTCTTTTTAAATTAATGAATATTTTTAGTTTAAGAGCCATGTCTTTGTGTACCTTTTGTATAATTGGGATATTTTGTTAATAATTCCTGGCATTATTTGCTTCCTTCTTGAGAGAACATGAGCATCCTCAGATTGAAAAGGCTCATAGAATGAAGAGACAATCCATACAAAGCCATATTATAGTGAAACTGAAGAGTATTAGATACAAAATGACTTTTCTGGAAGCCTCCAGAAATGAAGAATAGATCACCCACAAAGATTCAAGAATTGGATTGAAATGGATTCTCAACAATAAAACTGTTACAGTAAGACAACAGAGTAATATTTATATAATTCTCTTCCAAAATCTCTTATCTATAGCAAAACCGGAAAAATTTAAAAATAGAAAGTTTTGATTTTTATTGTGAATATAAAAACAGTTTATTTGCAAAACAAAAGCAAAGGTGATGTGACAGGAGGCTATGTATTAATATAATCTTTATTCCACTTAAATGTCAGTGTCCATATGTTTTGTTATGAAATATTATGGTTTTGATTTTATAATAATGAATCAGATCCCAGTGGAGTTTCTAGTAATACAGTATTTAGAATATATGCATTAGCAGCCCCTCTAAAGCCTCCAAATTGTGAATTTCAAAAAAAAAAAAAATGTCTAATTACATAGGTATGGAAAAGGTGTTCTCCACTGGTTTTGAGGAGAAGGTAATTTTGAAATCAGAATTTTAATTTAGACAAAATGACATTCAAACAGAAGAGCCTCAATAACTCTTCTCTGATACTGAAGACCTCAGTATTTTTGCAAGACAAAGACTTCCATGAACACATCTATTGGAAATAATATATAACAAGAAAAGAATAAATAAAGTTAATAAATAATGCAGACCAAAAGATAAGTGGGGACAATGAACTTGATTATGTGTGCCTATGACTTAAAAAGAAAACCATGATCGAAGAGAAGAGAAACAGAAAGTATACTAATATGGTGGAGAGAGGAAGGAAAAAGAATATGACAATTTGCTAATGAATTTGTCTTAGAGGGTGAGACAGAGGTATAAGTTAAAAAAGCAAGACAAACAGGAGATTATAGAAGTGTCATAAATTGAATATAGCTGATAGTTAATAGCAGCATATACTTAACATCAGTTAAGTGACAATTTATCAAATATGATTTAGGAAATCTACATCTATGTTGTTAACAAACAATCACTTAAAGGTGAAAAAATTTAAAAAATTATCTTGCAAAGAGTAACTAAAAGGAAGCCATTTTATCTATGTTAGTATAACTCTCAATAGACTTTAAGACAAAAAGTAATTTCCAATACCAAATAATGATAAAAAGTTCAACTATTGGAAAAATACAAGTTTAAGAATTTATCTTATCATAATAAATATATATTATTTGTTATTACTTTATAGTCTCTAATGCTCCCATAATTAGTATTATATAATATATTTCTTTCCACACACACACACACATGCACACATACCCTTACACACATATATATTTATATATGTGTATACATGTTTCCATACATGTGTACATGATTACACATACATACAATGTACATTATATATGTGTATCAGCATATCTATACACTATAAATTTGAGAGCACTACTTGTAATAACACAATTTTATGATAGGATATCAGTATATCTTTCAATTACTAAATGAAAAAGGTAAAAAAATTGTAAAGACATAAAAAATTCTGACAGTATAATTGATAAATTAACAAGATTTATCTAACATTTATAAAATTTAGAAATCAACATTTAAAATCTCACATTCTATTCAAGCACACATCAAATAAATATTGTACCGTGCAATGTACAAAATCTCTTAAAAATTCTAAAAGTTGGCAACAGAAATCTTTATCTAATTGACTCCATCACCTTGCCACCAGACAAAAAAAAAATCATTAACTTTCGGGAGGGCATAAAGTAATCCCCAAATGACTGAAATACTGCCTTGAAAAGTTGGTGTAGAATGGAGGTAAAGTAAAAGTTATACATCCTCATGAAAATGTTAAGACAACACTTACTGGAATATCTGTGTTTGTGAAACTGAGAAATTTTCTACTGTGTGTGCATTTGTTCTCATGCTTTGTAAAAGTGAAATAATACCATAAGATACAGCTTTATGTCCAGATGGTGATCTTTGTCCTGATATTATTTCATGATACTGTTCATACCACTAGCTTGTCTTTTACCCAGGCCCCACCACAGCCACCGAGTTCCTGAGCACCTCCAGCCAAGACAAGCAAAGTCTTTTTCCAAATTGTAACTTACGTTAACAGACACTCAGAAAATTAATTTTAAAATCTGCAATGGTCAAAATGCATTTCTACTTTTTCAGGCCTCAGTTGTGATGGAATTAAAAGTGCCTATTATCCTTCTAACTAAGTGAAGGATTAGAATCAAGCAATTACAGTTTTTATTTTCCTGAATACAGCTGACATCAGCCCTACTCCCCTCCCCCCACACCTGGAAGAACCAATACTGACTTTCTCCTTGTGATCTAGTGGATTTCAAGGAAGAACACAGATCTTCTCTACAAATAATAACGCAGGACTCACCTCACTGCAAATTTCTTCAACAATAGTTCAGATCTTGAGATCTTCACAACTGCAGGAATCAACGCTTGTTTTGAGTAGAGAGATAAATCAGTAAAGCTCTCAGAAACTGAGCTGCAGGATGTTATAATCTCCGGAAATGCTAAGAAAATGAAGTGTTCACAAAGACAACAAGGAGAAAAGGCCCTGGGTAAAGTCACTTAATAACTTGACTAGTGCTGGCTGTTGCACAATGTGCTATCGCCCCAGGAAAGAGGAGTTGTGAAACCATGTTGAGACTCCACCCATCAAAGTTCTTAGCTTTCGATTCTGATTCTCTCAGTCAGGGAAAATAGCCAACTTCCTTCCTGTAATTATCTTTACTAAAATAAAAGGGGAAAGGGTAGAGGGGGGAGTGGATGATGAGAAATTATTTAATGGGGAAAATATATAATATTTAGGTGATAGAGACAATAAAATTCCTAACTTTGCCACTATGCAATATATCCATGTGACAATGTTACAATTGTACTCCCAAAATTTGTACATATAAATAAAAAATTAATTAATTTTTTTTTTTTTTTTTTACATTTTCAATAGCTGAAGAATGTCCAACATTAGAACTGTCTTATCCGGCAGTCTCACATGGGTCATTAGAGACATAAATTCCCTTGAATGACTCTCAAGTAAAAGAGAAGCAAAGTGAGCCACCCGGCCACACCTCCCTCCTTTCCTACACACTGAGTGGAGTGGCAGGAGAACTTGACAGAATCACCTATTGTTAGCAGTACTTGACTGCATCACCTGGATGGGGGAATGTGTGCTATGAAATCACTATTGGTTTAAATAGTACCTGAAGCATTCACCCAGTTATTAGTTGACAAACTTGGGGCTTGCCAGATCAGAAAATTAATATGAACATGTAAATTCTTCCTCAAATATATATATAAATGAGTTTGACACTAGTTGTCCTCTTGCCTATGACTAGGCTACTTTACCTCAACAATTCATGTTTACTCATGCTTTCTGCCTTTTTCATGGATGAAAACAAGTTGATAGTATCATGACGGCATTAAAGTCTTGAAAATTGTGGGAGTGTACTGAACTTCTGGTACAGTGAAGAGCCTGTTAAACTCTCTGTTCAGCAGTGTTTCTTCTGCTAAGAACAGTGGGTGCCTTCAGGAGTACTGTAACCCCACATGTCGTATAAATAGAACCATCCAGCAGATGGTGCTGTAATCTACCATCTGATCTGCAAGCAGGATGTGGCCACGTGTGGAAGGAACAAGGGGCTTCAAAAACAGCTCTTAATGAATTCCCTGAGTCCTTGTTTATCTGAGAATGTCTTAATTTCTCCTTCATATACAAAACTTAGCTTAGCTGGGTACAAGATTCTAGGCTGGGCATTGTTCTGTTTCAGAAGGGTGAGAATGGGGCCCTAGCCTCTTCTTGCTTGTAAGGTTTCAGTTGAGAAATCTGGTATAATTCTGATGGGCTTTCCTTTGTATGTTACTTGTTTCTTTCTCCTTACAGCTCAAAGAAGGGCCTCTTTAGTGGATATTTTGGTCAATCTAATGACTGCATGACGTGGTGTCTTCCTATTTGTACTCACCAACAAATTGATTTCCCTGATCATCACCTAAGTGGACATTTGGGAATAACACCAACTGGGTATTGGACTCAGGTGGGGGGAGGGGATGGGTGTATACTTACATGATGAGTGCGATGCCCACTGTCTGGGGAATGGACACGCTTGAAGCTCAGACTCGGGGGGATGGGCGGGACATGGGCAATATATATAACCTGAACTTTTGTACCCCCATAATAAGCTGAAATAAAAAAAAAAAAAAACAGCTCTTACAGACAAATGATCCAAGGCCACCCATGCAGCAGAAGAAAGCTGATTGCCTTAATCCAAACGAGGGCCACAGAGCGGATGGATGAAGTATGGATTTGAAAGCATATGAATGCATTTACCAAAGCAGGAGTAAGTCAAGAAAAAGCAAAGAGGATCTGGAGTGATGATCACAAACACCTAGGGTGTTCTTGATTTTTTTTTTACAGACTTTAGATTGCTATTAAGGTGGATGCCTTGAGCTAGCCTTAAAGTACATGGTAGAGAAGGATGTGAGGGAGGTCTAAGAGGACCCAATCCAGAGGTCAGAGGATAGAGACACCTGGCAGGAATGACCATATCTCAGGCCATTTTTCTGCCTCTTTCTTTGTAATTATTCCATTTGGGGCAATGCCTTCAGTTTAGACTTCAGCATACAACACAAAAATTACTGCCACCAATAAAGACAGTTCAGAAAAATGCCCCATAATCTATACTGTGCAGGTGAAATTTAATAGGTGAAGCAAAGAAATGCTAAAACCTTTGCATTTTTCCTGACTCTGAAACAGTGCCCAAACAAATGGTCGTTTGTGCCATCACATAAAAAGCTCACTAATACAACATAGAAGACCACCTGATATAAGGAAAAATGTCTGGATGAAGTTGCATGATTTTTTATCAACTGAAGTACTAATGTCCTGGGTCATTCAAAGTCTTCAGGAAAATTTCCCACCAGATTTATGTCCGACCCAAGATATTGACAAATTACTGTCTGGGGGGTAATACTAACACACCCACCACCTGCAGTTTTAAATAAAGTATTATTGAAACACAGCTATGCCTACTCATTTATGCATTGTCAATGTCTGTGTCATGGTGCAACTGTGGAGTTGACAAGCTACAGGAGAGTTCATCTGGCTGCAGAGCCTGAAGATTTTACTATATGGCTCTTTATAGAAAACATTTGTCACCCAGTAACCAGCCATCAGTCTAGCAGACAGCAGAAAGACCCTAAGGAGAAAAGCAAGAGGAGTAGAAGAGCAATCACAACAAGAAACCACAGTTGGAGCTTTTAAGGTCCATTGTAGGCCCATGGATAAAGGCTTATGATAAGGTTTATGGTCTAAGAGAAAAAAAATGGAAAAGGAGAGTATTAAAGCCCTTTTCCAAGTGATTATCCCTAAAGGCCAGAATAAAATATACTAGTATGGGAGCTGCAGTTAGGAAAATTGATTTACACATTCACGTGAAATGCACCACTTGAACAAGGTGTTTCCTCATTTGCCTTCTCAAGGAAAGAGATGTCTCCTTTTCAAGAAACAGGAGAGGGTGATTGAGTTTTAAATGATTAACCAATCTGATACCCCTTAGAACACTTTTTCATAATGTATTATGATTTATTAAATATTGATAGGTTTAATTTTGAAATATTTAAAATGTATTTTTGCATTCATTTTCATGAGGCAAATAGCCTTTTTTTCTCCTTTTGTGTAATATCGCTTTGATTTTGGTATGACAGTAATATTGATATTTCTAAAAGAATGTGTTTAGGATTGTCAACATTTTCTCCCCAAATATTTGACAGAATTTATCAAGTATCTAATCCTAAAACTTTCATTGTAGAAAGATTTGTGGTTATAACTTCCTTTTCTATATAGATATAGAGATATTTATTTGTTTTATTTCTTTATGAGATAGTTTTGTTATTTGTTTTACAGGAATGTTGTCTTTTAGTTCTAAGTAGCCAAACATACTAGTATAATGTTGTTTTTAATATTATTTTATTTTATTTTAAATATTTTTTCTGTAGTGTCATTTGTTTACATTCTTGATATTGGTCATTTATATTTTCCCTCCTTATTTTTCTGAATTATTCTTAGTAAGCAGACTCTCTCTTAGGAGGATGCTTAGAAAAACCCCAAGTCAAGAGGGGAGACAAAAGACACTAAAGCTATTTGAAGCTTTTGGCACTTACAGTTAGAGCATATGTTAAACAGTGTTCTAACATGCAGATAGACTAACAAACCATTTCATACTAAAGGTCTATTTATTAATATTTCAATCCATTTTTCTACACATTTAAGGGATACAAGTGTAGTTTTGTTACCTGTATATACTGCATAGCTGTGAAGTTTGAGTGAGAACTAAGTACTTAGGTATAAACTGAAAGAAGATCGAAGATTTCAACACTACAAAGTGCTATACATTGATGAAAGAATTTAAAGACAACACAAATAAATGTAAAGACATCTGATGTTCATGGATTGGAAAACTAATATTGTTCAAATGTGCCCGGTACACACAATAGTTGCAGATTCAATGCAATCACTATCAAAATCCCTATAACATTTTTTTACAGAAATAGGAAAAAAAATCCCAATATTCATATAGAACCACAAAAGACCCTGAATAGTCAAAACAATCTTCAGACAAAAGAACAAAAGTGGGGACAACACAGATCCTCATTTTGAAATATATTACAAATCTACAGTAATAAAAATAGTATGGCCCTGTCATAAAGACAGACATATAGAGGAATGGAAAAAAATAGAAATCCCAGAAATAAATACATGCATAAATGGTCAATTGATTTTCAGCAAGGGTACCAAGAATACCCACTGGAAAAAAATTGTGTCTACAACAAAATGGTGTTGGGGAAATTGGATATCCACATGTAAAAGAATGAAATTAGATTCTTATCTTATACCATACTAAAAAATCAACTCAAAAGTAAATTAAAGACTTAAATGTAAGACCTGAAAATATAAAACTTCTAGAAGAAAACACAGAAGAAAAACTTTTTGACATGAGTCTTAGCAATGATTTGTTGGATGTGACCCCAGAGCATAGTCAACAAAAGCAAAAATAGTGAAGTGGGATTGCAATGAACTATAAACCTTATGCATAGCAAAGTTATCAGTCAACAGGGTGGAAAGGCCATCTATGGAATGGAAGAAAATATTTGCAATTTATCTGATAAAATGTTAAGCAAAATAAATAAGGATCATCTACAATGCAATAGCAAATGAATAATTATAACTCAATTAAAAAATGGGCAAAGAACTTGAGTATAAATTTCTCCAAAAAAGACATACAAATGACAAACAGGTATATGAAAAGATGCTCAATGCCACTAACCATCAGGAAAATGCAAATCAAAATTACAATGTGATACCACCTCACACTCGTTAATGTGGCTATATTAAAAAAAAGATAACAAGTGTTGATGAGGAGGTGGAGAAATTGGAACCCTTGTGTATTTTTGGTGGGAATGAAAAATGGTGCAGCTACTATGGGAAATAGTATGGAGTTTTCTCATGAAATTAAAAAAATAATATCATATGATCCAACATTCTTACTTCTTGGAATTTATCCAAAAGAATTGAAATCAGGATCTTAAAGAGATATTATCCCTTCCATGCTCATTGCAGCATTATTCAAAATAGCAAAGATATGGAAACAAGCTAAATGTCCCATTGACAAATAAATGGATAAAGAAAATATTGTATCCATATAATGGAATATTTCTTCTTTTTAATAAAATAAAATTTTGTAATAGGTGACAACATGGATGAATCTTGAGAACATTATGCTGAATATTATAAGCCAGTCAGAGATGGATAAATACTGCATGTGTCCACATATATAAGGTACCTAATATAGTCAAACTCATAGAAGCAGAGAGTAGAATGGTGGTTGCTGGGGGGCTGGAGAAGGGGGAAATGGGAGTTGCTATTCATTGGGTATAAAATTTCAGTTATCCAAGATCGATAAGTTCTATAGATCTGCTGTATGACATTGTGCTTATAGTTAATAATACTGTAGTTTAAATGGGAAATTTGTTAAGTGATTGATTTCATGTGAAGTGTTCTTATCACAACAAAAAATACATGCTTCACTAAGCAGTTTTAGAGAAATAATATTTCTGATATAATTGGGTGTGCCTCTTCTAATCATAATCATATTCTGATATTCCAATGATATTTTTCTGCCTCTTGCATACCTTAAAACCACTTGGAACAGACCAGTCTCTAAGATCCATGAGGGCAAATTAACATCTCTGTGACCTGTTCTAACCTCTTTGGTCAACACACTTCAAATTTAGGGAAAGTTACAGTTTCTCGCCTACTTGAGTTTGGTCCCAAGGAGGAGCTCAGATATAGGCTGAGGTGTAAAAATGTAAGATAGAGTGGGGTCAAGGCATTAGAGGATGAAGCTATTTAAGTGAAAAAAAAATGAAGAGGCAAATTATTTTGGGTGGAGGGCAATTTCTTTCTTATCTCATATAGAGACAGACGTCCATAGAAGTTACAATTTCAGAGGGGAATCAGCATGATGTAAAGGAAAGCAAAGACATTGGGCAAAGCACCTAAATGACTTCCTCTTTCACTCCTAATTACCGTCACCTACAAACTAGCGAGCAATTACACATGGCTACATAAAGTAACATGAATATGAATATATTAGAATAGCTCAGAATATAGACATCATTTGTATATAAAGTTGTCATTTTCCCAGTGTCCATAAATTAAATTTGAATTTAGAGGATAATTTTAGCCATCTGTGACATCTTCTCAGGATAAAATCTGTTTCCTAACTAGCTGAATGATGCTGTGATTTTGACCATTTAATCTCTCTAATTTTCAGTGTTCTCAATGTAATGAGGAAACAGAATTCTGTAGCTTCTAAACTTCCTTTAAAATCTGGTTTCCCAAAAAAGACCAAAAATAATAACATGATATTTCTCAACAAACAAAAAAATGTGTAAAAGTTCGTGGTCATGCTATATAAATCTTCTTATAAAAGACATATCAGGAAAGAGTAGTGTAAGAGGAAAAACCAACCACTTCTTTCCCTGGAAATTTCGCTCCAACACCATGAAAGCAGAGCTGTGATGTCTCTTTTCCTTGGAGTAATTGGGCATAAATAGCTTTAGACCACCACAGTTCTCTGAGTTTATAAGGTTGTGATTTTGCATATTATTTCATTTTATTTTGTTGTTGTAAGAATGAGAGTGAGGATCTTTTTAGTTTTCTTCATCTGAGATAGAATCCCATCTTATTGTTTGTTTAATTTTCATCTCATCCTTATTCCTCGAACATTACCACAACTACCCCAAACCAGAATAACAGGCATGGATTCCATTTTATTTATTTATTTGCAGTATGGTGTTTTTTATTGTTTAAATTGTATCTAACACACATGCAGAGAAATGCATAAATTATAAGGGTAAAGTTTAATTTTCTTCCAATTAACACACCAATGTAAACACCCAAATCAAGAAATAATCAAATACTTAAAATAATGGAAATCAGTATTTGCTCTTTGTGTCTGTCCTCCTTCACTTGGTATTATGTATATGAGATTTATCTATATTGTTGTGCATAGGTGTGTAAATTCTTCCTGAATGATATCATTGAAGTGTGTTATGAAATAGTATTCTTTTTTTTCCTTTTTTTTTTCAATTTCAGGGTATTATGGGAGTACAAATGCTTTGGTAACCTAAATTGCCTTTGCACCGCCCGAGTCAGAGCTACAAGTGTGCCCATCCCACAGACAGCGTGCACTACACCCATTAGGTGTGAATTTACCCATCCCCTCTTCCCTGCTCCCACCTGCCCCACATCTGTTTAATGTTACTTCCCATATGTGCACATAAGAATTGATCGATTAGTACCAATTTAATGGTGAGTACATATGATGTTTCTTTTTCTTTTT
>CM052444.1:35310999-35382687 GCA_028533085.1 Varecia variegata
CTACATGTTGAGTGCGATGTGCACTGTTGGGGGAATGGACACCCTTGAGGCTCAGTCTCAGGGGGTTGGGAGGGGCATAGGCAATATACTTAACCAGAACGGTTGTACCCCCATAATAAGCTATAATAAATAAAAAAAAAAGAAAATTGCCAAAATATTTTTTGCTAACATGTAAAATGATTAGGCATTCTTCTTTGTAAAATTTTCAATATGTACTTACTAATTGTTATATTATTTATTTTTACAATGAAGACTCCATTTTTGGCTTTAAGATGAAAGGCCTCTCTGTAGAGGCTGGTCGTTTTCTCTCTACCATCAGTTTCCCATAGCTTTCAACATATCCCACAGTTGTGCAAAACTCACATGCTCCTTTCCAATTTTGATTTTTTGCATGTTATATTTTCTCTGCCTAGAAGTCTTTCCGATGTGTACCTTTATCTTGCTAAGAACAATAATACTTACTGCATATAGATTTCTTATAATGGACAAGGCACTGACATAAGAAATACACATCCATAATCTCATTATTTATCAAAGCATCTGGTGAGGAACATGTAAGCTAGTTTCCCAATATCATGCAGCAAATCAGCCAGATTTAGACCAGTTCTATCCTATTCCCAATCCCTCATTTTTAATCACTGTGTGAAATTAGTACCCCGCCCTCCTAATGTCTTCAAATATTTTAACATTTAGCACAGGTTTCAAATCCTGTTGAAGTCAATAAAGAATGTTATTATCTTAATATATTTTAATAAGTTTCTCCATTGACATGTGAGTACAAGGCATCATCTGTTCTTTTATACTTTTGGCTTGACTCCATGTGTAAAAGAGCATAAATCTGGTTCTTAGAAAAATTAAACCAAATCATTTCCTCTTTGGAAAACTAATTTTCACCTGAATGAAACTATGTATTTCAGAAATCAGTTTTGGTATCTGGTTCTTTTTACTCAGTTGAAAGCAGAAGAGCTGAAGTTTATCTCCTTCTTCACAGAAAATATCGTGACAGTTTCCTTTCCCCATTACTTCCATGTTTCCTGTATTATCCTGAATTTCATAGATTGTGTAGTTGCTCTTTAATGTTTTCTGTAACAGAAAATTAATATCTAATTCCTGAGAACATAGCTAATAACTACAACACAGAATAAAAAGACCCTTCTGACAGGTTAAAACAAGTTGCAGGACAGCACGTGGTAGTAAGGGACAGACATACATAAGCCTTAGGGCAGGATTTCTCAGTGAGCTCTTTCTTTTCTTTTCTTTTTTTTTGACACAAAGTCTCACTCTGTTGCCTGGGCTAGAGTGCCATGGTGTCAGCCTAGTTCACAGCAACCTTAAACTCCTGGGCTCAAGCAATCCTTCTGCCTCAGCCTCCCAAGTAGCTGGGACTACAAGCAGGTGCCACCATGCCCGGCTCATTTTTTCTATATAAATTTTTAGTTGCCCAGATAATTTCTTTCTATTTTTAGTAGAGACGGGGGTCTCGCTCTTGCTCAGTCTGGTCTTGAACTCCTAACCTCGAGCGATCCTCCCGCCTCGGCCTCCCAGAGTGTTAGGATTATAGGCGTGAGCCACCATGCCCGGCTAGTGAGCTCTTTCTTCTGAGCCTTTTTAAGTCTTACATGTCCTAGCATTTTTCTGACAGCTGTAGAACAATGGGTTATCCTCCTAATTTCTACTGCTTTCATCTCCAGGACAGCTATGATTCCCAAAGCACCTTTATCTAGAGGAATCCAAAATCCTTGGTACGCTTTTTTGTCCTCTGCCCCTATGTACAAAGGATGATCATGTGCTACAAGTATTTATTCAGTAGGGTATGAGAGATCTGTAACAAAAAGCAAGCTTCTAGTAACTCCCTAACTACTTTTTCTACCTTCTCTGTTTACTGAGTCTTTCCCTCCTGAGCTCAGGTCCTTGAGCTTAAACTTTCCACTTTCTTGCTCACCAAGGCTATTACTCTTCATTTCTAGAATTGTGCTGATAACAATGTCCACATTAAGGGTGTGTGCAAAGAATAATGTGAGGAAAATAACAGATTTTGCTAGAAAACAAATATACGGTGTTGTGAGCTGTTGATCATATGAGAAATTACATGAATCAATTGCAGGGTATAGATGTTGCCTTGAGTTTGCACGCCCTATGACAACTAGTGTCATGTATTTGGACTCTGGCATATCAGTAAAACCACTCTGTGCTCTTTTTTTTCACTGACATATCTACATGATGAGTTTATATTACCTGACTTTCTAAGCATCACTTAAATTCATCCTTCTCAGTTGTTCAATACCTTTTCAATGAATGAGTTTCATTTGGTTCGAGCATCATCCTGTTGACTGCCTTTGTTTTCCAGGCATAATCAGTCAATTTATTTCTTGCTCTGACTGTAAAAACCAGAACTCAAACCGCAAAGGGCAATACTTCATCCAAAATGAAAATAGAGTGATTATTGCTACAGTTGAAGTAATAATAAAAAATAAATGTAATAAAATATGTATATGGATCTAGACCCTACACTGTCCTTAATCACTGTGGCTTAGAATAATACATAGTCATAGCTGATGAAATCTCAAGGCTTCACAGTGAACATTTTCCTAAAAAGTGCACGGTAATATTCTGGAAAGGAAAACATGGGAAGGAGAATATTAATAGGTTCCCTAATTCCCTGTCTTATCCTGAGAAAAGACTTGACCCACTTCTCATTAGCCTTGAGTGAGTCCTGGGTTGTAATGTTCAGTAAATAGGCAAAACTGCATTTAGCACCACAAAAACGTTCTTATTTCAGGTATTTGTGGAGAAATGAAACAAAAGAATTTTGAGGACTTACCTTATGTAGCATGAATGAGCCATGTACAATAGTTCCAGAAGCTTGCACTTTAATAATATCAATCTTCAGGGTTTTCTTTGCACTTTCTTTGATGTTGTCTGGAACCTCAATCTTTACATCACGACCAGCTTCAGATACCATAGAGCCTTCATTTACTTCTAGGAGACTTTTATATTTCAAATAATTTGATATAGTAATGATTCTATTTCTGATGAATATTTTCCTCAATTTGTCATTTAAAACCTTCACATGGAAGAACTTTTCCTCAGTAGCCACTGTAGCATGAAACATTTTTTTGGTCGTTTTTTTCTGGGGACTCATATTCAAATGGATTTCCTGCCTTCAATACCCTCACTACCATTGGGTCATTTCGGAAATTATTTGTTCTGGTGGTTACCTGAGAGTTGGCCGATGGTTGTGGGTTCTGTGTACAATAGCACAGGAGAACAAAGGAAAATTTTTGAGCGGGGAATACAGACCCACTATTCAGTGACCTCAGTCATAACCTGGAGCCCAGCAACATTTACAGATGTTTAGAGCTGAGGTCAGGATGGAGGGTCGCTGAGCAAGGCAGCAGGGCATATCCTGAACTGGTGTCATAGCCAAAGGATGTCACAGGGGAGACTATATATGTGAAACGCAGGAGAATATTTTGTGAAAGAAATAATTCTTAAGAAGTAAAGCATAAGAGGAACATCAGAGGAGCAGTAGATTCTGAGAACATTGCCATGAAGTAATTTTAAAGAAATTTAAGGACAAAATAATAAATTGTAGTCTTGCTCTTACCAGGTTAGAATGGGAGAGCATGAAATACACAAATAAAATTAAATAGCACTGAAAATGGAAAATGGTGTCCACTGCAAACCACAGACATGAAGAGTTTTCAGTTATCACTAGTGTAGACTGGGCAATTTTGAGAGTATAAGTCATAGGTCCTCTAACATTCAGTGCTATTATAGCAGGTGGGAACACGGGTGGTCTGAAGCCTTCCTGATACCCTAACATCAGTAGGTTCAGGGTAGTGACTCTCTGGAGACTGCCACTTCCACCACCACAGCATTT
Source organism: Varecia variegata (assembly GCA_028533085.1). Lineage (NCBI taxonomy): Eukaryota > Metazoa > Chordata > Mammalia > Primates > Lemuridae > Varecia > Varecia variegata. The sequence continues at coordinate 35,314,883 of CM052444.1, forward strand.
CTCAATGTTAGGCTCTAGGAAGAAGCTCTCTGTCAGAAACCTGGGATCAGGGTGATTTGTCTTTAATATCCTTTCTCCATAACATCCTGGTCTCTTAAATCTGCAGCAGAACGCTTTAAAGGGAGGTGGTTTAGTCAATCAGGAGAATTGTGGGAAGCATGGGTGGGGCTCATCCACAATCCAGCAGGCTGTGGGATGCTCTGGCCTGGGATACCACACACAGTGATCATCTGTGGATGACTGGACTTGATTAGATGTGACTTCTCATGAACATGACCAGTTCAGCCTAACACTGGAAAGCCCTTTCCCCAATGCAAGGTAATCAGTAACAGCAGACTCATACATGAGAATATTAATAGCAACAATAATATGCAACCTTATAAGGAGTCATTTGAATACTGGGCATACATGAAGGGACTTGTACAGCTACTCAGAGAGAAACAATGAGACAATATATTGTATGATATCACTTTTATAATAATCGTGTATGTACTTCCATCGGAGAAAATCTGAGAAGGTATAGAAAAAATGTAGCATAAGATGAATGATGTAATTTATGGTAATTTAAATTTAAATATTTTCTGTTTGAGTGTCTGGCTGTTGGCATTTTGACTTTTTCCCTGATATAATCTTGTGTTAAGATAAAAGTCTATTATCAGAAAGAATGTAGAACATGTTTCATTTGTGGCTGATGCTGTGGGTTCATCACTTGTGGCCCATCATAGTCTATATCTGTTTCATTGTGTATCGTAGAAATATAAATCACTCATTTTTGGAATAAAACTCATTGAAGTTTCAATTAGTTACTAGACTGTTCCTGTTACATGCATACAGCAAAGGCTGGCCCATCTAAATTTGGTATGGGGACAACTTCATACGTATTACCAGAAATATACAATTAAAAATTGTAGTTTACTTTCCTTTCATTTCTACATCTTGGTATATGGTATTCTTTCCAGCTACATTTTCCTGAGCTCCTGAGCTCCTAAGCTCCCCTCCAAATTCCATAACTTCTTTTTGTTTCTACAATCTTTGGGCCTCACAGTATATACCATGTCTCTTTGGGTCAGATGATCCTTACTTTTTCTTTCATTAGCTGTCCTGATTCATATATTAGGACTTAGTTTTCACTTTTTCATTGAATAAATGTATTCACTGAGAGCTTTGTATGAGTAGGACACTGATCTCGGCTTTGGAATACGCTGGTCCACAGACTGACAAAGTAGCTCTAATCTTGGAACTCAGAGTAAGCTGGGAAAAGTAAACACTTATTAATTTCAGTTGTCATAAATAGTAGAAAAGAAAGAAAGTTGTTTCTACCACAGAGAGCACCATGAAGCATTCACCAAAGTCACCGTGGTCTCAGTGAGCATTTCCTGAGGACAAGATATCAATGTTGGGATCTAAAGGAAGAGTAGGGTTGCCTATGTAAGAGTTGTTCAGGTGAAAGTAACATGGTTTGTGAAAATACTGAAGTGGAAAGGAGCATGGTGTTGGTCAAGGAAACTTGAACAGATTAGTGAGCAAAGGGAAGAGGTGTGAAAGAGGTGGGAGCAGTGGACAGTGACCCAACTGCTGTATCCCCCTGTATCGTTATGGACCCTACACCTGTCTGTCCCTCCCCAGACAACTCAGGACAGAAAACATTCTGTACTCAGAGACAATTTCAAGTTCATCAATATCCCTGTGGAAGCAAAAGCTTAAAATGTTATGAATTCTCAATATATACTTTTGATTAACTTGCTAATTATTGATGCTATTTTAAAGTAGAAGATGAGATAAGATTTCTGTATTTTTAGTAGAAGAAATTGAAGCAAAGGAGACCAGAGAGAGAATACCTCAGTTGAGGAAGAGTTGGGTGGAGCTGATGAGGTGTGGAGAGGCGGGGGATGGCCCACGGCTGTGGACGTGCCGGCTCCTGCAGGACAGGGAGGCTGAGTCTGCTCCTCCAACACCTTAATCCTTTCACTACCCCCTTTTCCTCTGGTTCTGCTTTTTCTTTTCTGAAAATAGTTTGATTTTCCTGTTATTCCCTTTTAGTGTCCAATAAAGTAGAGCACCCTTTCATTCTGGGAAGTTGGCTGATTATACCTATAAATGTGTTTTATGGATACTTGAGTGGGTTCTGTCCATCCCTGGCCAGTTATAAGACGTGGACATATACACTTTCTTTAAACAAAGGAAGCAGAGAAAGATATACAAATCATTTCATTTCTCTAATTACCTCCATTAATGGAAGTGCTGACTTGGAAATAGGACAACTGGGGTTTTATAAACATGGGCAAATCATTTTCCTATCTGATTCTCAAATTACTACACCTCTATACTGGAGACAATGATATATCTAGTTTATATATATATACATTATATTTACTGAAGTTTTTAGCTGATTACCTTGTACAAAGAACAAGATCAATTAAATTACTAGACAAGTTTCTGAATCTTAAACTTGGTGGGAAACTCCTGATGACATGACTTTCCAATACAGAGATTGAGTGGAAGAGTTTATCAGACTTTCCTCTGTGGGTCTTGGAACCCATTGCTCTTCCTCAATCTTACCTGAGGTCCAGAAGTCACCTCTGCTCCTTCAGATGTGAGAAACGTGCTTGTGGAGGGGGCAGGTGTAGCAGGACCCTCTTCTTTCTTCTTGCTCCTTTTTGAGAGGGATATTCCTTTTGCAAGTGTAGATTCAATTTTATTCACAACTAATGTGGAAACAAGGAAACCATCTAAACACAGAGCTGATGATCTCAGAGAGCTAAAGCAGTTTCCATCCTAATTCCTCTCAGCTCCTGCTGAGCACTCAGGTGTGCTCTACTGCGTTAGCCCAGCCCAGCCTCAAGGTGACCGACAGTCTCAACACAGGTACCGTCACTGTCTCATGTTCTGCAGTGTTTTTCATATGCCTTTCCTGTGCACTGAGCACATCCTTCCTGTCCTCCAAACTGTGAGTGATCAGTCAAGATCTTTCCCAGTCCTGTTCTCCTATCATTTCCTTTTGAAAATCAAAGGTTCTCATGATGCTGACTGCTTGGTCGTGTTCTCCAGATAATCTATTCAAATCACAAAACCAGCGAATGGAAATGTGATATGGGTTTGTGATGAGATATGGAGATTTTGGACTTTGAGTTTTATATATGTATAAACACATACACCCACATATATTTTTAACTCGGTTATTTTATGACAGAAAAGAACTTCACCCTTCTTGCAGGTAGGCTAAGCTTAACTACTACCTCTTTTTTATTATGTGGGTTAATGATGAATTAAATCATCTCAATAGAACAGATACATTAACATGGTTAAATGTACATATTTCAGATATAAACAACAAATTTTATTTTTTAATATATATATTCATTTCAGAATATTATGGGGGTAAAAACGTTTTGGTTACATAAATTGCTTTTGTACAGTTTGAGTCAAAGTTCTAAGTGTGTTCATCACCCATATAGTGTGCATCGTACCTGCTATAAACAACAAATTTAAAATTATTATTTTGTCATTTTCTAACCTTTCTAATGTACTAGAAGTCTCAGTCTCTCATCAACTCCCTCACATTCTAGTTATTTCACTGCATCCCAAATACACCCTCCAAAGTACAACATTCTACATTAGAATTGGAAGGCTCTAAGTTGTTAATTTGTTGGCATGTGAAGTACCAACACTGTCAAGGCCACTGATTCAGAACTTGTGACAAGGATGTACAAACTTTGTCCAAGGTGAGGTTCTAGTCAAGTTTGAGAGGGTTGGGGACAGTGGCAGAGAAGGAATGTTCCCTGTTCCCTGTTACCTTTTGACTTTTCATTATTAAGTGTTTCTGCAATGGGTTGAAGTGCTGGCATATCTTTGCAGAGTTGTATAAGTTTGTCCACACCGGCATCATGTGGGAACTTGTCAACCATCAAGTTAGCAATCTTTACTTTGTCATATTCATCTTGCATTTTCATATTCAGGTTTAACGTACTGGCCAGTAAGAACTTCATCATTCTAAACTGATAATCACTGGTGTCCTCTAATACTTTAAGTAGAATAATTTTATAGTATTCATTTGCCATGTCTAAAGACATTGGTGAGCCTACAAGAGAAAAATGACATACAATGTCACACACCTATACAGACAATTTAAATGACTGCTTATGCCTACTTGAGTGAGGAGCCCATATGAAAGTGGTTTCCATGGATGTATGTAACAAACAGGGACTTAATGACCAGATATGCCACTGTGGACATTGGGTCAAGAACTGCTGTATTAGGAATGCCTATGAAATTCATCCTGTTTAATAAGGATAGCTGAGTTGTGTCCAGGAGGGTGTGGTGGAAGGAGGTGTGGAAACAGGCAATCGTTACAGTGTTTAGAGCATGGGCTGTGCAGTGCCAGAATTTCTGGTCCCCATCCCATCCTTTACTGGGTCTGGACCCCAACACCCAATGCCTGCCTGTTGATTTCTGACTCTTCTCACTCCCACTGTGACTAAACTGGTTTTAGAGTAAATGGTCTGCAGCCTCCTACCTTCTACAAATACCTTTCTGAGTATCTGAGCTGGAGTCCCAATCTGAGTCCCCTTGTCTCTTCCCTAGTCAGCTCTCATTAGCATCCTGTCTGCCTTGGTGTCGACCATGTCCTCCGTGCCCTCTGAGCCCTTAACACTACCACTTTGCTGAACATCTTCGTGCTCTCTCCTGCAATGTCACACAGAATTTATTGGCTGAAATGATTTCATTAACTGCCTGCTTTGATTTTTTTAAGGCTTGATTTAACTAATGAATTCTTTCCCAGAGCCAGTTTTCTCTCCGTAAGTCACGTTTTTATCCCACTACCCAACTGAAATCCTTCATTATTTCCTCATTTTTATTTCAAAAATTTCTTACTTTGAAAATTTCTCAGAAGACCTTGAATATCTACATCTTTTCTACTTCTGATACTTTTGTATTCCTTATATCCTATGTTTCGGAAATACATAGCACACCTTTTATTTTCATGCTTCATGGTGTGGCTAATTCCCTTCTCACTGTCTGGAAAGCAATTCCTACATTTCTTTCTCTGACAACCTCCCATACTAACTTTCAGTCTCACCAGAGTCTTTGTCTTCTGCAAGCTTCACCCAGAGTCCTAACATAGACCAGGTCCCACATGGACTCACCTGGACGTATTTAGCACTTTGTGCACTTCCTTGATGATGCACAGTGCATAGTATAAATTCCAATTATCTTTTTAAGTTGATGAACATACCTACATGATGAGTGCGGTGTGCACTGTCTGGGGAATGGACATGCTTGAAGCTCAGACTCGGGGGGATGGGAGGGGCATGGGCAATATATTTAACCAGAACTTTTGTACCCCCATAATAAGCTGAAATAAAAAAAAATAAAAATTAAAAAAAAGAATACCATAAAAAAATAAATAAAAAAATAAAAAAAATAAAAAAGAACCATGTCTTTGAATATGTTTTGTATATTGGGATATTTTAATTCCTGGCACTGTTATTTACTTCCTTCTTGAGAGAACATGGGCATCTTCGGATTGAAAAGGCTCATAGAATGAAGAGACAGTCCATACAAAGACATATTATAGTGAAACTGAAGAATATTAGATACAAAGTGACTACTCTGGAAGCCTCCAAAAATGAAGAATAGATCACCTACAAAGATTCAATAATCAGAATGAAACTGATTCTCAAAAATGAAACTGCCCATAGCAAGATAATAGAGTAATTTTTATATAATTCTGTTCCAAAATCTCTTATCTATAGCAAAATAAAAAAATTAAAAATGGAAAGTTTTGATTTTTTTGTGGATATGAAAGCATAATTTATTTCCAGAATAAAACCAAATGTGAGGTGACAGGAGGCTATGTATAATATTAGTTTATTCCACTTAAATGTAAGTGTTCAAAGGTTTTGTTGTGAAATATTAATGCTTTTGATTTTGGAATAATGACTTAGATCCCACTAGAGTTTCTAGTGATGCAGTATTTAGAATACATGTATTAATAGCCTTTCTGAAGCCTCCAAATTCTGAGTTTCAAAAAATGTCTAATCCTTCAGGCATAGAAAAAGTGTTCTCCACTTGTTTGAGGAAAAAGTCATTTTGAAATTAGAATTTTAATCTAGACAAAATGACATTCAAACATAAGAGCCTCAATCACTCTTTTCTGATACTGAAGTCCTCAGTATTTTTGTGAGACAAAGACTTACACAAATGCATGTGTTGGAAGTTATATTCAACAAGAAAAAAATAAATAACATTTTAAAATACTACTGAGCAAAAGATAAGTAAGTGTGAAAAATGAACTTGATTGTGCATGTCTATGTCTTAAGAAGAAAAGCCTGATGGAAGAGGAGGGAAACACAAAGTATACTAACATGGTGGAAGGAGGAAGGAAGAAGAATATGACAAGTTACTAACGAATTTGTCTTTGAGGGTGAGATTGAGGTATAAGTTAAAAAAAGCAAAACAATGAGGAGTTTACAGAAGTGCCATAAATTGAATATAGTGGTGTATACTTAAAAGGCCTAACCAGTGAAGTGACAAGTTTCATCAAATTTGATTTAAGAAATGGACATATATATTAAGAAAAGATCACTTAAAAGTGAAAAATTTAAAAACATTATCTTGAAAAGAGTAACTGAAAGAAAGCTGACTCTAGACTTTAAGACAAAGAGTAATTTCAGATACCAAATAATGATAAAACATTAAACTCTTAGGAAAATACAAGTCTTAATTATGAATTAATATAATAATAAAATATATTATTTATTATTACTTTATAGTCTTTCAGTGTCATATAATTACTATTATATATTTCTTTTAATACACACACAGACATTCATGCATGCCCTTACACACATATATATTTATATATGTGTATATGAGTTTGTATACATGCATACATGAGTACATATATAATAGATATTATATGTAGGTGTGTGTTAGTATATCTATACACTATATATGAATTTTAGAGCACTACAAGGAATAACACAATTTTATAATAGGATATCAGTATATGTTTCAACTACTTAATGAACAAGGTAAAAAAATTGTAAAGACATAAAAAATTCTGCCAGCATAATCAATAAATTAATAAGATTTATCTAACATTTATAAAATTCAGAAATCAACATTTAAAATCTCACATTCTATTCAAGCACACGAGAAATAAATATTGTAGCAGGCTACGTAAAAAGTCTTTTAAAGGTTCTAAAAGCTAGCAATAGAAATCAACTTGCCACCAGACAAAAAAATCATTAACTTTCAAGAGGGCATAGAGTAATCCCAAAATGACTGAAATACTGTCTTAAATTCCTGGTACAGAATGGAGGTAAAGTAAAAGTTATATATACTTATGAAAATATTAAGACAACACTTATTGGAATATCTGTGTTTGTGAAACTGAGAAATTTTCTACTATGCGTGCATTTGTTCTCATGTTTTCATAAATTGGAATAATACCATAAAATACAGCTTTATGTCCAGATGTGATTTTCACTTAATATTATTCATGATCTTGTTCACACCACTCTCTTTTACCCAGGCTCCACCACAGTCACCAAATACTTGAGCACCCCCCAGCCAAGAGAACCAAAGCCTTTTTCCAAATTATAATATCAATCTGGTGGGAAATTAATTAATAGGACTCAGAAAATTAATTTTAAAATCTTTAATGGTCAAAATGCATTTCTACTTTTTCAGGCCTCAGTTGTGATGGAATTAAAAATGTCTACTGTCTTTCTAAGTAAGTGAAGGATTAAAATCAAGCAACTGCAGTTTTCCTTTTCCTGAGTACAGTTGACATCAGCCCTACTCCCCTCACCCAAACCTGGAAGAACCAATACTGATATTCTCTTCGTGATCTTGTGCATTTTAAGGAAGAACTCAGATCTTCTCTACAAATAATACCCATAGGACTCACCTCACTGGAAATTTCTTCAACAGTACTCTAGATCTTGAGGTCTTCAGAAATGCAGGAATCAATGCTTGTTTTCAGTAGAGAGATAAATCAGTAAAGCTCTCAGAAACTGAGCTACCAGATGTTATAATCTCATGAAATGCTATTTAAATGAAATATTTCAAAAGGCAACAGGAAAAAAGGCCCTGGTTAGAGTCACTCGACGTCTTGACTCATGCTGAGCACTGGCTCCAGGGAGAGGGGAGTTGTGAAACAACATTGAGACTCCACCCATCAATGTTCTTAGTTTTCCATTCTCTTAGAGAAAATGAACAGCTTCCTTCCTGTAAATATCTTTATCAAAATGAAAAGGGGAAGGGTAGAGAGTGGAGTGGATGATAAGAAATTACTTAGTGGGTACAATGTATATTATTTGGGTGATAGGTACAATAAAAGCCCTGAATTCACCACTATGCAATATATCCATGTAATAAAATTACACTTTAACCCCATACATTTTCACAAATAAATAAATAAAATATATATATATATTTTTTACAAATGTCAATAGCTGAAAGGATTTCCAACATTAGAACCTTCTTATCCAGCAGTCTCACACATGGGCGATTAGAAACATAAATTCCCTTGAATGATGCTCAGATGTAAGAGAAGCAAAGTGAGCCACCCAGCCATGTCTCCCTCATTTCCTGCACACCAGGTGGAGTAGCAGGAGGAGATTTGGGTGGAACCATCTATTGCTATTAGTACTTGACTGCATCTCCTGGATGGGAGAATGTCTGCTATGGAATCGTTATTGGTTTAAATACTATCTTAACCATTCACCCAGTTAGTAGTAGTTAACAAACCTGGGGCTTGCTGGGTCAGAAAACCATTATGAACATGTAAATTCTTCCTCAAACGTACATAAAGGAGTTTGACACTAGCTGTCCTCTTGCCTGTGACTAGGCTACTTTATCTCAATGATTCATGATTACTCATGCTTTCTGCATTATTCACAGATTAAAACAAGTGGGTAGTACATTCATATCATGACCATACTGAAGTACTGAACCTTCTGGAAGTGTACTGAACTTTTTACAGGGAGGGGCCTGTTAAACTCTGTTCAGCAGTGTTTCTTCAGCTAAGGACGGTGGGTGCCCTCAGGAGTACTGTAACCCCACATGTCGTATAAATAGCACCATCCAGCAGATGGTGTAATCCACCATCTGATCTGCAAGCAGGACGTGGCCATGTGTGGAACAAGGAGCCTCAAAGACAGCTCATACAGACAATGATCTGAGGCCATCTAAGCAGCAGAAGGAAGCTGATTGTCTTAATGCAAACTAGGGTCACAGAGAGCATAGATGAAGTCTGGATGTGAAACCATATGAATACCTTTACCAAAGCAGGAGTAAGTCATGAAAAAGCAAAGAGGACCTGTGGAGAGACGGTCACGAACACCTTTGGGTGTTCCTGATTCTCTTTTACAGGCTTTAGGTTGCTGTTAAGGTGGATGAATTGAGCTAGTCTTAAGGTATGTAGTAGAGAGGGATATGAGGGAGGTCAGAGAGGACCCAATCCAGAGGTCAGAGAGTAGAGGACACCTGGCAGGGATGACCATGTTTCAGGATGTTTTTCTGCCTCTTTACCTGTAATTATATCATGTGGGGAAATGTCTTTAGTTGAGAATTCAGCATACAACACACAAATTACTGACACCAATAAAGACAATTCAGAAAAGTGCTCCATAATCCATACAGTCAGATGAAATTTTAATAGATGAAGCAAAGAAATGTTTAAAAAGGTTCATTTTTCCTGACTCTGAGGCAGTGGCTGAATAATTGGTCATGGTACATCACTTAGAAAGCTCACTAATAGAACACACAAGAACACTTAATATGAGGAAAAATGTCTGGATAAACCTGTGTGACTCTTAATCATCTGAAATATGAATTCCCAATGTCATTCAAAGTCCTCAGGAAAATTTCCCACCAGAGTGATATCCTACCCAAGATATTGACAAATTACTGTCTTGCAGACAATACTAACATACCCATCATCTGCTTTGTTAAACAAAGTTTTATTGAAACAAAGCTATGCTTACTCATTTATGCATTGTCAATGTCTGTGCCATATTGGAACCGTGGAGTTGACAAGCTGCAGGAGAGTTCATCTGGCTGCATAGCCTTAAGATTTTGCTACATGGCTCTTCACAGAAAACTTTTGTCAGCCTGTACCCAGCTGTCAGTCTAGGAGACAGAAGAAAGACTCTAAGGAGAAAAGCAAGAGTAGTAGAAGAGCAATCACATCAAGAAACCACAGTCAGAGATTTTAAGGCCCATGGATAAAGGCTTATAATAAGGTTTGTGGTCTAAGAGAAAAAATGGAAATGGAGAGTGTTAAAGCCCTTCTCCAACTGACTCTCCCTAAAGGCCAGAATAAAACCTATTAATATGGGAGCTCAGTTAGCAAAATTGATTTACACATTCATGGAGTCTTCAGCCACTTGAACAAGTGCCTCCTCCTTTGCCTTCTTAAGGAAAGAGGTATGTCCTTCTCAGAAAACAGGAAAGAGTGATAGAGTTTTAAATGTTGAACCAATCTTATACCCCTTAGAACACTTTATTGATTTATTAAATCACACTGATTTATTAAATATTAATAGGTTTAATTTTTAAATATTTTAAAAGTATTTTTGTATTTATTTTCATGGGGGAAATGGTCTTTTTTTCTTTTTGTGTAATATCTTTATTTGATTTTGGTCTTACACTAATACTGGTATTTCTAAAAGAATATGTTTAGCATTGTTAATATTTTCTCCTCAAATATTTGATAGAAGTTATCATGTGTCTATTCCCAAAACTTTCACTGTAGACAGATTTTTTTTATTATGACATCCTTTTTTGTGATAGACACAGGAATATTTATGTTTTATTTCTTTTTCTTTTTTTTTATTTCAGCTTATTATGGGGGTACAAAAGTTCTGGTTAGGTATATTGCCCATGTCCCTCCCATCCCCGCAAGTCAGAACTTCAAGCATGCCCATTCCCCAGACAGCGTGCATTGCACTCATCATGTAGGTATAATGTTTTATTTCTTTATGAGACAGCTTTGGTAAGTTGTGTTTTATAGGAATTTTGTCTCTTAGACCTAAGTAACCAAACTTACTGGCATAATATTGTTTGTAATATTCTCTAATTATCTTTTTATTATTTGTATCATGTGTAGTGTCGTTTGTTTACATTCCTGCTATTGGTCGTTTATATTATCCCTCATTATTTTTCTTAATTAGTCTTAGTAGGCAGACTCTCTCTTAGGAGGATGATTAGGGAAATCCAAATTCAAGAGGGGAGACAAAAGAACACTAAAGGAATTTGAAGCCTGTGGCACCTACAGCAAAAGCAAACATTAAACAATGTTCTAACACCCAGCTAGATTAACAGAGAATTTCCTACTAAAGGTCTAGTTATTTCAGTTCAATTTTATTATTATTATAGATTTAGGGGGTAGAAGTGCAGTTTGTTACCTGGATATATTGCATAGCTATGAAGTCTGGGCTTTTATTGTAGCCATCACCTAAATTGTGTATAACATATTCACTAAGCAATCTTCCCACCCTTCTGTATCTCCAGTATCTATTATTCCGTCCTCTGGTCTGTGTATATGCATTATTTAGCCCCACTTATAAGTGAGAACTTGTGGTATTTGATTTCCAGAGATAAAATATAATTAGAAAATTTTTCTTATTCTTAACTTGAAAGATAACCATTTCCTTAAAGTAATAGTAATGAAAATGTATTCAATGCTTATAGCATATAGATAAATGAAATGAATGACACAGTTGTCATAGGGGAAGAGATGGAGGAATTGGAAATCCTCTGTTATAAGTTACCTGCATTCTATGTGAAGTGATATAGTGTTATTTGAAGGTAGGTTTACATTACTTAAAGATATATTTTGGAAACTCTCAGGCAACTGCTAAAAAAATTAATAAGAAATATAATTTGTATACTATGAGATGAAATAAAAAGGAATCATAAAATACTCAATTAAAACCATAGGAGGCAGAAAAAGAGGGGGTAAAGAAAGAACAAATGCAACAAGTAGAATACAGCTAAAACACAGTGATATAGTATAGTTTGGTAATATGGTAAAAAGATAGTAATCCAACTACAATAATAACTGCAGAAGAGCCCTGATTTGTAGCATTTGTAAATTTCCATTGTGTAAATATAAGCACCTCTCTTGATTTCATGATGCCAAATGTTTAACAATCAGCTCAAAAAATTCCTGAATATTTAACAATCAGTTCTTTCTAATTTCTAGCCGGGGAACAAACAGGCTCCAGCACACCTCTGCTTTCAATTCATCTCTCTTTCTCCAAACATTGTGTGTGTGTGTGTGTGTGTGTGTGTGTCTTATGTATTTTTCAGGATAATTGCCACGTAAAATGTTAAACATATAGGTAAATGTTAATTGAGAGGTATTATGTTCTGAGAGATAATATCTCTCCATTATGTACTTTTTTTTTTACAATAATCTTCCATTTCTCTCTTTATGACAAAAGGCAGCTTACTATTATAACTTCTGGCCTCATTTTCCATACCCTTCCACATATACCAGTGGAATTTATACCAGTTTCAATTTTGCAGAACTATTTATGTTGCTTCCCAATTTTGAGTATTTGTAGGTGACATTTCTTTTATCAGTATTTTCAATGTCTTTACATCACTAAGAACAATAGTATCTACTAGATATTGATTTCTCACTATGCAGTGGGACTGTATTAAATAAAGTATATACATTATGTCACTTTATTTTCAAATCAAGCCTATGAGGCAGAGTTTCTCCATTTGAGAGAAGACTATTGTCTTACTCCATTGGGGCTCATATAAAAAATATCGTAGATTATGTGGCTTAAATGACAGATGTTTCTCTCAGTTCTGGATACTGGGGCTTCCTAAGTCAAGGTGGTAGCCAGTTTGGTTTCTGGTGTGGGCCCTCTTCTAGGCTTGTAGATAGCCGTGTTCCTGCTGGGTCCTCACCTCATGGAAAGAAAGAAAAAAAGGAAAGAAAAGAGGGGAGGAGAGGAGAGCAGAGGAGACGGGAGGGGAGGGGAGGCAAGGTGAGGGGAGGGGAGGAGAGGATTCTCTGATACCTTTTCTTATAAGGGCACTACTCTCATTATGAGGACACCACCATCATAACCTACTTCCCACCCAAAGTTCTTATATTTTCAAATATCATCACTTTGCATGTTAGGGCTTCACCATATGAATTTGGGGAACATAATCCTGTTTGTAGCAACCATTTAAGCTGTTTTTCCAATATTATCTGACTAGTGAATATTGGAGCTGGATTCAAACTAGGTCTATCTTATTCCAAAGTCCATGTTCTTGACCGCTAAGCAAAATTACTTCCCTGCCTTACTAATTTTCTATAAATCTTTTATTATTTAGCCCAGCATTCACATCCTTTTAAGCTTACATGAATGCCATTTCTCTCATTATCTCTTAACAAAATTTTCTACTTACAGTATTAGCGCATGGGCATTGTATGGATTCTCATGCTTCTTGCTTAGGCTAGACGTTTTGGGTTCAAACACAGGAACTGGATTCTACCAAGCCTAAACCATATTTTCTCTTTTGGAAAATTCATACTTGTCTATCCAACTCCCACCTTAATGAAAGTATGAATTTCAGATGTCAGCCTCAATCTTTGGTTCATTGATCTCAGTTGAGAGCAGGAGTTGAAGCTTAACTCCTTCCTCACCCTTGATATTGTGCTATTTTCTTTTCCCCACTGCATTTATGGCTTTTATATTTTTCTGTATTTCATAGATTGTGTTCCACTTAACATGTATTTTATGATTAAATTATATTATATGATAGAGTTATAGGATGATTACATTCTATAGATAAATTGAGGAAGGTAGAGCACCTGCACCAAATGTGAATGTGTTTAAGTAGCAAGTTAACGGATAGGAAAACTTCCTGCAGGACCAAGAATCACCCCCCATAAGCTAAGACCAAAAGAAAACGGGCAGATAACTCCAGATTGTTAGCTAGTCAATGACTTATTCTGGGGAAACTATTTGGCAGTCCTAAGCAGGAGCAAGAGGAGGCATATCTCCCTGTTTGCAATGCATCACTGTCTAATCTTTTATAATGTAAGAAGAATAGGGAAAGAGAAAGCAGGGATAACACACTTATCACTAATAATGTGTTAAGCCCTTTGGTTGCTCTCCTAATCTATTTACTTCCTGCTTACAGGGATTGTTTGAATTTCCTGCAATCTGGTCCACATTCCTAAGGGGAGGGAGGAGGTTTTGGGAAGTAGCAGTTAACTTGGCACCAGTAAGCATTTTCCAGATGCACTGCAGCCTCCTACAGCTCACTCTGAGGTCAGTTCCCAGAACATATTTTCACAGCAATGGCATTCCCTCCTCTCCAATTTGCATGCTTCTCCCAAGTAGTCTTTCCCTGTAATTTTGTAGTTTATATTGAAGTTTTGTCTTCTTTCATTTTTACTTTTGGACAAAGCTATAAACTCCAGACAATTCTAGTAGCAGCAATTGTTTCCGTTGTTTTGGGGATAAGCTCTCCACTTTGGAGTGAAATAAAGATGAGACTCCGTGTTGGGGCAGGAGAGGAGAATGAATTCATATGTTAATCTCAGGGGTGATGTGGATCAGTTCCATCCTACTGTGCACAGCTGGAGTTGGCACTATTAATCTCATCTTCATTGTATGGCACATGGAGAGTATATGAGTGAGTGACATTTCTGAATCACTGTTCTCCGACCCTCACTGTAATGGACAAGGCATACTTTCCTACTGTTTCAGTCTGTTTTGTGCTGCTGTAATGGAATAGCAGACTAGGTAATTTATGCAGAACAGAAATTTATTTCTCACACTTCTAGAGGCTGGCACATTTAAGATCAAGGCACTATTATCTGGTGAGGCCTTCTTGTTGTGTCTTTGCATCATGGGAAAGCAAAAAAAAAAAAAAAAAAGCTAATTCACTCCCTCAAGCTCTTTTCAGACTGGCATTAATCCATTTGTGAGAGTCGAGCTCTCAAGATCTGAGCACATCCCAGTAGGCCCCACCTCCCAACACTGTTGCATTAAGAATTAACTTTCAACATGAGTTTTTGAGGCAAGAAAAAAACATTCAAACCATAGCACCTACTCTAGCTCTATCTCTGCTGTCTCCATGCTCTATTTGCTTATTTCATCTAAGATAGACCATTCCCCAGGAAGCATCATTGAGAATCTTTACTAGATTGATAATTCCTTTACTCTGCTTTATTTCAGTACTTCCTCTTTTGCCTCTTAAGATTTCTGCTGGTATCATTTCACCCAAAAATAGGTCATGAGAATCTTTACTGCTGCTAATAGTGAACTCTGCACCCTAAATATCTGTTTTTTGGAATTCTTACTTCACATTACTAAAATCCATGTTACTCAGATTTACTCAATAAGGGAAAAAAGAAGCAGAACTTATATTTCTTAATATTTTTGCTTGATTTGGGGTGTTGACATATTGAGAAGAGAAAAATAATTTGCAAGTAATGGAGAAGTGGTGTTTGAATTTTATTTCCTTTAATGTTTTAGATCAGGGCTTGAGAACCTTTGTTCCAAGGAAAGAAACTCCTAAGCAACCAAATACATGTTTCTGTATCCTTGGATGTTTCAGGCATCAGTGCTTGAGTGTAAGACAGGAAAAAAAATACAGAATTATGGACATAAAAGATTTTAGAATGTTAGCGGAGCAAATGCCTACTACTGTGGTCTGTCTTGTTTCCTAGCCAATGACAAGTGGCTAATGCTCCTCAGGCTAACAGAACCAAAAACTGATTTAGTCATCCAGGGGTGGGGAACATACAGCCTTGGGCCCTACATGGCCTTCTGGACCCTTGACTGAATCCAAATTTTACAGAACAAACTCTTTTTGTGTTTGTTTTTTGTTGAGACAGAGTCTCGCTCTGTCACCCTGTCTAGAGTTCAGTGGCATCATCATAGCTCACTGTTACCTCAAACTCCTGGGCTCAAGTGATTCTCCTGCCTCAGCCTCCTGAGTAGGTGGGACTACAGGCTTGTGCCACTACACCTGGTTAATTTTTCTATTTTTTTGTGGAGATGGGGTCTTTCTCAGGCTGGTCTCAAACTCCTGGCCTCAAGTGATCCTCTTGCTTTGGCCTCCAGAGTGCCAGGATTACAGGTGTGAAATAAAGGGATTTGTTCTGTGAAGTCTGGATTCAGTTGAGGGACCACATTTGGGGATATGGAGGGCCACATGTGGCCTTGAGGTCACAGGTTCCCCACCCTGCATGAGCATCATCAATTTGCAAAGAGATAAGGGATTACTCAGGGAGCAGAGACCAAGCTCCTTCAAGGAGTTTGGAATATGGCAAGTTATTGCTTCTTAACATTGTGGCAGTAATTTAAGTACCATATGATTTCAAAATTGCAGAATATTATGGCATATCCAGAATAAAAGTACACCTATAGTCTAAATAAACATTGGAGGCACCAGTTAAATTATGATGAAAAAATAACTAATAACAGAAACATTAAAATAAATTCCATGTTTTGTAGTAACTTACAAATTCAGTTACTTTTAGTTCCATGTAGTACACCATGTTTTACTTCCTTTTTACAATCTAGGTTAGCTGGTGGGATGAAACCATAGGAAGTTGGATTTTTCCTCCTGGAGACAGAAATTTGAAAGTTTCCTACCTTGATTATATATGGTGTTATATATATGGCATATTATCTTAAACTTTGAAAAGCCCTCTCAACTTTTCTCCCTTTTGAAATTATTCCACAAGTAGAACTGTAATTTGATTACAGTGATTTGTTCTGTTTTTCATCTATGCTATTTATGGCTTGGAAATCCCTCTTTGAAATTGTACAGTGAGGACATTTACTCTATCCATGCTCAAGTAACTCTGGCTCTTGATTAATCAAAACAAATGCAACCAGGGAATCTAGTAAGTGGAGATGCCCAGGGCGGAATTTTTAGAGAAGGAAGCTTAGACAGTAGATTCAACAAATATTCATTTAACCAGTGTTTATTAAATACCTACTGTGTGCCAGCTACTATTCTAGGACGTAGGAGTATAGCAATGAACAACAGGCAAAGTTGTGCCTACAAGTCACTTCTATTTCTGTGGACTGCCAATTAAAATAATAAACAAATAGCAGCAGCATATATAGTATAATGTCAAGTATATAAGTGCAATTAGGAGCTGCAAATGGGCCAGGCACAGTGGCTTACCCCTGTAACCCTAGCACTTTGGGAGGTCAAAGCGGGAGGATTGCTTGAAGCCAGGAGTCAAGACCAGTCTGAATGAGACCCCATCTCTACAAAAATTAGGAAAATTAGCTGGGTGTGGTAGTGTATACCTGTAGTCCCAGCTACTTGGGAGGCCGAGGCAGGAGAATTGCTTGAGCCCAGGAGCTATGATGACACCACTCTAGCCCTGGGTGATAGAGGAAGACCCTGTACCCCCTGCCACATCCCCAGAAAAGAACTGCAAATGATGTAAGTTAATAGAGAATAATGGGATCATTTGCTATTTTGCAGCACGTGCTCACTAAAGGTTGAGCTTAGAAGGGTGCAATTGAGGAGAAATCTGAATCAGAGTGGGAGAGCAAGCTGTACAGATATTCTAGGTGAAGAGAGACAAATGATTAAGGCAAAAGAAAATGCTAACATTAATACTTCAGTTATAACAGGGCTAGCTATTTGGGGGTGGTACTTTCCAAATCACAGCAAATAACACCAGCCTTATTTTTCTTTCTTTCTTTTTTAAAAACAGGATCACTCCATACTCTCTGTACAAGAAGGCAGTTGGCAAACAAAGAACAGAGGATGTGGATTCAGGGGACTTTGGATCAGTGTTTTGTATTTCCTTTTACTGGCTGTGTGGCCTTAGTGACGTTTATTCCACCTAATTTAAATTGTAATAATTGGGAGATTATAATAAATAGCAAGTGTCCTGTGTCAGGTATCTTATTCTGGGTACTTATACCCGGGGGTGGGGGTAGTAATTATCATCCCATTTCAGAGATAAGTAGGTGCTCCCTGAACTTTTTTTCCCTGTTCCACCTCCCAGGCTCCACGTGAAAGTACACTGTAAACAGTGAGAAGCTATCCAGTGGTTAGCTATTATGCATGGCGCAGCGCCACACTTCTCAAACTGCAGTGTGGGCAACGCTGGGATCATGAAGACACCAGGTAGATCCACATGTAGTTTCTTTTTCTTCATTGTTGGTTGTGATTTTTTTTTCTAAAAGGAGAATTTGGAATATTTATAAGGAATTTCTTTAACAAAACGTGCAAATCTGTAGCATTTTCTGTGTTCTTTTCATCTTCACAGATTTTTTAATTTTTCTATTTTTTGCCAATTTATTTAAAAATATTAAGGGGGTACAAATGTTTTAGGTTATATGGATCACTCTGTAATCCTTGAGTCCTGGCTATAGGTGTGCCCATCTCCCAAATAGCGTTCATTGTTCCCATTAGGTAGGTTTTTGCCCCTCTACTCCTCTCCCCTCAGCTCTGGTTGATTTCTGCTGAGTTTTACTTCCCTCTGTGCGCCTGTGAGCTCATGTTGGCCTGTTCATACTGTTGGAAAGTCCCTTATTGCTTTGTTCTACTTCTTGTTCTATTGTTTTATAAGAGCTGTGAGTTTTGTAAGGTTTTTTTTAGGTGATTGTACGTCAGTGGGAATCTGTTATGCTAATCTCTGGATAGTCCTGTTCTAAGTATTTTGTGCAGGGCAAGTTTGGTCATGGAAAATTCCCTCAGTGTTTGCTTGTCTGGAAAAGACTTAATTTCTCCATCGATTGTGAAACTTAGTTTTTCAGGATGCAAAATTCTAGGCTGGCATTTGTTCTGTTTAAGAAGATTGAAGACCGGGTGCCTATTCATTCTGGCTTATAAGAGTTCCTTTGAGAAGTCTGCAGTTAGCCTCATGGGTTTTCTTGTATAGCTTATTTGGTGCTTTCATCTTGCTGCTTGCAAATTATTTTCTTTCATTCTGATTTTGGCAGGTTGATTACTGTGTGTCTTAGAGATGACCTTGCTATGAATTTTCCCGGTGTTTGATGTCCCTCTTGTATCTGTATGTCTGAATTTCTTGCAATATAAAGGAAGTTTTCCTCAATAATTTCCTCAGATAGGTTTTCCATGCTTTTAGCTCTTTCTTCACCCACAGAGATACCTATAATTCAAATGTTATTAATAGTTCACTTCACATAGTCCCATATTGCTCTTAGTGATTGCTCAGACTTTTTTATATTCTTCTTTGCTTCTGTGAATGACTCAGTTATCTTGAGAGACTTGTATTCAAGCTCTGAAATTCTTTCTTCCCCTTAGTTTAGCCTGTTGTGGAAGTTTTCTGCTGTGTTTTGAAATTCTGTAAATGACTCTTTCATTTCTTTAAGTTCTTTTATATCCTTTCTTATGTTATCTGGCTCTTTAGTGACTTTCTCATTTTTTCATTGATTTCCTGAAAATTTTTTGGCTTCTTTTTGTTGGTTTTCAACTTTCTCTTCAATTCCATTCACCTTATTTGCCATCCATATTTTGAATTCCATTTCTGTCAATTCTGCACTTTTCTTGTGTGTGGAGTCCACTGCAGTAGCTCCATTGTGATCCCTTGGGGGTGTCAAACTATTTTGTTTTTTCATGTTGCCAGGGTTCTTTTGCTGCCTTTTTTCTCATCTGGCTCCTCTTCTCTTGGCTCTGGGATAATAGACTTGCAGGACACCCGTTCTCCTTTGCTGGGGATTCTCCTGAACCAAGTCCAGGAGTGATGGCTGCTCAGGGCTCGGGCGTCCTAAGTGAAGTGTTAGACCTTGGGGAGGCTCTGCCAGCCCAGTAGTACTGGTGGGGACTCAGTAGTGGAGTCTGATGTCCAGCACAGCTCCAGCGTCTCAGGGGTGAGTCGCAGGTCGGTTCAGGGCCGAGGACCTACAGGGGCAGAGTCTCGGACTCGGGCACAGAGAGATCTTCAGAGCTGGCTCTGGGGATTTCGAGGGCAGAGCCACCCAAAGGGGGGCTGTTCCACCAGTGTGGTGACTGCTGATGTGCAGTCGTGCAGGCAGGGGTTTGTCTCGGCAGCCCAGGGTCTATGTAGGTGAGCCAGAGCTGCTGGTTGACCAAGTTTCTCCCCCGACACCTAGGACCCACTGCAGCAGTCGCCCAGGCTTCGTAAGTGGTGCCTGTGGCTCCCCGGCTGTCAGCTCCCACATCGAGGACGAGATGTGCTTGGACCCCCAGTCATAGGGCATAACATGTGGGAGTGTCTCTTCCCTCTCTGGCCCAGCAAGGGTGATGCAAACGCTACTGCTGGAAGGCTGGGTTCTGAGTGGACCTTGCTCCATGTGGCAGAGCAATAAGGATGGTGTCTCTTGCAGAAACCTGGGATTGGCAAGTACAAGATCTCTGCTGCACCTGCTCTCTGGTGGAATATCTCTGCACAGACTCTGAGCAGCTCCCTGACCAGACCAGAGGTCTGCTGTGGAGGAGGGAGACCCCTCACAGATCGAGCTGCCTATAAGTTTTGTTTCTCTCCTAAAAAGAGGTGTTTCCTAAGGTTGCTTCTATCCTGCTGTTGTCACCTCTTCCCAGCAGTGTGAATTGTACTGGGACCCACAACTTAATCTCTGAGATGGCGGGTGATGCTTATGAGTAAGGATTAGCCATATCCTGTTTGATTGTGTTGGTAGATGCTGTAATGAACTATTGAATTGTTCTTCCTGTCAGTGGTTGATGCTTGCAGGAAAGAGCCAACTGCAGAGATGTTCTTTTGTGCCTATAATAAGCTCTAGTCCCTCAGGTGGAGCACTTGAATGCCCCCAGGCTTTGGGAGGGGCCCTGTAGCTCTGAGGGGGTTGCTTGATCTCCTGATCTCTGCCACAGCAGAGGTGGGTGGAGGAGGGAGGCTGGGTATGGTTAGGTTGGGCAAGCCTGGAAGACTCTGCAGAGCCTCCACGGGGCTCCACGGTCCCAAGTGCTAGGGGGAGATGGGAAGAGAGTCAAGGCAGGCTCTCCACAATGGGATGACTGATTTTAAGATTTTAAAGATTTAAAGTTCAACTCTAACAACAAAAATTATGCCATCTTTTACACAATGTTTCCCTGTGTGTGTGTGTGTGTGTGTGTAAGCATGGCTTCTGTCACAAGATTTTTAGGAAGGCTAAATGATACTTTGTAAGTGATGATATAAGCCATGGTGTTATATGGATATATTAATAAATTTCTAGGTTGTATCTAAGGCACTTTACAGAAGTGACTGTGTTGTGCATTATATTTTCCTAGGTTATCTAAAGTTAGAAAGTGTAGTTCTTAGGTTTGGCCACTTTGTAATAGTAACTTCACATAATGTGCCAAAGCAACCAACTGCTCTGTAGAAGAAATCAATTAAGTTCCCTTATAGTTGTAAAATTCCATCTTTGGCGTCCTTTGCATGTAGCAAATTTATTTGTGTCTCTGCTGCCCCTGACTATTATGGGAAAAAAATCACCTTTCATTTTGTTTTCTGTAAGTTTCATTTCTTATTCCTTGTGGAGAGTTCTTTTCTTATATAACCATTGTTATGTCTGCACACAGAGTGATGTATATACTATTCTGCTTATGACTTCACCTCGTGGAAGGAAGAGGAGATCTAGAGAAATCTTGAGTGAAGATAGAGTCAATAATCATTAGATAGGCAAGATCAGTAGAGAGAAAGAGAGATTGAAAATATGAGGACACGTAAGGCAGAGGAAGGAAGTTGAGAAAGAGTATGATTAAAGTCTGTAAAAATCTTCTAAGATAAAATAGCATGTTGAGAATAATAAATGAAATAATAAATGAAAATATGCCTCTAATGATTAAGGAAAATGAGATATATGTGGTGGGCAGATATGCTTTTCCAAAAATATTTCCTTATTACCACCATGTACGAAATGAAAAATGGCTAATGTGATACGGTAGAATGTTACGTTGAGATCCTTGGCGTTTTTTCCCTCTGTTTTCTCTCCTATACTGCCAACAGAGAAGGGAGACTATCTGAATATCTCTCTGAAACCAGTTTTATGGAACTAACTTAACCCTTTGTGTTTTAGGAATATCTTGGGATATAATAGAAAAACCACCCCCCCAAACTGAGATGGATTTGAGAGACCAAAGAATGACTAAGACAAGTCTAGCATAGTGAGTTAGATGAGTTTATTGGAGGTTACTTACTCAGGATTTCTGCTCCTGGGTAGCACAGGAACTTTTCCGCAGCAGCTGTCTTGCTAGCAAAATCTGTGTCTGCCCATCAGTGATGTTGCTTTAAATTCTGTACCAGTGAGTAAAGCAGAGCTTTTCCATTATATCATTGCATGTTTCCATTGAAACAAATCAAGCCTGCACAGTACAATCATCATGTGCCTTTATATAACCCAGGTTATGTTAATGATATTACAATTCTCCACTAGGTGGGGATTTCAGTATTAAAATTAGCTACAGGGTATTATAGGTCAGCTAAAGCAGTTCTAAGGCAGTCAGGGCTGATTTACACCAGTTGCCTCTACCTCAAGAAAGTGCTCAGGCACTTCTCTCGTGCCCAGTAACTATCTTTTGGCATTTGCTTAATCTATTTTCTAAGAATTTTGTTGTGCACTCCAAGCTAGCATAGCACAGTGTTCTGTGTGGTGGGGAATTTGCATTTTCCCCTCACTTTGGAAGGTTAGTTTAACTTCCTCCTTGAGTAAAGATACCTCTGTAATATATCTGACAGAGAGTCAAGTACTTTCTGTTGTTTGAAATGTAGTAACATCTTGTCAGATGTATAGTTTACAAATAGTTTCTCCTATTCTGTAAATTGTCTCTTCACTCTGTTGATTGTTTACTATGCAGCAGCTTTTTAGATTAATGTAATCCCACTTTCACACTTATGCTTTTGTTGCCTATACTTTTGAGATTTTATCAAAAATATCCTTGCCCACCCCAATGTCAGAAAGCATTCTCGCTATGTTTTCTTCTAGTAGTTTCGTAGCTCCAGGTCTTACACTTAAGTATTTAATCCATTTCAAGTTGATTGTTGTATATGGTGAGAGATAAAGTTTTCATTTTTCTGTGTGTGAATATACAGTTTTCCCAACAAGTGGTTAATATCCAAACATATAAAGAATTCAAATAACTGAATAGCAAAATAAAAATAATAATAATGATGATAATAATCTGATTTAAAAATGGGCCAAAGCCTGAACAGACATTTCTCAAAAGAAGACATACAAATAACCAACAGGTTTATGAAAAATGTTCAATATCACTAAACTTCAGGGCAATGCAAATCAAAGTCACAATGAGATTTCACCTCACCCCAGTTGGAATGGCTATTATCAAAAGGACAAAAGATAACAAGTGTTGTCAAGAATATGGAGAAAAGGGAACTTTTACTTATATACTAATGGTGGTGATATAAATTAATATAGCCATTATGGAAAATAGGAGGCTCCTCAAAAAATTAAAAATGATATAACACAGGAGCCAATAATCCCACTACTGAGTATATATATATTCAAAGGAGATGAAATGAGTATGTTGAAGAGATAGCTACACCCCCATGTTTATTGCAGCACTACTCACAATAGCCAAGATATGGAATAGGTTTAATTTTCCCACCAATGGATAAATGGATGAAGAATCTGTGGTATATGTGCACAATGGAATGCTACTAAGCTGTAAACAAGAAGGAAATCCTTTCATTTGTGAAAACATGTTTTAAGTAAAATAAGCCAGGCACAAAAACACAAATATTTCATGTTCTCACTCATATGTGGAAACTAAAATAGTTGATCTCTTATAAGTAAGAGTAGAACCATGGTTACTAGAGGCTGGAGTAGTTAAAGGAGAGAAAGGAAAAGAGAGATGTTGGTCAAAGGATACATAATTGCAGATAGGTATGAGGAATCAATTTCAAGAGATCTATTTTACAGCAAGGTGACTATAGTTAAAGATGATATATCATATTCTTTAAAAATGTAAAGAAAGTGGATGTTACGTATTCTCAACACAAAAATGATAATTGTGAGGTAATGTATTTGATAATTAGCTAGATTTAGCTGTTTCATAATGTATATATACTTGAAAGCATCATGTTGTGGCTAATGAAACATACAGTGTTATCTGTCAAGTTAAAAAGAAATTAAAAAAAAAATAAGAAATAACAGACTATGACAGCCAAAAGAATACGGAAAAAAAAAGAAAGGTCATTAACAGATAACTCACTATTTCATAACACAGCTAGCTCATTCTACTCTTAGACAGTCCTATTAAATTAATCTAATAATCAAATAATTTTTATTTCTATTAAATTCAAAGTGATCACCTTGTTTTTTCAGCCTAGAACTGCTAAGTTCTATCAGAAACAGTATTGAATAATTTCTCTTGTCCTCTTATGCCTGGGAGTACCTTAAATATTTAAATATGGCCATCGTGATACACAGCCTTGTTCAAGTCATGACTGGAAGTTGAATTTTCATGATGAAATACAACTTGGCCATAAAGCTATGGAACTTAAGCTAAATTTACAGTGGCATTAAGGAGGCATTGGTGAGGAGCCAGCATGTCATTCGTTCATCTGCCCATTTATCCATTCAGCCATTCTACTGAGTTCTTCATAGCTACAAGAAATTCTTTCAGGTTCTGCAGATAAAAGAGAGAATTAAAAAGAAATCCAAATTTTATAGAACTTATGCTTTAATTTTGAAGGCAGATATTTTTCTTAACAGCAATTAATGTAATCAACTAAGTACTCTCATTAAAAGGAATATGAACTATAGTTGATGATAGTTTATTGTATTTCAGAATAGCTAGAAGTTTTCAAATGCTCCCAACATAAAGCAATGATGAATGTTTCAGGTGAATCTTGTCCCAGTTACCCTGATTTGATCATTGTATGTTGTGTGCTTGTTTCAAGATGTAACATGTAATCCATGAATATGTACAATTATTATATATCAATTAAAAAAAAGGAATATGGTTGTTAAGAGTGTATTAGTTTCCAAGGGCTGCTGTAACTAAATACCACTAACCAGATGACTTAATCAACAGGCATTTGTTGTCTCAATTCTCTGGAGGAATTAAGCCTGAGATCAAGATGGTGTTAGGATTGACTTCTTCTGAGGAATTATCTATTCCATGTTTCTTTCTTAGCTTCTGGTGGTTCACCAGGACTCTTTTTTACTCTTTGGCTCAGGGATGCATCATTCTGTTCTTTACCTTCATTTTTACAGGACATTTACATATATATGTGTATATATGCATACATATACACACACATATATCTCCACATTTTCCTTTTTTGTAAGGACACTAGTCATATTGAATTAGAAAATGATTACCCTAATGTCTTCATTTTAGCTTAATTAATTGTATCTGTAATGACCCTCCATCCAAACACTAGGGGTACTAGGGGTGAGGGATTAAGCATACGCATTTTGGGGGGATACAATTCAGCCCACTGTAGTCCACTCTTGACCTCCATTAATTCATATCTCTATCAAACACAAAATATATTCAACTCATCCCAACATCTCCCAAAGTCTTAACCCATTCAATAAAATTGACTAAGTCCAAAATCTCAACTAAATATCATCAAAATAAATATGGGTGAGATTCAGGACATGATTAATTCCATGGCAAAAGTCTTCTCACCTAAAAAACTAGAAAACATGTTACCTTCTTCCAAAATACTATGGTCCACAGGCATAGGATAGACATTTCATTCCAAAAGTTGGAAATCAGAAGGAAGAAAAGGAACACAGGTTCCTAACAAGTCCAAGAACTAGCAGGGCAAATTTTATTAGACTATAAAGCTTAAGAATAATCTCTTTTGGCTCCATGCTCAGTATACTTCAGTGCAAGCTGGCAACATTTCAGCTGAGATGGTTGATTTATTCATCTGTCACACACTTAATCTCTTTATCAAGTGGCCTTCCACACACACCCTTGGTATTCTCTCCAGATGCCTTAGGAGTCATAGGTTTGAATCTCACTTCTGACAGAGTATATTTTCACTTTAGTTTAAAAAAAGTGTCAAAAATTGAAAGAAAGCTTAAGACTTGCTTTTTGTTTTGGAAAAAAACACAAAATAGACAAACATTTTACTAGACAAACTAAGAAAAAGGAGAACACTCAAATAGATACAATCAGAAATGAGAGAGGAGACATTTCAACTGATGACATAGAAATAAAAAGGATCATAAGAGACTACCATGAACAATTATACACCAACAACTTGGATAACCAGAACAAATGAATAAATTCTTAGAATCATATAACCCAAAAAGACTGAATCAGGAAGAAATAGAAAATCTGAACAGACCTATAATTAAGGAGAAGATTGAGTCATTAACCAAAATCTTTTATATAAAGTAAATCCAAATACCAGACTGTTTCACTGGTGACTGAAACATTTAAAGATCAAACATTTAAGGAAGAATCAATTCCAATTTTTCCCAAACTCTTCCAAACCAATTTATGAATCCAGCATCACCCTGATACCAAAACCAGACAAAAGACAATACAAGAAAAAGAAATTCCTGTCTAATATCTCTGATTACTGTATATGCAGAAATTCTCAACAAAATACTAGCAGACAGACATCAACAGTACCTTAAAAGGATCATACAAAATGACCAAGTGGGATTTATCCTTGTTATGCAAGGATGGTGCAACAAAGGAAAATCAATTAATGCGATTTACCACATTAGCAAAATGAATGATAAAAAAACATATTATCATCTTAATAGACACAGAGAAAAACATTTACCAAATTCCACACATTTTCATGCCCCAAACTCTCAACAATCTAGGAGTAGAAAAGAAATAACATAACAGCCTCAATATAGTAACATCCATATATAAAAAGTGAACAGCTAATATCATCCTCAAGTGTGAAAAACTGAAGGCTATTCCTCTAAGATTTGGAACAAGGCAAGAATGCCAACTTTCATGATTTCTACTTAACAAAGTACTGAAGTTCCAGGCAGAGCAATTAGGCAAGAAAAAGAGAGAAAAGACATCCAAATTGGAAAAGAAAAAGTAAAATATTTCTGTTTGCATGATCATATATATATGTGTATATATATAGAACACCCTAAAACTCCATAATAAAATCTGTTAAAATTGGTAAACGAATTCAGTAATGTTACAGGAAAGAAAATCACCATATATGACAATCAGCTGTTTTTCTATACACTAACAAAAAACAATCAGAAAAATAATCCATTTACAATAGTTTGGCAGAGAATTAAGTACTTGGGAATAAACTTAAGTAAGATGAAATATTTGAACACTACAAAGTACAATACATTGATGAAATAGCAACACAAATAAATGTAAAGACATCTGAAGTTTGTGGATTGGAAAACTTAATATTGTTCAAATGTGCCAACTACACAAAATAATTACAGATTCAATGCAATCACTATCAAAATCACTATGCCATTTTTTACAGTAGTGGGGAAAAAAAAGAACCTGAATAGCCAATACAATCTTCAGAAAAAAGAACAAAAGTGGGTACATCACACATCCTCATTTTAAAATATATTACAAATCTACAGTAATTAAAACAGTATGGCACTGCCATAAAGACAGACATATAGAGCAATGGAAAAGAATAGAAAGTCCAGAAATAAACCCATGCATAAATGTTCAAGTGATTTTCAGCAATGGTACCAAGTATATACCTGGGGAAAGACTATACTCTACAAGAAAATAGCGTTGGGGAAACTGGATATCCACATGTAAAAGAATGAAATTTAATTATGGTCAAATTGGACCATATACAAAAATCAACTCAAAAGTAAATTAAATACTTAAATGTGCCAGGACTGGTGGCTCAAGCCTGTAAGCCTAAGCACTCTGGGGAGCCAAGGTGAGAGGATCGCTTGAGGTCAGGAGTTCGAGACCAGCCTGAGCAAGAGTGAGACTGCATATCTACTAAAAACAGAAAAAAAAAAAAGTTAGCTGGGCATGGTGGCACATGCCTGTAATCCCAGCTACTTGGGACACTGAGGCAGGGGGATTGCTTGAGCCCAGGAGTTGGAGGTTGCTGTGAGCTACGCTGATGCCACGGCACTCTAGTCGGGGTGACAGAGTGAGACTCTGTCTTAAAAAAAAAAAAAAAAAGACTTAAATGTAAGACCTGAAAATATAAAACTTCTAGAAGAAAACATAGAGGAAAAGCTTACTAACATTAGTCTTGGCAATGATTTCTTGGATATTAAAAAATGGGCAAAGGAGTTGAATAGAAATTTCTCCAAAAAAGACATACAAAGGCAAACGGGCATATGAAAAGATGCTCAACATCACTAATCATCAGGAAAATTCAAATCAAAACCACAATGTGATATCACCAAATGCCTGTTAAGATGGCTATTATAAGAAGAAAAAAAAAAAAAAACAAAACAAGTGTTGGTGAGTACGTGGAGAAATGGGAACCCTTGTATATTATTGTGGGAATGAAAACGGTATTGCCACTATGGTAAACAGTTATGATCCAACATTCTCCCTTATTGGTATTTATCCAAAAGAACTGAAATCAGCATTTTGAAGAGATATCATTCACATCCATGTTCACTGAAGCATTATTCAAATAGCCAACATGTGGAAATGACCTAAATACTCCTTTGACAAATAAATGTGTAAAGAAAATGTTGTATACATATAATGAAATATTATTTCTTCTTTTTTAAAAAAGGAAATTTTGTAATAGGTGACAATATAGATGAATCTTGAGGACATTATGCTGAATATAAGAAGCCAGTAAGAGATAGATAGAAAATACTGCATAAGCCCACTCATATAAGGTATATACGATATATGAGGTATCTAAACACTGCATGAGTCCACTTACGTAAAGTATCTAATAGAGTCAAACTCATAGAAGCAGAGAGTAGAATGGTGTTTGCAGGTGGATGGAGGAAGGGGAAAATGGGAGTTGCTATTCAATGGGTATAAAATTTCAGTTACCCAAGATGGATAAGTTTTATAGATCTGCTATATAACATTGTGCTTATAGTTAATTGTACTGCATTGTAAACTTCACATTTAAGTAGATGATCTCTTGTGAAGTGTTCTAATCACAATAAACAAATAATACATGCCTCACTATGCAGTTTTAGAGAAATAATATTTCCAATATACTTGGGTGTGCCTATTCTAATTATAAATATATTCTGATACTCCAGAGATCCTCCCAAAGATAGGTTTCTGCCTCTTGACTACCTTAAAACCACTTGGAACAGACTAGTCTCTAAGATGTCTGTGAGAGGAGATTAAGATCTCTGTGACCTGTTCTATCCTCTTTGGTCAACACACTTCAAATTTAGGGAAGTTCCAGCTTCTTACCTACTTGATTTTGATCCTAAGGAGGAGCTCAGATGTAGGTTGAGGTGCAAAAAGATAAGATAGAGTGGAGTCAAGGCATTAAAGGATGAAGCTATTTAAGTGAAAACAAAACGAAGAAGCAAATTATTTTGGGTGGAGGGTAATTTCTTATCTCATGTAGAGAGAGACTATCCTTAGAAGTTACAATTTCACAGGGGAATCACCATGATGTAAAGGAAAGGAAAGGCACTGGGCCAAGCACCTAAATGACTCTCTCTCTCACTCTTAATCACCATCACCTACATACTAGTGAGCAATCACACATGGTTACATAAAGTAATGTGAATATGAATATGTTAGAATAGCTCAGAATACAAACATCAGTTGTATATAAAGTTGTCATTTCCCCAGTAGCCATAGTTAAATTTGAATTTAGAGGACATTTTAGCCGTCTGTGACATCTTCTCAGAATGAAATCTGTTTCCTAACTAGCTGAATGATGTTGTGATTTTGACCATTTAATCTCTCTAATCTTCAGTTTTCTCATTGTAGATGAGAAAACAGGATTCTGTAGCTTCTAAATTTTCTTCAAAATCTGGTTTCTCCAAACAATGAAAACTAAAAATATATTTGGAAACAAACAAAAAAATGTATAACAGATCTTAGTCATGGCATATAAATCTACCATAGCTTCTCATAAATGGCAAAACCAACTACTTTTATTCCTTGGATATTTGGACTCAAACCATAAAGGCATAACTTTAATGTCTCTTTTCCTTGGAGTAATTAGGCATAAATAGCTTCAGACCACCACAGTTCTCTGAGTTTATAAAGTTCTGATTTTGCATATTATTTCACTTTATTTTGTGTTACGAATGAGAGTGAGGCTCTTTTCAGCTCTCTCCATCTGAGGTAGAATCCTATCTTATTCATTGTTTAATTTTCATCTCACCTTGTTCCTCGGACATTAGCACATCTACCCCAAACCAGAATGACAAGCCTGCATTCTAAATCAAGCCTATAAATGATCACAGAAGTGTCACCGGGAAAGTGAATTTGCCTTACTGTTACTATTCCTTTTTTTTTTCCTTAGATAGGGCAAGTAAGAAGGAGAAAATGATCAACCTTCTAAAGCTGACATGAAGATTAAGTGACATAAAATAATTTCAAAATACCAGGAACCAAATATGTGATCAATAAATACATTGTAAGCTTCAGTTTTGCTATCTGCTTTATGCATTCTACACTAAAGTAAATTAATTATTCTTTGGTTTGCCTAAATAAGTATTTGCCTGAGACAATTTTATCATGGCTCTCTATATGTGGAATGTGAGAACCAGGAAATATGATTTGAGAGCTACTGAGGAGCTGTTGGTACTTGAGGAAATGAAAGAAACCAGATATTTCACATCAGACAGGGCCAGAAATTCTTCTAACATTCAAGAGCCTTCATGCAAATCACCACAAGATGCCCCATTTGGCTGACAAATTACCCCTTTATGCCCTCTTCAGGGAACCAATTTTGAAAGAACATCCCTTGCTCTGGGCTAGAGCAACCCCTTCCCAGGACACAGGGCTTGAGAATTGAAGCACAGGCTGGGTTTCACCCCTACCTGCCCCTCAGCCTGGTTTCTGTGGGCAGGACACAGCTGGTGCTAACCCTGTGAAGATCACACCAAATGTAAAAGTCCAAGCATTGTTTGAGGCCCTTGTGCCCCATCTTGGTTGGCAAGCTACAAACTGTTTTTAAGCAACTCACAAATGGATTAAAGAGACTGCTGGGGAAGCACTCTTTTAGAAACAATGTTTATTTTTTTTCAAATTATGAAAGTTGTAAATGTAAAAATTGACATTAAGAAAATATAAAAAAAGTAAAAAATAAAAAACACCCTTAACACCCTATTCCCTAGAATTAACAGCTGGTATATACCCCGTTATATTTCAGTGGGGGTGGCATATATATATATTTTTCTTTAAATTTTTTTTTTTTGCACTTAGATCTTATCTCCATAAACATCATTATCAATGGAATCCAGGTTTTTAGAAGAAGGACTTTAGGTGAACTCTAGATTGAATGGTTATTTGGTATTCTTGTCCTTGGGGACCTTGAAGAAAGAAATAAAGATAAAAAAGGTTGAAATGCAGGTGGTCATACATTGCTCCCTTTACTCACACTGTCTCCTAGCATGTGCCACATCTCTTCTTCTATTCCCTTCTAGAGGACTCTTTTCTCACTCTCACCCACCTACTTTAAAGAATTCTTGTCCTTTGAGTCATGCCTTCTCTCCCCTTTGTTGAGACCATGAAATGAGATACTCACTGCTAACCCAGCATGAGCACAAGTGGAAGAGCAGCAGATGTTAGGGAGCAACAGTAAAGAGGAAGGAGCTGGTGAACCCAATGCCAAGAGTGGAGGGGAAGGTTCTTACTGGGCAGAAAGGTGAGAAGAGGGTACCAAAGGTATTCCTGGTGCAACTGCTATGAAGAAAGGTTTGGAATGTTTGATGTTGGCCTCCTGAACTAAAACAATCTGAGAGCATGTGCACGTCTGTGTGTCAGAATACATCAGCCTTTGTTTTGAGCTGTTAGCATTCCAGTATTAGCCTTTGCTAGTGTTCCAAGAATCCCACATGAACGTGTCTGTCAGTGTGACAAAGTGCGTGGACTTTGTCATGTAGATTCAACCACCCCTGTCTGTGGTAGCATATATATCTCACTGAAGGCAGGTTCTGATTCTCTCAGGTGCATCCTTGGTTATTTATGTCTGATAAGAGCTCTGCTGACCGCCCTCCAATTAAATTTCCTCTCCTCATCATTGTGTATCACAAATAATTACATTAGTTAATACATAAAACAGTTGGATTTTTATAAAGTTTAATTAAGATAATTGAAAACCCCTTAGAAGAGGCTGAGTCATTCTGAGTATTCAGTAAAATAGTGACATTAATATCACTATTTATTTAGATAATATTAGCCACAGCTACTATTTAAACAACTATGTCTATACTGATGTAATTCAAAGGCCCAGCTCAAATTATCTTTTGAGTATAATATATACATATCATATGGATAGGTTGTATATGTCCTATGGCAACCTCAAACTTAACCTGTCCAGAAAAGAAGAAATTTTTTTGTCTGGAACATGAGCTTCCTACTGTGTTCAGAGGGTGTATTGAAGAATAAACAGAATGATGTACATAAAAACACAACTTTTACTTCCAGCTTTACCCAGTAGATGCTCAATTAGCAGAAATATCACTATTGTCACTATTATTTCACAGTCTATGCAAGGTTTGTATGTCTGCCCAGTCCACAGATACATCATGATTCATGTTGACCTGTTTGTGGAAACCCCAAATAAAGTTATGGTGAATGGGAATAAAAATAATACCTTGTTTATTTCCCTATATAGTAATTTCAAACTAGCAATATCTCCATTTGTTTTCTAAACCATTCTGTGCTGTTTGCTTTAGGGGAGTCATGACAAAAGATATAAAAAATAAGAATAGCCTGCTTTTGGTTTTCAGTAGAAAAGTATAGAGAATCATATTGCAAACAATATCTTTGGGATAACCCATGAAGTATATGAGCAAGGACTTCTTTCAGAGCTAGTGAACCATAGAGGAAGTGATCAGACATTTATTAGGCCCCCTGTGGAGATACTGTATATCAAAGGAGAAATGAATGCATGAGGTGGCTAAGTGTAGCAGACATAGGACCCTAGCTGGGATTCATGCACTAAGGGTGGTTTAGGTGCAGCCAAATAACTTCTATGGCTGTAGAAATGGTCATATTGCCTATTTAGAAAGATGGGGCTTAGGAAAACTTCAAATGCTCCCTTGTAAGCCAGAATGTAGGAAAAATAAGTTCCTTTCCAGAATGTTGTCTTGGGGTGTCCACTTATGTCTTTGAAGTAACAGAGAAAAATGTGTCTGAGACGGTAATGACTAGGCATGAATTTCATTCCTGGTCACCTAAACCAACTTGGCCAAAAAGCAGAGACTGCTACCTTTGACCCTCAAATAAGATATGTGGAATTTATAGAAGAAAATAGGATTCTTGGACCTATCAACACCAACAAACACATAAAGAAACTGAGAAACCACTACAAATTGCAAACCCCTGTACGTAGGTATCCTGTCTTCAACGAGTACGTGTGGGGTGGTGGAGGAGGCTGCATCCTGGGTCAGAGTGCAGCTTGGGCCTTGGGTGAGAATCTAGATAAGAGAGTGGTGATGAAATGCTCCCCCTGCCTTTCTCTCTAGCTTCTCCCCACTCACTCTAGATAACAGTCTCTGTGCCCTGGGCAGAGGTTAGCACACTGGTCACATCATGGCCAAACAAATGTAGACATGGATTTCATTTGAACAGAGAGATACACTCATTTGTGCACTGCTGTCTGGTTTTCCCCTGGACATGAAACCTATAATTGGGGCCAATTTTCTAGGAGTGTTGAAAAACACTCAATTATTAGATTTTGATAAATGTTATAAAGAAAATAAAGGACCGTGTTCGGAAAACACTGGCATGATGTGCTCTATTGCGGAAGGACGGTATCAATCAAGTTTTGTCTGAAGAAAGGATTTTGCTTGGCCCAGAAACATATCAGGGCCAATGAAAAGATGGGAATAAAGGATTCTAAGCAAAGGAAGTACCATATGTCAAAACACCTTATATGGGAAGGAGAAGGAATTTTGAACATCAGCCCTAACTTATGGTCGTTAGTTGTAGTGGAAAGTTGTGAAAGGAAACTGGAATGTAAGTTATGAACATACTTTGATGTTGTATTCATCTCTCCTTGTCTGTCCTTACACTCTTTATTTGGGCCAATGAAAGACAATAATCTTTTTGAATACAGAAATGACTTCATAAATGCACACCTTGTGAATACCGAAGGAGGTAGAATGCAATGACATGTCTGATTACATATTACAAATAATGAGAGGTATAGTAAAATAATGAAATTATATTTAGTCAGAGATTAAATGAGAATCTTTTCAAAACCCTGATCAATGTTTATGTTTGAGGGAGGCAAAAGCAGTGGCAACAGGAAGATGGTACCTTGTTAAAGAAACTGTCCAACTGGATTCCTTGATATGGCATGTAAAAATAACCATAGGGTGCAGTTGCTGTGCTGCCTCTGAAGCTTGCAGAGGATGTTTCTGCTCCTGGAATGGCTGCTTCATTCTGAAGTGATAAATTTGGGTATTTAGTCTTTCATTTTATGATGGAAAGCAATATTTTTGGGGGCCCATTTTTATACATGAGTTGAATGTGATCCATTCTTTTTTTTTCAAAATTCTTTTTTATAGGATCTTTCCTCTGCTAATTTTCTCTGAATACTAGCACAAATTCAGTTTCCTTAACCATACTACACACATACAGGAACCAGCATTACAGTCTTTGGTCTGGAAAAGTCAAAACTCAGATGATTAAAATTACATTGATCTTAGATTCTTGGCTCTACCTCTGTTATAAACTGATGTGCGACAACATTGTCAAGCACATCTCTTGGGCTTATTTGTTGGTAGATGAGTCTCTCTTGTGATAAGCATAGAAATTTGGAGAATAAAGCCAGGCGAGCTGCAGAATGTTTACAAGCAATCCTTTCTCTTCAAATAAACAGGTTCCTGTGATGTGCTCTTCTGCCTCTAGTATACCCAGCTCTCCATCTATTTGGGTAAACTGATCTTTGCCTTGTAAGGATTCTCTCGTAGTAACAATTTTGGAGGAATGATATGAGGTACTGCTGGTAATATGAGGCAAACAGAATTTTCTAGGATTCATGGTCATAATCTCAGGGGTTCCAGGTTCCACCTAGGGAATTTCCAGTACCTGGCTCTTTGTGCCTCATTTAACTGACATCAAAGAATGTCCATAAATTGTTATATTTTCACTACTATTAATTGTAATAGTGAAAGCCCAGTTGTAAAATTTACATTTGATGTCAATTTGCCACAGTTTTCTCATTTCCAGCTTTTATAATCTAATTCTTTTGTACCACTTGCTAAAAAAGTGGTGGGCGGGAGGGGCGGGGGGAGCCTGCTGCTGCACCCCAGCTCCCTGAGCAGAACAGTCTCTGACCACTCTCCTGCATCGCCTACATTGGAGGCTGCAGACCTCAGGCCACTAAACAACGCCAAACCTGACAATGTCCATTCTGAAATATCTACACACGCACACATCTAAATATACTTCAGACAACTTAAAGTCTGCTCTCTCATACTGGAAGGAACATTTTCCAAAACTGTGAACATCAGTATTGTCATATATGAAGTGAGACAAACAGTATCATACTTATGGGGTTGTAATGAAGATTAAGTTATATAATACCCAAATAATAAGTTTAGTAAATGCTCAACAGGCAGAAATATAACTATTGCCTTTGTTAGTTAGTTCACAGTCTAGTCAAGGAAGGTTTAGATTTCTGCCCGATCTACAGATTTTTAATGGTTTACATTGTTTCTGTTGATGGATTCTCTGGATCAAGGTGAGGTGGAAATCATCTTGTTAAAAATATTTCTCTAAGTATGCCACACATAGTAATGCGATCTTATTGATAGGAGTGCCTTTTTTTGAGTTAGAAAATAATCATTTCATTTTGTCTGACATTTAATGGTACATAATTTGTAGCATGAGTGGCTAAGAAAACACTCACAATTTAAGAAAGAAAAGATTACTAGCCTGCTTTTCTCTGAACGCATCCTCTACCCATTTTAGCTTCATAGGTAAGGATAGTTCTGAATTCTCATGAAATCTTTGCTTTAAAAATAGCTTTAGCACACAAGTTATTCATTTCTAAGCAATATGGCATTTATTTTTTATTAGATTTAGAACTTAAAAACATGTTATTATATTATTTAAAATTTACTGTGGTTTGCTTTTTCCTACTACTATATGCCTAAGATGTATCTGTGATGCAATTTGCGGTTTACTTAATTTTAAGCCAGCATAAAATCCAAAGGTTATTTGCTCATTCACCTGTCATTGGGCATAGGTTCTTCCAAAATTTTGCTAGTGCATGTGATGTTGTTGTGAATATTTGTATATTTTCTCCTCATATTCATAGGCACAATTGTAATTATAAGATTTGTACGGTATGCACGTCTTCAGTTTTGAAATAATGCCAAATTGGTTTCCAAAGATCTGTACTAATTTGTATTTCCCTTAACAGTGGTGCCCAGTGCATCATGTGCTCATCAATACGGATGGTGTGAGTAGTTTCACTTCTGTAATTTTGTGTTTACATATAGAACAGTATTATGGCCCTATTAACATTCCCTGTTTACTTTTAAAGGTGATCCTCTTTTTATGTTTTCAGTATTCATTTTTATTTTCTCTTTTGTAAAAATGTCTGTTTTTTATTTTGTCATTCCTACTTGATATCTAGGAATTCTAGATATATTGTTCTTTTTTTTTTCTTTTTCAGAATTGGTTAAAATACATACTTTCATCTTGGCAGGTGAATTTCAATGCTTGAAATAAAAAAAGGAAGAAAAACATAAAGAAATAAAATATTATGAGAAACAGAATAACATCAGAGAAAGAAAAACATAGGTGGTCTGGAGATCATTAACTTAAGAAGATAAGTCTTTGAATTTATGAGATGATGATTAATGCAGACAAATCAATGCATCAGATACACAAAAGATTACCTACATCCATTTCTGTCATTATTTATCCTTCCCAGTTGTTTTCAGCACCAGCAAATTATTACATCTCTTAAAACAAATCTTTGAGTGGCTAACAATTTAGAAACATAAACTGGGTTTTCTTCCCACAGAAGCATGCATGCCTCTCCTCCCATTGCCCCTGGTCATTACTCAGGCCATTCTAAATGCAGGCATGTTAGAAGATACCACAGAAAATAACAGTCTTCTGATTTTGAATCCAAAAGCATAACGTACCTTGTCCTGTACAAAATCTTTTGAAGAACCCAAGAAGAGTAAGAGAAAGGCCTTCCTTAGGAGATATTGGGTCACAGTGGGAGTGGTCAGCCCCACTTTACAGGCATATTGTAGAGGTGATGGGCAGTGGGGAATAGCTGCATGGCATGCTTAAGTGCATGAGGTCATGGAGACATTGACCCTCCCTAGAATTCTTGTGCTGAATATGGGATTTAAGTGTAGCCAAATGATTCCTGTGGCTACAGAAATGTCTGTGTCCCAAGTTTAGGTAGGTGGGAGCTGAAGGAACATCACACCTTCCTTTCCATTTTAGTTTATGTGAGAATGCATACTTGTCCTAGGGTGCACTTATGTTTTTGAAGTAGCAGAGAGAGAATGGATCTGAGCTGATAATAATTAGGTATTGGCTCTATTCATGTTTTTCTTTCTGGCAAGATGACAAAAACACACTGCAAGCTAGCTGATCTTCTAGGTAAAATCTGTAGATACTCCTGAGAGAAGTATACAATGCATATGAAAACTTTATCATGGACAAAATCTTTGCTAAATCCCGTGTTGAGTGGAGCAAGACTGGCCTGCTCCTCTAGTGAGTCATAAAGAAACTAGTCAGACGGATACTCTTTGCACAGGTGGTGGCTGGACACTCAAGAACAGATGCCTTCCTGGTGTGTTTAGGCTTAAGATCCTCCTGGCATTCCTGTGCTCCAGGAAGTTCAGGTACAGCACAACAATTTGTATACCTGTAGAAGGGATTGTGATTCATATTTTGGCAGGTGAGGCTTAGAAATACTCACATAATTATTTCCAAGAAATATGAGTGAGAAAAGCATAGTAGTCTAGAGATTTCCACTTAAGTCATTGAAGTGGCAGAGAGAATATGAATCTGAGGTTGCAATGGCGGGGCAAGGGCTCCAGCCTTAGCCATTTGTGCCAAGATGACAAAAAGGTTTAGGCTACTGCTTCTATCCCTCAAACAAAGTCTGTAAAAACTATTGAGGAAACTATGCTTTATTGAAACTAACTAACAACTACAACAATAACAACAAACAAAATCAAGAACCCTTGTACACAGGAAGCCTGTCTTCGGGGTGTGTATGTCGCGGTGGAGGTGTCTGCCTGAGTCAGAATGCAGCCTGAGGCTTGGGTGGGAAACAATAACAGAATGTACTGATTTAACTCTCCTTTTTTCCCTTTAAATTCCTGCCCTTTCACCTCAGATACGGGCTTCAGAGCTCTGAGTGCAGGGATCTTTCGTGGGACAGGGCAAGGCAATCTGGGACAGGGGTTGATGTGCATAGCAGGAACTGACTTTGCCCCTTGTGCTCTGTTCCCTGGGGTAGAGAACCTACCATCTGAGCTTCCAGTCTAGAAGGAAGAAAATGACTGCTTCATTCCAGTTGTTTACATGCTACAAGGAAAGTAAAGGCACCTGGGAAAGCACATAAGGAGGACCTGCGAGAACCCACAAACGGGAGGGTCTGGTCTATTTGAAAGGGTACCAGTGAGGACTGGCCACAGGGAGGGATATAGGCTGCAGCTGTGCAGAGCTGGGTTAGGGAAGAGACTGGAGAAAGAGATCCCAGCAAAGGAAGTCACAACTTTGTCAAAGCTCCTGATTTGGGAGAGAGCATGGATTGTTTAGAATAAAACCTGCAGTATGGTCATGAACAAAGTGACAGTGTGAAGGGAAACTGGAATAGAGATGATAAACACGATCTTGTATTCATCTTTCCTTCTCTGGCTACTTCTGCTCAATCTCTGTCCACACCTGGACCAATAGAATTCAGTAATTCTCTTGAGTTGGGAATGATTTCATGAACATAAACCTTGTGAA
Source organism: Varecia variegata (assembly GCA_028533085.1). Classification (NCBI taxonomy): domain Eukaryota; kingdom Metazoa; phylum Chordata; class Mammalia; order Primates; family Lemuridae; genus Varecia; species Varecia variegata. The sequence goes on from CM052444.1 coordinate 35,353,895, forward strand.
CAGCAAAGGACACAGCATCTATTAGGATCTCAATGCACAGACTTGATTAATTATGAGAAATGTAATCAAAGAAAGAGATTGTATTTAGCAGGGATTCAATGAAATGGTCTTTCAAGATCTGATTACACTTGTTATTATGTTGTTGGGAAGCACACAGAATGGGAAGAGAAAGGTGTTTCCGTGCTTACAATACTGCAGGGTGAGGTTTATGGAAGTGCCTGAAAAATGAGAAATGAAGGTTAGTTGATTGCTGCAGTTTACAGTGGCTGACTCTGCTCTGGGGATCCTTCATCCCTGTGGGACCACAAGTTTGGTCATTATGTTTAAATTGTCTGAAGGAAAATAGATTATTTTCTCCCGGTAATGATTTTCAGTATGAGATGAAAAATTATATATATTTTCTTTTGTTTCTCATGCCTTTTAACAGGATCTTCACTGTCAATTTTTTCTGGAATGCTAGTATACATGTAGAGTCCTTAATCCCCTCTCCTGCATACAGAGAAACCAGCATTACCACATGCACCCTGAAAATGTCAAAGCTCAGGGGCTAGAAATTTCACTGGTTTGGCATGGACTACTGGCTGCACCTATGCTGAAAGCTGGTTTAAGCTAACTTAGTGAAGCACAATTCTTTGGGTCATGTTTTGGTAGGTAACCCTGCCTGATTACAAGGAAGCAAGCCTCACAAAAAGTTGGTTGCCCTAATAGGTGTTTGTTAGTTAAGTTTTTCTTATCAGGCAAATATACAAAATGGTTCCCATTACATGTTCTTTAGGTCCCAGGAAACCCAGCACTATGTTGCTTTATGTGTTTTGATCATCATCATGCTAGAAGGATTCTGTCAAATACACAATTCCAGATATAGAATTCTGCTGTTTTGTAATATGCATAGCCATCATCTTTTATGGTTCTCAGTAATATTTAGAAATATTCAAGAATCTACATGGGCCTTCTCAGTAAGCCGTTTTTCATACTTTTTCCCCAGGGTAAGGTAGTGGATTTTCCATCATGTAATTTACTACCTTTATTCTTACCAATTTTTACCATTTTGACCATTCATTATGTTAGGTTAATTCTATACATTTTGCTACTTCTAGCATTCAGTAACCTAATATATAAAATGCACTCTTTGTTAGAGGGAAGGATGACAGAACTCTAATTCTGGAAAGTTACTTCCTTATTAGAACACCCTTTGATCACCCCTTAGGGCTTCATTCCTTAGGAGAAGGTTTTCAGATCCTGGGAAATGCAAACATATGCAGAACATGACATTATCAATTTGGAAATTTCTATAAATAAATTACTGACATTGGTATATCTCAACTCCTAATCTAAAGCCACATATGATCATTAATGTTTTAAGTTTTAGATTTCAATGAGGCTGTATATGAGTCCTGAGTCTGACTCTAACTTTGAGAACTTTGGAAGATTTTTAAGTTCTGTGCACCTCAACCTTATGTTATATGAATTGGAACAGAGAATATCATCCTCCTTACTATTGTCAACAATGAATGACAGAAAGTACATAAGAAACACATATTTTAGAACAAGTCCCTAGTAAGTGCTCAAAAAGTAGAAAGACAATATTGTCATTGTTGTTCCATGTTCTATGCTGGGGTTTGCTTTGGTGCAAACTCATTTCCTGTGCTGTGCTGACTCTGTTAAGGAGAAACCCCAGATGAAGTTGGTATGAGAGACATCTTTTAAAATAAGCTTTTCGATTCACTTCTGTGAAAGCAGCAGTTTAACGTTATTGACAAAGAGGACCTGTAAAAGGAATGGATGGGAAAGCTCATCAGATGTGGTAGCTCAGTGAGAATTTGCGAGAAGAAAAACTTTCACTTGGCACATGAAATTTGAGGAAATTTGTGCCAATAATGCGATGAGGGGAGTGGATTCCCAACAAGAAAATAGCTTATGTGAAGATATGTAACATTGGAAGGAATTTGGAAGCTTGGAAATAAATTCAGAGGTATTACCTGTAAGCAAGGGGGAACGGGGTGAAAGAAACTGGAATGTAGAGTCTGAATACACTCTGGTCTTCATCTACACTGGTCTGACCTCTTCCCCTACCTTTCTTTACAGCTGCACCAACACGAGACAGTAACCCTCTTGAGGTCAGCAATCATTTCATAAATGCACACCTTTTAAATAGCAAAGGACTATGACCTGCTAAAATTTCAGTGCATGCATTCAATAAATGTATTAGTGATCTGATTCATAAAGCGATTTTACATAGCTAAGGATGAGAGGAGAAGCTCTTTCAACATTCTGATGATCCTGTAATTACGGTTGGGAGATACGAGGAATGGGGCTCAGGAAATTGTACCTTAAATAAGAAAGTGCTGGATGGGGCTGCTTGAGGCATCTGAGGAATCTGGGGATGGCTCTGAGTCATGGTTGTGCCAGCCTCTGAATGTTTTGGAGCCTCACTCTGCTCCTCGGGAGGTTTCATGGTTTTCAAATCAGATTTTCTCTGGTTTGCTTTTGTTTTTACCTGAAATTATTCAATGTTCTGTTTAATTGTTTGCAATATTACATGAAACACAGCATCTTTTCATTCTTGAGAATGTCATCCTTTATTAGGTTCTAATAGATGTTAGTTACCTCCAAACATAGCCTGTCTGTAATGTATTGCTGCAGGAAATTGCAAAAATATTTTTTGCTAACATGTAAAATGATTAGGCATTCTTATGCACAAAATTGTTCAATATTTACTTATTGATTTTTTTTTACAATGAAAACTCCATTTCTGTCTTTATGACAAAAGCCACCTCAGTAGAGGCTGCTTTTTATTTCTTTACCACCATTTTCCCATACCGTTCAACATATACCACAGTTGTAGAGAACTCACATGCTCTTTTACAATTTTGACTTTTTGTATTTGATATTTTCTCTGCCAATGTCTGTCTTTACCTTGCTAAGAACAATAGTAAGTAGTGCATGTTGATTTCTAATAATGTACAATGCATGGTGATAATAAATATACATCCATAATCTCATTAATTATCAAAGCATCTGATGAGGAACATGTAAGTTACTTCCCCAATATCATGCAACAAATGAGCAAGATGTAAATCAAGTCTATTCTACTCCAAATTCCTTGCTTTTTTTTTTTTTTACCACTATGTAAATTAGTACCCACCCTCCTAATTTCTTCAAATATTTTAGCATTTAGCACACGTTTCAAATCCTGTTGAAGTCTATGATGGATGCCATTCTCTTAATATATTTTAATAATTTTCTCTATTGAAATATGAGTACAAGGCATCATCTGCTTTCTCATGCTTTTGGTTTGACTCTATGTGTTAAAAAGCACTTATATGGATTTTGCAAAACTGGAAGCAAATCATTTCCTCTTTGGAAAACTAATTCTCACCTGAATGAAACTATGTATTTCAGAAATCAGTTTTGATGTCGGTTTCTTTTTTCTCAGTCGAAAGCAGAAGAGTTGAAGTTTATCTCCTTTCTCACAGGGAATATTGTGACATTTTCCTTTCCCCACTACTTCAATTTCTCCTTCATTATCGTGGATTTCATAGATTGTGTTGTTCTTATTTACTGTTTTCTGGAACAGAAAATTAATATCCAATTCTTGAGAACACAGTTAACTATCATACATAACAGAACATACCTTATGTATGACATAAGGTTAAAATAAGTTGCAGGACAACAAGTGCTGGTACAAACATACATGTGCCTTAGGCCAGGATTTCTCAGTGTGTTCTTCCTTATTATCATATTCTAGGTATTTCCCTGATAGCTCTAGAACAGTGGGTTATTTTCCAATTTTCTACGGCTTTCACCTCCAGGACAGCTATGATTCCCAAAGCACCTTTATCCAGAGGAATCTGAACTCCTTGGGAGGCTTTTTTGACTTCTTCCCCTATGCGAAAGGATGGCCATCTGCTACATCTATGTATTCAGTAGCTTATGAGAGATCTATAATAAAATGGAAGGTTCTAGTAACTTCCTAATCACTTTTTTTACCTTCTCCATTTACTGAGTCTTCTCCCTCTCCTGAGCTCAGGTCCTTGAGCTGAAACTTACTTTCCACTTGCTTGCTCACCAAGGCTATAATTCTTCAAGTCTAGAATTGGGTTCATGACAATGATCACTTTAAGAGTGTGGACAGAAAATAATACAGGAGAAATAAGGGGTTTTGCTAGAAAACAATTAAATACACTGTGTTGTGAGCTGTTGATCATATGAGAGATTACTTGAATCAATATCAGGTTATAGTTATTTATTTATTTATTTTTTTTGGTCTAAATGTCTTATGGTAAACCACTCTGTGCTTTTTGTTTAATTGACATATCTAAATGGCAAGTTTAGATTACCTGAATTTCTAAGTATCACCTAAATTCAGACTTCTCAGTTGTTCAATATCTTTTTGATGAATGATTCTCATTTGGTTACAACATCATCCTAACTCGTTGACTGCCTTTGTGTTCCAGGCATGATCAGGTGATTCATTACTTGCTCTGACTGTGAAAAACAGAACTCAAATCTCAAAGGGCAATACTTCATCCAAAATGAAAATAGAGTGATTATTGCCATAGCTGAGGTAATAATCAAAAATATATTTAGGCTGGGCTTAGTGGCTCATGCCTGTAATCCTAGCACTCTTGGAGGCCAAGGCAGGAAAATCGCTTGAGCTCAGGAGTTGGAGACCAGCCTGAACAAGAGCTATTTCTCCTAAAAACAGAAAAAATGAGCTGGGCATTGTGGCACATGCCTGTAGTCCCAGTTACTTGGGAGGCTGAGGCAGGAGGATCGCTTGAGCCCATGAGTTTGAGGTTGCTGTGAGTTAGGCTGACGCCACGGCACTCTAGCCTGGGCAACAGAGTGAGATTCTGTTTAAAAACAAACAGAAAAACAAACAAACAAATAAATTTAGTAGAATATGTATATGGATCTAGACACTATACTATCCTTAATCATTGTAGCTTAGAATAACACATCGTTCATAGCTGATGAAATCTCAAGTCTTCCCAGAGATCACTTTCCTAAAAAGTTTAGGGTAATATTCTGGGAAGGAAAATGTGGGAAGGAGAATATTTATAGGTTCCCTAATTCCCAGTGTTATCCTGAGAAAAGACTTTACCCACTTATTAGTCTTGAGAGAATCTTGGGTTCTAATGTTCAGGAAATAGGCAAAACTGCATTTAGCACCACAAAAGTCTTCTTCTTCCAGGTATTGGTGGAGAAATGAAACAAAAGAATTTTGAGGACTTACCATACGTAGTGTAAATAATCCATATACAATAGTTCCAGAAGCTTGCGTTTTAATAATATCTATTGGCAGGGTTTCCTTTGCTCTGTTCATGATGTGGTTTGGAACCTCAATCTTTTGGTCAGGACCAGCTTCAGATACAGAAGAGGCTTCATTCACCTCTAGGAGATGGTCATATTCAAAATAATCTGATATGGTGATGATTCTCTTTCTGGTGAATATTCTCTTCAATTTGATATTGAAAACCTTCACATGAAAGAACTGTTTCTCTGTAGCCACCGTAGCATGAAACATTTTTTTGGTCTCCTTTTCTGAGGACTCATATGCAAACGGATCTGCTGCACTCAGCACCATCACCACCATCGGGCCCTTTTGGAGATCAGGTTTTCTAGTGGTTGCCCTAGAGGTGGCTGGTGGTTTTGGGGTCTGTGTACAATAGCACAGGAGAACAAAGGAAAATTTTTGAGTGGGGAATACAGAACCACTACCCAGTGACCTCAGTCATAACCTGGAGCCCAGCAACATTTACAGATGTTTAGAGCTGCGGTCAGGATGGAGGGTCGCTGAGCAAGGCAGCAGAGCATATCCTGAACTGGTGTCAGCCAGAGGATGTCACAGGGGAGACTGCATGTGTGGAAAGCAGATGAACACTTTGTGAAAGAATAACCCTCAAGAAATAAAGCATAAGAGGAACATCAGAGCAGTGGATTCTGAGAGCTTTGCCATGAAGTACTGTTAAAGAAATTTAAGGACAAAATAATAAATTGTAGTCTTAGGCTTACCAGGTTAGAATGGGAGAACACAACTATAGACATATATTATTAAATGGCACTGAAAATGGAAAATGGTGCCCACTGCAAACCACAGACATGAAGAGTTTTCAGTTATCACTAGGGTAGACTGGGCAATTTTGAGAGTGTAAGTCATAGTTCCTCTGTCTAACATTCAGTACTGTTAGACCAGGTGGGAACACACGTGGTCTGAAGCCTTCCTGATACCCTAATGTCAGAAGATTCAGGGTAGTGACGCTCTGGAGACTGCCACTTCCACCATCACAGCATTTCTCAATGTTGGGTTCTAGGAGGAGCTCGCTGTCAGAAACTTTGGGATCAGGGTGATTTGTCTTTAATATCCTGTCTCCATAACTTCCTGGTCTCCTAAATTTGCAGCAGAATGCTTTAAAGGGAGGTGAAGGGAGGTGGTTTAGTCAATCAGGAGAATTGTGGGAAGCATGGGTGGGGCTCATTCACAATCCAGCAGGCTGTGGGATGCTCTGGCCTGGGATACCACACACAGTGATCACCTGTGGATGACTGGCCTGGATAGGATGTGTCTTCTCATGAACATGACCAGTTCGGCCTAACACTGAAAAGTCCTTTCCCCAATGCAAGTTAATCAGTAACAGCAGACTTATACATGAGAATATTAATAGCAACAATAATATGCAACCTTATAAGGAGTCATTTGAATACAGGGCAAACATGAGAATATTAATAGTAACAGAAATATGCAAACTTATAAGGAATACAGGGCATACATGAAGGGAATTGTACATCTACTCAGAGAGAAAGAATGAGACAATATATTGTATGATACCATTTTCAGCATAATTGATTTATGTACTTCCAAAGGAGAAAATAAGAGGACATAGAAAAAATTGTAGCATAATATGGATGATGTAATATCTAGTAATTTAAATTTAAATATTTTCTGTTTGATTTTCTGGTTGTCTGCATTTTGTAATTCTTTTCTGAAATAATCTTGTGTTAAAATAAAAATCTATTGTAAGAAAAAGAAATATAACCTGTTTCAATTGTGGTTGACATTTTTGGTTCATCACTTTGGCCCATTATAGACTATCCATTTGAGTGTGTGTCATAGAAATATAAGTCACTCATTTTTGGCATAAAGCTTATTGGAGTTTCAATTAGTTATTAGACTGTCCCTGATATATGCATACAGGAAAGGCTGGCCTGTCCAAGTGTGAGAAGGGGACAACTTCAGAAGTATTATCAGAAACATGTAATTATAAATTGTAGTTCACTTCCTTTCATTTCTACATCTTGGTATATGGTGTTCTTTCAGCCTAGATTTTCCTAAACTCCTCAACTCCACCTGCCTATTCCATCACTTCTTTTTGTTTTTACAACCCTCGGGACTCACAATAGACACCATGTCTCTTTGGGTCAGATGATCCTTATTTGTTCTTTCATTAGCTGTTCTGATTCATGTCTTAGAAGTTAGTTTTCACTTTTTCATTGAGTAATGTACTTACTGAGAGCTTCCTATGAGGGAGACATTGATCTAGGCTCTGGGATACACTGATCCACAGACTGACAAAGTAGCCCTGATCTTGGAACTCAGAGTAAGTAGGAAAGATAAACATTTCTTAATTTCAGTTGTCATAAATAGTAGCAAAGAAAGAAGAAAGTTTCTACCACAGAGAACATCATGAAGTAAACCAAGGTCACTGTGGTCTAAGTGAGCATTTCCTGAGGACAAAAGATCAGTGTTTGGGATGTAGAGGGTGAGTAGGGTTGGCCAGGTAAGAGTCTTCTAGGTGAAAGTAACATGGCACGTGAAAATCCTGAAGTGGAAAGGAGCATGGTGTTGATAAAAAAAACTTGAACAAATTAGTGAGCAAGGGAAGAGCTATGAAAGAGATGGGAGCAGTGGACAGTGACCCAACTGCTGTATTCCCCTGTACTGTTATGGACCCTACACCATAGGGGACAACCCAACACAGAAAACTTTCTGCACTGAGACATAATGTCAGGTTCATCAAAATCCCTTTCGAAACAAAAGCTTAAAATGTAGTGAATTCTCAATATATACATTTGATTAACTTGTTAATTATTGATGCTATTTTAAAGTAGAAGCTGAAATCAGATTTCTGGGCTTTTAGTAGAAGAAATTGAAGCAAAGGGGACCAGGAAGAGCATACCTCAGGTGGGAAAGTGTTGGATGGAGCTGATGAGGTCTGGGGAGGTGGGAGATGGCCCATGCTTGTGGACGTGCTGGCTCCTGCAGGACACGGAGATTGAGTCTGCTCCTCCGACACCTTACTCTTTTTGGTCCCATCCTTTATTTTGGCTGTGTTTTTTCTTTTCTGAAAGTAATTTGATTTTCCTGTTATTCCCAAATAAAGTAGAGCACATTTTCATTCCTGGGAAGTAGTAGGCTTATTACACCTATCAGTGTGTTTCACGGAAACTTGAGTGGGTTCTTTCTTCCATCCCTGGCCAGTTGTAAGAGGTGGACATACATGGTTTCTTTAAACAAAGGAAGCAGAGAAAGATACACAAATCATTTCATTTCTCTAATTACCTCTGTTGAGGGAAGTGCTGACTTGGAAATAGGAAAACTGGGGTTTCATAAAATAGGCTAATGCGTTTTCCTATCTGATTCTCAAGTTAACACTCCTCTACTGGAGTTGAAGATATATTTAGGAATTATATATAAATATATATATTTACATTATGTTTACTAAAGTTTTTGGCAAGCTATCTTGCACAAAGAAGATCATCATATTATTAGGCATTTTGCTGAATCTTAAACTTGATTGGAAACTAATAAAGATATCACTATCTGATGTAGAGCTTGAGTGGAAGAGCTTAGCAGAGTTTCCTCTGTGGGATGTGACACCTGTTCCTCTTCCTCTATCTTACCTGAGGTCCAGGAGTCACCTCTGCTCCTTCATGTGTGAGAACTTTGCTTGTGGAGGGGGCAGGTGTAGAAGGACCCTCTTCTTTCTGCTTGCTCTTTTTTGAGGGTGTTGTTCCTTTTTCTGGTGTGGATTTAACTTTTTTCACAACTATTGCAGGAGAAAAAGGACATATAAACCCAGAGCTCATGGTCTCAGAGAGCTGAAGCAGTTTCTATGCTAATCCCTCCCAGCTCCCGCTGGAGGCTCAGGTTTGCTCCACTGCATCAGCCCATCCTGGCCTCAAGGTAACTGCAGTCACAGCACAGGTACAGGCACTGTCTCATGCTCCTGTACACCACCCACCCCCGTGCACTGAGCACATTCTTCCTGTCCTCTGGACTCTATGTGATTAGTCAAGACCCTTCCCCATCCTGTTCTTCTATCATTTCCTTTTTAAAAATTGAATGTGCTCATGATGCTGACAGTTTGGTCATGTTCTGCAGATAATATATTCAAATTACAGAGGCCAGGCGCGGTGGCTCACACCTGTAATCCTAGCACTCTGGGAGGCCAAGGCGGGTGGATCGCTCGAGGTCAGGAGTTCGAGACCAGCCTGAGCAAGAGCGAGACCCCGTCTCTATTAAAAAATAGAAAGAAATTATCTGGCCAACTAAAATATATATAGAAAAAATTAGCTGGGCATGGTGGCGCATGCCTGTAGTCCCAGCTACCCGGGAGGCTGAGGCAGTAGGATCGCTTAAGCCCAGGAGTCTGAGGTTGCTGTGAGCTAGGCTGACGCCACGGCACTCACTCTAGCCCGCAACAAAGCGAGACTCTGTCTCAAAAAAAAAAAAAAAAAAAAAAACAAATTACAGAAACCAGTGAATGGAAATGTGGTACAGACTTGTGAGGGAGATATGCTGATTTTGGACTTTGACTTTTTAAAATATGCGTATATATATATTTTAAATTCAGTGACTTTACAACAGGAAAGTTTTTCACACTTCTTAGAGGTAGGGTTATATTTAAGTACTACCTCTTTTTTGTTATAAGGGGTGATGATGGGTTAAATAGTCTCAATGAGACAGATACATTTTTGGTTAAATGTACATATTTCTAATATACACTGCAAATTTTATTTTGTCATTACCTGGTCTTTCTAATGTATTGGAAGTCTCAGTCTCTCATCAACTCCCTCTCACTTTTGTTTTTTCACTGTATCCCAAATATACCCTCCAAAATACAACAATCTGCATTAGAATTGGAATGCTCTAAATTATTAATTTGGCATGTGAAGTACCAACACTGCCAATGCCACAGTCACAAATTGTGACAGGGATGTATCCAAGGTGAGGTTCTAGTCAAGGTTGAGAAGGATTGGGGAGAGTGGCAGGGAGGTTGTGTTCCCTGTTCCCTGTTACCTTTTGACTTTTCCTCTTTAAGAGTTTTAACAAATCCTTGGAATGCTGGTATATCTTTGCAGAGTTGTATAAGTTTGTCCACACCGGCGTCACGTGGGAACCTTTTTACCAACAAGTTAGCAATCTGAACTTTGTCATATTCTTCTTGCATTTTTTCAGTCAGATTTAAAGCACCAGACAGTAAGAACTTAATCATCTTAAAATGATCAACATTGATTTCATCTAATACTTTAAGTAGAATAATCCTCCCACGTTGATTTGCCATCTCTAAAGACATGGGGGAGCACACAAGAGAAAAATGGCATATAATGTTACACACATATACAGACAATTTAAATGACTGCTTATGCCTACCTGAGTGAGGAGCCCATATGAAAGTGTTTTCCATGGATGTGTGTGACAAAAAGGGACTTAATGACCAGATATGTCACTGCAGACATTGGGTCGTGAGCTGCCACATTAGGGATTCATCCTGTTTAATGAGTGAGGATGGTTGAGGTGAGTCGAGGTGCGTGTAGTGGAAGGAGGTCTTGAAGCATGGAATTGCTAGAGTTTAGGGTATGGGCTCTGCAGTGCCAGAGTTTCTGGTTCCTTATCCCATCCTTTGTTGGAGCTGGACCCCAACACCCAATGTCTGCCTGTTGGTTACCGACTCTCCCACTCCCACTATGACTAAACTGGTTTCTGTTTAAATGGTCTGCAGCCTCCTACTTTATAATAATATCCTTCTGAGTTCCAAGCTGGGGTCTCAATCTGAGCCCCCTTGTCTCTTTCATAGTCAGCTCTCATTGGCATCCTGTCTGCCTTGGTCTGGGACTGTCTTCTGTGCCCTCCATGCCCTTAATACCACCACTTTGCTGAACATCTTCATGCTCCCTTGTATAGGGACACAGCATTTGTTAGCTGGAATTATTTCATTAGCTGTTTAATATTTTTTTAGGCTTGATTTATCTAATTCATTCTTTTCACAGAGCCAGTTGTCTCTCTATAAGCCATGTTTTTATCCCACTGAAATCCTTCAATATTTCCCCATGTTCATTTTGAAAAATTCTTTACTCCTAAAATGTCTCAGAAGACCTTGAATATCTGCATCCTTTTTTACTTTTGATACTTTTGTATTCCTTATATCCTATGCTTTGTAAATGTACAACACACCTTGTATTTTAATGCTTCATGAATTTGCTAATTCCTTTCTCAGTGTCTGGAAAGCCCTTCTTACATTTCTTTCTCTGACTACCTCCCATACAACCTTTCAGTCTCACTGGAGTCTTTGTCTTCTGCAAGCTTCACCCAGAGTCCTACCACAGACCAGGTCCTACATGGACTCACCTGGATGTATTTAGCACTTTGTGCACTTCCTAGGCAATACTCAATGCATGGTATGGATTCCAATTTTCTTTTTAAATTAATGAAGATTTTTAGTTTAAGATCCATGTCTTTGTGTACCTTTTGTATAATTGGGATATTTTATTAATGATTCCTGGCGCTGTTATTTGCTTCCTTCTTGAGGAACATGAGCATCCTCAGATTGCAAAGGCTTATAGAATGAAGAGACAATCCATACAAAGCCATATTATAGTGAAACTGAAGAGTATTAGATACAAAATGACTACTCTGGAAGCCTCCAGAAATGAAGAATAGATCACCCACAAAGATTCAAGTATCAGATTGAAACTGATTTTTAATAATAAAACTGCCAGCAGTAGGACAAATGTATTAATTTTTATACAATTAATTTTTATATAATGCTGATTCAAAATCTTATCTATTGCAAAACCACAAAAATTTAAAAATGGTAAGTTCTGATTTTTTTGTCACTATGAAAACACAATTTATTTGCAAATTAAAAAATGTGATGCCGCAGAAGGCTATATATAATATTTATTTCTTTCACTTAAATGTCAATGTTCATATGTTTTGTTGTAAAATATTAGTGCTTTTGATTTTAGAATAATAAATCCAAATGCAATGGAGTTTCCAGTAATACAATATTTAGAGTATAAGCATTAAATAGCCTTTCTGAATGCTCCAAATTCTGAATTTCAAAAAATGTCTAATCCCACAGGTATAAAAAAAGTGTTATCCACTTGTTTTGAGGAAAAAGTAATTTCGAAACTAGAATTTTAATCTACACAAAATGACATTCAAACATAAGAGCCTCCATAACTCTTCCTTGATACTGAAGGCCCAAGTATTTTTGCAAGAGAAAGACTAACATGAACACATATATCGGAAGTATTATTCAGCAAGAAAGCAATAAATAAAATTAATAAGTAATGCAGACCAAAAGATAAGCAAGTGGGAAAAACAAACTTGATTATGTGTAACTATGTCTTAAAAAAGAAAGCCCGATCAGAGAGAAGAGAAACAGAAAGTATACTAACATGGTGGAAAGAGGAAGGAAAAAGAATATGACAATTTACTAATGAATTTGTCTTAGAGGGTGAGACAGAGGTATAAATTTAAAAAAGCAAGACAAACAGGAGATTTTAGAAATGTCATAAATTGAATATAGCAGATAGATAATATCAGTATCTACTTAAAAAACCTAACCAGTTAGGTGAAAACTTTCATCAAATTTGATTTAAGAAATCTACATATATGTTGTTAACAAACAATTACTTAAAGGGGAAGAAATTTTTAAAAAATCTTGCAAAGAGTAACTGAACGAAAGCCAGTTTATCTATGTTAGTATAACACTAAATGGATTTTGAGACAAAAAGTAATTTCATATACCAACTAATGATAAAAGTTTCAATTCATAGGAAAATACAAGTTTAAATTATGAATTTATCTAATAATGATAAATGTAAGATTGGCACAGAGCTGGTCTTCAGGAGACTCCTCCTCCACCCCCTCTAAATTCTTATCCTCTTACGCCCCAACACCTGCCCGGCTCGACTGTGTCGGCGATATCCAGGAACAGCCCGGACCTGGCAGTTCCATGCTCCGCCCTGAAACTGCAACGGAAAATCCAGGACTCTTCGCGCCAAAAGACCCCATCCCCCAACTTTAAAAAAACATATATAAGCCTACTCAAAACTTCCGGGCGGTACGACTTCTCTGGGCTCTCTCTCGGGACCTGTGAACCTTGCCCGGGAGCGCTCAAATAAAGCCTCCTTGCTTGCCTCTTTCCACGCTGCTTTTTTTTTTTTTTTTTTTTTCCACGCTGTCTTTTTTTCTCTGGCGCTCATCAGCCAAAAAACTTACGATAAATATACATTATTTGTTATTATCTTATAGTCCTTCATGTCCCTATAATTAGTATTATATATTTCTTTCTATATCACACAGACAAGCACACACACCCCTACACACATTGTATATTTATATATGTGCATGCATGTTTGTATACATGTACAGATGATTCAAATACATATAATATTCATTATATATGTGTGTGTGAGTATATATATTACATACTATATATGAATTTTAGAGGATGACAAAGAATAACACAATTTTATGATAGGAAAACAGTAAGTATATCTCTCAATTACTAAATGAACAAGGTAAAAAAATAGTAAAGATATAAAAACTTGAGCAGCATGATCAATAAATTAACAAGATTTATCTAACATTTGTATAGTTCAGAAATCAACGTTTAAAATCTCACATTCTATTCAAGCACACATGCAATAAATATTGTACCAAGGTATATAAAGTCTTTTAAAAATTCCAAAAATTTGCAGTTGAAATCTTTTCCTAATTGATTCCCCCACCTTGCCAACAGACAAAAAAATAATTAAATTTCAAGAAGGCATAAAGTAATAAGAAATGGTAGAAATACTCCCTTGAACACCTGTGGTAGAATGGAGCTAAAGTAAGTTAAACATACTTATGAAAATATTAACATACCACTTATTGGACTATCTGTGCTTGTGAAACAGAAATTTTCTATTCTGAGTGTTCATTGATTCTCATGTTTTGTAAAATTGGAATAATACCATAAGATGCAGTTTTATGTCCAGATGTGATTTTTACTTAATATTATTTCATGATATTGTTCACACCACTCTCTTGTCTTTTACCCAGGCCCCACTACAGCCACCGAGTTCCTGAGCACCTCTAGCAAAGACAACCAAAGCCTATTTCCACATTACAACTTATGTTAATAGACACTCTGAAAATTAATTTTAAAATCTGCAATGGTCAAAATGCATTTTCACTTTTTCAGGCTTCAGTTGTGATGGAATTAAAAAATATCTACTCTCTTTCTAAGTAAATGAAGGGTTAGAATCAAGCAACTACAGTTTTCATTTTCCTGAGTACAGCTGACATCAGCCCTACTCCCCTCCCCCCAGACCTGGAAGAACCAATACTGATTTTCTCCTTGTGATCTAGTGGATTTCAAGGACGAACCCAGATCTTTTTTATAAATAATAGCCACAGAACTCACGTCACTGCAGATTTCTTCAACAGTAGTCTAGATCTTGAGGTCTTCAGAAATGCAGGAATCAATGCTTGTTTGGACTAGAGAGATAAATCAGTAAAGTTCTCAGAAACTGAGCTGCAGGATGTTACAATCTTGGAAAAAAATGCCCTGGTTAGAATCACTTAATAACTTGACTAGTGCTGGCTGTCTCATACTGTGCAACGGCTCCAGGCAGAGAGGAGTTGTGAAACAATGTTGAGACTCCTCCCATCAATGGTTTTAGCTTTCGATTCTGATTTTCTTCGTCAGGGAAAATAACCAGCTTCCTTCTGTGATAAGCAGACTTAAATTCTGGTCTCTCCAGTTAGGCAGAAGGCCAGAGTCCACCCCAGATGCAGAGAAAAGAAAGAAGGTCTTGTGATTATTAACTGTGTTGATGATTATCTGCTAGCATAGTACAATGGGTGAATAATCAAAGTGACCTAAGGCAGGTCCTAGGTCCAAGGGAAGGGGGAGTCGATTTAACAAATACTGCTCAGCTATATGGAGTTAAATTTTACAATGCGTATTTAGGTTATAGGAAATTGTACTTTGTTCTAACTGATGCTATCTGCCTTTGTGAACCTGCTTGCTTTTTACTCGATTGTTTGAAATAGATAATCAGATAGGACCGGAGGGTCTTTAGATGATCTCATAACCTTGAAGCTGGAAATTGTTGCCTAAGATGTCTCAAGATGTATATGTTTAATGTTCCATATGGTGCAATGGTGAAGGGTATATAAGTTCTCAAACCCGTGCTCAGGGCTGCACTCCGAGCTTGGTGGGATTCCCTGCCGGAGAGCGTGCTGCTGGCCAGCTAATAAAGATTCACTAAATTTCAGTCAGTCTTTCGTGGTTGACTTCCTCGCTCTGGTCCATAACACTTCCTGTAATTATTTTTACCAAAACAAAAAGAGAGAGGGCAAAGAAGGGAGTGCATGAGTAGAAATTACTTAGTGGATACAACATATATTATTTGGGTGATAGGTACAATAAAAGCCCAGAATTCACCACTATGCAACATATTCATGTGAAAAAATTACACTTATAATTCATAAATTTGTACAATAAATATATTTTTTTCTTTACAAATGTTAATAGCTGAAAGAATTTCCGACATTAGAACTTTCTTATGGAGCAGTCTCACAGGTGGGTCATTAGAGACCTATATTCCCTTGAATAAGGCTCAAATGTAAGAAAAGCAAAATGAGCCACCCAGCCAGGTCTGCCTCCCTCCTTCACACTGAATGGAGAGGCAGGAGGAGAGCTTGGTAATCATCTGTTGCTACTGGTACTTGACTGCATCTCCTGGATGGGGGAATGTCTGCTATGCAACCACTATTGATTTAAATACTACCTGAAACATTCACTCAGTTATTAGTTGACAAACCTGGGACTTGACAGATCAGAAAATCATTATGAACATGTAAATCCTTCCTCCAATATACATAAGGGAGTTTGACACTAGCTGTCCCCTTGCCTGTGACTAGGCTGCTTTACCTCAATGATTAAATTCCTGATTACTCTTGCTTTCTGCATTACTAATGGATAAAAACAAGAGGATAGTAGGTTCGTATCATGAAAACATTGAAGCTTGGAAATTTCTGGAAGTGTAGTGAGTTTCTGGCAGGGTAAGGAGCCTGGTAAACAGTTCGATTAGCAGTTTTTTTTTTTCTTGTAAGGATATTGGGCGCCCTTCGGGGTACTGCAACTCCCAGATGTCAAATAAACGGCAGCAGCCAGCAGACGGTGTTGTGTTAACTCACCATCTGATATGCAAACGGGATGTGGCCAGGACTGAAAAAAGGGGCCCAATGACATTTGTAGGTGAGAAAACAGAATTTCTACATTTTTCCCCCTTTTTGGCTTCTTAGTTGAGACACTCTTTTAAAAACAAGTCCAATTAACCAAAGAAAAAACCTGCAGATGTGTATTAATGCCTGCTGTACTCATCGCACGGAAGAGGCCTCAGTTCAAAAGTATTAACATTGCTCTCTCCAGGCAGTCACTCAGTGGCCTTGTTCAAATGGTATTCAACAAAGAGCCAGAAATCTATGTAGTGACAAGACAAAGGAGAGAGCAATATCAGTCTTTCAAAAGGTGGGAAAATGGGAGAAAATAGCCAAGTCTGTTCCTAGATTCCTCGGGTGCCTGGTGCTGCCTTCTCTGGGCGGATGAGCAAGTGCTGTCTCTAGTAAGGATGGCTTTATGTCTTGCCATCAGGAAAGCAGAGGCTGAGGCAGAGTGTCTCTCTGCGTTTTCAGTGTCTTTAACTTAAAAATGCTCAATGTTTTGATGAGAAATATTTTGGTTTCCTTCACAGGTAACACAGACAAATGATGTGAGGTCACAGATGAGCAGAATAAAGCTGATTGTCTCGTTCCAAAGTGGGGTCATGGCAGAAGAGTTGAAGTCTGCATTTGAAACCTTATGAATACCTTTTCCAAAGCAGGAGTAAATCAAGAAGAAGCAAGGAAGATCTGTGGAGCGATGGCCACAAGCATTTTTGGATATTCATAGTTTCTTTTCATAAGCTTTAGGTTGCTGTTAATAAGAGTGTCTTGAGGTGGTCTTAAGGTACTTGGTAGGGATGTTAGAGGGGACCCAATCCAGAGGTCAGAGGGTAGGGACACATGGCAGGAATGACCATGTTTCAGGACATTTTTCTGCTCTTTACTTGTAATACTTTCATGTGTGGTAACGTCCTCAATTGGGACTTCAGCATACAACACACAAATTGCTATCACCAATAAAGACAATTCAGAAAAATGCTCCATAATCCATATTGTGCAGATGAAATTTTAATAGATGAAGCAAAGAAATGCTAAAAAAATGGGTATTTTTCCTGACTCTGAGGCAGTGGCCAATTTTCATTTGTTCCGTCACACAGAAAGCTCACTAATAGAACATACAAGAACACCTGACATGAGGAAAAATGTATGCATAAACCTGTGTGACTTTTTAACATCTGAATTTCTAATTCCCAGTGTCATTCAAGGTCCCTGGGAAAATTTTCCACCATAGTGATGTCCTATGCAAGATATTAGCAAATTACTGTCTGTGGGACAATACTAACAAACCCACCATCTGCTTTTGTAAATCGAGTTTTATTGAAACACAGCTGTATTTACTCATTTATGCATTGTCAATGTCTGTGTCATGGTGCATCTGTGGAGTTGACAAGCTGTAGGAGAGTTCATCTGGCTGCAGAGCCTAAAGATTTTACTGTATGGCTCTTCATAGAAAACGTTTGTCACCCAGTACCCAGCCATCAGTCTAGCAGACAGCAGAAAGACTCTAAGGAGAAAAGCAAGAGCAGTAGAAGAGCAATCACAACAAGAAACCACAGTCAGAGCTTTTAAGGTCCATTGTAGGCCCATGGATAAGGGCTTTTGAGAAGGTTTATGGTCTCTGAGAAGAAAATGTAAATGGAGAGTGTTAAAGTCCTTTACCAACTGATTATCCCTAAGAGTAAGAAGGAAACCTATTAGTATGGCAGCTTCAGTTAGCAAAATTGATTTACACATTTATAGAGTCATCAGCCACTTGCACCAGGAAATAGGTGTTTCCTTCTCAAGAAACAGGAAAGGGTGACTGCATTTTAAGTGTTAAACCAATCTTATATCCCTGAGATAAAACATACTTTTTCATGATGCTTTAACATTTATTTACATATTGATAAGTTTATTTTTAAAATATTTAAAAAATGTTTTCACATTTATTTTTGTGAAGCAATTGTCCTTTTTTTCTTTTTGTGTAATATCTTTATTTAATTTTTGTATGACAGTAAACTTGCATTTCTAAAAGAGTATTTTTAGGATTGTTAATATCTTCTCCTCAGATATTTGATAGAATTCATCAAGTGTCTATTCTCAAAACTTTCATTATGGAATGATTTTTGGTTATGAATTCATTTTCTTTAATAGATATAGGCATATTCAGATGTTTTATTTTAATATGAGACAGTCTTGGTAAGTTGTGCATTACAAGAATTTCATCCATTATATCTAAGTAACTGAATTTCCTGGCATAACATTGTTCACAAGATTCTTTTATTATCCTTTTAATATATGTATTATCTGTAGTGTCATTTTTGTACATTCCTGGTATTGTTCACTTATATTATTTTTTTCTTGTTTTTCTTGATTAGTCTTGGTAGAATAAAAAATATTTTTTGTAGACTAAATTTTTTTTAGTAGACCAAATATTTTTTAAAATTAATCAGAGACTGAAATCATCAGGTGCAGGAAGCTCAGATAACATCAAGCAAGATAAATATAAAAGGATCGTATCTGAGCATATTATATTCAAAGTGCAGTTAAAGAAAAGAGAAATCTTATTAGAAGTCAGAGAAAAGTAAAACACTTTATTATACAAAAGTGATTTCAAGAATTACTGTGGACTTCCTGTTGGAAACATTCCAAGCAGGAAGAAGATGAAGAGAAGACGGTGGAGTGAAATATTTAAAAGATTGAAAAAAAAGATATACCAACCTAGAATTCTGTAGCTAGAATTACCATTGAAAAGTTAAGGAGAAATAAAGATGTTTCAGACATGCAAAAGCTGTGAATTTGTTGTCAGCAGGCAAGCCCTGCAAGACACGTTAAATCTTTGGGGAAAAGAAAAATGATGTAGGTTAGAAATTTAGATCTACATGGAGAAAAGAAGAGCATCAGAGAAGGCATATATGAAGATAAGATAAATTTCAAAAATTTTTCATATTATTAATTGATTTAAAAGATAACTGTTTCATTAAAGTAATAATAGGAACAATGTATTCAATAATTAAAGCATACAGGTAAATGATATGAGTGATACAAATGTCATACGGAAAGAGATGAAAGAATTGGGAATTCTCGGTTAGAAAGTACCTGTATTATATGTGAAGCAATACAGTCTTATTTGACAGTAGATTTAGATAACTTAAATATATTTTGGAAACATTCAGGCAACTACTAAAACATTTAATAAGAAGTATTGTTCATATGCTGAGAGAAGAAAGAAAAAGAAATCATAAAATCATCAGTTAAAACTATAAAAGGCAGAAAAAGAGGGGGTAAAGAAACAAAGAACAAATGCAACAAATAGAATACAGTTACAAAAATGGTAGTATTAATTTAAACTATATCAATAACCATGGAAGAGCCCTGATTTGTAGCATTTGCCAATTGCAATGGTGTAAATATTGCCACTTCTGTTGATTTTATGTCAAATGCTAAACAACCAGCTAGAAAAATTACTGAATATTTAACAATCAGTTCTTTCTAATTTCTAGCTGGGGAATGAGTGGGCTCCAGCACACCTCTGCTTTCAATTCATCCACCTGCCTCCTGTGTCTCTTATCCATTCCTCAGGATAATTGCCAGAACGTACATATGTGTGTGTACATATATAATATTTATATTATATATTTGCTATATCTGTGTGTATACATATATGTATGTGTATATGTGTGTGTGTGTATTTACTAAAATGTTAGAGTGGTCAGGCATTCCTTTGCATAAAAATCTTTCAATTATGTACTTATTTTTTATTAATACAAGGAAGCTCCCATTTCTCTTTATGACAAAAGGCAGCTTACTTTTTTTACCTTTCTGGCCTCATTTTTCCTTTTCTATACCTTTCTACATAAACCAGAGTTTCAGTTGTTGCAATATTATTTATGTCATTTCTCACTATTATTTGTTGGTAACATTTCTTCAATCAGCATTTTTAACGTCTTTATCTTAGTAAGAACAATAGTACCTACTGCATATTGATTTCTCATGATGCACTGGGACTGTGATAAGTAATGTATATGAATTATGTCCCTTGATTTTCAAATCAACCCTATGAGGAAAAGTTTCCTCTTTTTAAAGGAGACTATTATCTTAGTTTGGTCTACTATAACACATATAGATTGGGTGGCTTAAATAACAGGCATGTCTCCTGGTTCTGGATGCTGGGGGGCCCAAGGTTAAGGTGCTGGGCAATTTAGTTTCTCATATGGGCCCTCTTCCTGGTTTGCAGACAGCCATATTCTTGCTGGGCCCTCACCCTAGTGGACAGAGAGAGAGGACAGAGAGAAAGAGAAGGCTCTCTGATGCCTCTTCTTATAAAGGCACTAACTAATCCCATGACGAAGACCCTGACCTCTTAACCTAATCACATTCTGAAGACCCTATTTCCAAATACCATCACATTGGGGGTTAGGGCTCATCATATGAATTTGGGCAACACAATCCAGTGTATAGCAACCATTTAAGCTATTTTCCCCAGTATTATCTGACTAGTTAGTGTTGGAGCCAGACTCAAACCAGTTCTATTTTATTCTACAGCCCATGCTGTTCACTGTTAAGCAAAATTACTTCCTGCCTTACTAATTTCTATAAATATTTTATTATTTAGAAAAACATTTATGTCCTTTTAAGCTTGTATGACTGTCACATCCTCTAGTAACTCTTAATGAAATTCTCCACTTACAATATTAGCACAAGGGCATTGTTTGGATTCACAGACTTCCTGCTGTGGCTGTGGCATTGTTTGGATTCACAAACTTCCTGCTGAACTTGTGTGGTGAACCCTTCATAATGCCCTGTTGTCAGTAGCTTTAGGCTTGCGATGCTCTGGAGGGTGTCGTTTATACCATGGCAGCATTTTTCACTGTCAGGGCTAGGCTTGCGATGCTCTGGAGGGTGTCGTTTATACCATGGCAGCATTTTTCACTGTCAGGGCTCTCGCAGGGAGCATGTTGACAGAAACTCAGAGATCAGGGTGGCTTGTCTTTAATATCCTTTCTCTATAACATCCTGGTCTCCTTGAATTGCATCCAGAGCACTTTAAATGAAGGAGAGGTTTTTAATCTATAAGAAAAAGTGCTGAAGTCATGGGTAGGGGTCATCCACAAACCATCAGGTCCTGGGGTGCTCTGGCCTGGGGTGCTATACACAGTGATCACCTGTGGTTAGACTTTATTTGATTTGACTTCTTAGTAAGGTGACCAGTTCAGCGCTACACAGGACAGTCCTTTCTCCAGTTCATGCTAATCAGTTAATCAGATTCATACATGAGAATATTAACAGGAAAAGTGATATGCAAACTGTCAAGGAGCCAAATGAACACAGGACCTACATGAAAAGAATTATACAAATACTCAGAGACATAATAGGACAATATATTGTATGATGTCATTTTAAGAAAAATTATGTATATGCTTACATAAGAGAAAATTGGAGAGAATACAGAGAAAATGTGGCATATGGATTTTGGAATTTCTGGTAGTTTAAAGTTAATTATTTTCAGTTGGATTGGCTGTTTGCATTTAGTACTTTTTTTCTGACATAATCTTGTATTAAGAAAAAAATGTGGTATAAGAAAAAATTGTAGTATAAGAAGAATAAATCATGTGCCATTTGTGGCTGATGTTGTGGTTTTACTTGTAGCCATGTATTGTCTATGCTTTTCTTTATATAACAAAGTAATATAAATCATTCATTTTTGGGAATAAACTCATTGGAGTTCAATTAGTTATTACACTGCACCTGATGCATGCATACAGCGAAAGCAGGCTGCAAAATAGGTGTCACCTCCTTGACTGATGATCCCTATTTGTCCTGTCCTTAGCTGTGCTGATTTATATCTTAAGGCTTAGTTTTCATTGAGTAGATGTGTGTACTGGGAGCTTCCTCTGAGGCAGACACTGAACTAGACTCTGGAATACACTGGTTCAAAGACTGACAAAGTAGGCCTAATCTTGGAACTCAGAGGAAGGTGGGGAAGATAAACATTGATTAACTAAACTTGTCCTAAGTTGCTGTAAAAAGAAAGAAACAAACAAAAGAAAGAAATTTCTACCAAAGAGAGCACCATGAAAATTTTGCCTGGGTAAGTGGTGTCTATGTGAAGATTCCCTGAGGTCATGATATCAATATTGGATCCAGAGGCTTGATAGGTTTGGTCAGGTAAGAATTTTTCAGGTAAAGGAAACATAGTATGTCAAAATTATGAAGAAGAAAGGAGTATGGTGTGCTGGAAGAGACTACTTAGCAAAGGGAAGAGGTGTTAAAGAAATGAGAGCCGTAGACAGACAGTGAACTCACTGCTGTATACACCTGTACCATTATGGACTGTACATCTCTCTCCCTCACCTGGATCAACACAAGACAAAAAACTTTATGTCCTCAGAAATAATGTCAACATCATCAAGTGTCCTGGTAGAAGGAAAAAATTAAAATGTAGTGAATTCTCAATATAGGTATTTGATTGTTAGTATTATTTTTAAATTATGGATAAAATTGCGTATATTTGTTATGTACAAAATTATATTTTGAAGTACATATTTACTGTGGAATGATTGAATCTAGCTGATTAACATTTTTCTTGGAAACTGAAGGGAGGGCTGCTAACCTTGGCTAGTTGTAACATAGGCATAGGTGGTTTCATTTAAAAAAATGGAGAAGAGAAAGTTATGTGTACCTTTCCTCTAATTACCTCTGTGGTGAGAGGTGACTGCCTTAGAATTGGGAGAAGTTGGTTTTCGTAAACATGATTATGTGTGTGTTAGGTTTGAATGTGTCCCCCAAAGTCCCTATATTGGAAACATAATCCCCAAATTTGTATGCTGATGATATTTTGAGGTTGGGCCTTTTGCCTTTCATCATGCCAGCAATCTTAATTCTGTCATATTTATCTTGTATTTTTCTAGTCAGTTTTGAACCATAGGCCAGTAAGGACATAATTATTCAAAAATCATAATCATTGACGGCTTCTAATCATTTCAGCAGAAAAATTGTTTTATATTCCTTCACTATCTCTCAAGTCGTAGAGACTACGACTGTATGCCTACAAAAATATGGCATACAGTGTTACAGACATAAACAGACAATTTAAGAAACAAGATATGCCTATGTGAGTGAATGGCCCACATGAAAATGTTGTACATGGATGTGTGTGACAAAGATAAACTTAATGACCACATGTGTCACTGCGGAGATTGGCTCGAGATCTGCTGCATTAGGAATATCTAGGAAACTCTTCCCTTTTAATGAGGACAGTTGACTTGGGTCCAGGTGGGTGCGTTGGTGGAAGGTGTGGAAGCAGGCAGTCATTGCAGTGTTTAGAGTATGGTCTGTGCCTATCAAAGTCTCTGGTTCCTCCTTCGATCCATTATTGGGACTGGAGCTCATCCCTCAATTCCTGTCTCCTGGTTCCTGACTCTTCCGACACCCACTGTGACTGAACTGCCCACGTGTACATGGGCTGCAGCCTCCCGCATTTTACGAGTAACCTCCTGCTAAGGCACTACAGTTCTGTGCTTGGGTCCCGACCCTAATCCCCTTTGCTCTTTCCTAATCAGCTCTTACTAGCATCCCGTCTCCCTTGGTTTTATGAACAGAATTGTGTACCCCCTAAATTTTTATGTTGAAATCCTATACCTCAACATGTGACTGTATTAGGAGATAAGATCTTTAAAGAGGTAATTAAGGCTAAAAGAGGTCAGTAGGGTGAATCCTTATGCAACATCCTTGGTATCTTTATAAGAAGAGGAGACTGGGTCACAGACACACACCAAGGAAGGACCACATGAGGGCACAGGGAGAACTTGGCCATCTGAAGGAAGAGCCTTCAGAAAAAAATCAATCCTGCTGATACCTTGATCTTGGACTTCTACCCTCTAGAACTGTGAGAAAATAAATTTCTGATGTCTAAGTCAGAAAAAGACTATGGTACTTTGCTATGGAAGCTTTAACAAACTAACACACTTGCCAGACCATGTTCTCTGTGTCCTATATGTCCATATTCTAGCACAGAATCACAGCACTTATTGACCAGGCTTCTTTCCATGGTTGCTTTGCTTTCTTCCTTCCAGGCTTAATTTCTCTAATCAGTTCTTCTTTAAAGCCGGCTCTTTATGTAAAGCCATGGTTCTACCCTGCTTGATAACCTTCAATAGTCCTCCTTCAATTTTTTTTAGGAAACATTTCTTGCTCCTTAGTTTGGCACGGAAGGCCTTATATAGTCTCTTACATTTTGCACCTCCCATTTCTTATACTTAAGCTCAAGAAATATAGAGCCCACCTTGCTTTCTCAGGTCTTCTATTGAAAGGTAGAAAGAGATAATACATAGTCTGTGTTAACCCAATAAAATTTAATTTGAAATTACACAAATATGCAAATATATTCAGCTGCAACCAATCATGGAAAACCTTGCATTGAATATTTTTACATAGAATCGGTTATCCCCTTGTATCCATGTAGGATTGTTTGTAGGACCCCCCACAGATAGCAAAATCCCCACAGATGCTCCAAGTTTCTTACATAAAGTGGTGTAGTATTTGCATATAACCTACCCACATCCTCACATAGACTTTAAATTATCTCTAGATTTCTTATGATGCATAACACAACGTAAATGTTGTATAAATCATTGTTATGCTGTATTTTAGGGGATAATGACAAGAATAAAAGACAGTACATATTAGTACAGAGGCAATCACACTTTTTTTCTGAATATTTTCAATCTTCAGTTGGTTTAACCCATGGATGTGGAACCCACATGATATAGAGGCTGACTGTATAGTGTCCTGAACCCTTAATATAATAGATAATATGAGAATCATTATTTGTGAAAAATGACACTTTTATTAATATGGCATCCCTCTCCCTCAATATCTTCTCTCAACATACTGACTTAGGAAGCAGAATATGAGGGTTAAGAGTTTAGACTTTGGAGTTCAGAAGACCTGGTCCTGGAACATAATATTTTGGGCAACGAATACAATGTATTTAACAAGAAAATAAATTAGTACTTTGTAAGATTAGATTGAAAACTCTCCCACAAGGAGATAGGGTAGGATTAAGAGTTAGAAAATATAAAATAAAATAAAAGACGATGAAGTCCAGTTTAAAGTATCAATGTCCATATATTACATGTTGCAAATGGAGACAATCTAAAATGAGAATAAGAGATTATTGGAAGATATAATGAGATAAACTTCTTGGAATTAAGATAAAATAAAAGTGCTTAGATTGAGTAGGCCTATAAAGTGCCAAATAGGAAAGCAGAAGAAAAACCCACACCAAGACACAATGTAGAAAAACTGAAGAATACCAAAACCAAAGCAGAAAATCTGAAAGCTTCCAGGGATATAAAGACTGAAGAATGAGATTTTCAATAGCAAAACTGCATGTAAAAGGACAATGGAGTAGTTTTCAATAGTACTTTTTCTAAATCCACACCTGCGCTTTTGAAACCTGAAAGTTTTAGTATACATGCGCATGCGTGTGTGTGTGTGTGTGTGTGTGTGTGTGTGTGAATTTGGCATTAGAAAAATTAATAGCAAAATAAAAACTGACCCAAGGAGACCGGAATCTATGGATAATCATTTTAAGGTTCTGTTTTAGTGTGCATACTATGTTTTGCTGCAGAAGTACCAGTGCATTTGATTTTGGAGTTCTTACTTAGACCCTACTGTGCCATCTGTGTAGCACCGCATATAAAGTGTATGCATTAAATAACCTTTTTAAAGTAACCCAAATTCTGAACTGCAAACCAGATGTGACCCCAGGGTTTCAGAAAGGTTACCTATGTATCTTGAAGGAAAAATCATTTTGAAGCTAGAATTTTATATCTAGCCAAAATGACATTCACATGTGGAGGCTTAAAAACAATTCTATATTGACCAACACAGTTCACATCAGAAGATCTGAAAAACAATCACACCCATCAAACACTCTTCTGGAAATAGTATTCAATAAGAAAATAAACAAAGCCAAGAAATCCTGCAGAATAAATGATAAGTACAAGTGAACAACTAAATTGATTAGATCTTTCTATGTCTGAAAAATAAACAGGGCCCTTCACTAAAGAGAAATAAAGAGGAAGTAGAGTAACATATTTGAGTGAATGCAGTAAGAAAAGAGAATATGTGTTTACTAAGTTACTTGTCCTTAAGGAGAAGATAGATGTTTTTTTCAAGAGAATTAAATCGTTTATTGATTATGTTACAGCAAGTGTTACAGCGGGTGGTCCCGAGGACAAACCGAGCGGCACACGGAGAGTCGGAGAATCAACATTTATTCGCCAACGGGCTCAGAGGGGTCTCGCCACCAAATTCTGAGCACCGTTTACCCAATTTTTCTCATTTTTATTAAGTTGGGGTGATCCAAGGGGAGGGGTCTCAGGTGACTAATGCCCGCCAGGCAATAGATTAGATTAGTGTCTGCACCAGATAATTAGATTTACTGTTATGCTAATGTGCTAGGTGTTAGGCCAGTGTCCTGCACCAGGTAATCAGGTTTAGTGTTATGCTGATGTGCTAGACATTAGGTTAGTAATATGCTAATGTGTCAGGTGTTAGGTTAGTGATGTGCTAATGCGGGGCTTCTGTGTGTGCCGGGTGGGGGGTCCTGGGTGGCTGCTGTGCTAAGTAATAGATGGGGGTTTTCCTTATCAATTACATATGATAATGGTTGATACACAAGCTTCATTCCCATTTATAATTTTATCTGGTACCATTATTCAATTTAGGTATATTGCATAGGATGTGATAACAATCATCTTTATAACCAATAAGTCCATGATTTTCCTTGTTTGACCCCTTTTTATGGTGAACAGTAACTCTAGTAAGTTATGGTCACAACAGTAACCGTCTGTTCAACTACACAAGGTTTCTAAAGACAGTGGCTTCTCCACCTAAGCAGGTTGTAAATGAATTTCAAATAGAACCTGGCATCACCCTGAAGGAATTCTATCTTCACACTTTTGGGGAAGTTTACCAAAATGGCTTCAGAGTAGACTAACTGTACACAGCACATTTAAAAAAAAAAAAGACACATTTATTCAGCATCATGATCAGACTATTACATTTAGCAATCAACAGCATGGGTGCAAAAAAAAAAAAATCTACATTAAAACCCTTTGTTGGAATGCTTTACACTTTCCACAGAAAAGAAACTAAAATAACCTGTTATATAATTAGTCACAAATGCAGTCCTCCAGTTTTTTGCCCATACACGAGTATTGTCTAAAGCATGTCTTCTTTGTAGCAGCTAGGCCCTGCCACCACTGTGCTTGGCTGAGTTCATAAATCTGTTGTAACCTGTAGTTTCCCTGTCACTTCTCTGGCTCTCCTCTCCTGTTAAGCCTTGTTTCCTGGGAGTAATTAAAACCTTCTGCCACTGCCAGAGCTACTGCTGCTACCGAAACCACCATAGCCACCTTGGTTTCATGGCTTGGCAAAGTATTGGCCTCTACCACCATAGGGGCCAGAGCTTCTGCCTCCAAAATTTCCTCCCTTCATGGGTCCAAAATTTGAAGACTGATTGTTGTAATTGCCAAAATCATCATAGCTTCCACCACCTCCAAAATTGCTTCCACTACCACTGCCAAAGTCACCTCTGCCTCCTCCATTGTTATAGCTGTTATAGCTGCCACTCCTGCCATAGCCACTGCTCTGGTTACCATAACCCTGTCCTCTACTTCCATAGCCCCTGCTTCCTCCAGAGTAACCAGGGCTTCCTCCTCCATAACCACCCATCATTACCAAATCCATTGTACCCATCCCCACTGCCACCATATCCACCACCACCATGGCTGCCACCAAAGCCACCTCGACCACTGAAGTTTCCTCCACGGCCAAAGTTGTCATTCTCACCAAAACCACCTCCATGCCACCACCAAAGTTTCCAGAACCACTTCGACCTCTTTGGCTGGATGAAGCACTAGCCATCTCTTGCTTTGACGGGGCTTTCCTTACTTCACAGTTGTGGCCATTCACAGTATGGTATTTCTGAATGACAATCTTATCCACAGAATCATGGTCATCAAAGGTTACAAAAGCAAAGCCCCTCTTCTTGCCACTGCCTCTGTCAGTCATGGCTGCAATCATTTCAATTTCCCCATACTGTTCAAAATAGTCTCTTAGGTGATGTTCTTCCGTATCTTCTTTAATGTTACCAACAAAAATCTTTTTCACAGTTAAGTGGGCACCTGGTCTTTGAGAATCTTCTCTGGAGACAGCTCTCTTTGGTTTCACAACTCTTCCATCCATCCACCTTGTGTGGCCGTGCATTCATTGCTGTGTCCACCTCCTCCAC
>CM052444.1:35383187-35411877 GCA_028533085.1 Varecia variegata
GTGCAGGTGTCTTTATTGTAGAATGACTTATGTGCTTCTGGGTAGATGCCCAATAATGGGATTGCTGGATCAAATGGAAGGTCTACTTGAATCTGTTTAAGGAATCTCCATATTGCTTTCCATAAGGGCTGTACTAGTTATATGTTGTTACCAAAATACAAATAAAGCATAAGGTCAGTTAAGTTTTAAAAAAGTTGAAGAAAGTTATATTCTTCAAACCCCAACTTTAAAAAAGGCCTTTTTAGATATAATCCTGTAGCTTAAAATAGACTTTCAGTAAATAATTATCAGTATAGACAGAGTTTCACTGCATAATGGTAAATTATTCAACCCCTAAGAAGATAGAATTCAGTTTATGTATTTGTATAATATATATATAATCCATTATTTTACTGT
Organism: Varecia variegata; assembly: GCA_028533085.1. NCBI lineage: Eukaryota > Metazoa > Chordata > Mammalia > Primates > Lemuridae > Varecia > Varecia variegata. The sequence continues at coordinate 35,383,584 of CM052444.1, forward strand.
ATATTTTAACAGAAAAATTTCCTTTTTCTTTATTTGTAAAAGACAGAGATATCATATATGCTTACATATGTATACTCTATATTAAAATACGTGGTAGAAATCAAGGGAACTACAATGAGAAATTAAAAAAATCACTTGCATATTTCACCTCTCTATTATTGAAAGGACAAGGTAAAAAAATAACTAAGATTTAGATTTAGAAGACTTGTCCAGTATAATTAACCAGCTCAATTAAGAAAGTGTATCTTACTTATATAGGATTCTGAATCCAACTTTCATAAACTCTTCTCAAACACGCATGAAATACATAGAAAAATATTCATCACGTATCAAACCATGAAAAGTCAGAATATATCTCAAAGCAGCTAATCTATTTAATTGACCCTCCCTGCCTCTTCATTATACCTCGCCACCAAAAAAATCATTATCCTTGAACCAATAAAGCATAGATCATCAGAAAAAGAAAAAGTTTTTCAGACATTTGTTTTAAAATGAAGCATAAAATAAAAATGAATTGATTCATGACAAAGTAAAGAGCCTATTTTTGAGTAACTGTTGCTGCAGAATTGAGAAAGTATTTATTGTGTGGATATGTGTGTGCTTTTAAAAATTGCGGTTAAAACTACATAAGAAAGCTTTATAGTCTGATTTATTTTTTACCAAATAGTATTCCATGATATTTTCACATGACTGTCTTGTCTTTAACAAGGCACCAATCCCAGTCATTAAGTTTCCTATTCATCCTCCAGCCAAGAAAACCCAAGATCTCTAAATATCAACTTTTGCCAATAGAAACCTGGTAAAGAATTTTAAAACTTAATGTAGTTAAAATGCATTTCTCTTTGCTCATACCCCAGTTGTGGAAGAAGTAAAGATGTCTATTTTCAAGATAGATAATAATTCAGTTCTTACTTTTCTGAATATGATTGCTATAGCTCTTCTTCTCCCAGACAATCCGAAAGTTAATTCTCTGCTGTGATGATGAGGTTACCAACTAGGTGCCCAGATCTTTCTCTAAAGAAATTCCCAGAGATCTCACCTTAATGGTTACCTCCTCCACAGCAGTCTTCAGAAATGATGGAGTCACTGCTTTGTTTAGGTGAAAAGATACGTCCTTAAAGCTTTGCAAAGATTGCAGAATGTTACAATCTCATGAAGAGTTGAGAAATGAAGTGTTTTGAAAGATAAACAAGGAAGCATTGGTTAGAGTCACTCAAAAACCTGATTGTTGATTGCTTTCTCACCCTGTGTTAACTCCTGAGAAAGAAGTTATGTAATTACGAAACAATTTTGAGGTTACACCTATCAGCCTTTGTAGGTTTCAATTTCAGTTGTCAGAGAAGCTGGACAGTTCCTGTCTGTAAATAGTAATCTCAGCCACAAAGAAAAACAGTTGCAAATAATAGTGTTTCTTCTTTGCTTTTTTGACTTACAAGTATCAGTGGCTGAAAGGAGTTTCAATATTAGAACTTTCTTATCCAGCTCACTTAAACATGTGGGTCATTAGAAACCTGTTGCTCCTTGAACGAGCCTCTGTTATACATCAGATGGGGAAGGTTAGACCTCAAGACTTCTCCCTCCTTTCCTGTGCACAGAGTGGCAGTGGTGGGAGCAGACTTTGGCAGAGGTGTCTATTGCTACCAGAACTTGATTTCATCTCCTGGATGGGGGCCAGTCTGCTACAAAATTGTTTTTGTTTACGTAGTACCTGAAGAATTCACTCGATTAATAACAGACACACCTAGAGCCTGACAGAGTCAGAAAGTCATTATGAACATGCAAATCCTTACTCAAATAATTCAGAGTTGGGCACTAGCTGCTGTCTTGAGTATGACTAGGCTGCCTTACCTTGATGGTTAAATTCATGATTACACTTACTTTCTGCATTATTCATGGAAACCTTAACAATTTTAGAAGAGCACTGAACCTCTGATAAACCCTGTGTACTTTGGTGTTTTCTCTATGATGGTCAGTGGATGCACTGCAGACTAGCATAACCCTGAGGTGTCAGGTAAGTGGCAACCTGCAGAAGGTATTGCGGTGAGCTACCAGCTGAACCGCAAGCACAGTGTGACCATGACTGGAAAAGGGATCCCGAAATATAGCTCATAGGGTCAAAGAAACTGAGGCCATCTACAGAGAAAAGAAAACTGATTGTCTTAATGTAAACCAGCAGAATATAGAGAGTTGAAGTTTGGATTTGGAAACTGAATAACCCCACCAAAGCAGGAGTAAGTCAGAAAAAAGCAACTGGGATCTGGAGTGACAGCCAAGAACATATGTGGGTTTTCATTTTCCTTTTAGCCAATTTAGTTTCCTGCTTATGCTGATTCATTGAGCAGATCTTAAGGTAAAGCGTAAAGGAGAACACAAGGAAAGTTTGTAGGAAGCCCTAATTCAGTGTCTGGGGACTTGAGGAGCTCATGGCAGAAATGACCATGATTCAGGACAACTTTCTGCCCTTTTTGTTGGAAACTAACTTTTTTGGCGATACCCTCTGTTGGTTCTCCAGCAGACAATGCACAAATTGCTTACTGAAACAAAGACAATTCAGGGCAATGCTCCCATCTCCAAATGTGCAGTTGGAATTTTAACAGATGGAACTTTAACAGATGGACTAAAGTAATGCCATTTTATTGTGCCATTTTTCTGATATATAGGCAGTGGCTAAATAATTGGTGACTTGGGCCACTACATGGAAAGATCACAAATAGAAAATATGAGAACTTCCCACTCACAATATGTCTGGGTAAACCATGTTTGACCTCTTATCATTACAAGTTCTAATCCTCAAGATCATTCAAAATTTTCATGGAAGAATCTTTATGAGGGTGATATCCTAACAAATCAGTCTAGATGACACCAAAAGTCTCCTAAGGAGAGGAATAGGAGCCAGTGGAAGAGCACACATGTTCTTTAAAATTCATATTAGGCCCGGGGATAAGGCATAGATGTTCAGTGCCGTAGTCTCAGAAAAGCAATTAGAAGCAGAGGGTGTTTTTAAATACTCAGATTGAAAACCTTTTTCTACCTCCTTATCAATAAGGGCCAGAACAACCCATTTCAGTTGTTCTAAGAGTGTGGGAGCCTGAGCTGGCCAATGTCTTTATACATTCACCTAGTCATCAGCCACCTGAACAATTGCTTCCTCCTTTTCCTTCTCAAGATAAATCAGTTTTTTATTCATGCATAACTGTTATCTGAGAATATTACCAAAACTATGATTCGTTCAAGTTATATTTTTATACTCAGCTAAATCCTGTACTATTTTTAAATTCTGTTTTTATTTCTTATTTTTGATCAGGTTACTGAATTCTGTAAATGCTTTCAAAGATTCCTATTTCCTAAATAAAATCCCTGTGTTAGTTTCCTATTGCTGCTGTCAAAAATCACCACCAACTTAGTGGCTTAAACAAAGAGAAATTCATGGTCTCAGAGTTCTGGAGGCCAGAAGTCCAAAATCAGTTATCACTGTGTATTAACCATGTTTCCAGCTTCTGCAAACTGGGTGCTTTACCATCTGCCCTGCATGCATAGGCCAGCCACGTCTTGTACTGGATAACCTGATAGTCTGCCTGTGTCACCTTCTTAGGCCTCCTGCCTCCCTGATTGCCTCCACTTTTTCCTCTGGAGGAGTCCTCCTCCCAGAGGTGCACTTTTCAAAAACAAGCTAACCAATCCATGGTCCCTACATCTAACCACTTCCTTTCGGGCTCTCACACAGTTGGTCTCAGTACTTCTGCCCTGATCTCTCAAGGGCAGAGTACTAGACAACAGGCAGCTGCACCTATGACCCAGAGCCCACTGAAATTAGTCAAACCAGCCAATCATAAGCCTGTTTACTCTGCTTCACATGTTCCTTCACTCAGGAATCACAATAAATGCACTTAGCAAGGCATGCTCACTTTGGGAGCTATAAGAGAGAATCCGTTCCTTGCCTCTTCTATCGTTTGGTGGCTATGGGCATTTCGTGGCTTATGGACACATTGCTCCAATCTTCAGTTGCAGCACTTTAGATAGGTCTTTGCTCTGTCTTCACATCACCTTCTCCTCTGGCTTGTGCCAGATCTCTTCCTGTCCTCCCTGTTATAAGGACACATAATGACAGATAGAGCCTGCCCAAATAACCCAGGATAATGTATCTTGAGATTTTTAAATTAATTACATCTGCAAAGATCCTTCTTTCAAGTTAGATAACATTCACAGGTTTCAGGGATCAGTACATGAGCGTATCTTTAGCAGTCCTATCAACCTACCACAGACCCCATTTCTAAGCTTAAGAGAGACAATCTTCTGTGGTTTGAACCATGTCCACTGTTTCAGCTTTATCTCCTACTACTTCTCTCCATGTATTCCACATTTTTTTTCATGCAAGACATCTTACTATTCTCAGTTTAAGCTATAATTACACAAACAAGACAAGGCATATGACCATAGGGACAGAGATTAGGGTGATGTGACACAAACCAATGAGTGTTGGCATCTACAAGAAGCTGGAAGAATCAAGAAATGGATATTGCTCTAGAACCTCAAGAGAGAGCATGGCCCTGACAACACCTTGATTTTAGACTATTGGCCTCTAGGAGTATGAGAGAATAAATTACTTCAAGTCACCAGGGTTATAGCAATTTATTATAGTGGCCACAGGAAATCAATAAAACCAACTTATCTAAAAAGTACATTTATCAAAAGATGGAATTATTTCATATATTTTTTTGGTTACTTATTACCTGCCTCTTCCAGTGAAATATCAGATATAAAGGGAAGGGATTTTGTCTTATTTATCTCGGTCTTCCTAGCACCTATAACAATGTCTAATGCATGATAGAAGCTCAGTAAATACTGGATGAATAAACAAATTAATAAATCACTTATCCTGGGTTTCAGCCATAGGAAATACTGGGAAATAATTTGAAAGGTTGGGAGGAAACTCACATATAGCACAGGTATTCTGGTCTCCAGTTGACACTCCTACCCAAATCCACCCTAAACAATTCAACTCATTCAATACACAAACATAGAAATATGCCTTCTGCATCTCTCCTATATTCATATGTACAACCATACAATTCTAATGTTTTTATCACATAAATATTTCCTAAATTATATTCCAGTCTGTATTCCTATCTCTACTTCTCTAGTCCAAGCTCTCACTATCTCTTGCTAGGACTATTAGTGTTCTAACTGACCTCCTCGCCTCTAGCCTAAAGTTCTCAAATCCACACTTCACCATTTCAAGAATTATAATAAAAATTAGATGGTGGCAAGTTCTGTTGATTGCCTACCCATACTTTGCTCACATATGCTTCTTTCCATCCAAGTATTAGCTATCTGAATTCTTGTGGAAGGCTGGCCTGTTTATTAGCTCCAGGAAATGGTTATTATTTATCTATGTTAATCAAGGAGGTCTAAATCCCTTTTCAGCAGTTTATTAAAGAAAAGACATGCCATCCAATTTTAGCCAATAATGCCTAAATAGAAGCCTGTAGCAGAGAAAGAGTTGAAATATATGTGTGTGTATATGTATATACATATATATATACACACAAACACTTTATATTTCCTAATAAGAAGAGATGCCCAGGCAAATCCAGGGAAATATCTGGTTATTTTTTCTACATGTCTTGTGCATGCACATTTGGAATGAAGTGAGACATAGCTGGGCTAAGGATAGCAGAATAAATGTTTCCATGGAAGATAATATTGATTCAACAAATTAACCAGAATATTTCTTTTCTTTTCAACTAAAAGCTCTTGTTATAAATTTCTTACTTTTTAAATAATTTGACTTAGGTTTTATGTTACCTGTAGCTGGAAATATACTCACTGACTGGCTGATTATTTAATTAATTCCTTCTTAAAAATTCTCCAGCAATTCTCCAACACCCATTGGACAAAGGCTTGACTCCTCAGCTTGGTATTCAAGGACCTTCATGACCTGGCATCTCTCTCTCTCTCTAGTTTCTTCTATTTACAGTCCTGCCTTATATCTTATTGTCACAGCAATATGTGATAATTTAAGCTCTTCCTACCTCCAACCACTCCTCATACGTAATGTTATTTCATTACTTATTGGATTTTCTCATCCTGAAATGCCTTTCACACATTTTCCACTTCACTATCTACATTTCCTTCAATGATGATGCTAAAGCTTAATCTTGCTTTGGAAACTGTCCTTGTTCATATACCAGGTTGGACAAATGCCTGTCCTTGGGTGCTTCCATAACACTCTACACATTCCTATATCTTAGCACATAATCTATTTTATTGACATTTCTGTGTATGTGTCTGTGTTGAAAGAGCCCTGATGAGAAGGGCTATTCATTTTCTATCCTTTTTGTGTCAATAATTGCTTGTCCTATATTAAGATTATCAATAAATAGTAGTAAAACTAAACTGAATGTAATCAATCATGTACAAAATCTACCTACATTCAACAATGGGAAACAATTTAAATGAACAATTTTGTGATTTATTTTTCTTTCTTAAGTATTGAAGCTACATATAATTTGGTCATTTCTTTCAAGTTCCCATCCTGTACATATTTTAATATCTACTCACAAAAAACGTGTTAGTAGAGGAGCTTTTCCTCAACTTGATACAGAATACCTACAAGAAACCTACAGCTAACATCATACCTAATGATGAGAAACTCAAAGCTTTTTTACTAGAATTAGGACAACGCAAGGATGCGCCCTCTGATCCCTCCATTTCAACATCATACTGAAAATCCTAGCTAATGCAATAAGGCAATAAAGGAAAAGGATATCAAGCACCAAAATTGAAGCAGCAATAAAAATAATCTTGGAACAAAAATGTCCCAGACCAGATGGTTTCACACCTGAATTTTACCAACCCACAAAGAAGAACAGGTACATATACTACAGAAATATTCCATAACATTGTGAAGGATGAATGCTCCCCAATTCATTTTACAAAGCCAATATCACCTTGATGCCAAATCCAGTAAAGGACATAACAAAAAAAGAAAACTACAGACCAATATCCCTTATGAATATAGATCGAATAATTCTCAATAAAATCTTAGCAAACTGAATTTTACTGTATATTAAAAAAATAATTCACCATGACTAAGTGGGCTTCATTTCAGAGATGCAAGGATGGTTCAACATATGCAAATTTATAAATGTAATTCACCACATAAATAGAAGGAAAAACAAAAACCATATGGTCCTCTCAATAGACAGAGAAGAAGCATTTGACAAAACTCAGCATCCTTTTATGATAAGAACTCTTAACAAAATAGACATAGCTGGGACATAGCTCAAACTAATTAAAGCTATATATAACAAAGCCACAGCCAACATCATACCGAATAGTGAAAAATTGAAAGCATTCCTAGCTTAGAACTGGAACCAGAGAAGTTTGTCCACTATCACCACTTCTATTCAACATATTGTTGGAAGTCCTAGCCAAACCAATCAGACAAAAGAAGGAAATCAATGGTATCCAAATGGGAAAAGAACAGGTCAAACTATCACTCTATGCTGACAGTATGATCATATATCTATAAAACCCCAAAGATTCAACCAAGAGACTCCTGGAATTGATAAATGAATTCAGCAAAGTCTCAGACTACAAAATCAATGCACACAAATCTGTAGCTTTCCTATACACCAATAAGAGTCAAACTGAGAATCAAATCAAAGACAATACCTTTCAGAATAACAGCAAAGAATATAAAATACTTAAGAATATATTTAACTAAGGAGGTGAAACATCTCTATAAGGAGAACTATGAAACACTTAGGAAAGAAATTGGAAATCATGTAAACAGATGGAAAAACATATCATGCTCATGGATTGGCAGAATCAACATTGTTAAAATGTCTATCCTACCTAAAGTGATTCAGAGATTCAATACAATCTCCAATAAAATACCAATGTTATTTTTTGTAGATTTCAAAAAATACTTCTGAGTTTTGTATGGAACCAAGAAAGACCTTGAATAGCTAATGCAATCTTATGTAATAAGAATAAATTGGAAGGCATCGTTTTACCACACTTCAAGCTATACTACAAGGTTATATTAACCAAAACAGCATGTTACTGGCACAAAAACAAAAACATACACTGGGGAAAAGAATCCTTATTCAATAAATGGTGCTGGGAAAATTGAATAGGCACATGCAGAAGGCTGAAACAGGATCCCCACCTCTCACCTCTCACAAAAATTAATTCACGATGGATAACAGATTTAAACCTAAGGCAGGAAACTATAAGAATTCTAGAACAAAACGTTGTAAAAACTCTGATGGATATAAGTCCAGGCAAAGAATTTACAAAGAAGACCTCAAAAGCAATCACAGTAACAATAAAAATAATTAAATGGCACCCGATCTAATGAAAAAGCCTGTACACCACCAAGGATGCAATCAATAGAGAAAATAGACAACCTACAGAATGGGAGAAAATATTTGCATGCTATTGATCTGATAAAAGGCTGATAACCAGAATCTACAAAGAACTCAAGGAAATCAGCAAGAAAATATCAAACAACTCCATTAAAAATTGGGCAAAAGACATGAAGAGAAACTTTTCAAAAGAAGATAGACTAATGGCCAACAAACATATGAAAAAATACTCAACATCTCTAATCATCAAGGAAATGCAAATCCAAACCACAATGAAATATCATCTAACTCCAGTGAGAATAGCTTTTAAAAAAAAGCCCCAAAACAACAGATGCTGGCGAGGATGCAGAGATAAAGGTACTCTCATGCATAGTTGGTGGGACTGTCAACTAGTACATTCTCTATGGAAAGTGGTATAGAGATAGCTCAAAGAACTAACAGTAGTCCTACTATTTGTTTGATCCAGCAATCCCACTACTAGGTATTTACCCAAAGGAAAAAAATACATTTTATAAAAAAGACACTTGCATTTGAATGTTTATAGCAGCACAATTCACAAACACAAAAATGTGGAATCAACTCAAGTGCTCATCAATACATGAGTGGATTAATAAAATATAGTATACCATGGAGCACTACTTGGCCATAATAAAAAAATGGGGATCTAGTATCTTTTTTAAAAACCTGGATGGAACTGGAGATCATTTTTCTTAGTGAAGTATTGCCAGAATGGAAAAACAAACACTGCATGTACTCAATACTAAATTGGAAGTAATCAATCAACACTTAGGTGCACAAAGTGCATAAAGTGTTTACTTTACATATGAAAGTAAAACTCAAAGGAAATCAAGTAGGTGGTAGGGGGGAGGAAGGGATGGGTAGATTCAGACCAAAGGGTACAATTCACACTAACTAGGTTAAGGGCACACTTATAACTTTGACTCAACTGTACAAAAGCAAATTATGTAACCAAAACCTGTGTTCCTTGTAAAATCCAATAAATAAATAAATAAAGTTTCCTTCAAGGGAAATCAGAAAAAAAGGAAAGGAAAAGAAAAGAGAGAAAAAGGAAATAAAAGGTATATATATTGAGAAAGAAAAAAATAAAACTCTCTTTGTTCACAGATGTCATGGTTGTATATGTAGAAAACAAAAAATAATCAAGAAAAAACTCCTGCAACTAGCAAATGAATATGACAAGACTATAGGATACAAGGTTAATATATAAAAGTCAATTGCTTTCCCATATACTAGCAAAGAACATTTGGAATTTGAAATTAAAGCACAATAGCATTTACATTAGCATACATAAAAACAAAATACCTAGGTATAAATCTAGCAAAATGTATTCAATAACTACATGAGGAAAACTATAAAACTCTGTTGAAAGAAAACATAAGAGTACTAAATAAAAGGAGGGCTATTCCACGTTAACGGGCAGGAAGACAATATTGATTGTGAAGATGTCAGTTCTTCCCAACTTGAATCTATAGATTCAAAACAATCCCATTCAAATCCCAGCAAGTCAGTTTGTGAATGTAATGGTTTTTTTTTCACATTTTTATTGCATATATTTAAGAATACAAAGTAAAAATGTATATATTTACACACAGTGAGATGATTATTATAATAAAGTAATGAACATATTCATTTCACATCATTATCTTTTTCATTTTGTGGCAAGAGCACCTATAATCTAATCTTTTAGCAAAAATCCTGAGTCCAATAAAATTTTATTAACTATAGTCCTCACATTGCACATTAGATCTCTAGAATTATTCATCCTCCATTTCTGCAACTTGATATCCCTTGAACTACATCTCCCCAGTTTCTCCCCACCAAGCACCAACCCTGGTAACCACTATTTTATTGTATATCTCTGTATATTCAACATTTTTTTTGATTCCACACATACGTGACACCATGTAATATTTTTCTTCTGATTATGGATTATTTCACTTAATATAATAGTGAAACAGTTTTACCTATATTGTGACAAATGGAAGGATCCCCTTTTTAAAGGCTGAATAATATTCCATTGTATGTGTGTATATGTGTACATTTATATTGAAAAACTATGGTTTGTGCATATATATATATATATACGTTTTCATTATCAATTCATTCATCGATAGGCACTTCAGTAGTTTCCAAATCTTGGCTATTGTGAATAATGCTGTAATGAACATGGGAACACATATATGTTTACAATGTGATAATTTCATTTTCTTTGAGTGTATATCCAGAAGAGGGATTACTGGGTCATGTGGTAGATATATTTTTAAATTTCTTTAGAAACCTCCATATTGTTTTCCATAATGGCTACAACAATCTGCATTCCCATCAAGAGTATACAGAGGTTTCCCTTTTCTCTGTCTTCACCAACACTTGTTATCTCTTATCTTTTTGGTAATAGCCTTCCTGCCAGGCGTGAGGTGATATTGTGATTTTGGTTTGCATTTCCCTAATGGTTAGTGGTGTTGAGCACCTTTTAATATACTTGTGATAACAAATAGATTGTAAACTTTATATGGAGTGGCAGAAGACTCAGAATATCCTACACAATATTGAAGGAAAAGAGCAAAGTTGGAGGACTGACATTACTTACCCTTAAGACTTACTATGAGTCATAGTAATCAAGAGAGTGCGCCATTAGTGAAAAAATAGACAAATGGATCAATTGAACAGAATAGAGAGGCCAGAAATAGACCAACACTAATATAGTCAATTGATTTTGGCAAAGGAGCAAAGGAAATACAATCAAGAGTAGATATTATTTTCAACAAATGGTGCTGGAACAGCAGGGCATCCACATGGAAAAACTGAATCTAGAAACAGAGCAACATCTTTCACAAAATTAACACAAAGTGGATCATAGACCTATAGCAATATAGACTAGAAACTCCATAGATCTTATAATGTTGTAAAAGAGAACACTATAAAACTCCTAGAAGATAGCATAGGAGAAAACATAAGTGACTATGGGTGTGGTGATTACTTTTTAGAAAGGACTCCAACGGCACGATTAATGAAAGAAATAATCGGTAAGAGGAGCTTAATGAAAATGGAAAAAAAAACCTACTATGCAAAAGGCATTGTCAAAAGAGTGAGAAGACAAGCTACAGATTGGGAGAAAATACTTCCAAAAGCTGTTTCTGATAAGCGATGGCCATCCAAAATATACAAAGAAATATTAAAACTCCATAATAAGAAAATGAACGACCTTGTTAAAAAATGGGGAGAAGCTCTAAGCATATACCTCAACGAAGAAGATGTACACATGGCAAATAAGCATGTGAAAAGGTGCTCAACATCATATATCACTAGAGAATTACGAATTAACAACAATGAGATACCACTACACACCCATTAGAGTGGCTAAATTTCAAAACGTTGACGACACCAAATGTTGACAAGGATATGGAGTAATAGGAACTCTTATCCATTGCTGGTGGAGATGCAAAATGGTACAGACACTTTGGAAGTTTCTTACAAAACTAATCACATTGTTGCCATATATTCCAGCAATTGTGAACCTTGGAATTTACCTAGGGGAGTTGAAAACTTATGTGCACACAAAAAACCTGCACACAGATGATTATAGCAACTTTATTTACAATTGCCAAAATGTGGAAGCAACCAAATGTCCTTCAACAGGTGAAAGAATAAACTGTGGTACATTGAGACAATGGAACATTATTTAGCCTTAAAAGAAATAAGCTATCAAACCATAAAAAGATATGGAAAAACCTTAAATGTGTATCGTTGAGTAAAATAAATTAATTTGAAGAGGCTACATGCTGTACACTTCTGAATACTAATTGTCATTCTAAAAAAGCAAAAGTATGGAGACAGTAAAGAGAACAGTGGTTGCCCTGGGTTTGGGAAAAGGGGAGGAACAGATGGAAAACTGATGATTTTTAGAGAGGTCATAGAGTGAGTCTTGAATATTCTTTATAAAACTGATTTTTAAAGAAACCCTAATGTATTTGATCAATTCCTGCTTCTTATATTTTGGGTTTATGTCAGGAACTGTCAGCTACTTTCTTAATACCCTTATAAATTTTATACCTTCTTTATATCTTTATAATCTCTATTCCTTCTTTCTGAGAAAAGATTATCCCAATTTTACACAGTAAATATAAAAGTATTACTGGACTTTCTGTAAAGAGTGGATTCAACCCTACATCTACTCCAACTGGCTGAGTGACCCTGACAAGACTTCCTCTGCCCCATTCTCTGTTTGTAAAATGAGAGGCTGGCAGAGGATGACTGCTCACAGTCTTTCCAGCTTAGTGAGTTTTGATTCTTTGATTGCAACATTTAAAGAAAGCAGGACCTGAACTAGGACCAGATTGGTAAGATCCGAATATCCAGAGCAGAGAGAGAAGGACATTCAAGTGTTGCCACTTTTTGGTTATGACATTCTTGGCAAGAACTTAACTTGTCTTTGACATCTGTTTTCCTATTTTTGAAGAGATTATAATGATCTCCACAGTTCTATAAGGCTTAAAGGGAAATGAAAGATGCAATGTGCCTAACACTGCCTTCTTTTTTAAAAATATATAGTTATTTCTATAGATTTGGGGCTTACAAATGTTTATTTTTTATTGTATTGATGGATTGGATGGTGATAAAATCAGGCCTTTCAGTGTACACTATCAACTGAATAGTGTACATAGTACCTGATACATAATTTTTCATCACTCACCGCTTCCTACCCTCTCCCTTATGAGTCTCCAATGTCCACATATACCACTTTATATGACCATGCAGACCCATCATTTAGCTCCCACTGATAATTGAGAACATGTGGTATTTGTTTTTTATTCCTGAGATACTTCACTTAGGATAATGGCCTCCAGTTCCATCGAAGTTGCTGCAAAAGACATTATATCATTCTTCCTTATGGCTGAGTTGTCTTCCATGGTGTATATATACATATACATTTTATTTATCCACTCATCAGTTGATGGGCACTTAGGTTGATTCTATATCTTTGCAACTGTTAATTGTGCTATGATAAACACATGAGTGTAGATGTCTATTTTTTTATGTAATGACCTCTTTTCTTTCAGGTAGATGCCCAGTAGTGGGATTTCTGGATCAAATGTTAGGTCGACTTTTAGTTCTGGAGAACTACAAAACACTGATGAAAGAAATCATAGATGACACAAAAAAAATGGAAAAACACTCCATTCTCATACATTGGAAGAATCAATACTGTTAAAATATCCATACTGTCCAAAGTGATTTACATATTTAATTCATCAAATTCCTATCAAAATACAAAGGTCATTTTTCACAGAATTAGAAAAAGACAATCCTAAATTTCATATGAAATCAAAAAGTACCCCAAAGAGCCAAAAGAATTGTAAACAATAAATAAATAAATAAAGCAAAAAACCAAAAACAAACTGGAGGCATTATATTATCCACTTTCAAATTATACTACAAGACTATAGTAACCAAAACAGCATGGCACTGGTGTAAAAGTGGACACACAGATCAATGAAAGAGATTAGAAACCCAGAATTAAAATCCTTTACCTACAACCAACTGTTCCTGAGACTTAAGAGGTACTCATAAATAATGGTAAGCCTAATTTTCCAGAGACAGGACAGGGGAGGGATTAGAGAATGGACTTTGAAGCCTGACTCCTTGGGTTCAATCATATCTATCATTTTCTTACTGCATGTCATGGATAATTCACTTACCCTCTTTTCCCTTGATTTCTTCACCTGTGAAGTTGGGACAAGAGAATTATTGTGGGGGTAAATAACTTTATACATATAAAGCATGTAAAACAGTAAATGCTATATATGAGACAGACATCATTACTTGAAATGTTTTCACATAAATCTCTACAATGGGAATTCATGCCTGTTTTTACACATATTTCATGTTTTTGTCACATGTGGATCAGTAGGATAGGCAGTACTCTGAATCAAGCATCTTCTTTGGACCCGGGTGTCCCAGGTCACCCTGGAGAATCCTGTGTTGTATTTCTTCCTTGCCTTTGTGAAATTTACACTACCCCCTAATGCATAGCCTTTGGGTTCCTATCCTCTTCTTCTTCTTTCTGTCTTCCTACGTTGCAGTTATCTCAACCTGTCTTTATTGAGAGGTGGTTGTGAGGGAAACAAAACACTACTGACCAGCATGCTCCTTTATTTCAGTCCAAAAGAATCACTGGTAATTGCTTGGGTCACATTAACAGGTACTGTGGGGTCCACATAGTGTGATGAGCCTGGGAAACTTAAAATCCCGTTGTGGAGACATAAGTAGTTATATGACAACTCATGGTACCACACCTCATGGTGCCTGGCATATTCACCCATTTATGAATGAATAATTGAATGAATGGAGTCCTAAGGATTAAATGAGGCTGATGGACATTAAGCTGCCTTCCTTTAACCCCACCAGGAGCCATTCCCCTTTCTTAGATCACGTCAGTGCTCCAGACTCAGCTCCCTTTAACTTCGTAATAGTTTATTGTCTGCAACCTTCCGAGGTCCTTTTCCTCTAATCTTCCTAAAGGCAGAGCTTCCCAATAAATACAGGTATCAGGTATGCTGAGCTACTTATCTTCCTGCTCCACACGCTTTGGATGACCAGACAGAGCCTGAGGAAACCACAGCCCTGAGTAGTTTGCATTCGTCAGCAAGCAGCCTTTCTGTTCTCCTCAGTGAGCCATACAAATATTATCATTTTTTTATTGGCTATGATGTGAAAAAAAGTGAGAAGTAATACATCAGTGTGACACATTAGGGTGTGCTATGTCCACCCAGAATTCATAGGTTGAAACCTAATCCCAAAGGCAATGGAATTAAGAGGTAGGGGACTTTGGACAGTGATTGGGTCATGAGGACAGAGCCAGTCTGAATGGGATTAGTGCCCTTTTAAAGAAGATCTCAGAAAGTTGCTTCTCCACGTCTGCCACATGAGGTTATAGTGAGAATACCATCTGTGAACCAGGAAGCAGACCCTCACCAGTCACTGAATCTACTGGCACCTTGATCTTTTACTTCCCAGCCTCCAGAACTGTGAGAAATAAATTTCTGTTCTTTATTTGCCACTCAATATGTGCAGGTTTGTTACAACAGTTCACACTGGCTGAGACAAGGTGGATGCCTCAGGCCCAACTCTCTGGGGCTCCTTCCTTCTTCCATGTTGACCTCAGTTTTGTCTACAAGGAGATAAATTATAATACACACACGCACACACACACACACATTCAGGTCACAATCTGCAGTAGCATCAAAGCTAACATAACATCTAGGATGTTCATATAGTTCATCATTCAAACAAAGCCCAAGTATTTTTAAGAAGAAAACAGTGCACTATTAATAGTTATCCTGGGACAACAAGCATTAACTAGATCTCTCCTGAGCAATATATCATCCTACTATGTCACTGTATTGACATTTTTTATAATAATGTATTAGTTACATTGTTAAAAAATTGAAATAATCCATAAAGGTAAATATAAGTGTGTTTCTCCCATTCCTAGGTCCATTTGCCATTTTCTACCCCTTGACAACTGTCATCCCCACAAGAGGAAACCACTCTCATTAGTGTGTTCTGCATCCCTCCAGTTTTTCTTAATGCAAAACCGAGCACCTACAAATATTCTTATAGACCCCTGGAGATCTTTCCATATCACTGCAGAAGATGCCTCCCTGTTTCCGCAAACAGCTCTGTGGTGTTCCATTGTTTGTTTAATTTAACGAATCCCCTATTGAAGGGCTCTTCAATTGCTTCCAGTCTTTTGCCGTTACAGAAAGCAGAAATACTTTGTATGAATAACCTTGTGTATGCATCATTTCTTATGTATGTGTACACATATCTGTAAGATGAAATAGGATTATTGGGTCAGCACAAATGAATGTGTAGTGCCTAAGCATTCCCCATGTTTCACCCAGTGTGCTACTTTTACTTCTATATGTATTGTAAAAAATGTTTGTTTCCTTGCAGCCTCCCTAAAAAAGTGTGTTTTCAAATCTCTGGAATTTCATCAATCTGAAAAGTGAGAAAATTATCTTAATGTAATTTAACATTGCATGTAACTTATTATGCGTTAGATCGGATATCTTTTCATACTTGTAAGTGTCCCTGTTGTTTTATACATGCGTATTTTGGGTCTGACTGTCCCACTCCAAATCAAGCATCTTAAGTAAAGAGAGTATGTTTTATGCTGCCCATATTTTCCTTAGTATGATGTTTGGGGAATAGCAAGTGTTCAATAAATATATCGAATGAATAAATAACAGATTCATGGTGATTTCCTCATACTATTGTGGTTGTACTTTATATCACCTTTTCTAACATTTGGATCACATTTTTCTCTTGGAAAATAATATTACACATAAATATGTCCACGAATTTTTAAGAATCACTTATAAAATTATTTTAAAATAATTATTCATCCATTTATTTCTAATCATATCTCATAACATACACTTTTTTTACTAATATTACCAATCATATTATGAAATGTTGACACTTTTGAAATCCTGCTTTCTTCACTTAAGATTATAACACTCTTAGTTGTCTTTCTTGCTAAATCAGCAATTTCTTAATAGAGGTAACAGTTGTTTTTTCTTTTGCTCCGTTTCTAATACAGAATAAATTTTAAGTGAGAATCGTACTGGAAGGGAATGTCATGAGAAGAGAATAAACAATTTCCACAGCTAAGTAAGGCCTAAAATTGGAACACTACAATTTTTATTATATTTTTGTGCTACTTTTAATTTATAACACTTCATTACTCATTATATGCAATGCTGAATTTTTAGCATATATTTCTGCATTGATTTTGGGTTTGTATAATTTTCTTACAAACAGGAATTTGTATCACGTTGGTTATTTTCCAAAGACAATCACACAGCCATTGTAATATGATCTTTTAGTGCAAAACCAGGATGATACACAATTGGGCACTACAAAGCATGCAGGAAGTCTGTCAGAATATGTCATATACAATCTATAAATAAAGCTGGAATCAGAAATGTTTTGGTATTTGAGACTACATGAGACATGAAATAATTTTGTCAAATGGCAGATGCAACCAGTCATCTTACAGAAAGGGCAGGTGTTTTCAGATAAAGCAGAATCTACGCTTATGACTAAAAAAGACTGAATGGGAACCTGTAATTGTCAAGAATCTAAGAATTTTTTACTCAAGAAGGGATTCTTCCAATATTGAGGTTAGATTATTTTCTAAAGTTAAACTCTCAAAGCCAATTATTATCTTTTCCCATTGTTTAAACAATTCTAGCACTTGTAGGAAGATTTTCCAGGTCGATCTGAAGAGAGCCAATGGTTTTCTCTAGATTGATATGAACTGTGTGCAAATCTTTCATGATTAATGTTCTGACATCCAATTTAGGTATTGCCTTGTTTTTGCCTCCTATTTTTAAATATTAAAACACATCTACATATGATGCAAATCCATTACTCTCCAATATATATATACATTCAATCTATTATTTATATGTTCTCTATATTCATCTAGTACATTTTATGTATAGTGCTCAAATGAGGTCAGAGTTCATATGCTGACGGTAGGACCTTTATGAAGATGGTGCTGATAGAGATAAAAATGAAAGGGATGATGAAAAACTGGATCAGCGTTATGTGAATGTTCCATTTAATAATAATATGGTGGTGGAATAAAATTATACTAATGGTGTTGGTTTAGAATAGCACTTGGCACATAGCAGGTATGTGACAATGATCAAATCAATGAATAAATGATGGTGTGGATGGTGGAGGTAGTGGTGGGGGTGATTGTCATGGAGACGGAAATAGTCAAAGCAGAAGTGATGGTGTTGCTGATCTTTTCCATACTGTGATAGGTTAGTAATGGACAGACAGACGATTGACCCTTCTCTGGTCGTCTGTATGACCTTATCAGAATGGAGAGAAGATGAAGCTGATTGAGAAGTTTCCCTGCAAAGCATTTCTTAAGATGGAACTCACTTCTGATGGGCTCAAGGGGTTATTCTCCATGTATGCAGGAGGATATGCAGGTTGGATCTTCTCTCCTCATAAAAAGCTATATGGCATATGCAAAACTTCTAGTGGCCCAGAATAGGCAATGTCCCTGGGATTGAATTCCAAAGCCTGACAGTGAGGGCTGCAGAGTTGAGAAAAGTCATTTGAGAAGTAAAGCTGGTCTGCTTCCCTTCCCTGTGCCCAACCTCCTGCCCCAGAGGAGCCCTTCCTGAAAGCTTGGCACACTTAGCAACTGCAGGGAACATGCAGCAGGGAGCCCCTGGGAGTCCAGCATTTCCAGGATCATGAAATATAAGTAAGGCAGTGTCCTGGGATAAAATGGATGCTGACGAGGATGCTATGAGTTTTAATGTCATCAAAAGTCAGGCAATGGTTAGGGGTGGTGCAGAAAAGAGGAGAGTCCCTGAAAAAGAGAATTAGTTAAGGGCTTTGATCTTTGCTGTATTAGGCCTATTAGAGTGTGGGGGGAAAACTGAAGTGATGTAGGTGTTGATGCCCCTCAAAACCCTTAACTATTTTCTAATAACTTTGGGGAAACATTAATTATCTGTATCTTAAGAGCTTAGAAAACAACTGTTTAAATCTTTATTTTAGAGAAGGGGAAGCTTAGATTACAAAAGAAGTTGCTCTGATCACATCTTCTCACCTCTTTTCTCCCTAGTTCCCCAGTCATTTCTTCTGCTGAGCAGGGTTTTAAAATTAGTTAAGTTCAGCTTCCATACTTTAATGATGTGTGAATTGAGGGCCAAATACCTGCTAAAGGATGGTCAGATGACTATTGAGAAAATCAGGAGCAAAACCTTGGCAGAGACTAGGTGCTCCATGGGTGTTGAGTACTCTCCATTTCTCATTCATGCATGTTTCACTGGTAAAAACCAAATCAATTATTTTTTTGTACGTCTGCCCTATGCCAGGAACAGTAATAGCTGCTTTCAAATATTTTTCATTTAATCTTCATAATGTCTTGCTGAAGAAGGAAGAAATATCCCAATATTTACACAAGAAAATTAGAAAGATTGTTGGACTTATTGTAAAGAGACAGGAATTCAACCCTAGACCCACTCCAGCTGGCTGGGTGACTTTGGCAAGACTTCCTCAGCCTCATTCTCTCTGTCTGCAAAATAAGAGGATGCAGGGAGGTGACAGCCCCCATTCCTTCCTGCTTAGGGAGTTTTGATTCCATGATCGCAGCACTTCTTAAGGAAAGCAGGATCTGAACTGGGCCCCGATTGGTAAGATCTGAACATCCAGAGCAGAGATGTAAGTGTGTTGTTCCAAATTCAAATTTTGCCATTTATTTTTTTTGCTTATATGATCTTTGGCAAGAAACATAACTTCCCTCTGACCTAAATTTTGTTTTCCTTAAAATATCTTAATTTAACTTTGATAACAGATAGTAAGTGTTCCATAAATAAGGTAGCCTCATTTTCCCAGAGATAGGACAGTGCAGTGGTTAAAGTATATACTTTGAAGCCCCTATGCATATGTTCAAACATTAATTCTACCCTTTACTTGCTGTCTGACCTTGTGCAATATACCTGCTATCCCTGTACCTCAGTTTCCTTATATGTAAAGTGAGAACAATAATAGAACTGTAAATGTAAATATTAATCATTATTACTTCAAAGTTTTCCACACCCATTTCTGTAGTGGGGATTTATTTCCTTGAGAATGCTTACTTTTACACAGATCTCACACTTTTATTATGTGTGGGCTCAGTACACCTGGTAACATTGAAAGTGGAGCCTCTGCTTTAGACCTAAGTGTCCAAAGTCATCTTTGCATAACCTGAGGAGCAGTCCCTGCTTTCGTGTTGTTTCCCTAAATGCAAGGTGCAATACTTCATTCTGCTGACTTGCCAAGACTGTTGCTTCTGGGCTGCCATCTTTTCTCTCCTTTTGTACCTCACTTTGCACAGACTACTGTTTTTGCAAGAATGGTTGTGGGCACAGCAGAAACTCCATTTTTTCCTGCGGTGGCAGCACTAAAGAATGGTTCGAAACTGCTTGTCTTTGAAATGGCTTGGGTTACATTAATTAATAGCTCTGTGGGTTGTCATAGTAATAATAATAACTGTAATTATTGTGACATAATAAGATAATTAATTATTAATAATATCTGTGGAGTTTATACTGTGCGGTGATCATGGGCCACTTACAATCCTGTTTAGGAGGTGTAAGTCGTCATCTAACAACTCAAGGCAGCCTATACCTCACTATTGATTTCTACTACAGTGCTTGGTATTCACTTATATTTGAACAAATGAATGAATGAATGAATTCTTAAGAGTCAAATAAGTGTGATAGAGATTAAGTGCCCCTCCTACAACTCCACCACAAGGCAATCTCTTAGATCCTTTCATAACTCCAAACTCCCCTTGCTTTTCATTCTACAGTCTTTTCCTCTCTTAAAATCTTGTTAGGTTTTTCCCTTTAGAATACAACACTTAGGCCATTCTTAGCCCAGATCTTCCCAGTGGACATATATAACAGATACTCTGGGTTACTGAGTTTCCGCCCCTAACCCATACGCTTTGAATGGTCGGATAGGGCCTGAGGGAATTGGAGTCCCTGAACTGGTTGCCTCTGGCAGTAAGTAGACTTTCTGTTCACCTCAGTGTGCCCTACAAATTCAGCACTTTTTACAAGTGCTGTGGTATGAAAACAAATATTTGAGAAGCAATGCCTTGGTGTGTGACATACTAGGGTAAATGCCTGAGGTTAGGCCTGACTTTTGACAGCTTCTTCCACTGGGGCATCTCGGTAGCGACTGCAGCAGGATGGACAATAAGAAGCCAGGACTACAAGGCAACCTAATCAGAGCATTCACTTTGTACTAGCATTAAGACTAACATGCTATTATGTAGGATGTATATAGTTTGTAGTTCAAACTCAAGTATATCAGAGAGCAAAAGGAGATGATATTAATGTTCCCTAGGCCATCAGATATAAACCAGAGTTGTCTTGGGCAAACAAGACATATGACCAAAATACATCACTTCACTTACATAGGTTTTTTTTTAATAGCCTATTTGCTTCAATAAATAATACACCTAAAAGGTTGAAAAAATGAAACAATCTAAGCAAATTTACATAAGAAGTCTTGTCCCTATTCCTCAAACTATCTATTCCTCTTTACTTCTGACCTCACCCTAATAGATCACTTTTAATAGTTTTTCCCTAAGATTATAATGTTTCTATATCCAAGATCCAGAAGATATGAATATTGTATAATCCCTCATTCTTATGCATAAGGCCTCATACTGTATAGTTTGTTCTATATTCACTTTTCTTTTTCTTAATAAGAAATCTTGGATATACTCTCATTTTCTTGCAGAAAGTACCATCTCATTTTTAAAAATAGTTCCATAGTATTTCATCTTGTGTTTAATTTAACTAACACTTTCTTGAAGGGCTCTTGTATTGATCCGAGTCTTTGGTCATTAAAAACAGAGCTACACTTGTCTGATTGCTCTGGCCTAGCCTTCCACACTGTCCGAACCTTCCACCTCTCACAAAAATCAACTCATGGTGGATAACAGACGTAAACCTAAGGTATGAAACAATAAGAATACTAGAAGAAAATGTTGGAAAAACTCTTATTGGCCTAGGCAAAGAATTTATGAAGAGGACCCCAAAGGCAATCACAGCAACAACAAAAATAAATGAATGGGACTTGATGAAATTAAAAAGCTTTTGCACAGACAAGGAAACTATCACAAGAGCAAACAGACAATCTACAGAATGGGAGAAAATAGTCACATGTTGCACATCCAATAAAGGGCTGATAACTAGTATCTATATAGAACTCAGGCAAATCAGTAAGAAAAAAATCAAACAACCTTATTAAAAAGTGGGCAAAAGACATGAACAGAAACTTTTTAACCTGATAACTAGAATCTGTTTACAACTCAGGAAAATCAGCAAGAAAAAATCAAACAACCCTATCAAAAAGTGGGCAAAGAACATGAATAGAAATTTTTCAAAAGAAGACAGAAGAATGGCCAACAAACCTATGAAAAAATGCTCAACATCTCTAATCATCAGGGAAATTCAAATCAAAACCACAATGAGCTATCACTTCACTCCAGTGAGAATGGCCTTTATCAAAAAGTCCCAAA
This sequence comes from Varecia variegata, assembly GCA_028533085.1. Taxonomy (NCBI): domain Eukaryota; kingdom Metazoa; phylum Chordata; class Mammalia; order Primates; family Lemuridae; genus Varecia; species Varecia variegata. The sequence continues at coordinate 35,406,099 of CM052444.1, forward strand.
ACAGTAAATGTTGGCGTGGATGCGGAGAGACAGGAACACTCATACACTGCTGGTGGGACTGCAAACTAGTGCAACCTCTGTGTAAGCAATATGGAGATACCTTAAAGAGATACAAGCAGAACTATCATTTGATCCAGCAATCCCATTACTGGGCATCTACCCAAAAGAACAAAAGACATTCTATGAAAAAGATATCTGCACTCGAATGTTTATAGCAGCACAATTCATAATTGCACTTGGGAAACAACCCAAGTGCCCATCAATCCATGAGTGGATTAATAAAATGTGGTATATGTATACCATGGAGTACTAGTCAACTATAAGAAATAATGGGGATATAGCATCTCTTATGCTTTCCTGGATAGAGCTGAAACCCATTCTACTAAGTGAAGTATCCCAAGAATGGAAAAATTAGCACCACATGTACTCACCATGAAATTGGTTTCACTGATCATCTCCTAAGAGCAGATTTAGGAATAACATTAATCGGGGGTCGGGCAGATGTGGGAGGGCATGGGTGTATACATACATAATGAGTGTGATGTGCACCATCTAGGGGATGGGCATGCTTGAAGCTCTGACTCCGGGGGAGAGGGGCAAGGGCAATATACGTAACCTAAACTTTTGTACCCCCATAATATGCTGAAATAAAAAAAAAGAAACTTTTCAAAAGAAGACAGACTAAGGGCCAAGAAACCTATGAAAAAATGCTCAACATCTCTAATCATCAGGGAAATGCAAATCAAAACCACAATGAGCTATCACTTATCTACAGTGAGAATGGCCTTTATCAAAAAGTCTCAAAACAATAAATGTTGGCATGGATGCCGAGAGATAGGAACACTCCTACATTGCTGGTGGAGCTGCAACCTAGTGCAATCTCTGTGGAAAGTAATATGAAGATACCATAAACAGATTCAAGTATAGCTACCATTTGATCCAGCAATCCCATTACTGGGCATCTACCCAAAAGAAAAAAAGACACTGTATAAAAAAGACATCTGCACTCAAATATTTATAGCAGCACCATTCACAATTGCAAAGATATGGATAAATTCTTAATGTTTTGTTTTACCTCTTGCAATATTGTTTGTAGATATTTAATTTCTTTATATGATATTGTCATTTAGAATAGATTTCAGTCACTCTTAATTACTTTTTGCTCCATGTATATTTCTACTGAGTAGCTTCTGTCTAGTATCCACACATTTAAAATGTGAGAATTTGAAAATATACTTGCAATACTAATAATGAGATGTATCTGCAAATCAAATGACTAGGATATGAGAATCCACAACAACTAGGAATGGAAAGCTTTTTGCACATATTGGTACCTTTATGCAAATCACCAATGGTGCCCCTTTCAGAGAGACAAATTACCCAAATATTCTCCTTCTGGGGGACATAACTGCCTAACAGAATTATTTTCTCTGGACCTACTGAACACCTCCTAAGGGCACAGAGCTTATGCATTCAGGCATGGGTTGTATAAACTTACACATGACTCTAACTGGAACCTTATTCAGGAAATCACAATGAAGACTCCAGTGCTGATGGGGCTCTGTGTGCCCCACCATGTGCATCGCACTCTGTGTGCCTCCCAATGCCCAAAGCACCGTCTCAAGTGGCTCATTATTGAAATTAAGAGGACATAGCTGGCACTTTTGGGGAACAATGCCCTTTATATTTTTTTATTTTTTTGAATTCAGAATGTCATAGAAGCAAAGTTCTTAGAAAATACAGAAGAGTATAAGAAGAAAATTTTCTTTTAGAAAGTAACCTAATCCACAATCAGATATAAAAGCTCTTAATATGCTAGGATATATCTTGTGAATCTATTACGTAAATGAATCTATTACATAAATGAAATCTATTACATAAATTTTCCACAAATCACTGTTATTGAAAACCTAATTGATTTGGACGGGGTTATATGTTTCAACTTGAAGATTTCAATTAAAATTCATTGATACTTTCTTGTTTTTCTTGGTCTTGATGACCTGGAAGGAAAGAGAAAAAAGACACAATGAGATCTCAGGTATTGAAATGAATCTCTGCTCATAATTCTCCCATCATCCACAATGTCTGTCCCCCCCATTGGCTACAGTGTTCTTCTCTTTTCTACTCAAAGGTCACAGTTTCTCTCTTAGCCATCCCCTTTAATGCATGACCATATTTTGAGTCCTCCTCTGGACATGATCTGGAGCCTGAATAGAGACATTTCCTCATGGGCACGTTAGAACAGAGCAGGGTTCCATAAAGGGATCAAGACAGAACCAAGGGAGAAAGGCAATAGCTTATTCGTCCAGTGCAACACATTAAGGGCAAATGCAAGTCAGGCAGAATATTGGCAGGCATATAATCAGTAAAATTCTTCATGACGTAACTGCTGCTGCTTAGATTATAATACAGGTGTTGTTTAATTGAGGAATTTGTAATGTGGAAAATTTACGTTCATGTGTATTTCTATGTGCTTGATTATGTAAGTATTTCCAATTTAATCCTTTGCATTTAAATTTAGCTTTGACTTGTTCTCTGTGCTTGTTATGATTGAGTGTGGTTTTTGGTATGAGATATTTAGTGTGATGTCATTTTGAGGCAACTACATTTTTATTTTGTGGGCTAGAAATTTCTTTTCAGTAAAGGATAGCACTTTTTAATATAAGATTCAGTTATTCAAAGACACTAGGGCACTACTGGTTATTTCTGTTTGGCATGAGGAATGTTGAATGTCTTTCTCACTAAACATTTTCAGTTTTCCTTTGACTCTTCTGTTCACTCATTTTCATTCTCATTTGCAGTATCCTTTACCTCTGGCCACTCCTAAATAGATAAAGGTCTTTTCCATGGCTTCACTCTCATGTGTCTGATCTCATTCATCTTGCCTGAAAAATCTGTCTTCTTGAACCAGATAGCCTGGACTGCAGTCTCAGTTCTCCCACGAGCTGGCTGCGTCAATTAAGGCAAATACTTACCCTTCATGAGGATTAGTATCTATATCTAGGATAGAGGAATAATAACTGTACCTTCATCATTGTCTCTTGTATGGATTAGCTGAGCTGAGATATTTACGGTGCTTAGAATATTTCCTAACATACAGTGAGTGCTGTTAGTATAAATGTACCTGCTATTATATTACTTTACTTTTAGATAATATCATCCAAACTCATAACTTAAGCATCTCTAAACTGACAAATGCATACATGTCCAGTACAAAATTACTTTTTTGTTCCAGATCTGCATATCCCCAGATTTATGAAGAGGTATCTGAAAATCTTCCTGTCCAAAACAGAAGTTTTCAATCCCTGGATCATGTTCTTCTCAGACATTCTCAATGATAGTGAAGCATCACCATTTATCCTGCATAATATCCCTGAATCATCCTTGAATGTTCCTGGAATCTTTTCTGTTTCTCACCATCATTATGTAATTAGTCACAAAATGATGAACATCTACCTTCAAAAAAATTATTTTCCCCATTAACTAATCCTTGTTTGTTTGTATTTCCCACAGTCTTCTACATTTACTTAATTTCAGTTGTACAGAACTCATAATGCTCTTTTATACTCTAGGAATTTTTATGTGTTATTTCCTTTTCCTAAAATTTTCCCAATGTCTTTACCTTGCTTAAAAAAAATAGTTTCTACTGCAGATCAGTTTCTCATGCTCTCATGCTCATCTCAGGTTATGAGAGAAGTAAATGAATGCATTGTCTCAAATAACTTTTAAGCCAACCGTATGTTGTGGAGACTTCCAGTACTTTAGAAGAGCAATGAAAATACTACTTCCATGTCAGACAACTAGTGAGTCTGGTAGCCAGGATTCAAATAAAGTCTGTCTCATTCAAAGCCCTTGTTCTTGATTGTTGTGTTAAATTATTTTACTGCCTCACTGGTTTATACAAATTTTAAACCAATTAGCAAAAGTATCATAGCCTTTCCATATCTATCTGAATGCCATTTCTTCAATATCTTTTTTAAAATCCTCCACTGACAAATGAGCACAAGAGCATTGCTTAGGTTCTCCTTCTACCTGCTGATCTGGCTATGCAACATATGAGGAATCTGGTGTTCCCAAAGCCTAAATAAAATTATTTGTTTGCCTCTTTGGCAAAATAATATTCCTCTATCCAGTTCTCACCTTGATGAAACTGTGAATGTCAGACTTCAATTTCAGCTTATACTCAATTGTTCTCAGTTGAAAGTAGTAGAGTCGAAGTTTATCTCCTTCTTCACACTTGATATTGTGCCATTTTCCATTCCCCACTACCTCCATGCTTCCTGTATTATCTTGTATTTCATAGATTGTGTTCGTCTTGTTCACTGTTTTCTGCAAAAGAAGATTGACATCCAGCTTCGGAGAATACTGTTAGCAAGTGTCACATACATGAGAGAAAGCCTCATGACAAAGTTAATACCATACGAATAGCAATAATGGAATGTACAGATCTATATGCAGGTTGGTCTAGGTCATCTCAGAGCACCCTTCTTTTATTGTCTTGCTCTTTTAAAGCTTTTCCTGCTCTAGGTTTTTTTGGCCTACAATTCTAGAACAATAATTGTCTCCCTATTTCTCTCCTGCTCCAACCTTCAGGTCAGCTGAGATTATATGAAGCATCTGGATATAGGGGAATCAAAAATTTTTTGTTGGACTTCTTAGCTCCTGGTCCTATGAAGAAACAAAGGAACACCTGCCACAATTATTCACTAAGTAGGTTGTGAGGAATTTTATAGGAAAAAACTTGTATAACTCAGTCATTCTTTTTCAACTTTCCTCATAACTCACTGTTTCCTAGTATCTTGTCCCATTGACCTAGCTCCTTTAATTCACCCTTTATAGTGTGTTCCACAACTAAGCTATTACTCACCTATTCTACGATTGTATTTAAAGCAAGATCTCTTAAAAGAAGAAAGTATGGAGGTAAAATGGGCTGTCTTAGAAGACTAGTATTTAGGGTTATGAAGCAGTCAATCATATGAAATCTTAGCTGTTTTCATAGCAGTTTCTAATTTTTTTGTGAGGAGGGAGAGATTGAATCCATCATCCTAGCAGGCGCCTTGAATTTGGACATGGACATATCAGTAAAACTCTATGCTTTTTAATTATTATTTTTATGAATGATGGGATTAGATTACCTTATCCTCTATGTAACATGGAATTCAATATTTCTCAGCTCTTCAATACTATCTCCATGAATAAATGAATGAATAAATAAATAAGATAGAGCTGAGAGCACAAATATTTAGATCGTATGGATACCTGCTGGATATATTTGCATTTAGGACAATGACAGTCAATTCATTTATTACTCTGATTACATGTCACAACCAGAATTCAACCTTGGTAGGGCAATATATTATTCAAAATAGCCTTATCAAAATTCACAGTAAAATTGTGAGCTCTAGTTTGGAGAGAGTTCAAAGAGTAGAAATTATTGGCATGCACCTATTGATCTATAGACCCTGTACTGTCCTAGCTCATTATAGCTGAGAACAGATAATCCTAACTGCCAACATTTCTGACTTAATTTTTTTTTCAAAGCACTTGCATGTATTTTGGAGTAGGATGGTTAATGGATAACCTCGTCCTATTTCCTATTGCATGGGCAAACTTCTTGACTGTCTCTAGTCAAGATGAAATCTTGGGTTCCACTATTCAATCAGTAAGCAGCGTCTGGCAAATTAAGACATTTAATTCTAGGTACTGGTGAAAAAATGAAGAAAACAATTTTAAGAGATTACCTTTTGTAACTTAAACAACCCATACACTATTGTTCCAG
>CM052444.1:35412377-35452349 GCA_028533085.1 Varecia variegata
CACCTCCTTTCCATCCTCTGAACCCCACGGATCAGTCAAACCCTTTCCCAATCCTGTTCTCCTATCATTTCCTTTTAAAACTCTAAAGCTTTCATGATGCTATCAGGCTGATCATTTTCTGTGGAAGATCTGTTCAAATTACAGAAATAAGTGAAGTGAAATATGACTTGAATTGCGATGTGACAAAGTAATGATAATGGCTTTGGAATTAATGAAAAGTTTAGTCCAGTGATTTGATAAGTGGGAATGTTCTACACATATCATGATATAATAATTTGATTAATTAATTGGTTATATATAAATGTTTTAAAAATAAACCACAAATTGTCATATTGTTTTGTCACTTTCTATTGTTTCTAATGTACTGGAAACCTCAGTCTGTCATCAACTCCCTGTGTCTTTTGTTCCTTATCACCTATAAGGATAAGGAACCCAAATACATTCTGCAAAATACATCAATCTTGTTTGTAAGAAACAGAATGCCCTATGTTGTCAAATGGTTGGCCTTTGAGGTGCCAACATTGTCATGGCTACTGAGTCATAAATTGGGAAGTATCAACTTTGATCAATGTGGGGTTCTACTCAGGACTGGGGAGACTCAGGGCAAAGCAGTTGGTCATGTGTGAGATTTCCCCTATTACCTTTTAACTTCTCTTTCCGAAGCTTGTCAGCAAGGCCTTTAAGGGAATCTATATCTTTGACCAATTCCATTAATTTGTCCACACAGGAAGCACCTGGGAACTTTTCTGCCATCAAATCAGAAATCCTAATTCTGTTATAGTCATCTTGCATTTTTCTTGTCAGTTGTAAGTCATTGGCCAGTAAGGACTTAACTGTTGCAAACTCATAATCACTCATGTTCTCTAATCCTTTCAGCAGAACAATTTTCTTGTATTCAGTCATAATTATTCAAGTTATAGCTCTACCTACAAGAGAAAAATGACATACAGTGTTGCACATTTATACAGAGAATTTAAAATATGAGTTATGCACATATGAGTGGCCCATGCCACATTGTTGTCCTTGGATGTGCATGAGAAAGAGACTCTAAATTACCAGATGTGTCACATTGAAAAATGGATCAATACCTGATATATTAGGAAATTCAAAGAAATTCTTCCTTTTTAATGTTGATAGTTGAATTTGGTCAAAGGTGGGTGTGGTGGAAGGATGTTTGGAAACAGGTAATTGTTGCATGTTTAGAGTATGGGCTTTGTAATGTCAAAATCCTTCCTTCCTCTTCCCATCCTTTTTTGAGCTGGAGCCCATCCCCCAATGCCTGCCTCTTGGCTCCTGACTCTTCCCACAACCACTGTGAGTGAAGTGGCCTATGTGTAAATGGGCTGCAGTCTCCCGCCTTATATGAATAGCCTGTCACAACACTACAGTTCCACTACTGGGGTACCAAACCTAGTACAGTTGGCTCTTCCCTAATCAGCTCTAATTAGTATCCTGCCTCTCTGGGGCCTGGGCTTGGAGCTTGTTCTGTGTCTTAGCTGTCCGTATCACTTCCATTTTGGTGGCCTTCTATATGCTCCCTAGTGTGGAAATGTGGCATTTATATTTTAGCTTTGATTCCATTACAGTCAAGTACTTTCCTCTTACTAGTCTTACTTTTACTAAATAGCTCTTTTCAGTCAACCAGGTAGGTTTGTTTTTTTCTTTGGTAAAAATTCCTGCTCATTTCCATGACTTGAAGGGCTTTGAATAAACTGTATTTTTTCCTTCTGTTAGGTTTGTATTTATTAGAATGTATGCTCTAGAAATATATAGCACCTTTCCTAGTCAGTTCTTGTTATTGTTTATTCCCTTCCTGCTGTGTGGAAAATGATTCCCACTTTTCCTGTTCTGATTATTTCCCTATAGCCTTCAATGCTCAAGTGAGGATTTAGGTCCTGGAAGCTATCATGGTCCTCAGTTTCACTTATCTGGGCATCTTTAACACCTGTTGTACTTCCTTGATGACCCCGTCAACACATGGGATGGATTCCAAGTATCTCTTTAAATTTATGAGTTCCTTTAGTTTGCAGACCACATGTTTGTGCAACTTTTATATAATTAGCATGTTCAAATTCTTTGGACTTTGAATTGTTCCTTTTTGAGAGAACGTGAGTGTTCCCAGATTGATTAGGCCCATCAAATTAAGAAAAACTCCATGCTAGGACACATTGTAGTAAGATTGAAGAACATTAAAAACAAAGTAAAAATGCTGAAAACTTCCAAAATTACCAAGTAAAACACTTAGAAAGATTGAAGAATCTTTTTGAACAGTCTGTAGCAGGTCAAGAGAGTAATTTTTATATAGTACTGGTCAAAAATGTTATGCCTGAAATTTCAAAACTTAAGAAATTGAAAAATGAAAAGTTTTTTGTGGTTTGGGGTGTTGCAGTGTTGGGAAGGGATTGGAGTTAGCAGGAAAGGGCAGCTGCAAAATATATTTGCAAAATATCCGTACAATATATACAAAGGGAAATAGGGAACCAAAATATGTCACTTCATAAAAATCAACACAAAGAAGGAAGTAAGGGAGGAAAGGAGGAGCAAAATAGCTATAAAACATACAGAAAATAAATAACAAAATGGCAATAATAACTTCTTCCTTAACAGTGATTACTTCAAATATAAATGGTTTAAACTTAACAAACACAAAGCATATATGATGCAATGAATTTAAAAACATAATCTAAATATATGTTGACTACAAAGGACTCACTTTAGACATCTAATGGCAGACATAGGCAGAATGTGAAAGAATGGAAAAGATATTCCATGCAAAAAAGCATACGTTCCTACATTTGTAACAGATAAAATAAAGTTTAAGTAAAAAACTGTTGGCATTAGCATTATATTATGATGAAAGGGTCTATTCATCTAGATTATATAGCAAACATAATCACAGGTTCTAAATATATAAGTCAAACACCAACAGAATTGAATGGAGAAATAGACAGCCCTAAAATAATAGTAGGAAACTTTAATGTCCCATTTTCAATAATCGATAGAACAACCTGACAGTTGATCAATAAGGAAAAAAGAAGATCATGAAAAATAGATCTAATAGACATATTCAGAACAGTGAAGCCAACAACAGTAGAATACACATTTTTCATAAGAAATCATGGAAAATTTTCCAGTGTATACCATACATTAGAAAACAAAACAAATGTTAGTAGATTGTAAGTTTGAAATCATACAAAATATCTTTTTTGATTGCAGTGGGATGAAACTATAAATCAGTAATAGAAGGAAAACTGTAAAATCCATGAATATGTGAATTTAAACAACACACTCTTAAGCAATCAAAGCATATTTACACCTAGTGGGTGCTGTGCACACCATCTGGGGGATGGATATGTTTGAAGCTCTGACTCAGGTGGGGCAAAGGCAATATATGTAACCTGAACATTTGTACCCCTGTAATATGCTGAAATAAATATAAATAAAGAAAAAAAGAAAAACCAAGAATCACAAGGCACATTCAAGAATATATTTAGAGAAATTAAATGAAAACACAGGTTTACATTTTACTGAACACAGAGAAAACAGTGGTAAGAGAGTAATTTATACATGTGAACACATTGAAAAAGAAGACAGAGCTCGAATCAATAACTTACGTTTACACCTTAAGGAACATGAAAAATTAGAACTAACTAAACCCAAAGGTACCAAAGAAAATAGGAAAATATAAAGATTAGATTATATTAAATAAATATAAACACAATAGAGATTAGAGTACAATAGAGGAATTCAATGAAAACAAGAGTGGGTTCTTTGAAAAGGTACATGATACTGATAGACAGAAAGTTAGCTAGATTGACAAAGAGGAAAAAGAAGGAAACTCAAACAATAAAATCAAAAATTAAAAAGAGAACATTATAACAAATTTACAGAAATAGAGAATGCTATGAACAACTGCATGCCAACAAGTTTGATAACCTAGATGAAATGGATAAATTCATAGAAACATACAATCCACCAATTTTGAATTATGAAGAAATAGAAAATCTGAACAGGCACATGACTAGCAATGAGTTTGAATCAGAAATAAAAAGCCTCTCAACAAAGAAAAGTCCAGGCTGGATGGTTTTGCTGGTGAATTCTACTAAACATTTAAAAAAGAATTAAAACCAATTCTCCTCAAACTCATCCAAAAAATTGAAAAGGAGGAAATACTTCATTTTACGAACCAGCATGACCCTAATAAAAAAAAAGCCAGACAGAGTTATAAGAAAAAATGGAAAGTACTAATATCCCTGATGCATATTAACACAAGCATTTTTGACAAAATACTAGCAAACATACTTCAATAGCACATTAAATAGATTTATGCACCATGATCTAGTGGGTTTATTTTCAGAATGCAAAAATGGTTCACCATATGAAAATCAATTAGGATAAGATACCACATTAACACAGTGAGTGAAAGACAAAAACACATGCTCATCTCAAATGATGCTAAAAAACTGACAAAATTCAACCTAATTTCTTCATAAAAACACTCAACAAGCTAGAATAAGTGGAAACTACTTCAACATAATAAAGCACATATACAAAAAGCCCACAGTTAATACTATTTTAACTGATAAAAGGCGGAAAGAATGACAAAGATGCTTGTTTTCTTCACTTCTATTTGAGAGAGTACTGAAGTCCAAGCCACAATTATACAAAAAAAAAAAAAAAGAAAAAAGAAATAAAAGACAGTCAAATAAGAAAAGAAGAAGTAAAATTATCTCTCTTCACAGGTGATATGATCTTATATGTGGAAACCCCCAAAGATTTCACAAAAAACTTAGAATTAATAAACAAATTCAGCAAAGTGGAAGAATACACGATCAACATACATGCAAATCAGTTGTGTTTCCATACAGTAACAATAAACAATCCAAAAAGAAAATTAAGAATGCAATTCCATTTACAATGACTTCAAAAGTAGCAAAACACTTAGGAATAAACTTAGCAAAGGAGCTGAATGTCTTGCCACTGAAAATTGCATAACATTAAGAAATAATTAAAGAAGACACACACATATGGAAAGCTGTCTGTGTTCGTGGACCGAAAGACTTGATATATATATATATATATATTTTTTTTTTTTTTTTTGAGACAGAGTCTCACTCTGTTGCCCGGGCTAGAGTGAGTGCCATGGCGTCAGCCTAGCTCACAGCAACCTCAAACTCCTGGGCTCAAGTGATCCTACTGCCTCAGCCTCCCGAGTAGCTGGGACTACAGGCATGCGCCACCATGTCTGGCTAATTTTTTCTATATATATATTTTTTAGTTGGCCAGATCATTTCTTTCTATTTTTAGTAGAGACAGGGTCTCCCTCGTGCTCAGACTGGTCTCAAACTCCTGACCTCAAGCAATCCACCGGCCTCGGCCTCCCAGAGTGCTAGGATTACAGGCGTGAGCCACCATGCCCGGCCAAGACTTGATATTTTAAGGTGTCAATAGCAAAAGGATCTACAGATGCAATGCAATCTCCATCAAAATTGCAACAGTGTTTTTTTAAATAAATACAAAAATTCATGTGGAATATCAAGGGACTGCAAATACCCACACAATCTTGAAAAAGAAGAGCAAATATGGAGGTTTCAGACTTCTTGATTTCAAAGCTTATTACAAAGCTATAGTAATCAAAACAGTGTGATACTAATATGAAGACAGATATACAAACCAATGGAATAGAATAGAAACCAAAGAGATAAACACTCACATATTTGGTCAAATGATTTTTGACATGCATTTCAAAATCATTTAATCAGGAAAGGATGGTCATTTCAAAAATGGTGTTGGACAATAGCATATTCACATAGAAAAAATGAAGTTAGACCTTTACCTACATCATATACAAAAATTAACTAAAAGTAGATCAATGATCTGCAAATTAGTACAACCTCTGTGGAAAGTAATTTGGAGATACCTCAAAGAGCTAAAAATAGAAGTACCATTTGATCCAGCAATCCCACTATTAGGCATCTATCCAAAGGAAAAAAAAAGACATTCTATAATAAAGACATCTGCATTCAAATGTTTATAGCAGCACAATTCACAATTGCAAAGATGTGGAAATAACCCAAGGGCCCATCAATACATGAGCGGATTAATAAAATGTGTTATATGTATACCATGGAATACTACTCAACTACAAAAAACAATGGTGATCCAGCACCTCTTATATTATCCTGGATAGAGATTGAGCCCATCCTTCAAAGTGCGATAGGTATCACAAGGATGGAAAAACATGCACCACATGTACTCGCCATCAAATTGGTACTAACTGATTAACACTAAGGCGTTCACGTGGTAGTAATACTCATTGGGTGCCGGTCAGGTGGGGGCAGCGGGGGATGGGTAAACCCACAACTAATGGAAGCAGAAAGCACTGTATGGGGGAGGGACATGCTTGTAGCCCTGGCTTGGGTGCAACAAAGGTATTACATGTAACCAAAATGTTTGTGCTCCCATAATATCCTGAATTAAAAAAAATAAAATAAATAAAAAATTAAAAAAATAAAGTAGATCAAAGATATAATACAAGAACTAAAACTATACTACTCTCAGAAGAAAATATAAGTGAAAAGCTTCATGAATTTGAGTTTGGCAACTGTTTGTTATATATGATACCAGCAGCACTGACCACAAAAGAATAAAATAGAAAAATTAAAACACATCAACATTTTAGATTTCTTTGCTCAAAGTACACAATCAGCAAAGTAAAAAGGGAACCTAGAGAATGAGGGAAAATATTCACAAATCATATATCTGATAAGGGCTTAATAACCAAAATATATAGAGAACTCCTACAACTGAGCAACAACAACAAAACCCAAATAATCTGATTAAAAATGTGACAGCAGTACAAGTGTCCATTGATGGATTAGCATGTAAACAAAACGTGGCATGTTCGTGTAGTGGATTATTATTGCACCCTAGGAAGAAAGGAAATTCTGACACATGGTGCATTACAACATGGATCAGCCTTGAGGACATTATGTTAAATGACATAAGTCACAAAAGACAAATGTTGTATGATTAAACATATTCGAAGTGCTTGGAGTATTCAAATTAATAGAGACATAAAGTAGAACGATGTTTTTCAAGGTCTAGGGGGAAAGGGAATGAGGAAATTGTTGGTAAATGGGTAGAGTTTCCTTTTTGAAGATGAAAAAGCATTCTTGAGATTGGTTGCATAATAAGAATGTACTTACTACTATTGAAATGTACGCTTAAAATAATTAAGATGATAAATTTTATGTTGTATATATCTGATCATGCTTAAAACAAAACAAAACAAAACAATTCATATATTTGGGGTTCCAGAAGTTTTGCAATACAAAGACCCACAGCTTTTTAGGAAGAACTATCTATAATGAAAAGAAATAAATCTAAGAAATGTTGGAGGACAAAAGTAAAGAAAGAGTGAACAAATACCTTAATTGGAGTTCTCACTGTCTTAAAAGTAAGGACACCCAGAGACAAAGAGAAGAAAACAGGAAGTATGTGAACATACTGATACAGCTAGAGTTGTAGTTGCGTGATCAGAACACATGAAAATTTGCTAAGGGACTTGATGTTAAGGACAATATAAAGAAAAAAAAATCAAGAAACTTCACAAGAATGAAGAAGCAGAAACATAATAAATTTTACAAATGGAAACAAAGATGGAAGAATCAAATAAAAATATGACAGCTGTCCAGAAAGTGGCCAGCCATTGTTAATATATTAAATAATTTTTTGTATTACATGGCTCGATACTTTCTGGACAGCCCTTCATATATACATTTGCAGAATGTACATAAATGAAATAAACTCATCAATGCAGTAGCAAAATTTTTCAATTTGGATTGAAAATAAATCCAGTTATATGTTTTACCAAAATACAAATAAAGCATAAGATCAGTTAAGGTTGAAAAAACTTGCAAAAATTTATATTCTTCAAACCCTAACTTAATAAAAGCATTTTTAGATATAATACTATAGCTTAATATAGACTTTTACTAAATTATTATTAGTACAGACAGAGTTTCACAGGAAAATGGTAAATTATTCAACCCCTAAGAATATATAATTCAAATTATGTATTTATATTATATATATAATCTATTACTTCAGTGTACATTGTAACAAAATATGTTCTTTTTCTTTATTTGTAAAAGACACAGATATCATGTATACTCTATGTAAAATTATATGATAGAAATCAAAGGCACTACAATGAGAAATTGAAGAAAATCACTTAGGCTTTTAAATTTTACCTCTCTCTCAATTACTGAAAGGACAAGGTGAAAAATAGCTAAGGTTTAGAAAGTTTGTCCAACATAATTAACAGGCTTAATTAAGAAACTGTACCTTATTTAAATAGGATTCTGAATGCAAATTTCATAAACTCTTCTCAAACAAGCACGAAATACATAGAAAATATTCATCATGTATCAGACCATGAAAAAGTCAGAATACATCCCAAAGCAGCTAATCTATTTAATTGACCCTCCCTGCCTCTTCATTATACCTCGCCACCAAAAAATCATTATCCTTGAATGAATAAATCGTAGATCATCAGAAAAAGACAGAAAAAGTTGTTCAGACACCTGTTATAAAATGAGGCATAAAATAAAAATGAATTGATTCATAACAAAGTAAAGAAGCCTATTTTTGAGTAACTACTGTTGCAGAATTGAGAGAGTATTTATTTGTGGAGGTGTGTGTGCTTTTAAAAATTGCTATTAAAACTAGATAAGAAAGCTTTATAGTCTGATTTATTTTTTACCAAATATTATTCCATGATATTCTTACATGACTGTCTTGTCTTTAACCCAGGCTCCAATCTCAGTCATTAAATTTCCTATTCATCATCCAGCCAAGAAAATCTAAGATCTCTAAATATCAACTTTTGTCAATAAACACCTGGGAATGAATTTTAAAACTTGATGTAGGTACAATGCATTTCTCTTTGCTCATACCTCAGTTGTGGTAGAATTAAAGATGTCTGTTTTCAAGACAGGTAATAATTCAATTCTTACTTTTCTGAATATGGTTGCTATATCTCTTCCCCCAGACAATCCCAAAGTTAATTCTCTGCTGTGATGATGAGGTTACCAACTAGGTACCCGGATCTTTCTCTAATGAAATTCCCAGAGATCTCACCTTAACTGTTACCTCCTCCACAATAGTTTTCAGAAGTGCTGGAATCACTTCCTTGTTTAAGCTGAAAGATATGTCCATAAAGTTTTGCAGAAATTACATTGCAGAATGTTATAATCTCATAAAGAGTTGAGAAATGAAGCGTTTTGAAAGATAAACAAAGAGCAATGGCATTGGTTAGAGTCACTCAAAAACCTGACTGTTGATGGCCTTCTCACACTGTGCTAACTCCTAATGAGAAAGAAGTTATGTAATTATGAGACAATTTTGAGGTTACACCTATCAGCCTTTGTAGCTTTCTATTTCACTTGTCACCAGAACTGGACAGTTCCTGTCTGCAAATAGTAATTTCAGCCACAAAGAAAAATGGTAGCAAACAATAGTGTTCCTTCTTTGCTTTTTTGACTTACAAGTATCAGTGGCTGAAAGGAGTTTCAATATTAGAACTTTCTTATCCAGCTCACTTAAACATGTGGGTCATTAGAAACCTGTTGCTCCTTGAACGAGCCTCTGTTATACATCAGATGGGGAAGGTTAGACCTCAAGACTTCTCCCTCCTTTCCTGTGCACAGAGTGGCAGTGGTGGGAGCAGACTTTGGCAGAGGTGTCTATTGCTACCAGAACTTGATTTCATCTCCTGGATGGGGGCCAGTCTGCTACAAAATTGTTTTTGTTTACATAGTACCTGAAGAATTCACTCAATTAATAACAGACACACCTAGAGCCTGACAGAGTCAGAAAGTCATTATGAACATGTAAATCCTTACTCAAATAATTCAAAGAGTTGGGCACTAGCTGCTGTCTTGAGTATGACTAGGCTGCCTTACCTTGATGGTTAAATTCATGATTACACTTACTTTCTCCATTATTCATGGGTAGTAGGCTTGTATCATCATGGAAACCTTAAAAATTTTGGAAGAGCACTGAACCTCTGAAAGGGCAGCGGGCCTGATAAGCCCTGTGTACTGTGGTGTTTTCTCTATGATCATCAGTGGATGCACTGCAGACTAGCATAACCATGAGGTGTCAGGTAAGCGGCAACTCGCAGAAGGTATTGTGGTGAACCAACAGCTGATCTGCAAGCAGGGTGTGGCCAGGACTAGAAAATGGATCCCAAAAGACAGCTCACAGGGTCAAATAAACTGAGGCCACCTGCAGAGAAAAGGAAAGCTGATTGTCTTAATCCAAACCAAAAGCATTCAGAGTTGAAATTTGGGTTTGGAAACTGAATAACCCCACCAAAGCAGGAGTTAGTCACAAAAAGGCAACTAAGATCTGGAGTGACAACCATGAACATTTGCGGGTTTTCATTTTCCTTTTCACATTTTAGTTTCCTGTTTATGCTGATTCATTGAGGAGATCTTAAGGTAAAGAGTAAAGGTGAACACAAGGAAAATTTGAAGCAATCCCTAATTCAGTGTCTGGGGACTTGAGGAGCTCATGGCCAAAATGACCATGATTCAGGACAACTTTCTGGCCTTTTTTTAGAAACTAACTTTTGTGGCAATACCCTCTGTTGGTTCTCCAGCAGACAATGCACAAATTGCTGACTGAAACAAAGATGATTCAGGGCAATGCTCCCATCTCCAAATGTGCAGTTGGAATTTTAACAGATGGACTAAAGTAACGCTCAATATTGTGTCATTTTACTGACATATAGGCAGTGGCCAAATAATTGTTGACTTGGGCCACCATATGGAAAGATCACAAATAGAAAATATGAGAACTTTCCACTTGCAAGATGTCTAGGTAAACCCTGTTTGACCTCTTATCATTACAAGTTCTAATCCTCAAGATATTCAAAATTTTCATGGAAGAATCTTTATGAGGGTGATATCCTAACAAATCAGTCTAGATGACACCAAAAGTCTCCTAAGAGGAAGAATGAGAGCAAGTGGAAGAGCACACAAGTTCTTTGAAATTCATATTAGGCCCAGGGATAAGGTATAGATGTTAAGTGCTATAGTCTCAGAAAAGTAAATAGAAGAGGAGGGTGTTTTTTAATATTCAAATTAAAAGCCTTTCCCCACCTCCTTATCAATAAGGGCCAGAACATCCCATTTCAGTGTGGGAGCCTGAGCTGACCAGTCTCTTTATATATTCACCTAGTCATCAGCCATCTGAACAATATGCTTTCTCTGTTTTCCTTCTCAAGAAAAAACAGTTTTTTGTTCATCCATAGTTGTTATCTGGGAGTATGACCAAAGCTATGATTTATTCAATTTATGTTTTTATTCTCAGCCAAATCCTGTACTATTTTTAAATTATGTTTTTATTTCTTATTTTTGATCATGTTACTCATTTTTGTAAATGCTTTCAAAGATTCTTATATCCCACAATAAAATCCCTGTATTAGTTTTATACTGCTGCTGTAACAAATTACCACCAATTTAGTGGCTTAAAAATAGAGAAATTTAGAATTTTTGCATCTATATTCATAAGGAGTATTGGTCTGTAATTTTCTTTTTTTGTTGAGTCCCTTTCTGGCTTTGGTATCAAGGTGGTATTTCTTCATAAAATGTGTCGGGGAGTATTCCTTCCTTCTCAATGTTGTGGAACAATTTCTGCAGTATAGGCACAAGTTCTTTGTAGATCTGGTAAAATTCAGGTGTGAAACAATCTGGTCTAGGAATTTTTTTTTTTGTAAGGTTTTTTATTGCTGCTTCAAATTTGGTCCTTGATATTGATCTGTTCAGGAATTCTATTTCTTCCTGATTGAGCCTAGGGAGGTTGTGTGTTTCTAAGAATTTGTCCATTTGTCCTCCACAATTTCAAGTTTCTGTTTGTAGGGATTTTATAGTATTCATAGATGATATTTTGTATTTACAAGGTATCAGTTGTAATTTCTCCTTTTTCATTCCAAATTTGAGTTTATTAGAGTCCTTTCTTTTCTGCTTCTGTTTAATCTAGTGAGAGATGCATCAATTTTGTTTATCTTTTCAAAGAACCAACTTTTTAATTTAATCTTCTGTATAGTTTTTTTGCTATTGATTTCAATTAGTTCTGCACTGAGTTGGTTTCTTTTCTTTTGCTGGGTTTGGGTTTGGCTTGCTTATCCTTTTCCAGTTCTTTGAGGTGACTCATTAGATTATTGTTTTGTGATCTTTCTGTCTTTTGGATATAGGCATTTATGGCTATAAATTTTCCTCCCAGGACTGCTGTAGCTGTATCCCACAGATTTTGATAACTTGTGTCCCTTTTATCATTTCATTCAAAGAATCTTTTGATTTCCATCTTAATTTCCTCCTTGACCTATCATTCAGTAGTAGATTGTTTAGTTTCCATGACTTTGTGTAGAGATGAGAGTTTCTGTTGGAGTTGATTTCTAATTTTATTCCACTGTGATCTGAGAAGATGTATGATATAAAATTCTCAATAAAATACTAGCAAACTGAATTTAGGTGCTTATAAAAAAAATAATCCATCATGACCAAGTAGGCTTCATCCCAGAGATGCAGGGAAGATTCAACATATGCAAATCTATAAATGCAATTCACTACAAAAATAGAAGTAAAAACAAAGACCATATGATCCTCTCAATAGACACAGAAAAGGCATTCAACAAAATTTAGCACCCTTTATGATAAGAATGCTTAACAAAATAGGCATAGATGGGATTTACCTCAAAATGATAAAAGCCATATATGACAAACCCACAGCCAACATCATTCTGAACAGGGAACAATTGAAAGCATCTAAAGCTTAGAACTGGAACCAGACAAGATTGCTCTCTATCACCACTTCTATTCAACATAGTGCTGGAAGTCCTAGCCAGAGCAATCAGACAAAAGAATGAAATGAAGGCATCCAAATGTGGGCAGAAGAGGTCAAACTATCACTCTTTGCTGATGATATGATCTTACATATAGAAAATCCCAAAGATTCTGCCATGAGACTATTGAAATTGATAAACGAATTCAGCAAAGTCTCAGGTTACAAAATCAATGTACACAAATGAGTAGCATTCCTATACACCAACAACAGTCAAACAGAACCAAATCAAAGACTCAATACCCTTCACAATAGCAAGAAAGAAAATCACATCCTAAGAATATATTTTACTAAGGAGGTGAAAGAACTTCTACAGGGAGAACTACAAAACACTGAAAAAGGAAATAGCAGGAGATGTAAGCAGTTGGAAAACCATACCATGCTCATGGATCAGAAAAATCAACATTGCTAAAATGTCCATGCTACCCTAAGTGATCTACAGATTCAATGCAATCCCTATTAAAATACCAACATCATTTTTTGCATATGTAGAAAAAATAATTCTATGCTTCATATGAAACCAGAGAAGATTCTGTATACCAAAAGCAACCTTAAGCAAAAAGAACAAATTGGAACACATCAATTTGCCAGACTTCAAGCTATATTACAAGGCTATAGTAATCAAAACAGCATGATACTGGCACAAGAACAGAGACATAGACCAATGGAATAGAACTGAAGACTGAGATATAAAACCATCCTCATATACCCATCTGATCTTTCACAAATCAGACAAAAACATACACTGGGTAAAAGAATCCTTATTCAACAAATGGTGCTGGGAAAAATTGGATAGCCACATGTAGAGGACTGAAACAGGATTTTCACCTCTCACCTCTTACAAAAATCAACTCACAAGTGATAACAGACTTAAACCTAAGGGAGGAAACCATAAGAATTTTAGAAGAATATATTGGAAAAACTCTTAGAGACATTGGCCTGGGGAAAGAATTTATGAGGAAGACCCCAAAAGCAATGAAAGCAACAACAAAAATAAATGAATGGGACCTGATCAAATCAAAAAGCTTCTGCACAGCCAAGGAAACCATCATCAGAGAAAATAGACAACCTACAGAATGGGGGAAAATATTTGCATGCTACACATCTGACAAAAGGCTGATAACTAGAATCTGTATAGAACTCAGGAAAATCAGCCAGAAAAAGATCAAACAATCCCATTAAAAAGTGGGCAAAGTACATGAACAGAAACTTTTCAAAAGAAGACAGACTAATGGCCAACAAACAAATGAAAAAATGATCAACATCTCTAATCATTAGGGAAATGCAAATAAAAACCACAATGAAATACCACTTAACTCCAGTGAGAATGGCTTTTATGAAAAGGTCCCAAAACAACAAATGTCAGTGTCGATGCGCAGAGATAGGAACACTCCTACACTGCTGGTGGGACTGCAAACTAGTACAACCTCTATGGAAATTAATATGGAGATACCTCAAAAAACTCAAAGCATAACTACCATTTGACTCAGCAATTCCACTACTGGGTATTTACACAAATGAAAAAAAGACATTCTATAAAGAAGACATCTGCACTAGAATGTTCATAGCAGGTGTCCTCCCATTCCCCTAACCTAGACATGAACACCAGATCTATCATTTTCTCTGTAATCCTGAGCTAGTCACATAGCTTTTCTGAGTCTCAGTTTCTTGATTTATACATTTTATAGCTACTTTAGTGGGCAATTAATAAATAGTATTGCTAATATTACTACTAATGTTGGTGATAAATATATAAATATTGGATTGAATTATTGATGTTTGGTCTGAATGAGCTGAAATTTTGGGAAATTTTGAATGTCATTTCACCTCATCTTAAGTGAGATGAGCTAGAAGTCCTCCTACCAATGCAGTCAATCCCTGTTCTAGGTAAGCTACTAGAGCCTCAGGCTTCTATTTGACAAAGGGGGAACAATAATATATATCTTGTCCTTCCTTGCCTCAGTGGGGAGCTGCTACTAAAATGTGAGAGTGATTGGTGAGCACCATAAAGCTATATCCACATCTAGGGACTGCGGAAGTATTGTACATGGGGAGGAGAGACCAGAAGGCATGGGTACCTACACTCAGAGGCCCAACAGCATGCAATGAGCCTGGCAATCTTTGAGCAATATATGCAAAACAAGTCTTAAATATTTCCTCCTTATCAGTTAGATCTCAAGCAGCTGCATTAAAGTTGCCTATCCTTAGCCAACCTTTTGTTTTCACATCCCTTTGGCCAAACAGAGGAGCCTTGGACCCATTGCTGAACTATCACTGCCTCACACAGCCTCTTTGGGGGAACTAGATACTTCAATATCCCATAGGGGACATGAAAGTCAAAAGCCTAATTTATCCAGGTAAACAAATTCTCCCACAAAAGTTTTCTTCTGAGAAACTCAGGGGAAAAGAAAAAATGCTAACAAGTTCACTAATGAGAAGACAAACAAGTTGTTCAATTGAGCTGGGGAAGCCTGGAGGAGAGGCAAGGGAACTGTTCCCAGGAGGGAACGGGTGCTGGCTTAATGACACACAGCCTCAACTATAGTAATTATCAGCATTTTCTCTGCAGAGATCACCTCCTACGTGAGCTGTAGAGCAGGGAGCTTTGGGAAGGCCTCAGTTTTCTCCTTTTGCCTCCCTCAATTAATGCTAATTGGGAACATGGGAATGCAGACTCAGATGTGAAAAAAGCAGTGCCAGAGTACAGTCCTGCTAGGAGTCCCTTCCCCACACCTGGTCAGGAGACTTTGCCTGAACCACACAGAAGAGCATGTGTTTCCGACGTTCACAGCAGTGCTGTGGAGGTACAGACTGAGAGAAGGCCTGGGTTTTAATCAAGGTTCTCCCACCAAGTAGCTCCCACATAAAGTGGTTCTCATACCTTCCCTGACTTCCAATTTTTTAATATATAAATAAAGAGATTGGACTTTATGAATTCTAAAGCTTCTTTGAATTATAATTTTTCGAACTATGATAAATGATGTGTTTTTCTGCTACCAGGATAACAGCATCAAGAGGGTCAGCTCAAGTTTAGTAAACTGACTCCTGCTTTAAACAAATAAACAGACAAACTCACACACAAAACGAGAGATATATACCACATGAGTTCAAACAAAAGGAGGCGTTGCCATATTTGTTTGCTCTTTCAGAACATTTTTTAAACTGTCATTTTCTTTTTAGGGAAAAAAAAAAAGCAGTTCTGATCATCTCCCTGTCTGCATGTCTCTGCTTGTCTGCACACCCATCCATACAAACAAAGCACAGTACCGTTTCCCATGGCTCTCAGATGCTACCAAAAATAAAAACCCAAGTGCCATTTTCAGCATTGGTAATAATGTTGTAATAGAGAATACAGTCAGAATCCTTTGAGTTTTAATTCCAATCTCACAAATCATCAGCTGTGAAATTTAGTGGTTTAGCTATCCCCTTTTTCCCTCATTTGCAAAACTAAAAATAATACTTACTTTTAAGGTTGTTGGGAGAATTAAATGAGATAATTTAAGTTGGCATATAGTAGGTGCTAAAGGAATAAAATCTAACTTTGTTGATAGCTATTATTAGTAGCATCATAGTTACACATCTAATACCTCACAGAATGCAAAGAGATGATTCCTAAATCCATAAGAGTATTATTACCTTAAGGAGTTCAACAAAGGGTTAACAGTGTCCCTTCAGAAGCCCTGTGATAACTCGCAGACCAAACTACTTAAAAGTGACCAAAGCCACTTCTGAAACTGACTTACAGTTCTATTTGAGAATGTTAACACCAATTCTGACAAGGGAGCCAGCAGACCAGGATGCCCTTTTGGAAACATGCTGTAGAAAGAAACCCCAGATAGAGATATAATGTTTCAACTAATGCATACCAGCATTAAGGAGTTATTGGGAAGTATAAAGGGACATGAAAAAGAATCATGATTAAAGCCTGGCACACAAAAGAAATCCAATTAATATCAAGTTCTAGTTTTCTTCTTTACTTTTAGCGATTGACATCCTACTAAAATCCTATCACAAGGTGATCACTTTTGACCTCACCATCAGGGTTTCATACCAGCCCTGGTCCTCCTGTATGTTTTATTGCAAAGATATTTTCAGTTACCTTTAAATTCCATAAAGCATTTTTTTGTTTTTTTAAAAGACTTTATTTTTTACAGCAGTTTTAGGTTCACAGCAAAGTTGAACAGAAATTACAGAATTCTCATATGCCTCCCACCCCCACCCCGACACCACTACCACCCACCATTAACATCCCTGCACCAGAGTGGTACATTTGTTACAATCAATGAACATGTGTCCAATATTGACTCACTTTTATTACCCAAAGTCCATAATTGACATTAAGGTTCAGTCTTGCTGTTGTACCTTCCATGGGCTCAGACAAATCTATCATGACATGTATCCACCATTATATTATCAAACAGAGGAGTTTCACTGCCCTAAAAATCATCACTTTTCCATCCGTTCCTCCTCTTCTCCCAAATCCATGGCAATCACTGATCTCTTTACTGTCTCCATACTTTTGCCTTTTTAGAATGACAATTAGTTGGAATTACACAGTATGTAGCCTTTTCAAATTAACTTATTTTACTCAATGATACACATTTAAGTTTCTTCCATGTCTTTTCATGGCTTGGTAGCTTATTTATTTTAGGGTTGAATAATGTTCCATTGTCTGGATGTACCATAGTTTATTTTTTGGCCTGCTGAAGGACGTTTGGGTGCTTCCACATTTTGGCAACTATAAATAAAGTTGCTATAATCATCTGTGTGCAGGTTTATTGTATGTGCATATGTTTCAGCTTCCTTGGATAAATACCAATGTTCATAATTGCTGGAATATATGATAACAATGTGTTTAGTTTTATATTAATAATAAACTGTCAATATATATACAGTTTCTGTTGTTTATTCACCACTCAATCTGTAGAGGTTTGTTACAACAGTTCGCACTGACTGAGACAAGGTGGATGCCTCAGACCCAAATCTCTGGGGCTCCTTCCTTCTTCCATGTTGACATCAGTTTTATCTACAAGGAGATAAATTATAATACACACACACACATATTCAGGTCACAAACTCTGCAGTAGCATCAAAGTTAATGTATCATCTAGGATGTTCATATAGTTTATCATCCAAATAAGCCCAAGTATTTTTAAGAAGGAAACAGTGCACTATTAATAGTTATCCTGGGACAACAAGCATTAACTAAAGCTCCCTTGAGTAATTCAGTGTATATCATCCTACTATGTCTCTGCATTGACTTATTTTTATATTAATGTATTTGTTACTTACATTGTTAAAAAATTAAAATAATCCATAAAGGTTTATATAAAAGTGTGTTTCTCCCATTCCTAAGTCCATTTGCCCCTTTCTACCCCTTGCCAGCCTCCATCCCCACAAGAAGAAGCCACTTTCATTAGTGTGTCCTACATTCCTCAGTTTTTCTTAATGCAAAACTGAGCACACATAAACATTCTTATAGACCCCTGGAAATCTTTCCATATCACTGGAGAAGATGCCTCCCCATTTCGGCAAACAGCTCTGTGGTGTTCCATTGTTTGTTTAATTTAACGAATCCCCTATTGAAGGGCTCTTCAATTGCTTCCAGTCTTTTGCTATTATGAAAAGCAGAACAACAGTGAACAGCTTGTGTTTATATCATTTCTTATGTATGTGTATACATATCTGCAAGATAAATTTCTAGAAACAGGATTACTGGGTCAGTAAACAGATGTGTACTTGGCTAAGCATTCCTCATTTTTCATTCAAAGTATGCTAACATTAATTCTATATGTATTATAAAAAATGTTTCCTTGCAGCCTCCCCAACAAAGTATGTATTTAAATCTCTGGAATTTTGTCAATCTGAAAAGTGAGAAAAGTATCTTAATGTAATTTAAAATTGCATGTATTTTATTATAAGTTGGATTAAATATCTTGCCATATGTCTAAGAGTTCCCTGTTGTTTTATAAATGGATATTTTGGGGTCTGTTTGCCCCACTCCAAATTAAGCATCTTAAGTAAAGGGAGTATGTTCTATGCATCTCATATTTTCCCTAGTGTAAGGTACGGGGAATAGCAAGTGTTCAATGAATATATTTAATGAATGAATAACAGATTCAGGGTGACTTCCTCATACAATTTTAGTTGTACTTTATATAACCTTTTCTAACATTTAGACCACATGTTTTCCTCATAAAATAATACTACAGATAAATATATCCCTAATAGAACATTTAAACCCAAAATTTTTAAAACCAGTTATATTAATAAAATTATTTAAAAACAATTATCTATTTATTTCTAATCATTTCTCATAACATAGGCTTTTTTGAAATACTGCCAACCATATTATGAGACGTTGACACTTTTGAAATCCTGTTTTCTTCACTTAACATTGGAACACTCTTAGTTGTCTCTCTTGCTAAATCATGAATTTCTTAACAGAGATAACAGCTGTTTTTTTTTTTTTTTTCTCTTGCTCCATTTCTAACACAGAATAAATGTTAAGTGAGCACTGTACTGGAAGGGGATGTCATGAGAAGAAAATAAGCAATTTCCATAGCTAAGTAAGGTCTAAAATTGGAAAACTCCAATTTTTATTTTATCTTTGTGCTACTTTTAATTTACAAACCCCTCATTCCTCATTATATACTATGGTAAAATTTAGCATATGTTTCTGCTTTGATTTTGGTTTATGGGTGATTTTCTTACAAATAGGCGTTTGTGCCACTTTGATTATTTTCTGAAGGCAAGCACATAGCCATTATAATATGCTCTTTGAATGCCAGGCTGGGATGATACACAGCTGGGCACTACAAAGCAAGGGGGAGGTCTGTCAGAATATGTCTTATAAAATCTATAAATAAAGCTGCAAATTAGAAATGTTTTGGTATTTGGAACTATGAGGGATGCAAAATTTTGTCAAATGGCAGATGCAACCAGTCATCTTACAGAAAGGTCAGATGTTTCAGATAAAGTGGAATCTAGGGTTAAGACTGAAAAAGACTAAATGTGAACCTCCAATTGCCAAGCATCTGAGAATTTTTTCTCAAGGAGAGATTCTTCCAATATTGAGGTTACATTACTTTCTAAAGTAAAACTCCCAAAACCAAATATTATTTTTTCCTGTTGTTTAAACAATTCAAGCACTTGCAGGAAGATTTTACAGGTTGATCTGAAGAGACACAGTTGTTTCCTCTAAATTGATATGACCTGCATAACATTTAATTTAATTTTGCTATTATCTTGTTTTTGCCTCTTATTTGTAAATGTTAAAACACATTTGTATCTACAAATGATGCCAATTCATTACTCTCCAATGGATTATACATTCAATCTATTATTTATATGTCCTCTATATCCATCCAGTACATGTTTATATATAGTGCCCAGTTCAGGTCAGAGTTCATATGCCAACTGTAGGACCTTTAGGAAGATGGTGCTGATAGAGATAAAAATGAAAGGGATGATGAAAAACTGGATCAGCGTTATGTGAATGTTCCATTTAATAATAATATGGTGGTGGAATAAAATTATACTAATGGTGTTGGTTTAGAATAGCACTTGGCACATAGCAGGTATGTGACAATGATCAAATCAATGAATAAATGATGGTGTGGATGGTGGAGGTAGTGGTGGGGGTGATTGTCATGGAGACGGAAATAGTCAAAGCAGAAGTGATGGTGTTGCTGATCTTTTCCATACTGTGGTAGGTTAGTAATGGGAAGACTGATGATTGACCCTTCTCTGGTCGTCTGTATGACCTTATCAGAATGGAGAGAAGATGAAGCTGATTGAGAAGTTTCCCTGCAAAGCATTTCTTAAGATGAAACTCATTTCTGATGGGCTCAAGGAGTTGTTCTCCATGTATGCGGGAGGATATGCAAGTTGGATCTTCTATCCTAATAAAAAGCTATATGAGATATGTGAAACTTCTAGTGGCCCAGAATAGGCATTGTCCCTGGGATTGAATTCCAAAGCCTGACAGTGAGGGCTGCAGAGTTGAGAAAAGTCATTTGAGAAGTAGAGCTGGTCTGCTTCCCTTCCCTGTGCCCAACCTCCTGCCCCAGAGGAGCCCTTCCTGAAAGCTTGGCACACTTAGCAACTGCAGGGAACACGCAGCAGGGAGCCCCTGGGAGTCCAGCATTTCCAGGATCATGAAATATAAGTAAGGCAGTGTCCTGGGATAAAATGGATGCTGACGAGGATGCTATGAGTTTTAATGTCATCAAAAGTCAGGCAATGGTTAGGGGTGGTGCAGAAAAGAGGAGAGTCCCTGAAAAAGGGAATTAGTTAAGGGCTTTGATCTAGAGAAACATAAATTATCTATGTCTTAAAAGTTTTAGAAAACCGCTGTTTAAATTTTTCTTTATTTTAGAGAAGAGGAAGCTGAGGTTACAAGAGAAGTGCTCTACACAACGTGGATTGCCAGGTAGCCCAATCCCTGACTTCAGAGAAGGCCCTTTTCTGACATACTATAGGCCTTCTTGCTTGGGGGTCCTGACCTCAGGTTTTCCACGTTGAGAATTCCTGGCACATTTCTCCTTTGGGGATCATCTTTTAAAAGGTACAGAGTATCTTCTGGGTAAATTTTCATCAAGCGCCAGGGCCTGAGATTTCAGAGATTGTTCTCAGAGCTTGTGCATTTCTTTCATTTCCCATTTCTTCTACTTCTAGTCCCTCCCAGAATGGTCTATGAACTCTAGAGAGGCTTCTTTAGAGAGGCCTCAACAGTCACTTTCAGGAGATCTTTCCTCCCTTCTCCACAGCCCAGTATTGCTGGTTATTTTATCATTGAAAACTGTAGAAGGGGCAGTGGTAGGAATTTTCTCTCTCTCCTGTTATTTGATGGTGGAGCAGAAGATAAATCCAGGTGCTTCAGTGTCTGGAGCCCAAGATTACAACATAGAAAAGGATTAAATTGGGATCAGGAGCCTTGGTTTCTAGTTCCAGCCCTGTCACCAACAGACTATGATATGGGACCAACAATTTCTGCCTTTGGGGCTGCAGCTCCTGCATTTCAAAGTGAGGAGCATTGGTTAGACAATGTCCAGGTTCCTTTAAGGTGCTCACATTTGATGTTCTTGGTACTAGGAAAATGTTCTAAATCGAGGAAAAAGCTTGAAGTAGTTCATATGCTATCTTTACCCCTTTACTCTAGGAATCATGGATCATGTCAACCATACCTGGACCCAGAGTTTCATCCTTGCTGGTTTCACTACCACTGGGACCTTACGACCTCTTGCTTTCTTAGGGACCCTATGCATCTATCTCCTTACTCTTGCAGGGAACATGTTCATTATTGTCTTGGTTCAGGCAGATTCTGGACTGTCCACACCCATGTACTTCTTTATCAGTGTCCTCTCTTTTGTAGAGGTCTGGTATGTCAGCACCACAGTGCCCACACTGCTGCATACCTTGCTCCATGGCTGTTCATCCATCTCGTCAGCTGTGTGTTTTATCCAGCTATACGTCTTCCATTCCTTGGGCATGACTGAATGCTACCTGTTGGGTGTCATGGCACTGGACCGCTACCTTGCCATCTGCCGCCCTCTACACTACCATGCACTCATGAGCAGACAGGTCCAGTTATGGCTAGCTGGGGCCACTTGGGTGGCTGGCTTCTCAGCTGCGCTTGTGCCAGCCAGCCTCACCGCCACTCTGCCTTTCTGCTTGAAGAAGGTGGCCCATTACTTTTGTGACTTGGCACCACTAATGCAGTTGGCATGTGTGGACACAGGCTGGTATGCTCGAGTCCATGGTGCAGTGATTGGTTTAGCCACTGCGTGCAACTTTGTGCTCATTTTGGGACTCTATGGAGGGATCCTGAAAGCTGTGCTGAAGCTGCCCTCAGCTGCCAGTCGTGCCAAGGCCTTTTCCACCTGTTCCTCCCATGTGACTGTGGTGGCACTATTCTATGCTTCTGCCTTCACAGTATATGTAGGCTCACCTGGGAGTCGACCCGAGGGCACAGACAAGCTTATTGCCTTGGTGTATGCCCTGCTTACTCCTTTTCTCAACCCCATCATCTATAGCCTTCGCAACAAGGAGGTGAAGGAGGCTGTGAGGAGGCTCACTGACAGGATTGGAACTATTTTGAGGGAACCCTGATGCTCTCGTTTGTTATAATCCAGCTTCTTAGTAACTATGAGAATCAGCTGGTTGGTTAGTCAATTATCTGGTCAGACAAACATGCTGCACATACACTCTCCTGGATTAATCAGAGCAGAAAGATATAGAAAGAAAGGAGTTATGGTCTCTGATTCCATCCCATTCTAATGGGGAAGAAATGCCACAGAGAAGGAAAAAGCTGACACAGAGCAAGCGTTTTAGCTGAATTTATGACTTAGAAAGACAGTGCAGTACCGAAAGAAAAAAAGTCAAACTAAAGCTGGAAGGGCAACTTTACTCAAGATAGGATTCCTGGAGAAAGGCTAAGGAAGTGGAAAACAAGGTTGGCAACCAGGAGACTGAAATTATAGTTTGTGTAGTTTCAGATGTGGAGCAGTGAGCCATGGTCAGAAATCTTATCAGTTTGTGGAATCCAGTGATTCCGGGTTATCATGGGACCAAAATTAGTTTAATGGAGGAAGGAACTGCCAGCTAGAGAAAATAATTTACTTTCTTAAGGGGCAAAAGTAGGGTATTGGAGATGAGGGTGTTGTCAGAGTTCTCTTCCAATATCAAAAAATACATCTTAAAAATGATCTGGAGCATATGTAAAAAAAGAAGCAGCAAACAAACCATGAAAAACTTTGCAAGTTTTATATATAAAGTACACATACCAAGTAGAATTGAAAGTAAAAATAGAAAGTAGGGATAAAAGCTCTGATCACATGCTATCACTTCTTTTCTCCCGAGCTCCTCTGTCATTTCTTCTGCTGAGCAGAATTTTAAGATTAATTAAGTTCAACCTCCATATTTTAATGATGTGTGAATTGAGGGCCAAGTGCCTATTAAAGGATGGTCAGCTAATTATTGAAAAAAACAGGAGCAAAACCTTTGCAGGGACTGGGTACTGCATGGGTCTTGAATAATCTCCATTTTTCTCATTCTTACATATTTCACTGGTGAAAACCAAATCAATTATTTTTTGTATGTCTGCCTTTTCCCAGAAACAGTAATAGCTATTTTCAGATATTTTTAATTTAATCTCCATATTATCCTCCTGAAGAAGGAGAAATATCCCAATATTTACACAGTAAAATTAGAAAGATTGTTGGACTTACTGTAAGGAGACAGGAATTCAACCCTAGACCCACTCCAGCTGGGCAAGACTTCCTCAGCCTCATTCTCTCTGTCTGCAAAATAAGAGGATGGCAGGGAAGTGACAGCTCCCATTCCTTTCTGCTTAGGGAGTTTTGATTCTATGATTGCAGCACTTCTTAAAGAAAGCAGGACCTGAACTAGGCTCCTATTGGTGAGATCTGAATATCCAAGGCAGAAAGGGAAAGGTGTTGGTCCAAATTCAAATTTTGCCATTTTTTTGCCTATGTGATCTTTGGCAAAAACATAACTTCTCTTTTACCTAAATTTTGTTTTCTTTAAAATATCTTTAGCAAAGTGCTCTAAAGTTAACTTAAATAACACATACTAAGTGTTCAATAAATAAGTTAGCCTCATCGTCCCAGAGATAGGACAGTGTGGTGGCTAGAGCATGTACCTTGAAGGCTTTTTGTTTGTGTTTAAACATTAATTCTGCCCTTTACTTATTGTGTGCCTTATCCGATACACTTACCTTCCTTCCACACTTACACTTACCTTCCATGTCCAAGGTACCTTACATATTACCTTCCATGTACCTCAGTTTCCTTATATGTAAAATGGGGGCAATAATAAAACTTTAAACACTGTTTAAATATTAATCATTATTACCTCAAAGTTTTCCACACCCATTTCTGTAGTGGGGATTTATGTCCTCGAGAATGCTTACTTTTACACAGATCTCACATTCTCATTATGTGTGGGGTCAGTAGACTTGGTAACACTCCAGATGAAGCTTCTCCTTTTAAAGTAAGTGTCCAAAGTAGTCTTTGCATAACTTGAGCAGTGTTCCCTGCTTTCATTATGTTTCCCTAAATGCAAGGTGCAATACTTCATCCTGCTGGCCTGCCATGACTATTGCTTTTGAGCTGCTATCCCTTCTCTCCTTTTGTACCTCACTTCACACACACTACACTTTTTGCAGGAATGGTTGTGGGTGCAAGAAAAACTTCATTTTTCCTGTGGTGACAGCACTAAAGAAGGGCTCAAAACTGCTTGTCTTTGAAATGGCTTGGGTTACATTAATTAATAGCTCTGTGGGTTGTCATAGTAATAATAATGGCTATAATTATTGTAACATAATAAGATAATTAATTATTAATACTATCTTTGGAGTGTATACTGTGCGGTGATCATGGGCCACTTACAATCCTGTTTTGGAGACACATAAGTTGTCATCTAATAACGGCCTATACCTCACTATTGATTTCTACTACAGTGCTTGGTATTCACTCATATTTGCACAAATGAATGAATGAATTCTTAAGAGTCAAGTAAGTGTGATAGAGATTGAGTGCCCCTCCTACAACTCCACCAGGAGGTAATCTCTTTCTTAGATCAGTTTATAACTGCAAACTCCTCTTGCCTTTCATTCTACAATCGTTTCCTGTCTTGAAACCCCATTAGGTTTTTCTCTTTAGAATACAAAGCTTAAGTCATCCTTAGTGCCGAGCTTCTCAGCAGAAATAAATAACAGATGTGCTGTGTCACTGAGTTTCCACCCCTAACACATATACCTTGAATGGTCAGATAGGGCCTAAGGGAATTAAAGTCCCTCTACTGGTTGCCTCTGTCAGTAAGCAGACTTTCTGTTCACCTTAGTGTGCCCTGCAAATTTATCACTTTTTACAAGTGCTGTTGTATGAAAAAAAGCTATTTGAAAAGCAGTACCTTGGTGTGTGACATATTAGGGTAAATGCCCAAGGTAAGGTCTGACTTTTGGCCACTTCTTCCATTGTGACATCTAGATAGTGACGATGGTAGGGCGGACAATAAGAAGCTGGATCTAAGGCAGCATAATAAAACCATTTACTCTGTACTAGCATTAAGGCTAACATGCTGTCACGAAGGATGTATGCAGTTTATAGTCCAAAGTCAAGTATATCAGAGAGCAAAAGGAGATGCTATGATATTAATGTACCCTGGGACATCAGATATAAACCAGAGTTGTCTTGGATAATCAAGCACATATGACCACAATACATCACTTCACTTACATAGATTTTTTTAAATAGCTTGTTTCAATAAATAATGTACCTAAAGGGTTCAAAAAACAAAGCAATCTAAACAATTTACCTAAGAAGACTTGCCCCAGTTCCTCAACCTATCTGTTCCTCTTTACTTCTCATCTCACCTTTTATAGTTTCTCCCTAAGATTACAGTGTTTCTATAAGTGAAATATAGAAGATATGAATATTTTATAATTCCTCATTCTTATGCATAAGAAGCCATAGTATAGAATTTGTTCTATCGTCACTTTTATTTTTCTTAACAAGAAATCTTGGAGATACTCCCATTTTCTTGCAGAGAATACCATCTCATTTTTAAAAATAGTTCCATAGTATTTCATTGCGTATTTAATTTAACTAACCCTCTCTGAAGGACTCTTGTGTTGATTCAAGTCTTTGGCCATTAAAATCAGAGCTACAATGAATACTTTTTATATACCTTTCTTTGTATATTTGCATACACATTTATAGAAGTGGGATACCTGGGTCGTTTGTAATTTTGGTAAATATTGCTAACTGCTCATGCAATTTGGGTAAATATTCCTAAATTTTCCTCAAAAGGGGTTATGCTGCTTTGTTCTCCAACCAACAATGGATGCAACTGTGTTTCTCCATTGCAACTTCAATAAAGTATGTTTCAAAAAACTTTTGAATCTTTGCAAATATAAAAATTGATAAATGATATCTCATATAAGAATAATTTTAAGTGCCAAATTTACCTTATTATGTATGAGGTTTAAATTGTTTCTTATATTTTTAAAAACTTGGATTTTTAATATAATTAGCTGATTTGAGGGTGTGTCTTCCCCCACTTTACAGTAAACATTTTGAGGAAATGGACAGTGTTTTATACATCTCATTTTCCCCAGTTCCTAAAATGAGGCTTGGTACATAAAAGATGTTTAAAAATATATTAAATAAATGAATAAATGAATTATTGTGATTTCCCTTATTTCTCACATTATTTTGGTTGTACTTGATATCATTTTTTCTAACCTCTAAATCATGTATTTTAAAATAATGTACTACATATTAACATAACACATTAAAAATTTTTAGGTGAATATGATTTTAAAATTACTTATAATCCTCTTACTTCAAAATTATTCATCTATTCCTTTTCTAATTTCTACTAAACATATGCTGTTTTTTCAAATATGAGCAATGATACCATGAATTTTTGAATATGTTGAATCCTACTTTTTTTCACTTAAGTTTTTATCATTGATAATTTTAAATATCATCTTTGTCCCCAAATCTGAATTACTTGATGAAAGTATCAGGACTTGTTCTTTTCTCTCGCTCTATTTCTGATACAGGATAAATGCTAAATAAGCACTCTCTACTGACAGGTGGTAACATGAGAGAGAAGAAAGAAAGCTCTTGGCTAGGTAAGGACTACATGTGGAAGCCTTAATCCTTTTGTATTCTGCAGTAACTGATTCTAGATAATCTCTGATTCCTATGCTCAGGTATTGATATAACATTGATAGCCTTCTGTACTAACATCTGATTCT
This sequence comes from Varecia variegata, assembly GCA_028533085.1. NCBI lineage: Eukaryota > Metazoa > Chordata > Mammalia > Primates > Lemuridae > Varecia > Varecia variegata. The sequence continues at coordinate 35,440,081 of CM052444.1, forward strand.
GAAAAATGGAGGTACATTTGGATCTATGAATGATTCAAATACCTGACTTCCAACAAATAAATGCTATTATTCCATTATATATCTGGACTCCATATCCATCCAAGTACACACTCAAAGATAGTACATGGCTGAGATCAGAGCTCAGATGCTAATATCAGGACTTTTGATAAAAATATTGAGGATGTGGATATAAATAAAAGTGTTAAGGAAAAAGTGGATTACTCTCATGAGAATGGCCTGTGTGATAGTAATGGTGGTGGTGATGTAAGTAATGGAAAATCCTCTTAAACATGATGGTTATGAGCCTGCAGAGTCATTATCATGATGGTATTTTGTTGTTTACAGTCACAAAAGTGAAAAATAATGTCCAAGTTTTATAGGTAACTTATTCAGTTCTTTGACTCACTTAGTGAACAAGTCACAAAATCTTTTTAAACTTTTCCCAGACACTGATCAGTTGTGGGAGGAAAGAGGCTCAACAAATCATCTGGAATCTTCTCACATAAACCTTAACATAGATAAAGATTTTTATATTGATGAGAATGGGCATATCAGATCTACTAAATTAGAAACTTTGAGGATGTGATCTAGCAATCTGTGTTTTAACAAACCTCAAGATTATTTGAGTGCTAGTTAAGCTCTGGTGGTGAGATTGAGGGGGCAACTGCCCATGTGTCACCCAGTTCTCTCCTCCGCTCTTCTCGGGAGCCCCCCGCCAAGTTTGTGTGCTCTGCTTTGCTCTTCCATGCAGTGGAAGGAGGCCTGTGGCTTTCCATGTTGCGGAGAAGAACCACGAGAAAACTTGGGACACCCAATATCATAGTAAGATGTTTGAAATCCCTCCCATGAGTAATTAAAATACCAGGCAGATAAATCATAAGAAAAGATATAAAAGATTTGAAGAGAATAATTAGCAAAACCTACCTAATGAAGTATATGGAATACAGATGAACTTCAGGCACAAGTGGAATTAAACAAATGCTAGGCCATAAAACCAGTATCTATACAGTTAAGAAAATTAATAATATTAATATCATATAGCCTTCTGCTTATAATAATGATAAAGTAGAAATAAATAGCTAAATGATAAATTTAACAGGTTCATGTATTTGATATTTTAAAAAACCGTCTATACAGTAAGAGTCTCAGAAGAAATTATAGGGAAAGGTAGAAAACATTTAGACCTGAATGATAATAAAAATCATAATTTCAGAACTTTTGGAATAAAGCCAAAGTGCTTCCTAGAACTTTATAGCCCAAAGTGTTTACATTATAAAAAAAATTCCAAAATTAGTTAACTAAACATTCAGATTGAGAAATTAGAAAAATAATATCAAGAGGTAAAAGATAGTACAAGGAAGAAAATAATAAATATGAGAGCAGAAATTAATATAATAAAAATATACAACAAAATTATATTTAAATAAAAAATTTATTTTCTTGAAAAAAATTAAATAAACTCTTTTTTTTTTCTTTTTTTGAGACAGAGTCTCACTGTCTCCTGGCCTACAGTGCAGTGGCATCATCATAGTTCACCACAACCTTAAACTCCTGAGCTCAAGCTATTCTCCTTCTTTAGCCTCCTGAGTAGCTAGGACTACAGGTGCATGCTACCACACCTGGCTAATTTTTCTATATTTTGTAGAGATGGAGTCTTGCTCTTGATCAAGTTGTTTTTGAACTCCTGACCTCAAGCAATCCTCCTGCATTGGCCTCTCAAAATGCTAGAATGACAGGTGTGAGCCACTGCACCCAGCACAAAATAAAGTCTTGACAGGACTAATAAAGTGGAGATAAAAGTAAAAATAAAGTTTAAGAATGTGAAATTGTTATAACTACAGATACAACAAAGTTTAAAATTACAATAAGATGATATTAATAATGTATGCCAATTAAAATTTTAAATTGGATTCATTTGTAGAAAAATTGAAAATTAGCAATATCAACATCAGTCAGAAGAAATATAAAATCTGAATAATATTGAATTATAAGTTAAAAATTTACTAGAAAGAAAACATTAAGTTCACAATACTTAAGTTAGCTCTATCAAATATTAAAGAAAAACATAATCTTTATTTTTACAAAAACTCTTCAGAGAATAGAAATACTGAAAACACAGCTCAACAATGTACTTTATGAAGGAAACCTATTACTGATTCCAAAATAAACAAAATCATTAATATAAAAAAAATTAGAAGATAATATCATGCATTAATATACATGAGAAATTCTCCCTCCAAATACTCCAACTCCAAACAAATAATCTGTATTAAGTGATTTTGATTGAGTTTGATTTATCACAGGAATATAAAATTAATTTAGTATTTGAAAAGAAATAATGTAATTTATCACATTAACAAATTAAAAGGAAAAAACATGATTATTTCATTAGACAAAGGAATAAAAAAGCATTTAATCAGCATATATAATTTTAAAAATTGAAAAACAATAGCAAAACTACAAATTGCAAGAAGTGTTCTTGTCTTAATAAAGGGCACCCTTTAAAATTATGCAGCAGATATAATGTGAAGTGTGAAAAAACATGTGCTTTAAGATAAAAACAAAACAAGATTAATGGCTAAAATAACTTCTATTTCATGAAGTACAGCAGAGATATGACATGTCACCAAAATGTAAAGTAGGAGCAAGCTAGCTTTATTCTTTCTCCCGGTGAAAAACAAAAATAAATACACAACCCACAGAATATTATCAGCAATACTCTAGAACTCAAATATGAGTATGAGACAGTTCCCAGGGTCATGGAGAAGTGAGAAAAACTGTGCAGATGGAAAATAATTAGACTTTAAATATGTGACATCTTTCTTTCAATCTGTTAGGTACAAGGTATTTGAAAAATTTCACCCCAGCTTACAGTTACTGCACTGGAAAAAAGAGATTGAGATGGAAACTCAGCTTCCACAACATCTTGAGTTCCCTGGTAGGAGACTATCTCTGTCTCAACCCACGGGAAGTATTTTGAGTACCTACAGAAAGAAAATTTCCTGAGGACAGAGACAAAAGGCAGGGTAGGTGGAACTAACATCTCCAGCCCAGGAAACTCAGCTTTGTATCTCAAAGGACATGCCAAATCAAACTTGCTGTTGAATGGCACCACACTGTAGGATGTATGTTTCACGGGCACCCTGGGCATGAACCCCTAGCTAGCCTTCCCACAGTACCTGAGTATCCCCTTTGACATCTCCCACATCCTGAAAGGGCAGTGCTCCAAACATTTGCTAGAGATGAGGGAAACCTGAGCTTACATCATCATCTAGTGCTGAAAAAGAGACAGTGACCTAGCAAAAAACATATTCAACAGGTAAAATTGTGAAGAAATCTCTAAGGAAACATATGTGTTAAAAAAAAAAAAAAAAAAAAGGACAAAAAACAAGCCAGACAGAGAAGATTGGAATAAATCTTTCAATGTGAAGATGTATGATCTGTAAGAAATAAGAGCAAACAGGGAATCATGACCTCCTCAAATAAGCAAAGCAAGGAGTCAGTGACTGACCCTAATGAGACTGTGATAGATGAGCTTCCTGATCAAGAATTCAAAATAGAAGTTTTAAGAAAACTCAGTGGTCTTCAAAAAAACAAATAAAATCAATTCAGAAATTTATTAGACAAACTAAGAGATTGATATAGTAATGAAAAAACAAACAGAAATCCTGAAACTGGGAAACATATTTGATGAACTCAAATATTTATTAGAGGCTCCCAACAGTGAATGAATCAAGCAGAGTGAAGAATCAGTGAGCCAAAGGCAGACTATTTGTAAATATACAAATAGAGTCAGATGAGAAAAAAGAAAAAATGAAATGAAACAAAGATCACCCACAAGATCTAGAAAATTAACTCCAAATCTTGGTGTTCAAGAAGGAGCTGAGTAAGAGCAAGGGTTAAAAGCTTATTTAAAGAAATAATAACATAAAACTTTCCAAAACTTGAGAAAGATATAAATATCCAAACACAAGAAGGTCAGAGATCACCAAATATATTCAAACCAAATAAGACTGCCCCAATTCATATAATAATTTAACTCTCAATGATCAAGGAAATAGAGAAGATCCTAAAATAAACAAGAGAAAATAAACAAATAATATATGAATAAACCCCAATTTGGCAACAGACTTCCCAACAGAAACCATACATGCCAGGAGGGTGTGAGATGGCATATTCAAAGTACTGAAAGAAAATACCTACCAACCAAGAATACCATGTCCAACAAAGCTATCTTTCAAACATGAAGAGAGAGATAGTCTTTCCTAGATGAACAAAAGCTGAGGGAATTCATCATCATCACTAGAACTGTCTTGCAGTGCTAAAGGGAGTTCTTCAATCTAAAAGAAGTAAAAACACTAATGTACAAAAAGAAATCATGTGAAGTATAAAACCCACTGGTAAAATATGTACACAAACAAACTCAGAATACTTTGGTATGCAATCCACTTTGGTATGAAGACTAAAAGACAAATCTATCCAAAACAATAATAGCTACAGCAACTTGTTAAGAGATAGGCAACATAAAAATGCATAAATTGAGGCAAAGAAAGACAAAATGTTTGTGTGGGGGATGAAGTAATAGTATAGAGGTTTCTTAGTTTTTCCTTTGTTTCTTTTTTTTTTGTGATCAAAGGTAAGTTGTCATCTATTTAAAATAACTTCTTATATATACATATATATGTACACATATATATAATGTTTTTGTAAACTTGATAACTACAAAGCAAAAACTTATAACTAATGCACTAAAAACAAAAAGCAATGAATTTAAACATACTATCAGAGAAAGTCACTTACCCACAAAGGGAAGACAGTATGTAAGGAAGAAAGAAAGAGAGGAATTATAAAACTACCAGAAATCAAATAACAAAAAAGGAGTAGTCAATCCTTTCCTATCAGTATTACCACTGAATCTAAATGGACTCAATTTTCCAAATAAAATGCATAGAGCAACTGAATGGATAAATAAAGAAACCCCCAACTATATGCTGCCTACAAGAAACCTACTTCATCTATAAAGACAGAACATGAGCATATTCTGTAGACAAAGATATCCATGCAAAAGGAAACCAAAAAAGGGCAGGAGTAGTTATATTTATATTAGATAAAAGAGACTATAAATCAAAGACTGTAAAAAGAGATAAAGAAGGTCATTATATTATGATAGAGGGGTAAATTTATCAAGAAGATATAACAATTTTAAATATCATTGTATCCAACACAGGAGTGCCCAAGTATATAAAGCAAGCATTAATAGATCTAAAGGAAGAGATAGACTGCAATACAATAATCATAGTGAATGTCAACGCTCCACTCTCAGTAATGACAGATTATCCAGACAGAAAATCAAAAAAGAAACACTGGAGTTAAACTACAAACTATACCAAATGGAACTAACTGATATTTGCAGAACATTTCACCTAATTACTCTGGAATACACATTCATCTCATCAGCACATGGAACAGTCTCCAGAATAGACCATGTATTAGGCCACATGACAAATACCAACAAATTCAAAAAAGTCAAAATCATATTAAGATCTTTTTTTTTTTACCTTGTAGTATTTTCTTCTGAAAAATTCACTTTCTCCATGTGGATTATTTTGTTTTATTTGGCTACCAACAAAAAAAAAAAATGAGAGAACCACTTTCATTTAAAATCAGTCTCACTCATTAAGAAGTAGGTTGAGGCATCAGAGTTTGTGAGTTTTATAGTAAGACTACACCTTAAAAATATTTAATGTGTAAGGTCACACAAATTAGCTAGCTTTCTAATATTTTCATTACTCTACTATGTCATATAATTGTACATTTTGACAGTGAAGATGATTAATTTACCAATATAGAGCAAAGAGTAGAAACAGAACTTTTCTTTTTTGACCACAATGGAATAAAGCTTGAAATTGATAACAAGAGGAACTTTAAAAACCACACAAGCACATGGAAATTAGATAACATGCTCCTGAATGGCCAAAGAAGAAATTAAGAAGAAAATTTAAAACTTTCTTGAAACAAATGAAAATAGAAATATAACATATGAACATCTACAAGAAACAAAGAAAGCATTAGTAACAGGGAAATTAATAGCAACAAACTTTCTACATCAAAAAAGTAGAAAAACTTCAAATAAACAACCTAACCTTTACTTCAAGGAATAAGAAAAGCAAGAACAAACCAAACTCAAAATTAGTAGAAGGAAAGAAATACTAAGGATGAGAACAGAAATAAATGAAATTGACACTAAAAAATAAAAAAAGATTTAAAAAAAGTGGATTTTTTAAAAAGATAAACAAAATCAGCAAAGTTTTAGTTAGGCTAAGAACAGAGAGAAAATCCAGATAAATAAAATCAGAAATAAAAAAGTAGACACAAAACTGATATCACAGAAATACAAAGAATCATTAGAGACTGTTATAAACAAATATACCACAATAAATTGAAAAACCTAGAAGAAATAGATAAATTCATGTAGACATAGAACCTACTGAGATTGAATCATCAAGTAATAGAGCAAACCGATAATGTGTTACAAGATTGAAGCTATAATAAAAACTATCCTATCAAGGGAAATCCCAGGGCCTGATGGCTTCTCTGCTAAATTCTACCAAGCATCTAAAGAACTAATAAAAATTCTACTCAAACTCTTCAAAAAATTTGAGGGTATTGGAATATTTCCAAACTCATTCTATAAGGCAAGTATTCCCTTAATACCAAAACCAGACAAGGACACAGCAAAAAAATAAAACTACAGGTGAATATCCCTCGTAAATATAGATGCAAAAATACTCAACAAAACACTGGCAAACCAAATTCAACAACACATTGAAAAGATCATTGAATATGATCAGTGAGATTCATACCTGGGATATAAGGATGGTTCAACATATGCAAATCAATAAATGTTATATATCATATAAACAGAACCATGAAAAAAACCACATGATTATTTCAATAGATATTGAAAAAGGAATAGATGAAATTTAACATTACTTTATGATAAAATGCTTAACAAACTGGGTATAGAAAGAACATACCTCAAAACAATAAAGGTCATAGATGACAAAACCCAGGACTAAACCATACTGAATAAGAAAAAAATTGAAAGCCTTTCATCTATGATCTGGAACAAAACAAGGGTTTTCTGTAATACTGGAAGTCCTATCCAGAGCAATCAGGCAAGAGAAAGAGATAACGGGCATCTAGCTTGAAAAGAAAGAAGTCAAATTATCCTTGTTTGCGGAGAACATGATTTTTTATTTAGAAAAACCTGAAGACTCCACCAAAAATAAATTTTACTAGAACTTATAAATGAATTCAGTAAAGTTGAAGAATACAAAATCAACATACAAAAATCAGTAGTATTTATATATGCCAACAATAAACAATGGGAAAAAAATCAAGAAAGCAATCTCATTTACAATAGGTACAAAAAATACATAAAACACTGAGGAATAAATTTAACTAAAGAACTGAAAGATATCTATAAGAAAAATTATAAAACAGTAATGAAAATAACTGAAGGAGACACAAGAAATAAAAGCATATTCCATGCTTATGGGTAGGAAAAATTAATATTGTTAAAATATCAATGTTACCCAAAGTGATCTACAGATTCAATGAAATCCCTATCAAAACACCAATGACATTTTTCACAGAAATAGAAAAAACAACTCTAAAATCTATATGGAACCCCAAAAGACTATGAATAGCAAAATCAATCATGAACAAAATGGACAAAGTTGGAGGCATACCACAACCTGATTTAAAAATATACTACATAACTATATAACCAAAACAACATGGTACTGGCATAAAAACAGATACATAGACCAATGGAACAGAGTGGAGAGCACAGAAATAAATCCATTCATTTATAGCCAACTCATTTTTGACAAAGGCTCAAAGAACATGCATTGGGGAAAGGACAGTCTTTTTAATAACTGGTGTTGGGAAAACCACATAACCATATGCAGAAGAATGAAATTAGACTCCTATCCTGACTACATACAAAAATCAAATAAAAATAAAGACTTAAATGTAAGACTTGAAATTATGAAACGACCACAAGAAAACACTGGGGAAACACTCCAGGACATTAATCTAGCCAAAGATTTTTTCAGCAAGACCTCAAAAGCACAAGCAACAAATGCAAAAATAGACAAATGGTATTACATTTAGCTAAAAAGCTTCTGTAGGTTGGGTGTGGTGACTCACACTTGTAATCCTAGCACTTTGGAAGGCTGATGGGAGAGGGTTATTTGGACCCAGGAGTTTGAGGCCAGCCTGGGCAACATAGTGAGACTCCACCTCTAAAAATTAGCCAGGAATGGTGGCACTTGCCTGTAATCTCAGCTACTCAGGAGGCAGGGGCAGGAGGCTCACTTGAGCTCAAGAGTTGGAGGTTAGAGTGAACTGTTTTTGTACCACTGCCCTCTAGCCTGGGTGACAGAGTGAGATCCTGCCTCTATAATAGAATAATAATTAAAAAATAAAAAGCTTCTGTACAGCAAAGGAATCAATCAACAAAATGAAGGAACAATCCACAGAACAGAGAAAGTATTGGTGCACTATCCATTTGACAAGAGATTAATAACCAGTATATAGAGCTACTCAAACAACTCAATAGCAAAAAAGCAAATAATACTGTTAAAAAATTGGCAATGACTTGAATAGACATTTTTCAAAAGAAGACATACAAATGGCTAGCACATATTATGTATATGGGAAAAAGCCCAACATCACTAATCATCAGAGAAATGTAAATCAAAAAATGAGATATCATCTCACCACAGTTAAAATAGATTTTATCCAAAAAAAAAAAAAAAAGGAATAATGAAAGCTGGTGAGGAAGTCAAGAAAGGGAAACTCTTCTACACTGTTGTTGAGAATGTAAATTAGTACAGCCACCATGGAAAACAGCATGAAGGTTTATCAAACAACTAAAAGTAGAACTATTGTAGGATCTAGTAATTCCACTACTGGATATATATCCGAAAAAAAAAAAAAGAATCAGAAAAAAAAAAAAAGAATCCAACGTTTATTGCAGCACTATTTACAATAGCCAAAATATGGAATCAACCTACATGCCTATCGATGGATGAATGGATAAAGAAAATGTGTATATACACAATGGAATGTAATGCAGCCATGAAATCCTGTCATTTGCAGCAACATGGATGGACCCGGAATTAATTATGTTAAGCAAAATAAACCAGGCACAGAAGGACAAATATCACATGTTCTCACTCATATGTGGGAGCTACAGAAGTGGATCTCATGAAGCTTGAGAGTAGATTGGTGGTTACTATAGGCCAGGAAAGGTAGGGAAGGGGAGAATGAAGGAAAGTTGATTATGGGTACAAAAATACAATTATATAGGAAATAAGACTTAGTATTCCATCAGACAATAGGGTGACTACAGTTAACAGTACTCTATTGTATATTTCTAAATAACTAAAAGGGAATAATTCAAGTGTTCCCAACATAAAAAAAGATACATGTTCCATGTGATAGGATAGATAACCTAATTACCCTGATTTGATCATTACACATTATATAAATGTATTAAAATATCAAATAGACCCACAAAATATGGACAACCATTGGGTATCATTATAAAGGTATATTATAATGCAAAAGATATTTTACTGGAGATACTGGCTAATGTATCAAATGAGCAAAAAGAGTACAGAAATTAAAAGTATAAATACTGAAAAGAGAAAAAACCAATATTAATTATTTGTAGATTATATTCTTATTTATGTTGAAACATAGATAACAACAAATAAATTATTAACATTAAAATGGAGAGTTGATAAGCTTGATACAACTCAATAAAAAAGTGAATTTTATTATTGTATAACATCAAAAATCAGAAAATGTAATTAAAGAGATAGCATTTTAAAAACTAACAAAATATACATAAAGTACCTAACAAAAGATATTCAAGACATTTTTGTGTATTGTTATAAATTTCTATTTAATGTCATTATATAAGTCATTTAAATAATGAACAGAACACATTCATGGAGGGGAAAATAAATATTAGGAAAAAATCTATTCTTTCTAAATTGACTTATTGATAAAATAAAATGATACAAAATTCCAAAAGTGGTATTCATGGAAATTTAACATCTTTCTCCAAGGTCAAGAATATTCCTGACATTCAAGAAGAAGAAGGAGAAGAAAAAAAAGTGGCATATGGTGTGACAGAGTTTTCCAGCAGGAAACAACCAGTGATTAAGACTTATAAGGTAATTTAGTCATACTCAGCAGCCTATGAGGGTGACAGCATTAGAAGGAATTAAAATTTAAATTTTGGTTTATATGATAAATCACTGTCTGGAATCTGAAGCTTTTGTCTTATGGGCTTCTAGAAACAGAGCTAAAAAAGCCACGTTGGAGTATATTAAATTCATGTGAGAAGCTTAAAAACATTCAGAGTTTGGATTCCTGAGCAAGAGTTTAGGATGTGTGTCACAGTTTAGAAAAAGCTCCACATTGGGTTCAGCTTAACAATTTCCAGAAGCACTTTTATATATTTTTTCAAGATTGCTACAAAGTTGAGCAGAAGAGAAAAAGTAAAATACAATTATCACTTTAAAAAAATTAAAAGCTGTTCTGAATGTTTATAATTTTTATTTTTGTAAAATAAAAACTAAACTTTTTTTTCTTTTTTTTTGGAGGGAAAATACCAAGTTCAGATACCTTTGACATGATTAATCACAAATATTAATACATTTTATGAACCATTATTAATCTTTCAGATTATACATGTTTTATGACCTCCTAGAATCTACTAAATATTTCCAACTCATGATAAACATGAAGGTTTACATTTTATATGCATAATAAAAATTAACAGCAATACTGTCCTGACTTCTTTCCTTGAATACATAGAAACAAAACAGATGAAATCTGTACTAGGCAGAGTTAATGTTAATCTTATCTAAGAACTTTGCTTAAATTTGATTAGTAGACACAATTGTCTAGTTCACAAGTCCTATATAAATAATCAAAAGATTTATAAAAATTTCTAAACAAACTTTGATGTGTGAGTGATGTGCTTTACACTTTCCCTTCAATTATAGCTTATTTCCTTTTTAATAGGTGGGCTAGCCTTCTGATATCTATTTTCCTCCTTCAAAAGGAGGCTTATATGACACTTCCACTGCAATCATTGTCCTTATCAGGATTTGCTGGAGTTATCTCTGTCACCTCTGTGTGTTCTAAGTGCCAGGATGCAGGGTGGACATAGGGCGCTAAAAGTCTATATTTTAAAAGTACATTGAAGAAACAAGATTTCCGTCTTGATTTCTTCATTTATAAAATAATCGTTCAGTAGAAGGTTGTTTAGCTTCCATGACTTTGAGTAGGAATGAGGATTTCTGTTAGGGTTCATTATTACTTTTATTCCACTGTGATCTGAGAAGATGCATGGTATAATTTCCAATTTTTTTTTTAATTTTTTAAGACATGCTTTATGTCCTAGGATATGGTCAATCTTAGAGAATGTCCCATGAGCTGATGAGAAGAAAGTATATTCAGTGAATTTTGGGTAGAATGTCCTGTAGATGTCAGTCAGGCCAATTTGTTCTAGCATTCTATTTAAGTCTATTATTTCTTTGTTTATTTTCTGTTTGGAGGATCTATCCTGTGCTGTCAGTGGTGTGTTAAAGTCTCCGGCTATCATAGTATTGTTATCTATCATTTGGTTCAGATCAAGTAGGGTTTGCTTTATGAACCTGGGTGCACCTATGTTGGGTGCATATATATTCAGTATAGTTATGTCTTCTTGTTGAATTGTACCCTTCACCAGTATATAATAACCATCTTTGTCTTTCGTTACTTTTGTTGATTTAAAAACTAAGTTGTCGGAGATTAAAACCACCACACCAGCTTTCTTTTGGCTTCCATTAGCTTGAAATATCATTTTCCACCCATTTATTTTCAGTCTAAATGCATCCTTGCAGGTTAGATGAGTTTCCTGAAGACAGCAGATACTTGGCTTGTGTTTTTTTTTATCCATTGGGCCAGTCTATGTCTCTTGAGTGGGGGATTCAAGCCATTCACATTTAATGAGAGAATTTTTCTCTCTTGAGCCATTGTGATAACTGGGATTTGATCTTTATCTCTTGAGTAGTTTTACATTTGTGGGTCTTTCTTGTGCTGGACTGTGTGTAACTCTATTTTGAGTACTTCTTTGACTTAAATGACAATGGAGACACAACTTACCAAAATCTATGGGACACAGCTAAAGCAGTCCT
>CM052444.1:35452849-35477036 GCA_028533085.1 Varecia variegata
TCCTTAAACAGATTCAAGTGGACCTTCCATGCGATCCAGCAATCCCATTATTGGGCATCTACCCAGAAGAACATAAGTCATTCTATAATAAAGACACCTGCACCTGAATGTTTATAGCAGCACAATTCACAATTGCTAAGATGTGGAAACAACCCAAATGCCCATCAATTCATGAATGGATTAGTAAAATGTGGTATTTGTATACCATGGAGTATTACTCAGCTATAAGAAATAACGGTGTTATAACATCTCTTTGGATCTCCTGGAGAGAGTTGGAACCCATTCTATTAAGTGAAGTATCCCAAGAATGGAAAAATAAGCACCACATGTACTCATCAGCAAATTGGTTTCCGTGATCATCACCTAAGTTCACATTTGGGAATAACACCAATTGGGTATCGGACAGAGGTGGGGGTCGGGGGAGGGGATTGGTGTATACCTACATGTTGAGTGTGATGTGCACTCTCTGGGGAATGGACACGCTTGAAGTTCTGATTTGGGGGCATGGGGGTGGGGGAGGGGATGGGTGAATACCTACATGATGAGTGAGATGTACACTGTGTGGGGAATGGACATGCTTGAAGCTCAGACTCAGGGGGATGGGAGGAGCATGGGCAATATATCTAACCAGAACTTTTGTACCCCCATAATAAGCTGAAATAAAAAAAAAAGTACATTGAAGAAATAAGAGAAAACTTCTAAGAGAATATGTATTTTCTCTAAATGCACTGGGGATTTTTTTATTTTTATTTTTTGCTGGAAGAGTTCCTTTTTGGGGAGAGAGATAAGGGATAATTTCAAATGAGAGACTTTTCAAAACACTGGAATCAGAGAAATGCTATTCAAAACAAAATGTGTGCTTCGGGTGAAGCTCAGACTCGGGGGGATGGGGGGGCATGGGCAATATATATAACTAGAACTTTTGTACCCCAATAATAAGTTGAAATAAAAAACAAAAAAAGAAAAACAAAACAAAATGTGTGTGTGAGAGAGAAAGACAGACAGACAGACAGACAGAATATGCATGTAATGGGTTGTCAAACTACAACCCTGGATCCAACTAGGGCCCATGACCAAAGAAGATCTGCAGTCTGTTCTTGTAAATAAAGTTTTATCTGACCACAATCACATTCATTGGCTTACATATTGTCAATGGCTACATTTTTGCTTCAAAGGCTGAGTCGAGTACCTGTGACAGCGACTGCAGGGCTTGCAAAGCCTAAAATATTTACCATCTGGCCCTATAAGAAAAAGTTTACATTATAAACTTTATATTATAAACATATTATATTTATATGTTATCTTGTAGAGTGTAGACTGGTCAACTTCACACTGATCAAATCACAATGTTAGGACAAATTATATTCTCAGTACAAATTAATAAATGGTCACTTATTTTCATGTTGGTTTCCAATTTGGCTGCTCCCACTGATGTCTGAATTCTGAGCCAGCATCTCTACATATTTTACATGATGTCTTTCTTAGTTCTGCCTAATTATTGCTAAGGCTTTTACCTCACATTTCACTCTCCTTACATTATCTCAGTCCTGTGGACACACCCTGGAAACATTTTGCAGGGAGACTCTCACAGTGAGCTCTACTCAATCAAGAGTGACATTCAAAAGTTTTACTAATAACCTAGAAGAGAACCTAAATAGTATACTCTTCAAACTTGTAGTTAACATAAAGTGGGTTAATGCGCAAAAGGGGAGATGACAGAATCAGAATCAAAATTTAAAAAGGCCTTAAAACACTGGGAAAATAGACTGAATCTCACAAAATCCTCTAAACAAGTATAGATAGGAGATAAATGTGGCTTAAATACATTTATTAAGTGTATTGAGTGTCTTCTCCATGCCAGACACTGGGTTAGGCAATAAGGGTATAACACTGAACAGTCATATGTGGAATGAAGGTCTCTGAACTCATAAAACTTACAATTCAGTTTGAAAGGGAGACATTGGTGGACATGTAGGTTGATTCTATTACATAACTTGGCGATGTGAATAGTGCTGCAATAAATACGCGAGTGCAGATATCTCACCAACTTACTGATTTCATTTCTTTAGGATATATACCCAGTAGTGGGATCATATGGTAGTTTTATAGTATGATAGTAAATTTTAAGAAACTTAAAATTTAAGAATCACCTACTATGTACCAGACTTTGTATTTTGCCCTTTATGTATTTTATCTGAGAAAGAGAAAGACTTTCAAAGTTAGTCTGTGGTGTTCTCGCACAGAATATCAACATCAGACAAGGTCACTCTGTAACCATGATGATGTGAGAGGACAAAAAGACCACTTAATAATCACGTCTAAGCATATTTAAAAACAATTATCTGTACGAACCAGAAAAAAATCTCACTCTCCTGGCTAATATGAGTGACTGCTGTATCTTTCTCAATTACAGCTTTAGTCTATGTCTAGACAAGATTCAAGGTACCCAGTCATAGAATTATCCTCATTAACTGACAGGACACAATGCAGAGTAAGCTCTGCTCCCTTAAAACCTCACCAAAATCTCCTGACAGAAGGCCACATCCTATAATAATTCCTGTCTAACACCCTCTTAGTGGCCGGGCGCGGTGGCTCACGCCTGTAATCCTAGCACTCTGGGAGGCCGAAGCGGGAGGATCACTCGAGGTCAGGAGTTCAAGACCAGCCTGAGCAAGAGCGAGACCCCGTCTCTACTAAAAATAAAAAGAAATTATCTGGACAACTAAAAATATATATAGAAAAAATTAGCTGGGCATGGTGGCACATGCCTGTAGTCCCAGCTACTCGGGAGGCTGAGGCAGGAGGATCGCTTGAGCCCAGGGGTTTGAGGTTGCTGTGAGCTAGGCTGACGCCACGGCACTCTCTAGCCCGGCCAACAGAGTGAGACTCTGTCTCAAAAAAAAAAAAAAAAAAGTCACCCTCTTACTGAAGTGTTCCACAATTCCAGTGTTGTGTGAGCCTCCTCATTGCAGTGAGTCAATAAACCTAATTGTGTTAAACTATGGCCATGTTTCTTTTCTTTGGCTGGAAGGCATTTGACATGTCATTTAATTCTCAAAGCAACCCAAATATGCTTCTTTTTTAAAATTAATGTTTATTAATTTTATTAATATTTATTAAACACGACATGGGAAAATTACTACCAAAAAAACAGTTAATAAAGCAAGAACATCTTAATGATCTTATATCTATTAAATAAATTAAACTTGCAATAAAAACATTTGCTGTCCCAATTGTTATTATCTCTCAACTCAAAAATAACTTTGTAGCATGCCAAATACGTCTTCTTAAAAGGTGAAGAAAATAAAGCTGTGAGATGT
Organism: Varecia variegata; assembly: GCA_028533085.1. Classification (NCBI taxonomy): domain Eukaryota; kingdom Metazoa; phylum Chordata; class Mammalia; order Primates; family Lemuridae; genus Varecia; species Varecia variegata. The sequence continues at coordinate 35,456,170 of CM052444.1, forward strand.
TAAGTAACTTAGACAAAGCCATTTGGCAGAGTTTAATTAACAAACATGTATTCTATACCTACTACATGAAGCAAGAAATGTAAACGAACACATTTTAAAACTAGAATAGTTAGTTTTGTATTTTATCTCTCTTAACTCTCACAGCATTCATTTATACATGAAAAAAAACACAGATTCAAATAAATAAATGACAGCTTACAGGTAATGAGTAGTGGCCCAGGGCATAGGACTTGAGACAGATCCCATTTTGTCTCTGAGTGATGTTGGTTACATTCCTTTGACCACTGTTAACACTTCTGGAAGTGGTGGGTCAGAGAGATTTGGTTTATAATTCTGAGACAGGCACTTGTGTGACCTTAGGCCCATTATTAAACTCTACGTACTTCAGTTTCCTCAAATGTAAAGTGAGACTAGCAATCATATCAACCTCATAGACTAATTGTGAGGATTGTATAGTTACTACATGCATTGTGCTTAGAATAATATGTGTTACCCAGCATATGCTAAGTAAATGGGTCTTTTATTGGAGCCACTATTCAAATTAAAGTTCCTAAGGCACCACAACCTATGTTTTTTTTGTTTGTTTGTTTATTTGTTTTTCAGAATAAGCTCTTATCAGAGAGGCTTCTCAAAAGAAGAATGATAATGATATTGGGTGGGATTAGGCACATGATCAGAGAAAGAAATTGTCTGAAAAGATGAGAGGAAATATAATGCCTCTTTGACTTCTTTTTTTTTTTTTTTTGAGACAGAGTCTCACTCTGTTGCCCGGGCTAGACTGAGTGCCGTGGCGTCAGCCTAGCTCACAGCAACCTCAAACTCCTGGGCTTAAGCAATCCTGCTGCCTCAGCCTCCCGAGTAGCTGGGACTACAGGCATGCACCACCATGCCCGGCTAATTTTTTCTATATATATTTTTAGCTGTCCATATAATTTCTTTCTATTTTTTTTAGTAGAGATGGGGTCTCGCTCTTGCTTAGGCTGGTCTCGAACTCCTGAGCTCAAACGATCCGCCCACCTCGGCCTCCCAGAGTGCTAGGATTACAGGCGTGAGCCACCGCGCCCGGCCGCCTCTTTGACTTCTGAAATGAGACAAGGAATGTAAAAGTGCACGTGTTTATGAGAAGAGCGGTGGGAGGATTAGGGTCATGTTTTCAGAGCCAGAGCCCAGGAGTCTATATTAAGGAGTCCCTAGAGATGAGGGGGTAGGAGCGGCAAGAAAGGGCGATGAGATAGCAAGCGTTTGGGGAAAGGCTTCTCTGAGCCCAACTCTCCAGGTGGGAGGCAAACTAGGCCCATCCAAGTGCCTTCCCAGGAGCTTCCCCTGAGCCTGATTCTCACCTGCCTCTGGGGCTGGGGTTCTCTCCCTTCCCTGTGCCCCTTGTGGCCTCAGTCAGCCCTAGCTCTGGGGAATCTGCCTCGGAGTGATGAGACTCACAGAAAAGGAGAAAAGGGTCCTAGGTCCAATTTCTGTCTACCACACATACACTGAGCCAGGCAAGACCAAAGCAGACACTGAATGATGTTCAGTGGTCGGTAGGTGAAGTGGTAGCCATATCAGCTGTACTGATCGGGGATCAGAGAGGTGGGATCAATGATAAGGGATTTGAAAACAAATACTATTATAAAATCATAATAGTAAAGGTTTAGTGGAAAGATGGCTTAAATAACAGGGACTTGGAATATTCAATTTTGAGACTTAGAGTATCAAATTGGGAAGAGACTTTAAAGATAATCTTGTACACCATCCTCTACATTTAATACTTAAATTCACCTGACAACCAGGATTGTCTAGTACCTGCTTTGAAAATGGTGAGAGACAAGAAGTTGTCCTGTGTGCTGCCACAGACTGGCCATTTACTGGCACAGATGATAAAAAGTAGAGATTTCTGAAAAATTTATTCATGAAATAGAGGCTGTGACTAAGAAAATCTAATGACATATAGATGGTCCCCGACCTACAATGGCTTGATTTATAATTTTTCTACTTTACAATGGTGTGAAAACAAAATGTATTCAGTAGAAACCATACTTCAATACAGTATTTAATAAATTCCATGAGATACTCAACATTTTATTATAAAATAGGCTTTGTGTTAGATGATTTTGCCTCATTGTAGGCTAACGTGAGTGTTCTGAACATGTTTGAGGTAGGCTAGGTTAAGCTATAATATTTAGTAGATTAGGTATATTATTAATAAATGCATTTTCAATTTATGTTATTTTAAATTTATTATGGCTTTATTGGGATGTAACCCCATTATAAGTCAAGGAGCATCTATATTGTATTCTCTCAGGAGAAACTGCATTTGAAAAGTCTTCACTTAGAGAAGGCCTTACACAGGTTCTCTAATTGGAGGATTAAAGACATTTGGCAATGCAAGAATTTAGGGTCCAAGGTGTTCAGGGTTCTCCTGAAATTATTCCATGTTTGCTCGACCTTACTTGACCTACACAAGTAGTTGATTTCAGAAAAGATAATTTGTAAAAAGAGGAAACATCATTTATAACAGATCCTTGCACACAAAAGATGATCAACAATTTTTTTTAATTTAATTTCTGTGGGTCAGTGGTAGTAATGATGGGTCCAACCACAGGATTAGGGGAAGTGAAGTCAGACTAAATTTGAGATGATAAGTTCATTAGGATATATTGAGCTTAAAGTGTTCAGGGGACAACTAAAAGGATATGTTCAGGCACAATTGAGGAAAACATAACTTAAAATCAGGCTAGAAAAAAAATCAAGTACATTAAAAAAACATTAATTGAGTTCACAGTTCTATCCTTATTGTTCCAGATATTAGTAGGGCAATATACAATAATTAATGAAGTGCTATGTTTACTCTCAAATATCTTATGGGGAAGACAGATTTGTTAAAAAAATAAAGTAATGCACTATGCTAACTATAAATCTTATGAAGACACAGAAGAAGGAATAAATATTAATAACTTTTTCTGGGGGGGGATAGGAAGGATGTCTTTAAAGAGTTAGCATTTAACCTGATTTGGATGGCTGAGCAGCAGTTACTAGATGGAGAAAAGAAGAGAGGTGAAACAGAAGCAAATTTTCAGGAGGGGCAAAGGTATCAGAAATGGGATAAAGCAAGGATTTCTGTCTTAAAATATCTGTCTCCTGCAACTGGAAAGGTGAATGTACAATCTCTTTAGAATAGAAGAGATTCAAGAAGAGTTTTTATACACCAGTTGCTTTGAATGAACTTAGTATTCCAAAATATCAAACCCCACAGTTTATTTGTACTTCAGGCCATTTTGGTTTCAAAGGAATGTTTGGAGTTGAGTGGGTGGTATGAGTTGAAGGGAAAGTATTGGTTTACAAATTATTACATTAATTGTTTAAATTAATTAGTTTGGTTTAACAATAGTTTATTGAATGCTTTTAATGTGACAGTCATTGTGGCAAGCATTAGCATGATGAAAACAAGCAAGAGACTGTGGTTTGTCGGTATGATGACCAGAACTGGACAGTCCTCTTCAAATGCAGCCTGATCTACACAGGGTATGGTGCAACTGACAATGGCCACCATTTTATGCATTTAAATTCACTCTGTGTTTTTTTGTTGTTCTTTTCTTTTCCTTTTCTTTTTTTTTTTTGCACTTGCTTCACATTTTGCTTGAGAATAATCAGAATGTCCAACACTTTTTTTACATGAAATTTCACCAGGCAAGCTTTATATTCCTCACCTGTACTTATAAAATTGGTTTTCTGAAAATACAGGATTTATGCTTATTGCCACTTTGTCATATTTGGTTTTGAATATGCATTCTTACCCCAAATATGTTAATCATCCCACTCATCTTCTATCAGGACACCCACAAGGCAAATTCAAACCTTCATCTCTGAGCTTGAGCAAAAATAGTTAAATTTATGTTTTAAAAATCTATATCTGACCATATCACTTATTTATCTAACATTCTTCTATGATGCCCCACATGTATTTAAATAAGGTTCCAAATCATTGGGTGAACTTTCCCAGTTGCCTTACCATACAGGGATACAGGGAAATGTGTTTCCCTAACTCAGGATGCTTGCTTTCCAGGACTTTTATTAAATACTTTTTGTCTGAAATACTTCTTTTCATCTTTTATCTAACTGATTCCTGCCCTTCTTGGAAAATTCAGCTCAAGGCTTCCATTAAGAAGCCTTTTTCTGTCTTCCCTGTCTGAGACATGTCCGTGCCCTTCTCTGGCACTCTGCACTGTTCTGTACTTCACATGTGGTATTGAGATGACTGATTGATGTGTCTGCTTCCCTATGAGGTTGTAAGCCTTCTGGTGGCAGAGACTATAATTCGTTGAATTTTATATTCCTTATGCCTGACACATATATATTTAGTAAATGTTTATATAGGTGAACTAAACAGTAAGAAAAGACTTGCCACTACATTAATCTCACACACAAAATGCACCCTTTGAGATTTGACTAAATGAATGACTATGGCCTGGGGAGAAGGGATCGAATGTTTGGGGAAGGTCACATAGTATAGAAATAAATAGCATGGAGGACACAAATTCAAAGTTTTTTTCTGCAAAATAGTATCTATATAAAATGGAAAAGTGTCATAATCTTTTTATTCTCTCTAGAGTTTTCTCATCTGTAAAATAGGCATAACAATAGTACTTATCTCATTGGACTATAAAAATTAAGTAAGATGTTGAATTCAAAACAGTTGTAAAAATGTTTGATGCATAGTAAGTGCTAATAAGAGTTAGCTATTATTATTTTAGGATAGTATTAATGGTAGTAATAGTAATAATAATTAAAGTGCTGCCTTTAAATTAGGAGAAAAAGAGAAATGAAATTTTGATTTGGATTTAGTCACGACAATCCAGTGTTTCCTTCTTTCCTTCTTCACCTCAGCCTCCCATGGAAGGACAAAACCACTCGAGCCTGGCTCAATTTGTGCTCCTTGGTTTCCCCAGTGTGGGACATGTCAGGGGCTGGCTCTTTGTCCTGCTGCTCTTGGCATACCTGTTCACCATCTGCGGCAACATGCTCATCTTCTTAGTCATACGACTGGATGCAGCCCTACACACGCCCATGTACCACTTTGTCAGTGTTCTCTCCTTTCTAGAGCTGTGGTATACAGCCACCACCATCCCCAAGATGCTAGCTAATCTTCTCAGTGAGAAGAAGACCATTTCTTTTGCAGGATGCCTCCTTCAGACCTATTTCTTCCACTCCCTGGGGGCCTCTGAATGCTACCTTCTTACAGCCATGGCCTATGACCGTTACCTGGCCATCTGCTGGCCCCTCCACTACCCTGCGATTATGACTACCACACTCTGTGCTAAGATGGCTGCGGGTTGTTGGACTTGTGGCTTCCTGTGTCCCATTTCTGAGGTCATCCTGGTCTCCCAACTCCCCTTCTGTGGCTACAATGAAATCCAACACATCTTCTGTGACTTTCCACCTCTGCTGAGCTTGGCCTGCAAGGACACATCCACTAATGTTGTGGTGGACTTTGCCATCAATGCCTTCATCATCCTTATTACCTTCCTGTTTATCATGGTTTCTTATGTAAGAATCATTGGGGCTGTGCTGAAGATAAAAACAGCAGTAGGAAGAAAGAAGGCCTTTTCCACATGTGCCTCACATCTCACTGTGGTCCTCATATTCTTTGGGAGCATCATCTTCATGTATGTAAGGTTAAAGAAGAGCTATTCACTGATCCTTGATCGGACACTTGCTGTAGTTTACTCTGTGCTAACACCACTGATCAACCCAATTATCTATAGTCTTCGTAACAAGGAACTCATTAAGGCCATCAAGAGGACCTTCCAGAAGGGGAGGAAAGCTAGTCCCACTCACCATTGAATTTCTTCCCAGGTCCTTCCTCCACCTCAATGTTCATAAATATTCTACATATCTTTGGCCTGGTCTTGAATAATACTCCCATCATTGCACATGTTCTGGATCCCATTTCCTCTCACCTTCCCAAAGACATTATTTCTTTATGATTTTCTTGTTTTCTATATCTTTACCTTTTCTAATTTTCACTTGATCAGTTCTGTCAGCATTTAATAATATTTTATTATTTACATTCTTTACATATAGAGTATACATTTTCTTGGCCACACATTTCCATCCAGCTAGAGGTCAATTTCTCTACTTTTTCTAATTAAACTTCTCAATACAACCTATCTCCTCTTCTTTACTGTCTATTCATTTTTTAACACATTCATATCTAGTTTTGGCTCAGACTTTCCAATCAATATTTTGCATGACCTCCATGTTGCCAAATCCATTAGACCCTTCTTGTCCTTCCTTTTCCTGAAATCTTGACACACATGACCAGTTTTACTTCTTAATTGTGTTTGTCTCTTACCTTCCATTGACATGATTATCTCCCATTTTTTTTTTATCTTTCTAATCAGTCTTTCTCAGCCTCCTTTTTCCTGTATCATTATCTACCTAGATGCACAAAGTTACTATTAAGGCTTTTAAGACCATCCCTATCTATGCCAAGGGCTCTTAAATTTATATCTCCAAACCAGAAATCTCTCCTGAACTTTAGACTTTTATGTTCAAGTGCTTACTTAACATTACCTGGATATAAATTCCCAAGAATTAAAAACTTAATATATAAAAAGTGAAATTTTCAAATTTCCAAATCTGAAAACCTGATGCTTTTATTTCCTTGTGTTTTTGCCAGAAAATTTTTTTTCTTTCTTTCTTTTTTTTTATTTCAGCTTATTATGTGGGTACAAAAGTTGTGGTTATGCATATTGCCCGTGCCCTTCCATCCCCCTGAGTCTGAGCTTCAAGCGTGTCCATTCCCCAGACAGTGCACATCGCACTCATCATGTCGGTATACACCCATCCCCTCCTCCACCCCCATCCCCCCGAGTCAGAACTTCAAGTGTGTCCATTCCCCAGACAGTGCGCATCACACTCATCATGTAGGTATACACCCATCCCCTCCCCCATCCCCCACCTCTATCCGATACCCAATTGGTGTTATTCCCAAATGTGCACTTAGGTGATGATCAGGGAAACCAATTTGCTGGTGAGTACATGTGTTTGCTTCCTCTTCTTCCCCTTCTACTTCCAATTCATTACTAGTGTATGCCAATACTTATGAAAAATATATCTTTAAATCTGTTTATTTCTTATTCTCTTTAGTGTTACTACCCTTGTGTAAATCATCACTATCTCCCAACTGGATTAATATAATAATATTCTACACATTCTCCTTTCTCCTACTCTTGTTTTGTATCCAAAGTGATACGTTTTAAACCTAAATTGAATATGCCATTTTTAAATGGTTCCCAATTGCATTTAAAATAAAATCCAAAGCCTCACCATTATAAGGCTAAACAAAATTCTTCCCTGCCTTCCTCTCCAACATTGACTGGTACCTCTTCTCCCTCAGTGCACTCTTCCTAGCCACATGATCTCCCTTTGAGTTCTTCAAATACATTTAAGATTTTTCTGGTTTCAGGACCTTCATCCTTTTCTCCCCCAACATTTCATTTGGCTTACTCATAATTGTGTGAATCTCTGTTCAAATATCACTTTCAAGTGATGCAAACTTTGAGAGGATTTCTGAACATGTAGCCTAATTTATGTTACTTGTGCTTGTCTTTGAAATTATGTTTTACTTCCTTTCAAAATATGTATAACAATTTATATGTGTAGCATGTTTGTGCATGTGTAGATATAGGTATATATATATATAGATATAGTTTGTCATTCTTTCCTACAAGTCTATAAACTACATTTGATCTGGAATTATTTCAATTTTGGTACTTGCTGTATGTTCAAACCTAGCATGATGTCTAAACATAGTGACTATTCAATAAAAGTGTGATGAATAAAAAATGCAATGAATCTTACCCACCCCCATTAATTGGTATTTAACAATGCCATCCTGATTCTAATCACTACTGGAACCATTCACCTCTGTCTTCTATACAACCAGCCTCAACTTGTCCTAAATTATAAATGCCTTTTGAATATCTTTGATAATACTGACAACTAGTCCTTAGCCATTAATGATGTGTCACACAAGGTTATCTTTCCTGGATCTGTATTTCTTATTCACAAACTGTGGTGGGTAAGCAAACTATCTTTAGATGATGTTCATCGCTAACATTATACAATTCTAAGATTCCATGTAATGCTTTATTTTCTTGTATGTCTTTTGTGGCTCTTGAATCCATGGCTAACAATTTGTCATTAAAAAATGAGAGTTTTTTTCTGTGTAATAAATTTCCCACAATTGTTGAAGATTTCTGGAGTATCTATAAATTTTTCTGAATAGTCAAACAATTATTTCAAATATAAGACTTTTCTTAGCCATGCAGACAGATTAGTTGAATATTTGAAACTATTTTTCTTGTGTCCTGTTTACACATACATGGTGTTGTAAAAAATACATATATACCCACATGCACACACATATGTAACTTTTACATCTCCATGAAACAAAGAGGGTAGAAGTCATCATCCTCATATGTGAGTGAGAATATCCCAGTATTTCTTTACTTACATTTTATTTTCTCTTCCTTCCTATTTCTGTGCCCATTTCTCTCTACATATTTTCATATATGGGTCAAATGGGTTGAAGTTTCTAGGCTCTGTTGTTAGTTGCTTACATATTCAGGATTGTTATGTCTCCTTGGTGAATGGACCCTCTCGCCTTTGTACATACCATTTAAAAAATCCCTGATAATATTTCTCTTTTCTGAAATCTACTTTGGTGTATATTAATTTAGCTATTGTAACTTTTTATTAGTGCTTGCATGGTATATCTTTTCCATCCATTTATTTTATTTTTTATTTCAAAATACTAAGGATCTACAGATGTTTTTGATACATGGCTTGAGTCATGGCTATAAAAGTGCCCATCACCTGAATAGTGTTCATTGTACACATTAGGTGGGTTTTTGCCCTTCCCCTCCTCCCTCTCCCCCTGCTTGATTTCCACTGATGTTCACTTCCCTCTCTGTATTTCTGTGCTCATCAATTAGTTCCAATTTATTAAAGAGTACACATGGTGTGGTGTTTTTCCATTCTTAAGATACTTTGCTTAGGATAATGGTCTCCAGTTCCTTCCAAATTGCTGCAAAAGGCATTCATTCACCCATTTTATGGCTGAGTAGTACTCCATGGTATACATATACCACATTTTGTTAATCTACTCATGAATTGATGGGCACTTGGGTTGATTACATATCTTTGCAGTTGTGAATTGTGCTACAATAAACATTTGAGTACAGGTAGGTGTCTTTTTGATAAAATGACTTCTTTTCCTTTGGGTAGATACCCAGCAGTGGAATTGCTGGATCAAATGGTAAGTCTACTTTTAGTTCTTTGAGTAATCTCACACTGTTTTCCAAAGAGATTTCACTAATTTGTAGTCCCACCAAGAGTGCATAAGTATCACACTATCTAGGCAGTTGTTGTGGGTTCCCGGGCTGTGGGCATTTACTCAAATCTGGACACAGTATACCGGTGGCTGAAGGCTGGGGGGCGTCTCTTTCAGGGTGTTGGACTTTTGAATAGTTTTTCCTTCTGGCCCTGTGGCAGTGGTAGAGGCTCTGGGGTGGGATCTTGGGGCCTGGGTGCAGTACTGTAATCTTGGGGATGATGTCCCAGGCCTGGTGGGGGCTCTGGAGGCACAGAGGTAGAGCCTCAGGAGCCAGCCTGAGAGCCTCAGAGCTGGGACTGGGGAGGAGCCTGAAGCAGGCCTGCCGAGCGGGGCCTCTGAGCCAGAAGCAGCGCCTTGAGGGTGGTGGGACTGATCTGATCTAGAGAGCGGGGTCGGGGCCCGGCTCGGAGGACGCATTTGGGGCCTGGAAAGCTGAGTTGGGGCCAAGCAAGTAGCAGGATGTTCCACAGGCTTGGGGACCAAGTGGATGTCAAGTCATGTGGGTGGAGTTTGGTTCCAATGGCTCAGGAACCCTGGAGTTTTCCCTGATCCTCCCCCAGGACCCCCTGAAGTAGTTGCCCGAAGCTTCCCAAGTTGGAGCCTGCTGCACCCCAGTCAATCCCTGTGCTTAGATCCCATTGCACTGCAGGGGAGGGGTGCTTGCCTTCTATTCACAGGGTATGGCTCAGGGGAGCCTCCAGTTAGTCCAATCCCTCCCCAGCCTCGTGCTAAGCTGGCGCGGTGCGCTTGAGAGCTCAGATGGCTTTAGCCGCTGCCTGATCCCACCGTGCCTGTTGTCTGAGCCAGTGGTTCCACACACTACTCCAGCCAGTTCCCTGGGCTGACCAGGTGGAGGTCTGTGGTGGTGGAGGGAGCCGTCTCACAACTCACACACACCAGCAATGTAAGCATGGCACCCCTGCCCTCTATCCTCCTATTCTTCCCCACAGGTATTTTGATCTTGTTAAATATATCGCCCCGTCACCTTTTTTTCCACACTGAGTGTCCTGTGTTGCTTTGTGATTTCACAATGTTCCTTCAGAGAGGAGCGATCTGTATATAGGCAGCTGCCGGCAATTTTCACTTCTTTCCTTGAGAGCAGCATGCTGGCAGCCTGCTTCTAGTCTGCCGTTTTTTTATCCCTATCCTTTTAATCTATCTATGTTTTATACTTAAAGTAGATTTTATAAGCAACATAGAGTATGTTCTAAGTTTTTGTACAATTTAAAAAGCTTTCTTTTCAAGTGGTACATTTAGACTATTTATATTTAATCTGAGTACTGATGTATTTCGATTGAAATCTACCATTTAGCTAGCTTTCTCCTTGTGCCGTTTGTTTTTCCCTTTTAATTTGTCATCATCTTCTGATTCATTTTTGATTTTATATTTTTGTAACTCCATTTTATCTCCAATATTGGTTTATTATTTATACCACTTTGAAAAATTTATCTAGTGTAACCTAGGTTTATGATATTTCTGATTATATACCACTTCATGTGTAGCATAAGAGTAAAATATAATGATATACTTATGTATCTATAGGTTTGTAAGTATCTATCTATTGCAAGAGAACAGGTCCCCAGATGGCCTTGGCTGACCCAGCTCTCCTCCTCCCCACTTGCACTTCTCCGAGTGCACTGAGGATGCAACATGCTGAGATGAGATTGCTCATCTTGATTGCAGAGATGTCAGTGATCCAAGCTGCCTTGGGATATATAAAGCCAGGGCAGAGTGCTTTTTGGGTAACTCAACTGTGGCACAATGTGGGGCATGTGTAGTGAGACTCCATCCACTCTGGGCAGCTTTCCTGAGCCTTGGGAATGGGTCAGGATCCTAAGCTTCTGTTTATCTTGGCTACCTATCTGTGAGTGATAAATCTGCTTTTCCTGATTTGTTGTGTGAGTGCTCTGTCTCACCGAACTCACACACATGGCATAGAACGTTTGCAAGTATATGTGTGTTTTCTATCCCAATTCCTTCCTGCTGTTTGCCACACTATTTTATCATATATTTTTCTTTTACATGTACAATAAACACACAGTACATTGTAATCATTTTTGGTACAGAAAGTAGGTTATGTCATTGTAAACAGATGGAGGTAAAACACATTGCAAGGGGTTGAGAGGTTAGTGAGTATTGAGGAAGCCAGTGGAGTTGCATGTTCAAGACATGTGATGCTATAAAAGAGATATGAAGCCACATGCTAGATCCTACCCATACCAACTCTTGAGAGCTCATTTTTAAATTGTATGGAGATTTATAAACTAGTAGCTTGAAATCAGATATGGTAAGAGTATTAACACTATGCAAATCAGCAAATGCTACAAATCAGGGCCTTTTTTCAAGGGAGGAGATGCCAAAAATAAACAAAACCAGACATTAGTTAAAGTGGTAAGGACAAATTTTAATCAGTAATACACTATTGAAATACTGAAGAGGGTCCAGCCTGAGCTGAACTCAACTTTGATTTACACAGAAGTACCTGAGTGTTTTAAAGGGAGAATGAGGATGGGGAGGGGAAAAAAAGGGCTCAGCAGAGTCAGGGAAATAAAGATTTACAAAGGGCTGGTCAATATAAATGCAACTAGGCCAGCTATGTCTTCTAGCTGCAATTATTTAATTTGTATTTTATCCTCCCACAGAGATTGGAAAACACAAGTCCTATCATATATGGTGATTACAGTGAAAAGGAATGGCTTTCACGTGGTTTGAGAAAGACACTTCCTGAGTTGTAGGAAATACATATGTATTTCAAGTGGATAAAGGAAAGATTCACAATTGCAAGCCCTTTTTAGTAAATGCTCTAAGAAAAGGTGGTCAGCTGCCAGTTGGCTAGAATAAATAGTAAATTACTTTCACAGCTTTGAGCTTTTTCATGCAGGTACTTGAGGAGGGGCTAGAATTATCTCAAGGATATGACCTCAAGCTATCAAAAACTATGTTAGTGTTTAAGTCTTTTAATGTTGTGGAGTAAAAGGTGGATGAAATCATTTTTGCTGAGAGGCTATAGCTTTTATAGGCCAGATTTGAGGCTTAGTGAAGAAATAGGCTCAGAGGAACCTGGCTAGGGTTTGATCAGGGAAAGAATCTTTGTTAGGGAAAAGCCAGCTACACATTTACCCCTACACAAGTAGAAATAGAATATCAATTGGAGGGGAAATAGCAGAACTGGTGGAGATCTTTTAAGGATAGAGAGTATTCTAGTCCACAGAAAAGAAGTGATTGAAAATGAAATAGAGAGGGGTGGAAAATTTAATTAAAAAGGTAGTGGTTATTTAGCTCAGGACTACCTTATAGAGATTTAGAAAACCTGAATAAACCTATAGTCATTAAGTAAATAAAATTATTAGTTAAAATCTATCTATAACAATCAATAACACCAACTCAAAAATTAAATTATTAAAAATATATACACTACAAACAAAAAATCAAACTCTTATAACTCAGTTTCCAAAAAAGAAAATCTTTAAGGAAGAGATTAAGAGACAGAGAATGAAAAACCTGGATGAAAAACCTTGAAGATGTGGGTGGAAGTGAGAAAGTGAGAAAATATTTAAATCTTTTCACAGTACATATTATAGTTCATAAGTACAGTTTTCACATTTGCTATCACATTTGATTATTACTTTCAGATGAGGAAAGTAATATTTCCTTTATACATTTTTATTTTTAACTGATAATAATTGTATATATTTATGGGGTATAATATGATATTTTAATACATATAAGCATAGTGGAATGATCAAATTGGACTAATTAACATATTCATCACCTCACATGCAATACCAATCCTTTCTTTGTGGTGAGAACATTTAAAATCCACCCTTTTGACAATGCTGAAATCAAACGCTCTATGAGGTGGCTAATGTCACATAAATATTAATAGCTGGAAGAACAGCTAGGATTTAAGTCCAAGATTATGAGGCAGAGCTCTTTTCAGAGTGAGATAACACTAGAATAAATAGGAAACTGTAGCGTGCGAGAGAAGATAAAACTACTATAGATGAGCAGCAGACAGGATTAGGAGTCTTCCTTGACAGTAATTTTGTCCTCAGCCTGTCCCTTCCCTCACTCTCTTAGGGTCCAAGAATTCCAGTCACATTTTAGAAGGTCCTATCATAATTGGAGGGTATACACTATATGCTTTCTCCCAAGTCACACAATAGAGGAACCTATTTGAGCCTATAGTTCCCATACCAGTTGTTTTTTACTGAAGAAAATTATTGCCTTGAAAGATAGTCAATCCCAATTTGGACTGGTAATTGTAGTGAATCAATAGGTAATGAAGACTACTGCCTAACGAACTGAATTGTGTATGTCAGTTCCCTTCCTGAGAGAGCAATTTGGTGACCCCAGGAGGTTTGCTCAGAAGGCTCAGGGACTTCTCCCTCTGTAAGGACCCTGTAAAGAATCCAGGTCATGGGAGAATGTTTTATGGCTTGACTTACTCCCACAGTTTCCATCAAAGTGCTACACTTCAACTCCTCCAAGCTCCAGGAGTGGCTGGATATAATACCGCAAATGAGACTCAGGAAGTGAGCAGGGAGTTCTCTTTCATCTCCGGACTCTGAGCAGTGGCTAGACTCCTGGGGCCAAGCCCTGGCAGAGCCCGACCCACCATCAAGATCCAGGTAATGACTTTGTCAGGCAGGCATTTTCATCCTCACGTTCTTTCCTAGTATGAGCACTGGAAAGAGACCTAGAGCATTCAGACATAAGGAGAGCTTTTGAACAATGAGGGCCCACAAAATACATCATTCAGAACACAAAAACTATTTTTTTAAAAAAAGATATTCTTTTTTTCAAATGCTATCTCCAAAAATCTGGGTTTAAACTTAGCAAATTGGCTATGCTTTTAAGTAACTGTGGACCTTGACCATCCACCCAAGTTGTCCACTGGTTTGTGGAGTTACCAGATCCCCTTTCTGGATCTCAGTTTCCTTTGCTTTTCAAAATGAAGACATTGAATAAGATGATCTCTAAAGTTGTTTCCCCCTCCTCACTTTACACAAAGAATATGTATAAATCATAATATACACCTTGGATGAGGAATACTTAATTTTATATAGATTCCATTGAGCAAGACAGCTGAGTTACAGAATGGATTTTGCAGGCCAAAATGAGCTGTGTTAATCAGGGAAGACATTTTATGTCTAATTGTAAAGGTGGATACTCCAAAGCATGCTGTTGACAGGAGCAGCAGGGAGGGATGGAATTGAAATGCTGACGTCTCAAAGCATTTACTGGGAGGGCTGTACTCTGGAGGTGAGCCAGGGAGAGCAACAGTACTTTGAGGGTTGCCTTCGTGTTAGGACTTTCATGTCTCAACTTGCTTCCATGTCTGTCTATGCTTCATAGTCTAGGGACTTGGTTGTGAGCAATGGACACAGGGAACTGGAGCCAGGTGACAGAATTCATCATCTTGGGCTTCCCCCATCTTCAGGGTGTCCAGACCTATCTCTTTCTCTTGCTACTTCTCATTTATCTCACTACTATATGGGGAAACCTGCTGATATTCCTGGTGGTCCGCCTGGACTCCCGGCTCCACACACCCATGTACCACTTTGTCAGCGTTCTCTCCTTCTTGGAGCTTGGCTACACTGCTGCCACCATCCCCAAGATGCTGGCAAACTTGCTCAGTGAGAAGAAGACCATTTCGTTCTCTGGCTGTCTCCTGCAGATCTATTTCTTTCACTCCCTTGGAGCGACTGAGTGCTATCTCCTGACAGCTATGGCTTATGATAGGTACTTAGCCATCTGCCGGCCCCTCCACTACCCCATCCTCATGACCCCAACCCTCTGTGCCAAGATTGCTATTGGCTGTTGGTTGGGAGGCTTGGCTGGGCCAGTGGCTGAAATTTCCCTGGTCTGGCGCCTCCCGTTCTGTGGCCCCAATCGCATTCGGCACATCTTTTGTGATTTTCCTCCTGTGCTGAGCTTAGCTTGCACTGATACATCTATCAATGTCCTAGTGGATTTTGTTATAAATTCCTGCAAGATCCTGGCCACATTCCTGCTGATCCTTAGCTCGTATGTGCACATCCTCCACACAGTGCTCAGGATCCCCTCAGCCGTGGGCAAGAGGAAGGCCTTCTCCACGTGCGCCTCCCACCTCACCGTGGTTCTCGTTTTCTATGGGAGCATCCTCTTCATGTATGTGCGGCTGAGGAAGAGCTACTCATTGGACTACGACCGGGCCCTGGCGGTGGTCTACTCGGTGCTCACACCCTTCCTCAACCCCTTCATCTACAGCTTGCGCAACAAGGATATCAAGGAGGCCATGAGGAGGCAGCTAAAGAGGACAGGGGTGTTGGGGTGAGCCAGGGAAGCTCCAGGGGCAGGCCAAGGCTGGGGCTGAGGACACGGGGACCCTATGGATCAACGGTGGCCAGAGACAATGCACCAAACATTCAGTGCTTTTCTACCTGGGAAAGTGCTGCCTGGCTTTTCAGTGTTACAGCAACCTTTATGCTGTCTGCTGGAACCACATTCAGCTTTGAGACAAGAGACCAGAAAAGGGACACTTTCTCTCAACATGACGTAGTGCAGTGATTCTCAAATCTCAGATGTTTGTGTACTACACTTAGTACTTGTCAAATCCATCTTACCTATATTTTTTCAAATATACTAGATTTAATTTAATATATTTAGTCATGTCCTAAACAATAATATGTGTTAAATAAAATTTAGAACAAATAATGAATGTTTTTTCATGTACCACTTATAATCACTTTATGTGGAAAAGACTGTTGTAGCACAGAAAAGCGTGTTTTTTGAAACCACGTGTATACTGGTTTTAAATCCTATTTCTTTCAGTCACTTGTTAATTACATAATCTTTGGACAGTAATTTAGCCTCTCTGAGTCTTAATTCCATCATTCGATAACAATGTTTTCTTGAAGATCGTTTTGATAATTAGCAATAAGATTTGTAAGCCACAATATGCAGTGTCTGGCATACAGGTGATAGTAAAAAAAAATGTTATATTTATTTTTATTTATTTTATTCTGCCCAGACCTCTCATCACTCCTTTTAGTCTTAGAACAATATCTAGCAAAATATAAATAAACAAAAATCTTCCCAGGTACTTTTCCCCAAAGGAAAGGAGTAAACTAGCCAGAGAGAAGACTTGTAAAAAGAGCATAGTTTGTCACATTTTGCTCTGACAAGTTTTATGTGTATGTTTTAGTGTTCCTGATAGCTATACTCAGCATAAAGCATGCAAGTATAGAAGTTGAGTCAGTGGCAGGAAATAAGATAACTTTTTTCACTGGACCACTTTGTTATTTCATTTTAGCTTATCATTTCCTGAAATATGAAAAATATGTAAAAAAATAATCCTAAAACTTAGCACATAAGAAACCTGGGGATTTAATTATGAGCTAATTTTATGAATTATTTATGCATCTGAATATCTACCAAGAGTAAAGGATCAAATATTAACTGTAAGAAACGTTTGAATTCTGTACAACTTCCTAATAAAATCCCAAAGTATTTTTACTCCTACAATGTTAAAGATATGTATCCATCCATCCATCCATCCATCTATCCAATTCAACATGTTTATTTATCTCTTATTATATATCAGATAAAGTGCTAAGCCCTAAAAATTGTGATTAAAAAATAAGATATGTCTACTTCATACCAATAGGGTGTTTTAAAAGAGTTGAGGATATAGATATTAAAATTACAATTACTTTTTAATTTGTTATAATTAATTTTTAATTTGTTATAATTAATTGATTATAATTATGGAAATTACTAATAAGCTAAACATGTGTTCTCTTCTTGAGGAAATGATTTTTAAACTAAAAACTGAACAATAATTCAGAATTAGCCATTTTACAGAAGCAACATAGCAATAATTATATCTATTTTTTAAAAAATGTAAATTTGGACCTGGAACTTCTTGCCAAAACTATAAAGCAAATAAGAGTGAGGGATTCTGAATGAAGAAACAAAGTCTTTATCCTCCCAGGCTAGGTTTCTCTAGTCTCTAAAATGTTCAGGGACGAAAAGGAAAATGAGTAAGAGATGAAAATAACATTTTGGAAGATAATAACTATAAGTATGGATCTGGAAACAAAACAGGCAGTGGTTGCCAGGAGGTTGGCCCCTGAGGGGCGGCAAAGGCAGGTGTGAAGAGTACCTCTCACCTTCAAAAAGGTGGAAAGACAACACATAAAATGGGAGAAATATTTGCAATGTATCTAATATGGAACTTGTATCTAGCATCTACAAAAAATTCTTACAACTCAATAACAAAAAGACAACCCAATTAAAAAATGGGCAAAGAATCTGAAAAGACATTTCTTCAAAGAAGATGTAGAAATTCCAATAAGCACATGAAAAGATGCTGGACATCTTTAGCCATCAGGGAAATGCAAATAAAAACTTCAATGAGATAACACTTCACACCCACTAGAGTGACTAGAATTAAAAAGTCAGATAATTACACCTTGTTGAAGACATGAGAAAATCAGAACCCACATGCACTGCTGGTTGGAATGTAAGGCAGTGCATCCACTTTGGAAAACAGTCTAGCAGTTCCTGAAAAGATTAAACATAGAATTACTATATGATCCAGAAATTCCACTCTCAAATATATACTCAAGAGGACTGAAAATATATGTCCCCACAGAAACTTGTACACTGGATGCCTATAGCAGTATTATTCATAATAGCCAAAAAGTGGAAACTACCATAGTGTCTATCAATGGAGGACTGAATAAGCAAAATGTGTATATCCATACAATGAAACATTATTCACTCATAAAAGCAATGAACTTGTAAGTAATGAACTTACAAGTAATGAACCTTGTAAGCGTCATGTTAAGTGGAAGAAGTATGTGATCCCAAAAGATCACATATGACATCATTCATATGATATCCAGAATAGGGAAATATACAGAAACAGAAATAGAATAGGGGCTGGGAGTTGGGAAGTACAAGTGGATAAGCGGGTGCTAACTGAAGAGTACAGGGTTTTGATATTTTTTGAGGTCATTAAAATTTCTAAAATTGTGGTGATGTTTGTGTATATCTGTGAATATATTAAAAATATTGAATTGTACATTTTAAATGTTTGAATTGTGTGTGAATTATATCTCAATAAAACTATTTCAATAAGTGGGTCTGACATTAGGCTAACCTGCTTATAAATATTTGCTTTTAAAAAGTACTGCATTAAGCTATCTGGTTTTATAGGAATATGTGGGCTTGAGAAATGGTTGAACAGTCTCACTAGAATCCAGCCAAGTTGTCCACTGGTTTGCTGCCTGGATCGATTATATTCTAAACCTCTCTGCAAACACCATTTTTGGTGTGGAGAACTAAGGGGTGTGGGTAGATGGCAGATGGGGAATGAAGGAAGGGAGGGAGGAAGGAAGGGAGAAAGGAAGGAAGGAAGGAAAGAAGGAAGGAAGGAATGAAAGAAGGAAGGAAGGAAGGAAGGAAGGAAGGAAGGAAGGAAGGAAGGAAGGAGGAAAGAAAGAAAGAATCTCTTAAGTCTACAGATGACGCTTTCAATGCTTAGCCAAGCCATTTACAAATTCTAGCTTATATTGTACTAAAATACAAATCAAGCAGAGGGGAAGGCTTAAGGTATTTTCAGATCTTTTTTGACCATGAGTCCTGCCCTGGGCACGTACATGGCTTTCCACATTCTCCAATATACATGAGTGTTTTTGAATGCTTAATTTTCTAAAGAAAAGCTTAGAGATTTTCTTTCCAGGCTTTCAGGGCTCTATGGTTTGCCTCAACTGTAATCTTTTGCCCACAGGGGTAGCAGCTGTTCAAAGGCTTTACCATGTTTTCACAGAATGCTCACATGTGTGAGTTCTTAGGTGAAAACAAAGTACTTTGTGTCAGTCCATCAGGTATCCCCCAGACAGGCTGGAGTAAGAATTCTTTGAGAAAAAGGTCTATTCTGCTCCTTTTGGAACCGGAGAGGAGGGTCCCACATTGGGAATACAGGCTGCCATCTTCAAGACCACGGTGGAGCCAGGGGGTGAGGTGGGCAAGGGCAAGTAACATTTGCAAAGCTTTTGTGTCATTATAAAAGGCACCCTATTCTTGATTCAGCATTTGCTTGATTGCCGTAATCCTTTGACTGTTTTCCAGAGTTCCAACAAGGTTGATTCTGACAATTTTTGCTGAATTTCTTGGTTTGTGCAGAGGGACAGGTCCTTAGCTCTACCTGCTCTGCCACTTTTACTGATATCACTCCTAATTAACTACTATTTAAAAGTGCTTATTGTGTAAAATATAAAAAGTAAAGTTTTGTTTAAAATTAACCATATATTTTTTTTCCCATGTAGCGCAGGGCATCTCAGTCTTTTATTTATTTATTTATTTTTTTATTTCAGCTTATTATGGGGGTACAAAAGTTCTGGTTAGATATGTTGTCCATGTCCCTCCCATTCCCCCAAGTCTGAGCTTCAAGCATGTCCATTCCCCAGACAGTGCACATCACACTCATCATGTAGGTATACACCCATCCCCTCGACCACCCCCAGCCTCCCAAGTCAGAACTTCATGTGTGTCCATTCCCCAGACAGTGCACATCGCACTCATCATGTAGTTATACACCCATCTCCTCCTCCCAACCCCCACCTCTGTCCCATACACAATTGGTGTTATTCCCAAATGTACACTTAGGTGATAATCAGGGAAACCAATTTGCTGGTGAGTACATGTGGTGCTTATTTTTCCATTCTTGGGATACTTCACTTAATAGAATGGGTTCCAACTCTCTCCAGGAGAACCAAAGAGATGTCGTATCACTGTTATTTCTTATATCTGAGTAATACTCCATGGTATACAAATACCACAATTTACTAATCCATTCATGAATTGATGGGCATTTGGGTTGTATCCACATCTTAGCAATTGTGAATTGTGCTGCTATAAACATTCGGGTGCAGGTGTCTTTATTATAGAATGACTTATGTTCTTCTGGGTAGATGCCCCAAAATGGGATTGCTGGATCGAATGGAAGGTCTACTTGAATCTGTTTAAGGAATCTCTGTATTGCTTTCCACAGGGGTTGCACTAGTTTACAGTCCCACCAGCAGTGTATGAGTGTTCCTGTCTCTCCGCATCCACGCCAACACGTATTAATTTGGGACTTTTTGATATAAGCCATTCTCACTGGAGTTAAGTGGTATGTGGTTTTGATTTGCATTTCCCTGATGATTAGAGATGTTGAACATTTTTTCATATATTTGTTAGCCATTCTTATATCTTCTTCTGAAAAATTTCTATTCATGTCCTTTGCCCAGTTTTTGATAGGGTTGTTTGATTTTTTCTTACTGATTTTCCTGAGTTCTAAATAGATTCTTGTTATCAGTCCTTTATCTGATGTGTAGTATGTGAAAATTTTTTCCCATTCTGTGGGTTGTCTGCTTATTCTCGTGATTGTTTCTTTGGCTGTGCAGAAGCTTTTTAATTTAATCAGGTCCCATTTATTAAT
>CM052444.1:35477536-35520076 GCA_028533085.1 Varecia variegata
GAGTGTGATGTGCACTGTTGGGGGAATGGACACCCTTGAGGCTCGGTCTCGGGGGGTTGGGAGGGGCATGGGCAATATACTTAACCAGAACGGTTGTACCCCCATAATAAGCTATAATAAATAAATAAATAAAAAAAAAGACAGCATCAGGCCACAATAGCTTACCTGTGAGCTTTATCAAATAGTAAAGGAATAAAAAATTATAAGCTTATTAGAACATTTAGAGACTAAGAAGCAAACACTCCTGCATTTTATAGTACTATATTCTTGATATCAAAGCTAGACAAGAATAGTATAAGAAATAAAAGTCATATAAAATTATACTCATAGTCATGAATGCAGAAATTATAAACCTCCAAAAAAATCAGCGGTATATTAAAAATCTATTAAGTTGCAAGTTCAAGATAAAATTTATTCCCAAATATATGTTTGGTTAACATTAGATATCTATTAACATTATTCATCAGGTTATATGATTAAAGGAGGAAAACTGTGCCATCATGTCAATAAATGCAGAGAAAATATTTCTTATAATTCAGCCTTTATTGTGATTAAAAAAAAGTCTTAGCACACTAGTAGCAGAAGAAAATTCTTTTTAATACTAATAAATCATATATTACAAAACTCATAAAATCATATTTGATGATTAAATATTAAAAGTGTTCTCTTTTTTAATTTCAATTAGATTTGGGGGCACAAGGGGGTGTTGTTATATCGATGAATTGTATAAAGGTGAAGTCTGGGCTTTTAGTGTACCATCGCCGAACAATGTACACTGTACCCAATAGGTAATTTTTCATCCCTTACTCTCCTCCCACTCTGCCCCCTTCCATCTCTAATGTCCCTGAACACCCATAACTTAGCTCCCACTTATAAGTGAGGACATGCACTATTTAGTTTTCCATTCCTGAGACACTTCACTTAGGATAATGGTCACCAGTTCCATCCAAGTTGCTGCAAAAGGTATTATTTTATTCTTTTTTATGTCTGTGCAGTATTCCATGGGGTGTGCATGTGTATGTGTGTGTGTATTTGTCTATATATATATACCACATTTTCTTTATCCACTCATCAGTTTGTAAGCACATTGATTCCACACCTTTGCAATTGTGAATTGTGCTGCAACAAACATGTGAGTGCAGATGTCTTTTTGATATAATGACTTCTTTTCCCTTTTTAGATTCCCAGCAGTGGGATTGCTGGATCAAATGGTATATCTCCTTTTAGTTCTTTGAGAAATCTCCATACCATTTTCTATAGAGGTTATATTAATTTACAATTCTACCAACAATGGATAAGCATTGCCTTTTCATTGCATCTGTGTCAATATATGGGTTTTTTTTTTTACTTTAATAATAGCTATTCTGACAAGGCTAAGGTGGTGTTTCATAGTTTTAGCTTGCATTTCCCTGATGATTAGTATTGTTGAATTTTTTCATGTTTATTGGCCATTTCTACCTCTTCTTTTAAAAAAATGTTCGTGTTGTTTGCTCACTTTTTAATAAGGTTCATTTTTTTTTCTTGCTGAGTTGTTTGAATTCCTTGTAGATTCCAAATATTAGTCCTTTGTCAGATGTATATTTTGCAAATGTTTTCTCCCTTTCTGCAGGTTGTCTTTTTACTCTGTTGATTCTTTCTTTTGCTGTGCAGAGGCTTTTTAGTTTAATTAAGTCTCATTTGTTTATCTTTATTGTTGTTGCATTTGCTTTTGAAGTCTTAGTCATAATTCTTTGTCTAGATCAAGGTCTAGAAGAGTTTTTCTAGGTTTTCTTCTAAAATTTGTATGGTTTCAGGTCTTACATTTAAGTCTTTAATCTATCTTAACTTAATTTTTATATATGGTGAGAAATAGAGATCTCATTCTTCTGTATGTGGCTATCCAATTTTCCCGGCACCATTTATTGAATAGGATGTTCTTTCCCCAGTGTGTTTTTGCCTACTCTGTTGAAGATCAGTTGGTTCTAGGTATATTGCTTTATTTCCGGGTTCTCTATTCTGTTTAATTGATCTATGCATTACTTTTATACCAGTACTATGCTATTTTGTTTAGTATAGACTTTTAGTATAATTTGAAATCAAATAATGTGATGCTTAAAGTTTTGTTCATATTGCTAAGGATTGCTTTGGTTATTTGAGCCCTTTTTGGGATCCATGGAAATTTTAGGATTGTTTATAGTAATTGCATAAAATCTGTATAATTCTTTGGGCAGTATGGTCATTTTTATAATATTAATTGTTCTAATCCATGACCATGGTATGTTTTTCCAATTGTTTATGTTACCTACAATTTCTTTCATCAGTGTTTTGTGGGTTTTCCTTGTAGAGATCTCTCACTTCCTTCATTAAATATATTCCTAGGTATTTTAATATTTTTTTCAACCATTATAAATGTGATTGAGTTATTGACTTGATTTTCAACTTTGTCATTACTGGTGTATAGAAATCCTACTAATTTGTGTGCATTGGTTTTGTAACCTGAGACATTACTGAGTACTTTTACTAAATTTAGGAGTCTTTTGGAGTAGTCATTAGGATTTTCTATGTATAAGATCGTATTATCAGGAAATAGATACAGTTTGGCTTTCTATTTTCCAATTTGGATGTCTTTTATTTCTTTCTCTTGCCTGATTGCTCTAAGACTTCCATTACTATGTTGAATAGAAGTGGTGAAACTGAGCACAATTTTCTTCTTCCAGTTCTTAGGAGGAATGATTTCAACTTTGCCTCATTCAGTATAATGTTGGCTGTGGGATTGTCATACATGGATTTTATTAGTTTGATGTTTGTTCCTTATATGCCTAGTTTGTTGATGATTTTTATAGTGAAGAAATGCTGGATTTTATCAAATGTTTTTTCTGAATCTATTGAGATGATCACATGGTTTTTGTTTTTAATTCTCTTTGTATTGTGAATTATATTTATTACTTTCATATGTTAAAGCAACTTTGCACCCATGGGATGAAACCCACTTGATCATGATGAATTA
The DNA here is from genome assembly GCA_028533085.1 of Varecia variegata. NCBI lineage: Eukaryota > Metazoa > Chordata > Mammalia > Primates > Lemuridae > Varecia > Varecia variegata. Next base: position 35,480,523 of record CM052444.1, read on the forward strand.
TCTTTTTGATGTACTGTTGGGTTCAGTATGCTAGAATTGCATTGAGGGTTTTTGTGTCTATGTTCATAAGGGATATAGGTCTATAGTTTTCTTTTTTGTTGTGTCTTTTTCTCCCTTTGGTTTCAGGGTAATACTGGCTTTGTAGAATGATTTAGAGAGAATTCCCTCCTTCCCAATCTTTTGGAATAGTTTCAGTAGGATTGGCAATCAGCTCTTTTTTGTATATCTGGTAGAATTCAGCTGTTAATCTGTCTAGTACTGGGGTTCCTTTTTGGTAGAGACTTATTATTACTGACTCAATCTCACTACTTGTTATTGGTCTGTTCAGGATTTCTATTTCTTCTTGATTCAAGCTTGTGGGATTGTATGTTTTCAGGAACTTATCCTTTTTTTCCTAGATTTTTTGTTTGTGTGCATGAAAGTGTTCACAGTAGTCTCAGATCATCTTTTGTATTTCTGTGGTGTCAGTTGCAATATATCCTTTTTCATTTCTGATTGAGCTTATTTTAATTCTCTCCCTTCTGGTCTTGGTTAATCTGGCTAGTGGTCTATTGATTTTGTTTATCTTTTCAAAGAACCAAGTTTTTGTTTCCATTATCCTTTGTCTTGCTGGTGTGTGTATGTATATGTATGTGTGAATTTTATCTTGTTCAGTGTGATCTTTCTTATTTATTTTCTTCTGCTAGCTTTTGATTGGGTTTGGTCTTGTTTTTCTAGATGTGACTTTAGGTTGTTAATTTGTGATCTTTCTGTATCTTTGACTAAGCATTTAGTGCCAAATACTTGCTTCTTAGCACACTGCTTTTTCTGTATCCCAGAGATTTTGGTATCTTGTGTCACTATTATCATTCATTTAATAAAATTTTTAAATTTTCATCTTCATTTCATTGTTAAGAAAAAGGTCATTTGTGGCAGGTTGCTTAATTTCCATGTATTTTTATATTTTTGAGATTTCTCATTGGAATTGATTTCCAGTTTTATTCTGCTGTTGTCAGAGAAGATACTTGACATGATTTTCATTCTTTTAAGTTTATTGAGATTTTCTTTGTGGCCTACTGTATGTTCTATCTTGCAAAATTTTCCATGTGCTGATGAGAAAATTGTATATTCTGCAGTTTGGGGGCAGAATGTTCTGTAAATGTCTGTTTATTCCAGAGTCCAGTTTCAGTTCAGTGTTTCTTTGGTGACTTTCTGCCTCAATGATCTCTCTAGTGCTGTCAATGGAGTGTTGGAGTTCCCACTATTATTGTATTACTATCTATCTCTTTTCTTAGGTCTGCTAGTATTTGTTTTATGCACCTGGGAGTTCTCGTTTTACATGAATATATATTTAGGATTGTTATATCCTGTTGTTGAATTGATCCCTTTTTCATTATATTATGACTTTCTTTGTCTTTTTTTCTGTTATTGATTTAACATCTGTTTTATAGATGTAAGAGTAGCTATTCCTGCTTGCTTTGGGTCTCCATTTGCATGGAAAATTTTTCCCACCCCTTTACCTTGAGTCTATGAAACTCTTTATGAGTTAAATGGGTTTCCTGGAGACCACAGATATTTGAGTTGTGGTTTTTTTATTCATTTTGCCAATATATATCTTTTAAGTGTGGGCATTTAAACCATTTACATTCAATGTTAACGTTGATATGTGAGATATTATTCCAGTCATCATATTGATTGCTACCTAGTTACTTTGTATTCTGCATTGTTACTGTTTTCTAAGGCCTTTGTATTTTATACTTTTGAGTATTTTTATACTGGTGAGTACTAACCTTTTGTTTTGATGTTTAGAACATCTGTAAGCATTTCTTGTAGGGCCAATTTAGTGGTGACAGAATCCCTTATTGTTTGCTTTTCTGGGAAAGACTTTATTTCTTCTTCATTTATGAAACTTACTTTTTCAGGATACAAAATTTTTTTGGTTGACAATTGTTTTGTTTAAGAAGACTAATGATATGATCTCAATCCTTTCTGGACTGTAAGGTTTCTGCTGAGAACTCTTATGTTAGTCTGAAAGGTTTTCTTTTATAAGTTATTTGAGGTTTTTGTCTTGCTACTCTTAAGATTCTTTCCTTCACATTGACTTTAGATAGTCTGATAATGACTGTATTCCTTGGTGATGTCCTTTTTGCAATCAATCTCCCAGGAGTTTGTTGAGTTTCTTGTGTGTGCAAGTCTAAATCTCTAGCCAGACTAGGGAAATTTTCCTTAATTATTCCCTCAAATAGGTTTTTTAGAACTTTTTTTTCCTTTTCTTCTTTCTCTCAGGAATACCTATGATTCTTAAGTTTGGCAGTTTTTGTAATCCTATATTTCTCAAAGAATTTGTTCATTCTTTTAATTTTTTTTATCTGATTGTGTTAATTCATAAGACCTGTCTTCAAATTCTGAAATTCTCTTCTCAGCTTCGTCTATTCTGTTGTTTGAGTTTTCAACTTCATTTTGTAATTCCATCAATGTGTCTTTCATTTCCAGAAGTTATGTTTGTTTTAAAATATCTATTTCTCTAGTAAATTTTTTATTAATGTCCTCAATTACATTTCTTGTTTCTTTGTGTTGGTTTTCAGCTTTCTCTTGGATTTCATTGAGCTTCCTTACAATCCATATTATGAAATTTTTATCTGTCATTTCAGAATTTTCTGTTTGGTTGGGATCCATTGATTAAGACCTAGTGTGATCCTTTGGTGGTGTCAAAACAGTCTGTTCATACTGACAGCATTGTTATACTGGTTCCTTCTCATCTGGAGAAAATGTCACTTATCTTTTGGTTTACTTTCATTTAGATGTGTTTTTTAAATTTATTTATATTATTCTATTTTCCCCCTTTATGGCATGGTTGTAATGCACGTTGTGTTTGTTTATTTAGTTTTGATTTGGGGTGCTTTCAGGGATCTAAGGCTCTTTATGTGTTCCTTGATTATAGATTTTTTTGTGGTGTCTTTTTCAGATGTTGGTTGTAGCAGAGAAGTACTGGGTGCAGTTCAAGCACGTGGCCAGTAGGTGGCGCATATGTGTGTAAGAGCAGGCTGCAGCAGGCGGTGGCGGGGTGTCTGTGCTTGGTCTCAGTTTGCTCAGGTAGTGGTGTGGTCTGTGGGATGCCTGATGTCCTTTGCTCCCTACTAATCCCTGTAGAAGGGGACAAAGCTCGGTGGAGTTGGGCTGCCAAGCTTACCCTCATACACCCCAATGATAAGCAGAAGTACCAGCCCTGACAGGGGTGGCGGGGAAGCTTGTGTTGAACTGCACTGCTGTCTCTGTCAGGGGTTGGGGTATGGAGGGAGGGGACTTCACTTCTTCCACAGCCTGGGTAGGTAGAAATGTGATCCATCTCCCTATCACACCACTGTCCTGGGGCTCATGACTTTCAGTTCAGATACACACTGACATTTTCCTATAGGCTATAATGTTGCTGAGGGCTACAGAAAACACCTCTCCCACAGATCTCTGCCAAGATGGCCTTAGGGCAAAAGTTCTTTCTACCTGAAATAGGAAGCTCTGAAGCTCACCTGTACTCCACTGTAGGAAGCTGCAGCTCCTTAAAGGGAGAAGTGTGGGTTCCACCCCCCATTCAAGCCAGGGTGTGGTGGGCATGCTATCAGTTGGAGTGCAGACACTCTTAAGCTTCCTGGAATGATGGTCCCTCTGCCTGCCCCTCCCCCCGCCCCTCGCCAAGGGAACAACCATGGCTGCATCAGCAGCAGTGGGGACAGCGAGGAGAAGTCCATGAATGGAAGAGAGTATAGGCAGCCTGTGCTAAATGTTAAAACTCCAAGAATCCTGCAGTTCCCCAGGGAATTGTTGGCCCCAAAAGGCTGCTGTAGTCTGAGTGGGTGCTGTGGAAAGTTTGCTGGGGATCTAGTGATGTGGATACTCGAGGACTGAGTTTTCCTATGCAGGGTAGCTGCAAAAACACTGCCTCTCTGTGTAGGGAGGGAAATGGGCTGCATCCTGCATTCAAAACCAGGTGCTGTGAGCACACTGTGAGTGGGGGTGCAGTACCCTGCCAAAAGCCCAGGACTTGTCACACCCTGGCCCACCTGCACCAAACCCTTGTGGGAGCAGCCATAGCCACGTCCACAGCAGTGGTGGGTGCTGGGAGGAGAATTCCCTGTTTCCATGTTCCTTTCTGGGTCCTGGGGCTGCTTGTGTTTTGGGGTAGAACCATTCTCGTCCCCTAGAGACTTTGTTCTGCACCTGTGTTTCCACTGAGAGGGGTGCAGACAACTTAAGATCACAATACAGAGCTCTCAAGTGAAGGAGGGCACATGCTCTGGTTTCCTTTGTCCCAAAGGGCACTTCTGCTTGCTGTACTTTCCCATCTCCTAGGGGAAACCTGTCCTGTGGGTTAGAACTCCAGAGACCCCATTGCTCCTGTGGGTCCCTTTGGACCTATGTGGTTGCCACAGTCTGAGTGGTTGCTGGGGAATGTTTGTGTTTGTGTGGGATACAATGATATGGTGACAGAAGGGCTGAGACTCCTTGCATGGAATAGAGAGCCACAATGGGTGCATAAGCAGTATGGTACCTGCCACCTTGGCTTGGGTTTGTGGGGAGGGGAAGTGACCCTGTATATGCTGGCAGCCTAGTGCTCTGCCCTTAAGAAGTTTCCAGTTTGCCAACTGCAGCAGTGCTTGGGCTCATGAGGGTAGAGGGGCTCTCGGACAATTCAGGAGCCACCAGTCTGCATTGGGTTGAGGGGAGAAAAAAGAAACACCTCCACCTACCATTTCCATGGCACTCCAAATTCCTTGGGGATCGATCTCTGCCAAAATCTTGTTTCTTCTTTTTCTGCTTCCCAAGTTCTTCCCATGGGTTCTCTGGCAGGTTCTGGCACTCTTCCCTCAGTATTCCACTTGAGCTATGCTTATTCACGTGCAATTTTTTTCTTTCTGGGGAGAACTGGCAATCTATGTTCTAGTCAGCCATCTTGAAAAAAAGTGCTCTCCTTAAAATAAAAAATAAAACATGAGTGTCCCCCATAAAAAGTAGAACTTTGGAAATAAGAAAAGAAAGAGAAACACACAGCATTAAGATTATAAAGAAGAAAGAATGGCATTAAAGATAACATAAAATTTTATATAGAAACAAAAAGAATGTAAAAACAAATTATAAGAGGAAGTTAAGGAAGTGAATGGATACAAGTTGATATATTTAACAGCTGCATTATTATATAACAGCAACAGTTGATAGAAAATGTAATAAAAAGATACCATTTGAAGTATCAGCAAAAATAAGGAACTGTATGAGATCTGTTACATCTAAATATAGCACTTTATAAAACTGTTGGAAGATATCCAACACCTAAATAAATTGATCCATATGCTTGATTAGTAAATGGAATGGCTCAGTAACATACATATGCCAATCATCTACAAATCCATCTATTACTTCAATGCAATTCCAATGAAAATACCATTTTGAGTAGGGAGGATTGGAATACATAAAAGGGAGGGCCAAGAATAAGACATTTTTAAAGAAAAGATTAAAATGATGAAGCTTGTCATACTAAATATCAAAGGGTATTATAAAGCAATACATGTAACAAAATACCAATGGGAGAGAACAAGCTTATGAAAGCCAAGAAATAGACAGATGCAATGTGGAATTTTGACATATGGGAGAATAGATACAGCAGATTACTTGGGAAAAGATGGACAGAACTGGTATAATAGATGTGTGGGGAAAGGTGGATTATTTAATCAATAGTGTTGGAATTTCAGTTTAAAATCATTAATTCAATAAAATTATAAACCATAAATTAAAAGACTGATGAATTCAACTGTACAATATTTCTATTCAACAAATGGTACCATTAAAAAATGAAAATATAAGATACATACTAAGAGTTTGTATTTATAACATATATCTGACAATAATTATTATTCATAATATAAAGAATTCCTACAATTAATAAGAAAGAGGTGAACAACTAGATGAGGATATGTATATGTGTGTCTATGTGTGTGTGCTCAAATTCATTTATAAGCAGGGAAATGCAAACTGAAATAATAGCATATTATTTATACAACAAGCAAATAGCAACTAATATGGCCACACAGAATATAAGAAATGATGTGCATCAAATACAAGCGCATGCACTGTTGATGGTAAACAGACTTTGGAAAACAATTTGGCGGAATCTAGTAAAGTTGAAGATGCAAATACTCTAAATATTAAAGGTTCATGCCTAATGAATGATGAAAGTTTGTCTCATTTATATAAGACAGCCATGATTTTCTTTTAAAGCTGCAGCTAGATACATTAACATGAATGATTCTCAAAAACATAATGTTGAGTGAATAAGCAAGCTGTAAAATAACACCTAAAATATGATTATATTTACCTAGAAAGAACTAAACAAACAGAACTAAACAATATATTATTTTTGAATGTGTGTACCTGTGCTTACTAGAATAATAAACACAAAATTTAGGTTAGTGGCAATACGTAATGTGGGAGGAAATAATTGTATTGGGAGGAACATGGAGTAGGCTTCCCAGTTATTGATGATATTCTATCTCTTAAGTGGGGTTACAGGTTCATGTGAATGAGAGATGAAAAAGTGGAGACAGAAATAGAGATAAAATCGTAAACTACTCTTTTAAGAAGATCAGGAAGGGGAGAAAAAGGAAGTCTTCCTCTACAATAAGTAGAGGAAGAATATGCATTTTAAGATGGATATACTTGAGCGTATTTATAACCTGAGTAGGTAGGCTAAGTAGAGAGGAAGTATTTGAGGATATATAGATAAGTAGGGCAACTGAAGAAGCACTATCTCTGCATGAGATGAAGCAAATAGCTTCAGGGCATCAAAGAAGTTTGTCTTAGATGGCAAGACTGAGTGAAACAAAGTGAAGGTGGCAAACACGAGTGTAGCTACAGAGTAGTCTATCCTTGGGTCACTATCTGATTCTTAAAATTAGCTAATTCATCCATCCATTCAATTATTTATTCATTTGGCTGCATATTCATTCATCAAATGCTTATTGAGGGTCTGCCTTTTAAAATCACCTTTTTAAAATTTAGATTTTCAGAGTCAATAGATAGAGTCACCTCTATTCTGTTTTTGTGCCATATATACCTGTGTCCTATCAGGTTTTATTTTTTTTAAATTTCAAGTCTGTTTTCAAATTCTATTTCCTTTCCATATTCACTGCTACCATTACATTAGATATTTAACACTTTGTGTCTGTTTTACACATCTTGTGAGAGAAGAAAAAAAAATCTTGTGTGTTGTATATGCCTTTTCCCCTTGGATTTACCCATTTGGAGGTTAATATTAGGTAAAATTTCAGTTTTTAAAAGAGGGGTAAAAGAAACAAAAGTCTCCCTCCACTTATATTTCCCACCCAGTATGTGAGGGACTTTTCCACGCCCCTGTCTCTCCAAGGGTAGCTCATATATGCTCATTAATACAGCTTTCGTGTAGCAGGAAAAGTTGTCCTCAAATCTTTTTGTGACTCCAGCCCCTTGGGGACATCTGCTCCTGGGACCACTGAAGCCTGTGAAATCTCATGAGACCCCTCACTCCTGCTACCACCACTAATGGCCGTGTGATCCCCTGGATCCTTCTGAAGAAGTTCTGCTGCCCTGTATTGGGCAGCTGCTGGCTGAATCTTTTGTAACACACTTCAGGTTTGTGCTGTGCTGTCACTAAGCTGCTCTGAAGCTGTTTTAATGAAGAGAGATGAAAATTCTCCTGCCTTTGAACCACAATTTTGTTAGCATGATTCCTTTTGTCTCTTATCCTTCCCCTGTCTCAGCAAACACGTTGTAATATAGAGTCTTTCACCCTTTGGGCAGAAAGGAAAAATATCTTTCCATCTGACTTCTAGCCTGATTTAAAAATGTAGTTTCTTGTAGTGTGGTGATCTCATGAAAGGTAAGTGTGGCAATAAACATTCCTCTAATTAGCCACATGGGGCATAGAGTTGCTTTCCTCCTCCCCTAGGCACTGGGGGAGAACTCCTCAGAAGAAAGCCTTTCTCCCACTTAGCTATTCCCTGAGAAGCCTAGAGTTGTGGTTGTGGTTGCAACCTTCCTACTTGTTGGGCTGCACACAAGTGAAGATGAAGACATTTGGAAAAGAGGAGGTGGCCCTCTTGGTTTCTGGAAGAGGTGGGTATGGGATGACGAGCGGGCTCTGTACTTGCTGGTATGAGTGAGTGGCTTTGCTTGCTGTGTATTGGGGAAGATTCTCGCAGAACCATATTAATAATATAAGTCTGTTGGACTTAAATGAAGGGTGATTTGTGGAAACTTTGTTGAGGTTGTAAAAGCGCATGAGGTGGAGGAAAAGACCATAACTCAGGGATGAGGAGCTTTAGGAAGTTTGTGTCTTAAGACTAGAGATAGTCATAAGATAACAAACACCTGGATAAATTATCTATTAAGTTTTGTCTGGGCCACTAGCTCTATGACTCCTCTTACCTCTACTAATTTCTGGGTTAAATCCTAAACATGGATGCTTGCATTTATATTCAGTGGAGTCAGAAAAGGTTCTTAAGAATAAAGGAATGCTGGTATCACAAGTGGAGCTTACTAGTTGATATTCTGGGCTATCCATTCCTCCAGAAAACATAAAAATGCTGTTAGGTATAATTTTTTTATACCTATGTCAAATCACCTTCCTTCTTAAAAAATTAAGTTCCTAAAGACCTGCCAATTTTTCTTTTTTCTAGGTTTCAATTTTTTAATTCCCCCCCCCCAAAAAAAACCTGGGCATAAAGCATAATGCTAGTTTCCCTTTTTAACTCCTTACTGCCTCTGAAAAAGTAACACAGAGTGATTATAAGATTATTTTCTGTCATACCGAAAAGAATATTGGGCATAATAAAATCAAAAGAAATTGGGATGTCAAAATGATTTTAAAATCTCATATACATTTATATTATGTGTCATGCTTAGAAGCACTTATTTGATTTGCAAGTCTATAGAGAGCTACTAGAAGGTTTTCAGACAGAAAACCTTGGCAGCTTTGCATTTAAGAAAGATTATTCTAGTAGTTAAATGGAGAATGAATTGTAGCAAGACGAGTCTGAAAACAATAAGCTTAGATAAGAGTAATTAAGACAAGAAATGATCATAGCATGAATTATTTTTTTCTTATAAACCTCTATTTTTTAGGTAGTTTTTTCTAAAAGAAAAACAAAGGGGAATTTTGTCCTTAATATGTTTTGTGTTTTCACATAGGTTTAAGATTCTGCTGTGTCTATAAAAAGCAAGAAAAAAAATCTTTGGTTGCCATATGCCAACCTGACTTCCTATTTGCATGAAGCCTCTTGTAGTGTGGTTTCAGAAAAAAAAAATTATCTATTTATTGTATCCATTGGTAATTCACAATTATCTGACTCTTTTGGTAGATATCAGTAGCTTTCTCCACTTAGCAGTCCCATCTCCCATAACCTCATTATCACATAAAGACAAGTCTCAGAATTCTGCCATGCAAACATTTATTAGCAAACAGGGACCAAAAAACCCCACTGTTAAACCTGTTCATGGAAGTCCAAACTCTCTATCCTTTGGGCTTTCTGATTAGTAGAATGAATGAAAGCTTTTATCAAAGACCAAAGATAACAGCATTCTTACCAGTAGAAAGCTAACTTTTTAGTGAGATTAGGTGCTGAATCTCCCGTGAAGGAAGGAACACAGGAATGAGTGGATCAAGTGCCTGTCGCACCCCTGCAAGATTTATAGTCTGTTTGGCTCATGATATTCTTATATCCCTCCAAGCAAGGGATTATGTCTGTTTCCAGTCGATCAACATATCTTAACCATCTGGCTTTTCATAAAAAAAAAATCTGTATGCCAGTGATTCTCAAGTGGCATGATTTTTTGCCCACTTCTCCCCTGCAGGGACATTTGGCAATTTCTAGAGCTATTTTGGCTGTCACGACTGGGGCGGGGGTTTGTGCTGCTGACATCTAGTGTGTAGAGACCAGGGGTGCTGCTGAACATCCTTTAATGTGGGAACAGCCTCCCCTCCTCCCCCAGCAAAGAATTATCGGTGAGTGTTGTAGGGGGGGAAGGGCACGTCTCAAATCGTGATTGGGATACGGCAAAGTCATAACATGTAACCAAAATGTTTGTACCCCCATAATTTCCGGAAAAAAAAAATCTTAAACTGCAAAAAAAAAAAAAAAAAAAAAAAAGAATTATCTGGTCCACAATGTCAATGGTGCTGAAGAGGAGAAAAACTGCTTTGTGCTAATTAATAAACTCTACAGTGTGGATACAGATAAGAATATTTGAAGCTATCGCCAAACTTGCCTCTGGAAGTGAACTGTTTGTTTTTTTTTAATTTCTTCCCACCCACCCCCCCCCTTTTAGCTTTTATTTATTTATTTATTTATGTATTTTTAAAATTTTTTTTATTCAGCATATCACAGGTGTACAAATGTTCAGGTTACATATATTGCCTATGCCCCACCTGCGTCAGAGCTTCACGCAGACTGTTGATTAAAGTCTTTCAAATGTTACCAAACTACTCCTAGAATGTGATTTTTAGATCACTGTACCTCACTATTAACTAATTCTGTTTAGAGTGTGAATTTTAACATGCACACACAGATATATAACATGGGTCTAGGCTGTTGTGTTTTAAAGTAAATTATATTCAATAAATATTTGTTTTTTTCTTTTTATTCAAATGTTAATAATGAGACAGACTAAGCAAAGCCAGTATCTACACTTTAGTTTTTAAGATGCCCACTTTAAATTGGTCTTATTTTAATATTCACAGAAGGGATCATTTTGTCACAACTCATTCTATGTCCCCCAATATTTTATCTCAAAAAAGTAAAAAGTCTACTTTCTTAAATTGTTTCTAATTTACTATTACAACAAACATACCACTTAATATTAATATTATTGTGCATCTTTTTTTTTATATTTAAAATATTTTCCCTAGACTACGTGGTGAAAGGCAGCCTACACGGTCTTAGGGCTCTCAATAAAAAATGTCAAACTGCCATTCAGGAGAGTTTGCACCAATTTATATGTCTAAAGAGAAAACTATTGGCTTATCTAACAGAATAGTTGACAACATAAGATATTATAATTACTAAAAACCATTCACAAATCTGACAGGATCACTTCATAATTTATAAGACAACTCAGATAGCATATTTTATTTAATAACTTAATTTCAGGGCTGTTCATCCGCTTGAAAAGGAAGCTTTTATTTGTTCTTTGAATGGACTTAGAATTTTGACTGTTTGTTTTTTTATCAGCCAACAAGTGAAACCCCTGAAAATATGGATCTGGAGAATCAGACAGTGGTGACTGAGTTGTATTTCTCTGATTTCCCTCAATTTGAATATGGCAGCCTCTTCTACTTCATTCCTTTGCTCCTTATTTATATGTTTATTGTTGTCAGAAATTTCACGATCTTCTTTGCTGTCCAGCTGGACACCCGTCTCCACAATCCCATGTACTATTTTATCACCATCTTCTCCTTTATGAAGATTTGGTACACCACAGCGACCATCCCCAAGATGCTCTCCAACCTGATCAGTGAACAGAAGACCATTTCTTTCCTTGGTTGCCTCCTGCAGATGTATTTTTTCCACTCACTGGGGGTCACAGAAGGCCTAATCCTCACAGTGATGGCCATTGATAGGTACGTCGCCATCTGCAACCCCCTCCGCTATGCAATCATTATGACACCTCGGCTGTGCATCCAGCTCTCCACTGGCTCTTGCATCTGCGGCTTCCTTATGTTACTTCCAGAGATTGTGTGGATTTCTACTCTTCCTTTCTGTGGCCCCAACCAGATCCATCAACTCTTCTGTGACTTTGAACCTGTGCTGCGTTTGGCCTGTACAGACATGTCCATGATTCTGGTTGAAGATGTGATCCATGCTATTTCCATCCTGGCCTCTGTCTCCACCATCACCCTTTCCTGTTTAAGAATCATCACCGTGATCCTGAGGATTCCCTCTGGTCAGAGCTGTCAGAAGGCATTTTCCACTTGTGCAGCCCACATTACAATTTTCTTGCTGTTTTTTGGCAGTGTGGCACTCATGTACCTGCGCTTCTCTGTCACCTTCCCCCCACAACTGGACAAGGCCATAGCACTGATGTTTGCTGTCCTTGCCCCACTTTTCAATCCAATAACCTATAGTCTGAGAAACAAAGACATGAAAGATGCCATCAAGAAAATCCTCTGTTCTCAAAAAATGTTCAATGTCTCTGGGAGCTAATGGAGTTTGCACACATCTGTCCAAAGAAATCTTACCATCTCCATCAGTTTAAAATGATAACAAGTCGGTTTCCAAAATTATTGTGCACATTTTTTTTCCACGTTGCTGATTTGGTGTGCATTCCAGTTTTCTAATGTGAGAACTATTATTTGATCTGATAGAGGAAGTCTGATGCAGATTTACTATCTTTCTATCATTAAAAGATTATAATGGAATATTTTCTTCACTTCGTAACTCCAAATAATGTGGTATCGTCTTCTCTGAATCGATAGAGAATACTGGCCTAAACAACAATCGTATTTATTACTTGCACATTTAAATGTTTGACTTATATACACTTTCATTCTAAATGAACAATATCCTTAGGTCATTTATTAATTTTTTCATTTTAAGAACATTAATGAGATGCAAAGCAATGAGGTGATTTTGGCTTGGGAAAGAAGCCTGACTCCCTAACATGTAGCCAAGAGACCTTTTAACACTCCTTAGGTTGTCTTTTGATATGTTACAATGATAATGCAGCCCATATGCCCATATAGTCACTGACTTTGCAATGTTGATGTAATGCTGCCATTATTAACCCTTTTTTGGGTTAAACTCACATTGTTTGGAAGATTTCAAACATTCTTGGGTGATTAAAGATTAAATAGATATATAATAAGCAGGCTTGGGACCAAAAAACTTAAATACACAAATTATACAAAGATATACAGTAACATCTTGGTATTTTATTATGTTAATATCATTAATATTAAAAAGGTTTCATGTCATGTTATGTGTCATACCTCAACATCTTGGCTCTCATTGTTTCTTTTGCTTTGGAATATTCCTCTCTTCCTTCTTCTCTGCTTTGGAACTTACATTCACCATTAAAAAGTTCATACACATTTCATCATCCGGGATAAATGTTCGTGCCTTCCTCTCACAAAACTGCACTAGCAGTTTTAGAGGCTGAGTGAATTGAACTAGAAAAAGAATTTTGCTCAGCTTCTGTGGAAAGAAAAGCAAGGACCCGGGGCAATGGTCAGAGGGATCATAAAGACCAGGAGGCCAGCTAGTGGTGTGGGGAAAAGAGAAAGGGTCAAGAATGGAAACATCAGTAGTATTGGACAAAAAAAAAAAAAAAAAGCCTCAATGAGCTGAGGTCAGGCGGGTAGATAAGTCCTTGGACACACTTGGGAGCGCTGAAGTGGAAGAAAGACCTTACCCCCAACCCCATGTCCACTCTAGACCCTGCTCCCTCCCCTGCCTTAGGGACCCAGTCCCACCTTTTGTCTCCTCTTCCTCCTGTATCCTCAAATCCTCCCATTCATTAATGTGAGCATTTTAATACCCATGATAAAAAAATTTTGCATCAAGAAAATTGTATATAAGTTTCTTTGGTTATAAAATTTAAATTTATTTGAGGTAAACATTCAAGAACTCACGTCTTCTTTAATCTTTGAATTCCTACTTAAAGATCTTAGTATTCTATTTATAAATCTAATAGATTTTATCATTCATTTTTACAGATGTTTAAGAAATATTTGGTCTGATTCAAAACTTGGCAAATAAGTCCCTTTAAACTACATTTAAATATGATACACATAATTGAGTACCTCAATTTTTTAACTTAATAAACAAAGCCTACTCAGGTTTTTAAAAAAAACCTTTATAATCTAAAAAGAAAATTATAAATATGGCTACTCCTAAATCTTTTTAAAAGATTAAAATCTTTTTAAAAGATTTAAAATCACAATCAATATTGTGATTGATGACATAAGATTTCATTTAAAAATAGCAAGCTTAATATCTTGATTAAATGTGTGAATTTTATTAATTATACATTTTATGTAAAAAAGTTGATTTATAAGAAAAAAATCTAAATTAATTGCTAAATTACAAATTTAAAATTAGAATTACAAAGTCCACCTCATTTTTTAATAGGTCAAATTATCCTAAATAATACAAATACTAAATGTATATGAGTTTCTTATGCAAAATATGAATAATAAGTTTTGAGTTTCTTAAATATTTGTGTAGTTAGCCCTAAATCTTACTAAGTTTAAAAGATGCTAAACCGCTGAGAAAATAATAATGTGCCCTACTTCTTTACCCGTGCAACAAATATTTCCTGAGGCCACTATGCCAGGCACTGTTTTAGATGCTTGAGATACAATAGACAAAAAAATTCCCTGCCCTTCCTTATGCATCTTACAAATGAGGGGAGATATTTTAAAACTACATATTAAAAATATGTAAACAATTTCATGAAGCCATGTGTTCTGTGGGAAATAGAAAAGAAAATATATCAGAATAAAATAATTCAGAATGGTACAGAGATCATAATTATAATAGATTAGTCAAGTTAAAACTCACTTAGAAGGTCCCACTTGGACAAAGATATGAAGAGAATGGAAAAGTTTGCCATGGGGGTACAAGGGGAGAGAATAATCCAGGCAACAGTGAAAGCTGGTGAACAAGCCGTAAGGTGGGGTATTTGGATTGTTTAAGGAATCATGAAGTCCACTGTGGTGGAAATGCAGTGGGGGATGGTCCAGAAACCCAGAAGATGAGTTCAGGGAAACAAAACACAGGAGCATTATATAGGGCTTTGAAGGCCATTGCAAGATTTGGACTTTCCTAATTTACTCTGAGAATTTGGGGAGCCATTGGAGAGTTTGGAGCAGAGGAGAGATGTTATCTGATTTAGAGTTTAACAGAATCATGCTTGCGTCTGTGTTGAGAAGACACTGAAGGGAGGCAAGAGTGGAAGCTATGGTCCTTAGGGGGTATTGCAATACTCCTGGTGAGAAAGGATGGTGGCTCAGATCAGGACAGAGCAATGGGGATGGAGAAACGTGGTCCACTTCTGTATATAGTTTGACCGCAGGACCAACAGAATTTCCTGACAGACTGAAAATAGAATGTGTCAGAAAGGGGGCAGTCAAGGATGTCCATCTGGAATGACGGAGTTGCCATTAACTGAGACAGAGAAGACTGCCAGATGAAGGTGTTGGGAGGAGGGATATCAGGAGCTCAGTTGTGCATATTTTAAGTTTAACTGACTATTAGAGATTCATTAAAAACATTGATTAAGCTGTTATATGAGTCAGATACTCAGGAGTGAAGGCAGGGATGGAGATATATGTTCAAATCATCAGCATATAAGAAGTATTTAAAGCCATGTCACTGGATGTGGCTACCAAAGGTCTGAGTTTTGGGGCATGCCAACATTATAGATTTGTGGAAAACAGGAGAGATCATATAATATGACCTGGAAGGAGTGAACAATAAAATAGAAAGAAAACCAAGTGTCCTGAAAGCCAAGTGAATAAAATACATCAAGAAGGAGGAAGTGATCGACTTTGTCACATTCTGCTAGCAGTCAGGTAAGATAGGAACTGAGAATTGATCATTGGGTATAGCCATCTGGAGGTCACTATCAAATTTAGCAGGGAAAGTTTCCTGGAGTGGTGGAGGCAAAAGCCTGGCTGGCTGGAGTAGTTTAACAGAAGAGGATCAAAGAAAAATCAGAAATTCCAATTAGAAACAACTTTTTCATAGAATTTTACTACCAATAAGAGCAGAGAATTTCAGTAAGAAAAAGCAAATTGGATCATTAAATACTATGTTGACTGTGATTCACAATAACAAATATATTTTAAATCATAATTTAGGACACACACACACACACACATATATATATATATATACATTTACCCATTCTTTTCCATATTTGTAAGAGAAAAGCATTTTTACAAAAAAAAATACCTACACTTATTCTATGTTATATTTTGATTGTTTTCTATTGGGCTTTGCTCAATTCAATTTTATTAAAAATATTTTTGGAATTTATTTCACCACTCACTAATGGGTTGTGATCCTCAATTTATAAACAAAATGAAAGTATGTCTTCAACTCTGTTTACCTTTGGATACAAATCTAACACATAGTTTCTGTTTTTAACTTTGTATTTATCTACAGTTTCTAATATATTTATGATAAACTATTGCATTGTATTAAAAGCCAAGTTTTATTTTTAAAATATAATTTAAATGTGATGAAGGTATGCACTCTCTGACAGTGCTAATAGGATATCAAAATGGTGTAATCCTTTCTAGAGAAATTTAGCAATGTGAGTCAAAAAATTATTAAGCATGAATATCCATTTAGCTGTAAGGGACAGAAAAGACATCTTTGGAGAAGTAGCATTTAAGAAGACTGAGAAAAAACAAGGACAGAAAAATACATAACGTAAATCACTTGTGTAAATGCTCTGAAGCTAGAAACAGCTGAACCAAATGCAGGTGAGTGCGGATGAGAAACAGTGAATAAGTCCTGAGATGAAAGGTAGGGGCAATATGTGCAGAATATTATATAGGTCATGCTATGAGATAATGGAGTTTAATGAAGCCCACAAGTGAAGACATTAAAGAGATTTAAGTAAGACATTATATTCTTAGAATAACATTCCTGGCATGGCATGGATAATAGATTGGACTGGAACAAAAGTGAAGTTGGAAAAGATGATCTAAGACTTAAGATAAGGGAAAGAGATTCCACCTCTTGACAGGAAGAGCTGTCAATTTACCTTCAAGGAACATGGACACAGGGAAGAGTTAAGACTGTGCTATTTTCTTAGCAATATAGAGATTATTGGTAGCCTCAAATTATGCTAAAATCTACACTGGAACTACTGGAACTAATCATGCACCTGTGGGCTAAGGTAGTGGAGAAGTGGTCTATATTTAGAACTGTGATAAAGGACTATCCTGAGCTAAGTAAACAAATTATCTAGCATTGCCCTTTGCATACTCGACAATGTGACTGCAATGAATTGTGTCTTCCTTGGGAAAACTGAACAGGCCTTGAAATATTTAATTCTTTCAGAAGGTATGGAAGTAAAAAAAAAAATTAAATGCCTAATGCTGTTGGAAGCAATTCTTCTTAAGAATGCGTATTCATCTAACCTCTTGATTCTGAGCAAATTTATCAAAGGAGACCCATACTTTACTAAGGCTCTTGGAGTTTCTGACGTTATGTAGAACTAATGAGGAAATAAAAGAAGAGAAGGTTTGTATTGATTAAGCTATGGGGAAATAGAATTTCTGCTTTTCCCTAGTTATCAGGGGAAATACACCAGTAGAGAAATCCCCCTAAGAACATTTAGTATAATAGGCTTTCCTGTTGAACTGAAGGGACTTAAACTGCATAAACCCAGGAAAGGGAAGGAACCTCATTGTCTCTGTAGAGGTAAGAGGAGAATGTACATGGGTCCAAGATGTGGACTTGTTATATGCCAAGGAGGCAGTGAATTGGCTAGTAGGTACAGGGAAAAGGAGACTTGGCTAGTGCTCCTTCTGTTGACTTAAATAGCAATATTTGGGAACATCTTTGAGATTGCATGAGTGGACGAATGGAATTATTCTCAGGAGGAAGGGGAAATACAGGATTGGAAATCAGTGATAATGTTGTATTTTTTCTGGAGTATGACAGGTTGAATGATTAAGACTTTTTCCCTGGTAATGGTATTGTTATTATGTTTTCATACCCTTGGACTTTTCTAAGTTAATTATGATACAAAGGGCACATTTCACATAGTGGTCTCTGGTCCCAGACAAATGAATATGAGACTATTAATAAAGAGAAGTCAGATATATCAAAAGAACCTATTACTGAAAATCTTATCCTAGGGTACTGAAAACAGAACACAATCTCTACCCAGGATCAATTTTTTATGCTTTCCATCCTTTCTCTCGGTGGGATTGGATCAGCTCATTTCTCTCCTTCCAGTCTGCAACACATAAACTTCTAACGGATATATTAATCTCTGTGGAACAGAACATTGATTTTGCCAAAACATAGGAACCCCAAGTCTACTAAAAGGATGAGCACCATCACTTTGTGGAAATAAATATGGATGCTAGAAACACAATAAGACAATAACTCTGACTGCTTTAGGGGTCCAAAAAGTCTCAATTCTCTGCAGTTAGTAGTACTCATCTCTATACTGATTTAGAAATGGAGACGGTATGTGCATCTTTTCTACCCCTTTTCTTCATCCCTTCTTGTGTGTGGGTCAGGGGCTCACTAGAGTTGAGAGAGAGCATTGAGATGGCAGGTATTGGAGAAGAAATTAAAACAACAAAGAGCCAGAATGAAAGTGAACAGGGAAGTCTCGAATTGCTTATTGTGATAATATGAGCAAAGGCTAAAACCAGAGTAAATGCCACTTCCCTCTGTTCCATGCTCCCCCAAGGACTGGTGCACCCGTCCAGGGTCAAGTGGATCAGTGCAGACCTGGGGGTTGTCTCACGGTGAGGGAGCCCCAAACAAAGGGCTGGAGCAGTTTGAGGAATCCTGAGGGGAGGGAAGGAAGAAAGCTAGGAGTGGAAAAGTACTGGGCTGAGTTAGAGCAGGGGAGCATGTCTTCAAGGTTTTCCCTTCGTCCCCCAGTAAGTAAGCTGCTGCAGAGATACTTGAAGAGGACCTGGCCAAAAGCTTCAGAGAAAGAGACCTCAGATGAAGACTTTAGGGCTAGGAATATAAATATGCAAAGAGCATGACAGCAGGAGGACCTGAGTCCTTGGACCACAACTCCCTTCAGAGACTTGGCCCTGCAGCAGCTTTCCCCATGAGGTTGCCAGGCAAAGCCTTTGTAATTGTTAGGCCTGGAAAATGACCCGTAGGTCTTCACTAGGAGCTGGAGTCCTCAACTTCATCCCTTGATTTTTCAGGAATTGAGTGAGAAACATAGGCTACCCCACCACCAGCCAGAGTTAGGTCAGACTCTGAGGGGCTGTGACAGAAACCTGGTAATTAGTCTAAGGGAATAATGGACCAAGCTTATAACCAAGATCATTCCAAGTAAGATGATTAGGCTCACCTGGAGGACTGAATGGAACCATGAGTCCCAATAGTTACCAAGGAAGGAAAAGATGTTCCACAGCCCACTAGGATCGACTTTAGAGAGTCAGGAGGTATTCTTCTTCTATTTCTTTTTTGTTCTTTTTTTATTTCAAAATATTAAGGTAGCACAAATGTTTTTGTTACATGGGTAGGTTTTATAATGCTTAAGTCAGAATCTTTTTTACCTGCCTGAGGTATGAATTCAGGCAGAGAACAGCTCTGGCCAGTAAGCTGACCTGAAGGCCTTCCAGGATTCCGGCAGTGTCAGGACAGTCAGAGTCCACACACAACAAGCATCATCTCAGAGGGTAGACATGGTCCCCTGAAAACAAAGAGTTAACAAGGTAAGGCACCCCAAGGTAAGACAGGAGGCAAGTGAATAAGGCCGCCAAAGGGGACTCCCATCATGGGGACTCCTGCCCTGGGCTTACCAGTCTGGTCCAAATAATTCCGTTTAGTTCTTGGTTTCAGAGGGACTGTACAAGTCAGTGAATTTTAAACTGTTCTATGTTTGTGTGACATCAGTTTATGAGTATATCAGTCTGACAAGTGTGGATGACAGTGGCAGATATTTTGGGGGGAAAGTGTAGGAGCTGAGGCTTTCCTCTGTTATCTCAGTCAGTGTTATCAGTTTGCAGCAGCTTGGAAAGGGAGCACAGGAAGACAGCACACCGAAGTATTTTTTTGGTTTTGTTTGTTTCTTTCCTTCTATCTTTCTGTTTTTGATGAAGGGGAAAACTTTTAAGAGAAACTCTGAAAACAAAACAAACAGAAAAACAAATATAATTAATATCCTCCCCTTCTTCCACGTCTCCCCAGGTGCCAGGTTTTTGGTTTTTTGGTATCAATGTGTCTCATGCAGTAATCAAATATTTACATTTCAAAAACAATTACCCCCTTTTTTATGTGATATGTATCTTGGAGAGTCCATCTTATGGCCCATGACTAGGCTCCCTGATGTGCAGCTTGGGTGGGAAATCGGAGCCATTATCCTATGCAATGTGCTCAGGGGAAGTGAACAGAAAACAAAAGTGTTCTTGTAGGGTCTGGATAGGGAGCCTGAGTCAGTGGAATGTGTAGGGATGGCCACGCCAAACTCAGAGAGAATGTCAATTGCAGTCAAGATCCTGAGAAACCCTTCAAATGGGACAATGTGATTTATTGACCAAGAAGGTCCTGGCTCACTGGCTTGGAAATCTGTCTATGGGCATGCTTTTAGCCTTAGCCAGGTTCTGACAGGTAGGACAGCTTTTCAAGCACTTTTGGTGACTTCTCATGGCAGTGGCAGCCCATATGTGTCGGTCCCATCTAGGGTGGTGTCTTCATTTTTATGGGCTGTCCTCTCCTGGATCAAGGAGGTGCTCAGGTGCACAGCAGCTTGCTCTGGGGCAGAGGACAGTTTAGTCTCTGTGTCCAGTTGACAAGTGCAGTCTGTTCATTGGTTATGTCCCCTTAGTGAGAATAATGACCTCTCTGGTGAGCATCCACATGGGTAACAAAAAGTGTAATGGTTGAATAACTGATATCTATCCAAATGTGTCATCCTCACAGGGGACATGTGTATGCCAATCCTAGACTTCCCGGGGGCCCCAACAAATGGCCAGGCTAACAGAGAAAGCTCACATGTGAGGTAGGTTTACAGTATCCCATTTGCTCCACTGAAATGGCCCAAACTGCAGGAATTGTCTGGACTTGGGGGAAAAGGATGGAAGAGGAATACAAAGCCAATACATTAATACCAATAATATATTTAATAGTAGGGACCATGACAATATAGTCTTATAGGGACATGATGGGACCCACTTATTTTTGTGCTTGGACAAGGATCTTGGTGGTGGTGACCTCAGAACAAAGAGCATTATCTATTTTCACCTCATTTTGGTCCCAGCAAATGTAGGATTCATAGGCACTTGTGAATAGGTAACTTAAAAGCTTATGATGTATACAGTATTCCTTTATTTCCCTATTGAATTTTACTGTGATACTATGAGCAAGAGGCTAAAACTAGAAAAAGTGTTGATTCCCCCAATTTCATTTCTTCTGTGAAATGGAGGTAGACAGTCAGGGATCAGGGCAGGTGTGGGGTTGTCTCACTGTACAGATGCAGTAGATGCAGTGCCTAGAACCACGTCACCACCACCAAAATGAAGGTAAAGAACAAGTCCACTCCTTGCAGGCCCCTTCCTGAAATTTCCTGATTGTGCCCTTCAAAATCGACACCTCCTCCCACCCCATCCTCTGGCAACCATTTTCTGTTTCTGATCCTGTGCTTTCACCTTTTCCAGAAGGTCACATAAATGGAATCATATGTATGTATGTAGCCTTTGTCCTGAACTTCTTGTGGTTAACCTAATGTATTTGGGATTCATCCATGTTGTATATACCAGTAGTTTATTCATTCCTATTTCAGAGTAGTATTGTACTACTGCGGTACCTATCCCCTGGGCCACAGACTAATGCCAGGACCTGTTAGAAACTGGTCTGCACAGCAGGAGGTGAGCAGCAGGTGAGGGAGAAAATCTTCATGTGTATTTACAGCTGCTCCCCATCCCTTCCATCACTGCATAAACTCTGCCTCCTGTCAGATCAGGGATGGCATTAGATTTTCATAGGGGTGAAACCCTACTGTAAAGTGGGCATGCAAGGGATCTAGGTTGTGTGTTCCTTATGAGACTCTAATGCCTGCTGATCTGACATGGAGCTGAGGCAGTGATGCTAGGGATGGAGAATGGCTGCAAATACAGATTGTCATTAGCAGAGAGGTTTGACTGCACAATACATGAAATGTCCTTGAATCATCTTGAAACCATCCCCCACCCTTGGTCTGTGCAAAAATTGTTTTCCATGAAAGAGGTCCCTGGTGCCAAAAAGTCTGGGGACTGCTGTTCTATTAAATGGATGTATCAGTTTGCTTAGCCATTTATCAATTGGATGCTATTTAGGTTGTTTCCAGTTTTACGAATAAAGCTACTGTAAGTATTTGATTACAGGTTTTGGAGTGAATATAAGGTTTCATTTCTCTCAAGTAGATGCCTAGGAGTGGGATTGCTGGATCAATACCAATCATATGTTTAACTTTATAAGAAATAGGTAAACTTTTTCCCACAGTGGCTGTAACATTTTTCATTCTCACCAGCAATGTATATGAGATCCAGTTGCTCCACATTCTGTCTAGGAATTAGTATTATCAGGTGTTTTCTTTCTTTCTATAAAAAAATGTAGTAGCATTTTTATAGATGTATAGCACTTATGTATCTCATTGTGATTTTAACTTACACTTCCCTAATGACCAGCGGCGTTGATGTTGGACATATTTTTTACGAACCAATTTGACATCTACATGTCCTTTTGGTGAAATGTCTGTTCAAATTCTTTGCTAATTTCTAAAAAGTGTGTTGTTTACTTTCTTATTGAGTTTTTGGGTTTTTATGTATTTTGGATATGTTTTTTGTCAGATATGTGTTTTGCAAATATTTTCTCCCAGTATGGCCTTTCTATTCCTTCTCTTAACATTTTAGTTTGTACAGTAAAACTTTTCAATTTTGGTGAAGTTCAATTTGTCAATTGTTATTTCTTTTCTGGATCATGCTTTTGGTATTATAACTGCTAAACTTGTCTAACTAAAAGTCATAGAGTTGTTCTTTTTTGTTTTCTTCTAGATTTTTTAACTTTTTTTTGTTTTACATTTCTGTTTATGATCCACTTTGTGTTAATTTTTGTATATGGTGCAAGATTTTTAAGCATATTTATGGCCAGTTGTTACAGTTCCAATTGCCAAAACGGTTCCTTTCTTTATTGAATTGCCTGGCCATGCATGCATCTATTTCTATACTCTCTATTTGGTTCCATTTTTTATGTGTCTTTTCTTTTGACAATACTTCACTATTTTGATTTCTTTAGCTGTATTGGGAGTCTTAAAATCACTTAGTGTGATTATTTTAGTTTTGTTCTCCTTTTTAAAAATCTTGCCTTGTCTTTTTCCTTTTTTCTTTGGCTTTTCATATAAATTTCTGAATCCTCCTGTCAATAACTCTGAAACAAAAACAAGAAAAAATCTTCTGGAATTTTGATTAAGGTTGTATTGAGTGGTCAGCTTGTGGAGAAGTGGCATCTTTACATTATTGAATCTTCCTATTCGTGAGCACAGTATCTTTCCACTTAACTGTCATTGTTAATTTCTCTCATCAGTGTGTTAAAATTTACAGCACACGGATTCTGCCATATATTTTGTTAGATTTATGGCTATTCATTTTGATGTTATTGTATCATACTGTTTGTAAATTTTACTTTCCAGTTGTTATTCTTAGTATATGAAATATATATAGCAATTGATTTTTATATGTTGGCCTTTTGTCCTCTAACCTTCTTTCACTGCCTCACATTATCTCAGCCTCTATTCCATTCTACGCAATGTAACCAGAGTCACCTTTCAAAATCTAAAGCTTTGTCAAATACAGTTCCTCCTCTGTTTAAAACTCTTTGGTGGATCCTTATTTCTGGCAGGGTAAATCTCATCCCTACACAAAACTTACTAGTACCTTCAAGATAAAATTTTTGCTGATCTCTCCAGCTTCATCTATTGTATTATCTTCATACCGTCCCCACTACACACACACACACACACACACACACACACACACGCAGACTTACAAGAGTCTGTACTTCACCCAGAGGCAACAAGTTTAATTCTTGGAATGTAACAGTTTACCTTTGGTTTCTGAATCATTGCACAGGTTATGCTTTCTTCCTGGAACATACTTTCATAGCTGCATGCTTTTTACCAGCCTCCCTTCTGCATATGTCCTTCAGATTTTAGGAAAGAAATAATTTACCCCCAAACAATCTTTCCCAAGCCTAGAATTGTTGTTCTCTGAACTTAACTCTCCTTGCCCCTGTACCCTGCACCATAATTGCCTGTCTTCCCACAGACACCATTATCTACATAGTAGTAGCAAAAAGAGTTTTTGTTCTCCATAACAGTGTTTGAATGTGTCAGTCACTGTTCTCAGCAGTCTATCTGCATCAACTGATTTAATTCTGACAAACACTTTGCAAGTTAAGTGTTTTCATTTTCTCCATTTTACAGATGAGGAAACTGAGATGTAGAGCGTTTACATAAGTGCCCCAAAATTACAGAATTCAGATGTGTTAGAGCCATGATTCGGACCCATGCAGTCTATATCCAAGTCCCATGTCCTTAAATACTATCTAATTTTACTTCTCTGTGCTTTGCTGCTTATGTATTATGTGCTCAACAAATTGTTCATGTTTAAATGAATTAACCCTCTCCCATGTGCCTTCCTCTTCCATATTCCACTAAAAATTCTTATAAGGTTGGTGATGATTTGCAAGTTATGTTATCTAAAAGATGCTTACATTTCTGCTTCCATATCACTTGAACGATCTTCAGAATTTGAAATTGTCACCTACTACTTCCTTCTTCAAAGTTTCTAGCTTTCTGGTGCTCCTTTCCCAATTTGCTTTTTGGGATCTTCTTTCTGATTTCCTCTTATATGCTGGTGTTTTCCCAGGCCTCAATTTTCTGTCTGCTTCACTTTTACTTTATTTATATGCTCTCCCTGGATACCTTTATCCATGCTGAGTTATCATATATCACTTATCTGTGAGTAACTCCTAAAAATACATCTCTGATGCAGACATCTTTCTCTAGACCTGTTTTCTGTTGTGCCTATTGTATATCTTCCCTTCTAGGTCCCATTGATACTCCCCGGTCAACCACCTTAAACATATCCCTTCACCGTACTCCAAATATCCCCCTCCTCCATAATTCCCCCTTTTTATTAATTTTATTTTATTGTGGGAAGGACAGTCCTTTATTTTTCATTACTTATGCTCAAGGGCAATAGACTATAGAGTGACCTACAATAAAGAATCAACAAGTGTTTGTTAAATGAACTAGTAATAACTTGTAACTGAGAAATTGGTTTTTATTAGTAGGCCATTCAATCACCCCTAGATTATTTTGGCTTTTAAGGTCACTATCGTATCTGTAATCTACATGTATTCTTTTATTCTCAGTAGATAAAATGATCATAGTCCATTCTTTGACTCATCTTTTACACTTGAGACTATAAAGAGCATGTGTTCATATATTATTATTCTTTTCTCCTATAGGCTAATCCAATTTATAAGATAATCTAGATGAATATATACCTTAAAACATCATGTCGTACATGATAAATACAGCCAACTTTATCTATAAATTTAAAATAAAATAAAAAGATACAGAAGATAATTTCATATCTAAGAATATGCATAAAAATCCAGTCTGGTGTGTCTTGGATATCCTCAATTTCAAACTTGCTTTTTAGATTAGAGATGATTTTTCATCTTTTTAATTTGTTACTGATTTGCTCTGCTAATAGATTACTAGAAGTAAATTATTTTCTCTTGAAACAGTGTTTAAAGTGAGCTTCAAATGATATCAAGTCTTAATCAGTTGGTTTTGTATCATTTGTTTTTTATCTTCATTTTGTTTTGTTTTGTTTTGTTAAATCCCTCTTCTCTAGTTAGTACTTTCCTTGGAGAAAAGCCAAAAGAAGTTTTCTTATCAGTACCCATACTGCATCAATAAATTTAAGGTCTTATTTGCAACTATCAATACTCACATCATTACTTCTTGCCAACCTACCTTATAATGTAACAAAAGATTATTTCTATTAGGTCCTCAGAATGATTCATATACCCTTTTTCTCAGTCAATTATTCAATAATAACCAGCTTGGAGTAAGTGGGACCAACAAATTAATTTTGTGGCCTTCAGTTTCATTAATCAGAATTGTATGTTTCAAATAAAAAGCATATTGAAAAACTTGTGAATTGCCTATTGGGTTGATAAACTTTCTCATAACCTTCTTTAGCAACATGTTTTATAATTGGCATAATATCAAGGAGCTAGTAAACATGAATGTTTCAGCAGCTTGGTACTAAGAGAAAAAAGTTGAAACTCACTCGGAAAGATTATTTCCAAAAGTGAAACTGTTGAAAGAACCAGTAAGGCATAAAGATACACGTGTGTGTGTGTGTGTGTGTGTGTGTGTATGTATGTGTGTAAATGTATGCATATCCATGTACCAGATATTCCATAAACAACAAATAAATCTATGACAACTGATATCTGTAGAGAAATAACATTTTTCTGTTTGCATACTCCTATTTTGTGAAAGTCTGAGGGATTAGCATGTATAAGAGCACTCAACAGGTCCAAATTATCTGTAGGATAATTTGAACTTGATCCATAAGCACTTGATTTTTCAGGAACTGTCAAAGTCATATTAATATTTGTCAAACTTAGTCAATATAAACTGGTTCTTTATAGAATTTGTTCTAGAGATATATTTTGTTCTGTAATGAGAGCTTTGAAAAATACCAAAATGTGCCAAATATTTTTAATTGGCTCCATCTATGTTTCAAATACCTCATTTTAATGTGTGAATTCAAATATCATTTCTCAATAAAATTATATAAAGTTTGAAGGTAATTTAATTATGAATAGTTTTTAAAATAGAACAGGAAAAATATTTGCCGGGGAAGTGCTGACATACACCATAAGCAAGTGTTCTCAGTTAATTTTATGAGTAGGTCATTTTTAAATGGTTGTATGTTGCCCTAAAATAGATTTTATTTTTCATACTTCCTTTGTGTTCGATAATAAATAGTTCTCCTTGACAGATTTGCAATCTGTCTGTTAGGATAACTTTCTGAATTAACTGTAGAGTAATACCTGAGTGCAACTGATGAGTTTCTTTGCACTACTTTTAGAGATAGCATCTTTATACTCCATGCAACTTTCAAGGAAGTGGTAGCAAGAGCCCTCAATTGTGCTACAATCTTACATTTTGGCTCTTACCTTCTCATGATGATGGTCTTTGTCATGACAAAAACAATCTGAGTAGGGAGACTTAGATATTTATCAAGAATCTCTGCTTCTTTTCAGTCTCTCTCATGGACTGACACTGTAGGAGCCTGATTAAAAAGACACAAAATCTGGTACTGCTAAATTTCTCCCTGGTCCCTGCTTTCTGTGCTGGTCAATTTCTATTAGTTTATTCTTTTTCTACTGCAAGGAATAGTTTCCTACCAAGGTTTCACCTTGATATTTGTGTCTGAAAATTTTACCCTCTTCTTCATCTACACTTGATGTTACTCTATGGTGTGATAAAGGAGCAGAACTGGAAACTGGGAACATTCAGGAAAATTCAGAATACAATTTTACAATAATTATATAGAGAAGAAGAGAAGTAAAATTTTGTCTACTCTGTAATTAAGAACTGTTAGAAGATTTATCTGGTATGTGATTCAGAACAATTCTGCCAATTACTATAAAGGGCAATTATTATTAAACCCTATAAGCTTATTTTAGTTTATATAGTTATAAACATCGCATTCTTTATATCTTATTTCCTTGTTATTTGTATCCTTTTTAGAATATGAGCTTCAGGAATATAGAGATACTTTCTTCACTGCTGAATTCAACAAACTCACAGCTGTGTTTGGCACATAATAGGCACTAAATGAATATTTAAATAATCTATGAACAAAGAAAAATACATTATTTACCTAAAGTATATTTTTCATTTGACTCTTAAGTGAGCTAATACATTTCACTTTTTCAATTTCGTCTAGGAAGTGAGCTGTGTCTTTCCACCCAGAACAGTTAAGATTCCTGAGACCATGATGAGAAGTAACCAAACTACTACAGTGACAGAGTTTGTGTTCTCTGGATTCCCCCAGTTTGAAGATGGTAGCCTCCTCTTCTTCATCCCTTTGTTCATTATCTACATATTCATTGTTGTTGGGAATCTCCTTGTGTTTTTTGCAGTCAGGATAGACACCTGTCTCCACAATCCCATGTATAATTTCATCAGCATTTTTTCATTTCTGGAGATCTGGTACACCACTGCCACAATTCCCAAAATGCTCTCTAACCTCATCAGTAAGCAGAGGACCATCTCCATGATTGGCTGCCTCTTGCAGATGTACTTCTTCCATTCCTTGGGAAATTCGGAGGGGATTTTGCTGACCACCATGGCTATTGACAGGTATGTTGCTATCTGTAAACCTCTGTACTATCCGACCATCATGACCCCTCGGCTCTGTGCTCAACTCTCTGCAGGCTCCTGTGTCTTTGGCTTTCTTGTGTTGCTTCCAGAGATTGCCTGGATTTCCACACTGCCCTTCTGTGGACCCAACCAGATCCATCAGATATTCTGTGACTTTGAACCTGTGCTGCGCTTGGCCTGTACAGACACGTCCCTGATTCTGATTGAGGATGTGATCCATGCGGTGGCCATCATCTTCTCTGTCCTGATTATTGCCCTCTCTTATGTCAGAATTATCACTGTGATCCTGAGGATCCCCTCTGTTGAAGGTCGCCAGAAGGCCTTTTCTACTTGTGCAGCCCATCTTGCTGTTTTTCTGATGTTCTATGGCAGTGTGTCCCTCATGTACCTGCGTTTCTCTGCCTCTTTACCACCATTTTTGGACACAGCCATTGCATTGATGTTTGCAGTTCTTGCTCCCTTTTTCAACCCTATCATCTATAGTTTGAGAAATAAGGACATGAAGATTGCAATTAAGAAGCTTCTGTGCCCTCAGAAGATGTTTACTGTATCTGTAGGTTAATGCTAGATTATAGGTACATTTTACTGTGGATGTTACTCTTATAAGCTAAACCATAAAAGTAACACACAATTCATTTACTTTCACACAGATACTTTGTGTCCTTTATCCCAGTTCTTCACGTGCACCTGTTTATTCTGTACATGTATGTTTAATTAAGATAGCAAGGACTACTAGTCTAGACTTTCACAGATGAGTAAGATATAGAAAGGAAATATATGATTAAGCCAGTAAAATGTTTTAAGAACTTTAATTTTAATACTTTATATAAATATTATTTAATCATTATATTATATTAGCATTCAAATCAACTATAGATTATAAAACATAGTGGTTAAGAGAAGAAGATCTGTAGAAGAGGTTAAGGTTTATATTTCAGTGACACCACATACTTGTGACTTTGAACAAGTTACTATTAATTTATCTACATCTTAGTTTTACCATCTCAGTGTAAAAGTAATATATTTTAAAAGTAGAACTTTATATGTTATAATGAATATTCAATGAGTTACTCTATGCATGTGCTTAGAATACTGCATAACACAGAGCAAATGAAAAATAATATTAGCTGTTAATATTACTTAAACTCCTAATATTTGTTATTGATGTTTTAAAGAATGTTACAAAGAGTGATATATTAAAAACAAATACATGCAGAATAATAGCTATGATTATTATCTATAATATTTTTGTTACATTTTTGTGGGGCCAAGTAGAATTCAATTTTCATTTTATGGTGACCATTTTGATTAAATTCATCCAATTGGATTGAACTAAATTATTTGACTAATAGTAGTCTCAAACATATTCAGAAGTAGTAGAGAGATAGATAGATATCTCTCTATATATATGGAGATGTATACTATTTTGAACTACATTATCCTTGCTTTTATTTTTCTTTCCTTTGAAATGTGTTTAATGCATTGCTACCAGAAATTAATTTTCTAAAATTCAAGTTTAGATTTCTCTATTAAAATAGCAGTTTAAATTTGCATATTTAAATTTTTCTCCAACGAAATTGAATGGGAATAAAAAAGTCAGGACTTGATAACTGCTAGATGTCCTAAGCACTGAAAAGTGTTAAGAATATAATAATAAAGAGTGAAGTATGTACAATATTACCTAAGGACCTTTATAATGGTTACTTTGATACTCTGAAATATCACATCTCACATTTCTTTCCAGAAAAGAAAAAAGTTTCTGTTTGGCTAAAGTATTTAAAGCATCAATTGAGTTTGTCTATTGAATGGTCTGGCAATGTTCAAAGATATACATTTTAAAAATTAGCAGCAACAAACCAAAACACAAAATAAAATAAAATCGAAACATTAGCAATCCTGAGGGGAATAAAAGAGTACCCAATTGACTCCCAAAGTTCAAGCAGTTCCTTAACCACAATGAGTTTTCACTTGACTCCAGTGAGAATGGCTTTTATTGAAAAGTCACAAAATAATAAATGTTCGTGTGGATGTGGAGAGATAGGAACACTCATACACTGTTGATGGGACTGCAAACTCATACAACCTCTATGGAAAGTAATATGAAGATACCTCAAAGAGCTACAAGTAGAACTACCATTTGATTCAGCAATCCCATTACTGGACATTTACCCAAAGGAAAAAAAGACATTCTATAACAAAGACATCTGCACTAGCATGTTTATAGCAGCACAATTCACAATTTCAAAGATGTGGAAACAACCCAAGTGACCAGAAAGACATGAGTGGATTAATAAAATGTGGTATATGTATACCATGGAGTTCTACTCAGCTATAAGAAACAATGGTGATATAGCTCCTCTTGTATTATCCTGGATAGAGCTGGAACCCATTCTACTAAGTGAAGTATCCCAAGAATGGAAAAACAAGCACCACATGTAGTTACCATCAAATTGGTATTAACTGATCAACATTTAAGTGCATATATAGTAATAACATTCATCCGGTGTTGGGCAGATGGGAGTAGGGAATGGGTATATATACATGTAATGGGTGCAGTGTGCACAGTCTGGGGGAGGGACAGGCTTGAAGCTCTGACTCGGGTGGGGCAAGGGCAATATATGTAACCTAAACATTTGTACCCATATAATATGCTGAAATAAAAATAAATAAATAAAAAGAAAATTTAGATTTTTTTCTGATTACTTCTAATTTTAAATAGGGCCACAGTGAAAAACCTATATATATATAAATTTGAATACTGCAATACTGTTGTGAGATCAATACTCAGAAGTATAGTTACAATATCCTATAGCATTCAATATTAAAAATTGAATAGATAATGTGAAATCACTATTCTAAATATTTTAAAACTACACATCCAGGAATACCAATTGAGAATTTCTATTTCGACACATTATCCACATAGTGCATATCACTCCTTTTATTTTCTGCCAGTCTAACGAGGCAAATACACACACACACACACACACACACACACACACATTTGGAAATTTACAGAGTAGAATAAACTTGCATATGTTTAATAACCAATTGTAGCACTTTTTGCTGTTGTTAACTACTTGATTATTGTTTGTTGCCAATTTTTTCTGTTGAGCCTTTTTTTAAATAAATTTCAATTCATTGACAAAGGACTACATATTTCATTCTTGTTATAATGATTCAAAATATAAATATGAAAATTTATCCATAATGTTATAATTTATTAAAATATTAAACTTTTTCAATAAATCCAAAATGGCTGAAATTATATAAATTTCCTAGAATGCCTTCATATACTAGTTGAAGGCTACCATTATCTGAGTTTATAATTGGTAACAATAGTATATTTAAAAGTAATCAAGTTTTCAACTATACGTAACAACGTCTACAAGCTTTCCAAGGGGAATAAGCTTAGGTGTGGGATGGGGAGGACTGCTATCATTGCCCATGTGAAATAATACTCAAAGGACAAAGATGTAATTTATTTTCCTAAAACTCACATTTGGGTTTCTAATAGTTTTTAATAAAGCAATTAGAACCCTTTAAAGAAGAGTTTATTCCATACTGTAGGGCAGGAGAAATGCAAGAGAGTGGAATGTCTTGTGGTTACATTTAAAAGATTCGGGAGAAAAATAGAAAAGAGTAAATGAGAACTTAAAAATAAATGTGAATTAAATATAAACTTATAAAATCCATATATCCATAAGGATACTCAAAAATAAAGCAATTCAATTTAAATGTTTTTTCTCTTCAAATAATTAATATATATAAGTTGAATTTATTCAGAAACATATACTCTTATGAGTCAATTATGTAAGCAAAAGTCTCTACAAGCACATTCACACTCAGGAGTAAGTAAGTAAATAAATAAATAACATTAATTCTAGGTTTTTTATTACCCATAGAGACATTTACTTGCATCTTTAGTTGTAAAAATATGTTAAGAACTTCAATATGCAATTGCATCTTTTATTACCATATTATTTCATAATAGCTAGAATGAGATTAGCACTTTGGATAGATCCCTGAAATTTTTTATTATATTAAGTAGCTATATACTTATATGTGATTAATATGTTAGACAATGATAAAGAAGATTATAACAAAACATATACAATGTTTTAACGGTTTTTACTCACAGACATTAATAGCCCTTCTAATAGACCAGAATTAATTTATGCCATTGTCTTTATAACCTATAAGTTAAAGTCATATCAAGGTTCATCCAGAGACATTTCTCAAACAAGTTCAGAAATTATAATTAAAAATCTATAAGACCTACAAGAGTCCCTGAGTCTCCCTATTTTCGCTGGGCCACTACAGCTATTTTCCAGATTGCTGAGCACCCAAAACTTCATCCTTTTTATAACCAACACTAACCAGCTGTAGTCTTGGCTACTGGAGAGCTGAGTTTGCAATTCAAACTCCAGAAAAAGTAAGATAGTTCTCATCATTATTCCTCAGATAGAAAAAAGTAGTTAATCATTCCTTACCCATGGGAAAGAGAGGAAGTTTTCTTGAAACACATCCTATGATTCAGAGCACAGAGCTAAAATAATAGTACTAGCTTAGTAGTCACTCTTCTGTCAAAAAAAGACACTCTTCAAATAACAGAGACAAGGACAGTAAGTACAGCAGAGGCTCTGACATCAGACTTCTAAACCTGAAATCTAGTTCCGACACTTACTAGCTGTGTGACCCTAGGCAGTATACTTAACCTTTCTATACCACAGTATTTTCATCTGTATAATTGGTATAATCATATTTCTTACCAGGAATAAATAAGCTCATATAGTAAACACAGTTCCTGGCCAATGGTAAGTGCTCAGTGAATTTTATGTTCTATTATGAAGGTCATCTGCATAACTTCCTTGGTCTAATTCCCTTTCAGTCAACAAAGACTGTTTTCTGAAAGTATCTGCAATCACTGTTCTTTGATCTTCAACGGTTTTTATCCATACCACCCATGGGCTGCCAGACCTTCCTGGATAATACATGGCACGCGTGTCTCCACTCATTTAATGGTACCCCTTCTTCTCAAGTCTGAAAATTCACATTCACGCATTTACCCTTCCCCCTGCCATCCAAAACACACACATGAAGACAACCAACAACAGATGTGAGTGGGAAGAATTTTATTACTGAATATAATTGTGTGTTTGTTTGTTTTTAAAGCAGATATTCTTAAATAAAAGTGAACAACTAAAAGCATTTTAGGACCTTGGCTTTATGAATTTGATATAAGAAACCTCTTAATTGTGTTAAAATTCAACAGAGAGAGAGGAGAAGAGCTGGGGAAGGAAATAATGAACTTGGTCCCTAAAATGAAGAGCAAGACCTGGCTGTCATTTCCTGGTTTCCTAAGACAGCGTCACTGGAGAGACAACTGTGTAAAGAATTGTGTGTCGGGGGGGTTAGTCCCTGCAGCCATGAGCACCCACCAGGAGGACGTTCACTTTTCATTCTTCCCATCCTTATATATACAGGAGTGTGTTCTTTGGGAGTTGGACAGAGCTGGGACTGAAACTTCATTTCACCACTTACAGGGCAGGAATCTTAGCAAGTTTTGTTCTCTTAGACCTAGTTATTCTTGGTTAAACTCTCTCTGAATTCATGAGAGAGAATTGCCCTCTTCAGGCACTTTGTTCTTGTATACATTAGGGAGATTACCATCTTGTAAAATATTGATTTGTACCCATTTCTATATTCTATGTTAGATACTGATTTTCTAAAGAAAAGGAATCACATCATACTAATCTTTTGATTCTCGGAAGTTTGGAGAATAAATGAAAGGAGGTGGAAACAATCTTACAGAGGTAGCACACAATGCTGTTCATTTGCTTTAGCCTTTTAGAGACTTCCCTGTCTGTCATTTCTCTGCCTAGAAAAGGTCTGACCTCTGTGCACAAACACGGAAAAACAGTAAAAAAAATCAACATTATTAGCTAAAATACTGGCTCCAAACTTCAATATGGAAGTAGTAGGTGGACCATGTGGAAGGCCGATTGTTTTTCCTATGCTGGGCTGAATGGCTGAGAAAGAAACAAGATGAAAACTGCACTCCCTCCTTTCCTTTGCTCAGTAATCTCCTTCCCTGTACTGTAGCAACATCTCTCAAATCTAAATATTAGATTTCAGCATTCTAGTTCATTAAAAGTCAGTCCAACCAAAAATATCACAGAAAAAGAAGTAAAAAAAAAAAAAGGTACATTTATTCTGCTGCCTAGAGCTCCCAAACCATCTTATTAGTCCTGGATTGGAGTTCCCTGGGATTGGGGTTCTACTAATTATCAGCCTGACCTGCTCTAACTGCTTTTCCTAATTGGAGCCATTTAGTGATGGTTGTTTTCCTACATAAATCTTGAGTCATCTGTGTGCAAATCCCAAGAGAGTCTTCCTTGCCATTCTAGTTATGGTCAAGAAAAGATACATAAACACACACATACAGAGGGAAAGTAGGATAGAGGGACACAAAGGCCCAGAGAGAGAGAGAGAGAGAGAGGAAAACTCTACAGGGAGAGTCAGATCTATATATCACCAAGTGATGAAGGAAATTTATCTACCATGAAGGACTCAGGGTAGAAATACAGCAGAAGAGGAAAGGGAGTTTGTCTTAGTAGCTCTATATTTTCCACATCAGGGTAGGAAAGAGTCTTCATCCCTGTTTATTCCAACTGTGGAATCCAACAGCAGCAAGGTCAGTGGATTAACTAATACTGGAAATGGGAGTTAGCCAGGGGAAAAAATGACACAATTGCATAAAAATAGGCAGTACCAATAGGCCTCTATAGATACTGTGAGTAGCTGCTGGAAAGGTTTTGAGCAGGAAGGAATTAGGAAATGTTAACGGAAAAGAAGTCAAATTCGGTAAAATAATTTTAAAGAGATTTATTCTGAGCCAAATTTGAGGATCATGACCTGGAGCTATGCCCAAGAAGCCTTGAGCAAGTGGACTCGCTGTGGTTGGGTTACAGTTTGGTTTTATACATTTCAGGGGGACAGGGGTTACAGGTAAAGTCATAAATCAATACATGGAAGGCATACATTGGTTTTGGCCCCAAAAGGTGGGCCATCTCCGGCCGGGGGGGGGGCGCTTACAGGAGATAGGTGGGTTAAAAGACTCTTTGACTTATAATTAATTGGTTAAAGACATGAAGCTATTGTCTAAAGGCTTGGAAAATTAAGATAAGTAAGGCTGTAAATCAGAGACAAGCCACAAGACATATATATGTTGTGTAAATTGAGGACCTGCAGGTTTGTTTTACATAGCCTTAGGCCTATTACTGAGTTGCAAAGGATATCTCCAGGAAGGGGGCAGGGCATGATGAGGCATGTCTGACCTCTCTCCTCCTGGCAGGCAATTTAGTTTTAGGATATCCCCTTGGCCAAGAGGGGGTCCATTCAGTCAGCCAGTGGGGGAGGCAGCCTTAGGATTTTATTTTAGTTCACAGAAAGAATGCTATAGGGCAAGTTAGTATAAAGTGTAAAAGTTTCAATTAGTACATTTTCTAGGATGTGGGTGGGATGCAAATAGGGTCAAAACTAAAAAGATTGCTTTAAAAACACAAATCAGCACTGTGATTGATTTTCTAAAATGTTTAAGGAATAAATGTTTCAGGAATCAGGAGAGATTTCCAGTTACCTGTTGGGCATTTAATGTCATTGACATTTGTACTCCACTTATCACTACTGAGTTTTGGATGAAGATAGAGGAGTTCAGTAGGGAAAGTTGAATGGTGTTTCTTTTTGGTACAGATCTTCCTTATCCTTTCTTTGGTATAATCACCTCTCTTCAGAAGGTTAGGGAAGTAGGGGCGGGTCTGCTCAGAAGACACCTTCTTGAACTAGCAGCCTGGTTCAATCTATAGAACACAGTTCTGTGGACCATAGAAGATGTGGTGACTACTTTTTGCAGACATCAGGACTTATGCGGAAGATCAATTATGCATGCAGACAATCAAGAACACTTAAAAGGAATATATACACAGCCCCCACACAGGTCCCTGTGTGTGTACATATATATATGTGTACACACACACATACACGTATATATTGCTTGTGTATGTAGTGTGTGTGTGCATATATATATGTATATGTTTCACAAAGAATAATCACGTTTTCAATACAGTGATTGAAGATGTGATATTAACTCCTTAAAACTAGAAGAGACACATGTAGAAATTGGTTACAAAAACAGGAAGCAGAAATTGGAAGCGGAATGAGAGGAGGATATTTCAGGAAGGAGAGATTTCCTTTAGGAACCTTAGAAACCGCAAAATGTAAGTTACATGTTTGGAATAACAGTTTTGCTAAAGTGGATTGGTAACTAGCAAGTTGCCATAGCAATGAGAGATAAGGTACCTTTGTTTTCTGAAGAAAATAAAAAAAAATTTCAGTGAAGTATTAAACAAAGATGATGCTAGCTGTTGTGTGCCAAAAAAGAAAAAGAAAAAAAATTGGAGTTAGTAGGGGCTTAATCACATAATCAATGAACAAATGCATAGCTAATATAAATAAGAAACTATTAATAAAGTGCCCTTTCCTAAGGCATGCACAAAGCTAGACAATTATCAAAGAGTTTATTTCCTGATTCAGTGATTAGGAAAGAGTTATAAAAGAGAATTTGAGATTTTTTTTAAAGAAGGGATGCTTTGGAGGAAGATAATGGTGAGAAAGTAAAACTTAAGTGTACATATGAAAGTGGAGTCTCATGAGGAAACTAATATTTGCAAAATTGAACTTTAAGGAATGGGAGCTTGAGTAGAGAAAAGTACAACTAGAAGCAGAGACCACTGAAATTTCATTACAAAAGTGTGTTCATTAGGACTGGGCATCCAATCAGGGTAAAGAAAGTGGAAATAAAAGATATTAGTGATAGGAAGAAAAAATAAATTAGGTAGACTTTGATGATTATTTGGTTTAAAAACTTTGGAAACAATAGATATAAAAATGAGTAAAATTGGTATCTAGGTGAACAAAAATTAAGTCAGTCAGGGAAGCTGGTGGTGTTGAAGGTAAGGATGGTGTATTAGTTTGCTAAAGAAAAAGAACTGCAGATTGAGTGGTTTAAACACAAATTTATTTTCTCACAATTCTTGAGACTAGAAGTCTGAGATGCAGTTTTCACTAGGATTATTTTCTTTTGAGGCCTGTATGCAGGTGGCTGTCTTCTCCCTGAATCTCCATATGGTTCTCCCCCTGAAACTGTCTGTTGTACAAATTTCTGCTTCTTATAAGGACACTAGTCATATTGTATTATAGCACACCTTAATTTCCTCATTTTAACTTAATTACCTCTTTAAAAACCTTATGTCTAAATACAGTCACATTCTGGGGTACTGGGAATTAGAAACTCAACATACGAATCTTGAGGGAGGGGGCATAATTCAGTCCATAATAAGTGGGGATGGCAAATTTGGATCAAGGTGAAGCTCTAAGAGGGTGAGTCCTGAAGAAAAGATGGGGCCCAGGAGAGAGAACTGAAGCAAGGAATTCTGGAGTCACATTAATTAAAGAGAATAGCAGGAGTTGATAGGTAATCTTGAATAAATGAGATCTTGAAACAAAGGTTTCTTCTTTGTGCAAGGGAATTTAGAGAGCAGAGAAAAATGAAGACAAAATGGCTGGTTACCTTCATAATTGGGACTTGGAAAATGGAATAGGCAATGAAGGAAACCAGGATAGTGCAGAATCAAAAAGACAAAGGAAGGAGAGACATTCAAGGTGTGGGTGATTGAACTTTGGAGGTTAGTGGCAATGAGGACAGAAGGAGGCCATTGACTGTCCAATCAGAAAGCCACTGGTTACTATAAGAAAAGAGATATGGAAAGTTGAGAATAGATAATTTATGCAAAGTAATTAAAAATGAATGAAAAAAATATCTATTACACCTTAGAAAAATAATGGTGTTGATACCAAGGAGAGAAATAGTCTGAGTAGAGATAGCATTTTTCTTCCAAGAAAAGAAGATATGTGCATATTTGATAGCAGAAGAGAAGAAATTAATAAATTAAAATAAATAATTCTGATAAGGGAATAAACTCACAGGACACTATCTTAAAATATGTGAGATTTAAATTGTATTTCACAGAATCCCACAGCTTTGCCCACCCACCCCACAACCCTATATAATTCTACCAGAGCAGCTCCACCTTTATAGTTTAATATTTTCACTTTCCATGAATTCTTTCATTTTACCAAAAGCTTAAACATCCTTGAGAACCCCTTATCTAGAAAATGCAGAACATAAAGGATTGAAGGCGATAGAATGGATAATCCTTTAAAAAAAACTAAAATATCATGAAAAGATTTCTATAGTTTTTCACCTCTAAATATTCTCTGAATTATTTTTAAGAGTATGTATGTGAAGAGAGAGTGAGTTATTTAGAGAAAGAAAGGGAAAATGGACAGAATTCACCAGTGATGCCTTTGCCTTTATTGTTAAATATTCAGTTCAATCATATGCCAAGGATCACATGAACTGGGAGCTTGAGGAAAGAATTTTGGAACAGCTGGGGGAGATTGTTAGGGAATCAATAAGATTTGAATACAGGAAAGAAAATCACCTTAATAGTTATTTCTTCAATGTCTTGTCTAAATCTATGTGTATCTGAGCAAAATGGTTTCAAGTTATAGTCTTTTGACCACCAGGACCAGCACTGCCTGGAAGTTCATTAGAAATGCAAATTCTGGGGCCCTAAGACCTGCTGAATTAGAAACTTTCAGTGTGGGGAGCGGTAATCAGCGTTTTAATAACAAGTGATTCTGACACATACTAAAATTTGAGAATCACTGGTCAAAAACACTGACTGTGATTTTAGACTGGACTTTTCCCATACTACAACTTTATTTGTAAGCAACTATGGGATATGGACCAGTCCCTTCTTCCTTTGTCTTCCTCTGTACCCAATACAGGGATCTATCCAGAGGCTGACTTCTGGTAAATGTATTTCTCTGATGAATAGCACAGCATCCTAGAAAGCTTGAGTACACAGGGATTTGAAACTCTCACTTCCACCATGGAGATGGAGACCTCCAATTGGACCATGTCACAGGAGTTTATCTTCTCTGCTTTCCCTTCCTGCTGGGGAGAGTCTGTCATCTGCTTTGTTCCACTGCTCTTCATCTATGCTTTCATCGTTGTTGGAAACCTGGTCATCATCACAGTGGTCCAGCTAAATACTCATTAGTGTGCTTTCTTTTCTGGAGATGTGGTATACCACAGCCACCATCCCAATGATGCTCTCAACCCTGCTTAGTGAAAGGAGGAGCATTTCCTTAAATGGTTGCCTCCTGCAGATGTATTTTTTCCATTCCACAGGCATCAGTGAAGTGTGTCTGTTGACAGCTATGGCCTTTGATCGCTACCTGGCCATCTGTAG
>CM052444.1:35520576-35552670 GCA_028533085.1 Varecia variegata
GTGGGTCAAGCTAAGATCTTTTTTCATTAGACCAGGGACCTCAAGTAAGAGCTCTTAGTTGGGAGTCTATATACAGTAGTTGCTGACTCCTCTTCATCCTCAGCAATCTGTCTTTTTCCATCAGCATGTTACAGAGACTGGTCTCTCAATGGTCACCAATAAACAAAATTCACTAATAGTTAAAGCCAATAGCTTCTTTTCAATCTTTGTCTAATTTGGCATATTTTTGAATTAATTAAACTTTCTGCCTCTCAAGTTATTGGAGGTAAATTCATTTTGTTGAAATAATCTACATAAACATTGATTTTAATACAATCAAAACATTTGTTTGAAAACCTGGTAATTGAAAAATTATCTTCATAATACCAAGTTTTCTTCATGGTGCCTGCGGTGTATATAGTTGAAGAATGACTCAAATTTCTAAATTGAGTATTTGAATATTGATCAATAAGCAATCTAAGTTAATCATTAAATGATCATTTTATTCTTGATAAATGCAAAACCTAGTCTTTGTATTGACTGTTATTAAATGCATCATACATATAAATTAATAAATACAACAATATCTGTTGAATGAATAAAGCATCAGCCTGCCACATTCTGATTTTTCCAGCCAATTGGTCAACTGTAATAGCAGCAAGTCTTCATCTTTCAAGCCTTCTTCTCCTTTGGCTTTCAGGCTTGTGAACTCTTTTTATCCTATCTTGTTGAGGGCTCTTTCTCTTGCTGATTCTTCTTGTCATACATGCTTCATAAAGGTTGATTTCCTCTGGGGCCCGTGCCTCAGTTTGGATGGGATAGAGCTTATCACTGTTCAACTGTCAGCAGATTTTTACTCTTCCCTCACCCACCGTCACAAATCCTATAGCTGTCAGAGCAATTTTCCCACTTTTCTGCCACAGCCCTTTCCTTATCCTCACCCCTAAATCTTATGATACTTTAAAGTCAGATGGAAAAACAGAGATATAGGAGAAAGTCTTACAAAGAAAAGGCTCATGTTATTTAATAAAGAGTTGGAATAGGGAAGAGAACGAAAATAAAAGAAAAGCTATAGGTTGTGGGTGGAAAAGGTCCAAATTAAGTCTTCAGAGAGTATTTGGTTTAGGAAAAGGAGAGAGAAAAGAGGATGCAGAAGTATTTCTAAGTTTAAGTAGTGTATTTTTAACGTTCCTCAAAATACTGGAGGAATAGCATTACTTCACTGATTGGTTGACTAATTATTTTAACTGTGCGTTTTTAATGGCAATATTGTTATAGGAGTAATGCACATAAATCTCCATTGTATGAAAGGGTCACACCATTTTTCTCTCTATTTTTCCATTTTAAAATTTTGTACTATACTTTCCTAAATATTATGGAGTCCATAAAAAATACTTTATTTAACAATACCTCTCTCTCTGTGTTTTTTTTTTTTTTTTTTTGAGACAGAGTCTCACTCTGTTGCCCAGGCTAGAGTGCCGTGGCGTCAGCCTAGCTCACAGTAACCTCAAACTCCTGGGCTCGAGCAGTCCTCCTGCCTCAGCCTCCCGAGTAGCTGGGACTACAGGCATGTGCCACCATGCCTGGCTAATTTTTTCTATATGTATATTTTTAGCTGTCCATATAATTTCTTTCTATTTTTAGTAGAGACAGGGTCTTGCTCTTGTTCAGGCTGGTCTTGAACTCCTGAGCTCAAACAATCTGCCTGCCTTGGCCTCCCAGAGTGCTAAGATTACAGGCATGAGCCACCATGCCCGGCCAACACTACCTCTCTTATATGCATACTTTCTCACTTTTAAACTGCTTTCTCCACTGCACATTGAATTATTTCTTAAAACTTAAGTTTGATTACTTTAATACCCTGTCTAAAACCTTTCTTTGATTTAACCCATCCTCATTTCAGATTATGATCATAAAGTAATTTTGCTAGCTAATCTTTGTGTGTGTTTCTGGGGGGTAGGTGTGTGTGTGGAATAAAGAATATTCCAAGCTGACTGAAAGATAGAAGAAAAGAAAACAGAGGAAGAATGTTCATGGTGTGTTGATGTTCATGTTACCTTGAATGTACTCTTAGTGAATATACAGGATTAATGAAAATGTACCTTCTATAATAGCTCGGAGAGAACAGAGGCTGCTAACTCATTCCTGTTAACTTAAAATGTATTTCTTTTACCAAAAACTCTACTGCATTTATTTTATCTTATTTTATGTTTTGGATTAACACAACAGAATTTATTTTTTCACAGTTCTAGAGGCCAGAAGTCCAAAATCAGTATCACTGGGCCAAGATCAAGGTGTTGGCAGGGCCATGCTCCCTTCATTCCTTGCCTCTTCCAGCTTCTGTTGGCTTGTGGCCATATCACTCCAATCTCTTTCTCTGCAGTCACATTTTCTTCTCCTCTTCTATTTGTGTCATCTTCCCCTGACTCACTTTTATTTTATTTTATTTTATTTTGATTGCAGGATATTATGGGGGTACAAACATTTTGATTACATGTTATGACTTTGCCTCACCCAAGCCAGGTGAGTGGGAAGGTTATGATGTAAAATTAAAATGATTGTGTTCCCTAACTCCCAGCCTACTGCATTTATTAATCAAATTTTTACTTGTAATAAAAAATTGTATATATTCATAATTATAAATGTATTTATTTATAACAATAATATAATTTTTCACTTATTGGGCACTCTTCATATTTAAGATATTGTGCTAAATATCTCCTACACGTGTTACTTTATAAAAACCCTTTGCTATGGATATTAATATGCCTCCTGTTTTAAAAGGGAGGAAACTGTAGCTTATAGGTTTAAGTGATTTGTCTAAGGGCAAACACTTA
This sequence comes from Varecia variegata, assembly GCA_028533085.1. Taxonomy (NCBI): domain Eukaryota; kingdom Metazoa; phylum Chordata; class Mammalia; order Primates; family Lemuridae; genus Varecia; species Varecia variegata. The sequence continues at coordinate 35,523,393 of CM052444.1, forward strand.
GTATGAAGTTGAGCTGTCATTTGAACCCAGGTCTATGCTTCTTCAAAAGCTTTACTATTAACCATCATGCTACATTGTTTAATACTGTGGCTATATTATTAAGGAAATAAAGAGATACTGTATTAGTCAAGGTTCTCTAGAGGAACAGAACCAGTAGGATATCTATGTATCTATATCTAGTTATTTGTCTATCTATCTTTGTAGACAGATCTATTATGGGAACTGACTCGCACAGTTATGGAGACTGAGAATTCCCATGATCTGGTAGTATAGATCAATCACACTGACCAACATTGTAACTCCCTTTTTTACCCTTTGACAAAGAGACAAGAGGAGCCCAAAGTGGCTGAGTGAAAGTATTAACTTCCAGTTCAATGGAATCATTGTTGTGTTTCCTGGTGGAAGAATTCTTCCCTCTGAAACTAAAAGCTCTACTAGGCCAGTAGAACACAAACACATGGGAATAGGAAGCAAAAATTTTGCTAGCACGTAACTAGGGGTAATAGTGCCACTCTCATTTTCACCCCTTGATTCTGGTTATTGGAGAAGCACCATGATATATTGGTCACTTATTCATAGCACATACAACCTTCTGGAGAACGCTTCCAGCCTTGCAAGGTAATGCCACTTAGCTGATGCTGTCATTCAAAAAGCCATTCTATCCTTCCATCAAGCAAGCTGCTACAGGATGGTGGAGAACATGGTAAGACCAGTGAATTCCACAAGCATGGGCCCATTTTCATACTTATTTTCCTTGGTAAGAAACTTCCTTGATCAGAAACAATGCTGTGTGGAATATTATGATGGTGGATAAGACATTCTGTAATTCCACAGATGGTAGTTTTGGCAAAAGCATTGCATGTGGGGAAGGCAGATCCATATCCAGAGTTAGTGTCTACTCTCATAAGTACAAAATGCTGCCCCTTTCACTATGAAGCGGTCTCCAGTGTAATCAACCTGCCTCCAAGTAGTTGGCTGATCATGCAGGAGAATGGCATGAGCTCAGGGTTGGTCTCTGCTGTTGGGAGATTGAACACAGCGGTGGCTGTAGCCAGGTCCACCTCGGTGAGTGCAAGTCCATGTTGCTGGGCCCATGTATAACTGCTACCTTGGCCATCATGGCTATAGTGTTCATGAGCCCATTGGGTGATGACAGGGGTGGCTGGAGAAAGACGCTGACTGGTATTCAGAGAACGGGTCATTCTATTTACTTCATTATTAAAATTCTCCTCTCCTGAGTTTACCCTGTTATGAGCATTCATATGAGAAACAAATATCTTCATATTTTTACCCATTTAGAGAGGTCTATCCACATATTTCCTCCTGCAAATTTCTTTGTCACTAATATCCTGATCATGTTTTTTCTAAGTCCCTGAATATCCTGTTAAGCCATGGGCCACAGCCTATGAATTGGTATGTAATTGCACATATGAAAACTTTTCATTCAGGGAAAAGTGCAGAACCAGGTAAAATACCTAAATTCTGTCTGCTGGGATAATTTTCCTTCACCAGTGTTCTTCAGAAATGTCCCAGAGAAGGGCTATAGTTCTGCACTGTCCTCTTTTAGGTGGTGCCCACATATTTTGAACAGCCATCTACAAACCAGGCTCAAGTTTTCTCTTACTCTGCCAACTGATTGCAGAGAAGTACCCATAGGGCCACAGGTGCAGGCTGGGAGAGAGAAGGCAGTGTAGAATGAGTGGGAACTGTGGGCATTTGGGCCTCTTCATGTAATTAACTTGTGCCTTCTGGGCCTGCTCAGGCACAATCGCAGATATACCACTTGCATTTGGTGATGAAGGGTTGCTGTGCATGCCCAACTTTATGGCTTGATGGATTAGATAACACCCAATTCATAGTGGGTAGCTCAGATCACGTGGTAACTTGGTGGACCATTGTCAAGTGTTCAGTTTCTAGTGGGCCCCAGTAGCAAGCGAAGAGTGGTCTCTGTAGATTGTTATTTGTAGATGATGGTAGGGCCTTGCTCCAAATCTCACAGCTCTGTGCTGAGATTCACCTATAGGGGCAAATCTCACAGCTCTGTGCTGAGATTCACCTATAGGGGCCTGGCCAAAGATGCCACACTACATTCCTATCTGCCACTACTGCTCCAAATCCATTGGATCTGCTAGATCATATTGCCCAAGTGGCAAAGAGCTTACACAGCAACCTGGTCTTGTTGCAGAGCCTTCTCATGTTCTGAGCCCCACTCAAAACTAGCAGCATTTTGGGCCACTAGGCAAGTAGGCCAGAGTAACACAACCAAATGAAGAATATGGTGCCTCCCAAATCCCCAAAGGCCTACTTGGCATTGTGCATTTTCTGGGTTATAGGAAGGGTGAGATGCAACAACTTATTCTTGACTTTGGAGTGGAAATATTGATATGCCCCATACCACTATATCCCTACAATTTAACTCAGGTAGAAGGCTCCTGAATTTTAGTCAGAGTTATTTCCTACCTGACTCTCTGACATGGAAATTTCTTACCAGTAAGTGTAGAATAATGGCAACTTCTTGCTCACTAGGTACAATAAACACAATGGCAACAATGTAATGGACCAGTGTCATAGCTTATGGAAAGGAAAGGTGCACATGATTCCTGAAAATTAAATTTTGATACAGGAGTGGAGACTTTATCTATGTCTATCTATCTATCTATCTATGTGTATATATATATATATATAGAGAGAGAGAGAGAGAGAGAGAGGTTTTATGTATTTGTATTTTTTTTATTTCAGTATATTACAGGGGTACAAATGTTGAGGTTATGTATATTTCCTTTGCCCCACCTGTGTCAGATCTTCAAGTGTGTCCATCCCCCAGACGGTGTGCACCTCACCCGTTACATGTGTATATACTCATCCTCTCCTCCTTCCTCCCGTCTGTCCAATACCTGATGAATGTTATTACTATATATGCATTTAAGTGTTGATCAGTTTATACCAATTTTCTGGTGAGTACATGTGGTGCTTGTTTTTCCATTCTTGGGATACTTCACTTACTAGAATGGGTTCCAGCTCTATCCAGGAAAATATAAGAGGTGCTAGATCATCATTGTTTTTTGTGGCTGAGTAGAACATTTCCTTGAATTCATTTATATAAGGCTTTTAGAAGAACCTTTTTGTCCTAGTACCATTATCATGACTAATTGGTGTTGAACTCATTAAAATCTGAAAATATTTGTACTGTATATAAGTTTCTCCTAACAAGTTAAATAATTCTCGAGCACCTGCTACTTGTCAGGCACCGGTTCAAGGTCATAATCATACAGCGGTAGACCCAGTTCCTGTCCCCATGACAATTACATTATAACACAAGTGGATTTTTTCACGTCCATTATTACACTTTTGTTAAAGTCTCAACCTCGCACATCATTTTTAAAGGCCTCTCTCTTGTGCAGCCTCTATTGAATGTGAAGATTCTGATTGAAAGTCTTATTGTACCAGTCTTATAGGGATTCTCTGTTGTGTGTTCTCTTCAGAATTTCTGTGTGCAATGTATGGTTAATTCAGAGGGAGGTGGAAGGTTAATAACAATGTGGGTAGGGAGGCCACTTCCACTGGCAAACAGACTAATCAGAATTTAGGAATTTAATGTTGTTAGAATCACCAGGATCTTCCCATATGTCCCCATCCCAACTTAGAGGATCCCATTCTTTCCCAACAGCTGACACTCTGAAAGGCAGGGAGTCCAACTTGCTTTGTAATTTAGCCAATCACTGGACGAGGTTCTGTATTAGATTTTCAGAAATTTCAACCCTGTAGCCAGAGGAAGATAAGACTCTTCATCCATGCACACCTAGAAGCTCTTAGGAGAACAAGGAAAACTGGTGGTATAATTTAGTCTGAGCCCAAAGACTGGAGAACCAAAAGCACCGATGACCAAAGGCAGGAGAAGAAAGATGTTCGGCTTGAAACAGAAGCAAATTTGCCCTTTCTGTGCCTTGTGGTTCTATTTAGTTTGCCTTCAGCAGGTTGGATGATGCCCCACAACATTGGTGAGGGTAATCTTTACTCAATTTACTGATTCAAATGCCAATCTCTTCCTAAAACACCCTCAAAGACACACCCAGAAAAAACATTTCATAAACTATCTGGGTATCACTTTTCCCAGTAAAATTGACAGGTGAAATTAATCATCAACACATAGAGAAGACTTGCTTCTCTTCAATTATATAGCACAGACAATCCCTGAGGTTCATGTTAGTCCTATTGAAACACTTCATGAGTTTCTTCAAGAAGTATTTTATATTATCCACTATATGCAGGGGAGTATGGTAAATATTGGAACAACATGGGTCCAAGGTATATTGTCTGATAGCCAGAATCTCATAATTAAGAAATAAAAGAACACGAATGGTTCTTTTGCTTTTCCTCATCCAGTAAGTAACCCCTCTCCTCTACTCTTTCCACATTAAAGGAAAAAAAAAAGTCAGAATACATAAAATTAGCAAAAGTCTCCAATAAGTGGCAAGATATAATAAAATACTTTTATTGAAATATGGAGCTGTCTTGACATCCACTCTTTTCTATCAACTATGTGCCTACTTTTTTATTCATGCAACAGGATAAAGAAAAATAACTATTTTTTGTAGAACAATATTATTAAAGGCATAGAGAGTAGAAACCAACTGAATTGGCCAATATTGGATGCCTTTGCAGCATTTGCTTTTTACCCTCTCAGATCTCTCCCCTTGTTGGGCACATGCTTAAGATAAGAGATCAGGTCATAGCTGATAAAAGAACACAAAGATCAAGTCCTGCTTAATCTGGATTGTGTCTTAGAGGCAGCAGGTAGAAACTGATGAATAAAAAAAGAGAGAATCTAGGTAGGGAAAACTAAAGGAAGCTATATCAGACATTTGAGTAGCCTATAAAAAGATGAGATGAGCAAGGCAGCAGGTTGTTTTTCTCTTTGCTCTTTCCCTGTTACCTAATATTTTCTTTCCTTTTTCCCTTTCTTTTCACACCTGTCTTTGTAAACTTTTCCACACCTTTTTAAAGCCTGGACTGCACTATGACCTGGGGACTTAATGAATGAAGTGGAAGACTGCCTTTGGAATAGCATCTCTAATTGTAAGTAAATTCATTTTTCTTAACTAGTCTTAAGGGAATGGGCTAATTACTTTTGTTTTGATACTACAAATCCTCAGATACTCTGGAAGAAAACTCCAGGGGGCACGAGAAATTAAGTAATTTATACTCTTTTATAAACGTATGGCTGTGTGTGTTCCATCCATTTGCCAGGAAAAGGCAGAGGTGAGTATGGGGCTTGCTGATGAAAGTTCAAAACAATACCATGGACTAAGTAGAACATATCTTCCTCTAACCAGAGATTCACTGCCTATGAGACAGGATCCAGAACACTTTAAGTGGGTGAAAAAAAATGACTTTGGCCAAACATGCTGAGGAAGAAAATTGTATACATATGTGTGTATTTGCTGGGTGTGCAAGGTGTGGGGCAAGTGTAGAAAAATGTACATTCCTGTGTTCCCTTTGTAGGTTATGTAGTGTACAAAAGACCATTTCTGTTCACTTGGGCATGAGGGCTCAGGCCTAGTTTTAACAAGAACTATAGCTTATAAAGCAATTTTCATTGAATTGCCTCACCTAATCCTCATAGCAAACGTGTGAGGTAGACATTATTATAACCATTGTACAGATTTAAAAAACTGAGACAAACTGACTTGTCTAAGGTCAGAAGGTTGCCTACTGACTGAACAAGTAAACAAAACAAGTCCAGATGTCAAATTGCATGTCTTTCTCACAGCAGCAACACTCAGCCGTACTGTCCCAGCATCATCAGCATGCTCTGCCTGAGCTCTCCCTGATAGACAAGTTTTCAGTCTTATTCGCCCCTTTAGGGAGGGAGACTAAATAATGACTATGATTATAACTAACATTTATTGTCTGTGTATGTCAAGAGTATGATTTTTTACATCAATTACTTTATTTAATGCTTACAACATAATGAGGTAAGTGATCTCATCATTTCTTGTTTGCAGTTGAAAATACTGATTCAAAGGAAAGGTAGTAACTTTCCCAAAAGAGTAGTGGAGTCAGAACTTGAATCCCAGCATCATGACTACAGTGACAATGAGCAGTAACTTCTCTGAAATCTCACTGTACATTATCTGTACCTCTCCTATGACTCTGATTGCTTTCTACCTAAAATTATGATTAATGAACCTGACTTGAAGCACATGGGTCATTGATTAGTATCTGCTTAGTTCCCCATGTCTAACAGCAAGTCTACACAATAATGGTCTTCATAAGTGGCTGTCGAATTAATTCATGATTTCTGATTTTCTTGATTATCTGTGTGGCTGCATCTGTGAAGAGCATGAAAGGGAAAAGACACTAATATTTGCCTCTCCATTTTTGACATTTTGTTGCTCATGTTTAGCTTTTCAGAACTTGTAATAACAGATTTTCAGAGGTTTGGTTATTTAAACATAGGGTCTGGGTTCCTAGGGGAAAGGGAATTGTTTGTACAGTTTTAAGTTCATTTACCCAGTAAGTAAATATGTATGGACACTCTAAACCTTAATTGCATTCTGAAAGCTATGAAATGTTTGTCATTTTGCAGCCAGGAAATCATACATTTATAAGATATATTAGTCTTAATTCCAAAATTCCATCACTACGCTAGCCTACTCATTTTCACATATTCATAGTGTAATTCCACTACCAGTTTCGCCACATTTTCTCTATAATATGAGAGTATGATTTCCTAATTATTATTTCCCTGTCAGCCATAGGGACTTTGAACTAATTCTGTCTTGGGCACAAAGACATGAGCAACCTGAAAGGAGTAGAAAAGACATATCATATATTCCTAAATTAGAATTAATCAGTCAATCAATTGTTACATGCTGTCTCTGTCTCAGTTGCTGTTCTAGGCATTGTATATATAAATTTATAAAATTAATCCTGTCTTCATGAAGTCTGCATATGAGTAGATGATAGAGAATAAGATAAATAAAATATGATCATATATTCAATAGTAATATATGTTATGAAAAAATAATAAGGTATAGCTAGGAAATAGGGACATTGAGGTTGGAGTGTATTTAATTTTAAATAATTAAGAATGGCCTCTTTAAACAGGTCATATTTGAGCAATGACTAAAAGAAGTATATGTAAAAAGTTCTGGACATGCAGATAGTTCAGGGAAGAATATTCTAGGTGGAGGGAATGGACGTTCACAGGCTCTGAGGTAGGAGCAGTCCATGTGGCATGTAGACAGAATGCCTGAGGTGGGAGGCAGAAAATGATGTCAGAAAAATCACTGTGGGCCCAGATTACATCAGGACTATTATGAGAGGCCATTGCAAAGGCCTTTGCCTTTCACTTGGAGTAAATTATGAAGTGATTGGGGAGTTTGCAGTAGAGAAGGGACCTTATCTAATGTACCTTTTAATAGAGTCTCTCTGACTGTGGTTCTGAGGAGAGACTGCAATGGTCCCAGGAAAGAAGTAGACAAGTTGGAGGTGATTGCAAGCATTCAGGCAAGGGCTGATGGCTTGGGGCATGGTGGCAGTAAATGTGGGTGAAGGTAAATTTTACTGAGGTTGAAGAGCTAAGTATGATGTGGCCGAGCAGGCTGGATTTACCTTCACCCACACTTACTGAGTACTTATTAGTGAAAACATCAGGTTAAAATAGAGTATACAAAATATTTGGGGAAGCAGACATGCTGTGTAATATTAGCCATGATATAGAATGTGAAAACCTTTGCCATGGAATTATACTAAGGAGAGAAAACTTTAATCTTATTAGAAAGGTTTGTAGGGATTTATTAGTCTTGTCAGGCAGATATGGTGGAGAGAGAGAGAGAGCTTTTCTGTCTCTCCTCTTCTTATAAGGGCAGCAGCCTTCCCGGACTGAGGCCCCACTCTTATGACCTCATTTAATTTTTAGCACTACTCTGGGCCTCTTCTCCAAATATAGTCACGTTGGTGATTAGGATTTCAGCATATGATTTCTGAGGAGATACAAACATTCATTCCATAACAGGGGAGGTAATATTTGAGCTGAGCACTGATATTCTTTTTCTGAGCAGAAGAGGGACTCATACAGAGGGAAAAAGATGAGGGGTATAAATTCTCTCTAAACAGAAAAGAAATGTAAGGGGGAAATTATGCTAATTATAAAAGTGTGTTCTTCGGTACTAGAGGCAATTGACCATTTAAGCTGAATCTCATGGTATGGTGGGCTAGGAGAGATACAGCAGTTTATATATTTGGAACATTGACTCTTTTATTCTCATTCCAGCATATTACACAACACATGGAAGACAGTAAGCACTCATCAAATATAATGAATATATTGGATATTTAATTAATTTTCTAAACTGCATGTCCAGGAGCCTCATTTCTTCTTTTTTTCATCTCACGTAAAGATGACAAATGAGAATCAGACAATAGTGACTGGATTTGTATTCATTGGCTTTCCTCACTTGCAGGAAGGTGGGCTCTTGTTTTTTGTTCTCTTGCTCCTCATTTATCTATTCATCATCATTAGGAATCTTATGGTTTTCTTTGCTGTCATACTGGACTCCTGCGCACACCCCCATGTATTTCTTCATCAGTGTCCTCTCCTTTCTGGAGATCTGGTATACCACGACCACCATCCCCAAGATGCTCTCCAACCTAGTCAGTGAGCAAAAGACCATCTCCCTGGCTGGTTGCCTCTTCCAGATGTATTTCTTTCACTCCCTTGGCATCACTGAGGTTTGCTTGCTCACCACTATGGCTATGGACAGATACCTGGCCATCTGTAACCCCCTCGCTATGCCACAATCATGACACCTCAGCTCTACACTCAGCTGACTCTAGGCTGTTGCTTCTGTGGCTTTTTCACGCCACTCCCTGAGATTGCTTGGATAGCCACACTGCCATTTTGTGGTCCAAACCAAATCCAGAACATCTTCTGTGACTTTGATCCCATCCTGAATCTGGCATATATGGACACTGGCACAATTATATTAATCAAGATTGTGGACATCGTACATGCTGTGGAGATCATCACAGCCGCAATGCTTGTGGCTTTGGCTTACGTCCAGATCATTGCAGTAATCCTAAGAATCCGCTCTGCTGAAGGACACTGAAAGGCCTTTTCTACCTGTGCTTTCCACCTTGCTATTTTCTTAATATTTTTTGGAAGCGTAGCTCTGATGTACCTGCGCTTCTCTGCCAAATACTCCTTCTTCTGGGACACAGCCATCAGCCTAATGTTTGCTGTGTTGTCACCATTCTTCAACCCAATTATCTACAGTCTCAGGAACAAAGAGATCAAGGAAGCCATAAAAAAGCACGTGTGCCAATCTACTATATTCATGCATCATATCAAAAAAGACAAAAAACACACTTCTTAATTAATAAAGTACACTTATGCAAATACCTATATTGTCTTCAGTGTGTTTGTTGCTGTTGTGCTTATTTTTTCTGTGCAGAGATAGTAAATGTAACATTTCATCATTTTTACTACCCTTATGAATTTAGTAAGTGTCCTCAGAGATTGATAAACCATAAAATCCAAAGAAAGTGGGGAAAAAACCTGACACAAGACCCTGGTTTATTATTTTTTTGCATCCAGAGAAAGTCTTAGAAAATTCTCTCTCTGCCTGATGTGTTCTCTAATCTATTTAAACAGAAATAAACACACTTTTCTCTGAGTTTCTATAACACATTGCTTGGACCTCTATTTAGCATGATGTTTATACTCTCTTAGGGCACACTTTTTATGTCTTACATGTCCCTCTAATCTGTAAGCTATTTGGAAGTAAGTAACTGAATTCGTTTCTCTCTGTATTCCCAATGCCTAATAGAATGCTTTCCCCACAGAAACCCTGAGTAATAGTTTGCTGACAGAGTAATGAATGGTAGCCTTTATCTCTTAAAGTTATAAGTTATAAAAAAAACTCAGACAATTTTCACATTCAACAGGGAATGGCAGGGGAGGGGGGAAAATGGGTAAAGACAAGACAAGATACCAAAAGTGGGTATATTTGCACATAAAGACAATTTTTAACTTTAAAATGAAGCCCTGGAACAGCAATTCACTTAAATTTCTATAATTGATGTATTTTATACAGTAAATAGGACTTTCATTTTTATAGTAGGAATCTAGTTCCTAAAATATAGTATTTAAACTTCATAGTTTAGTCATGGCTCTGAAGGCAATGATATGTTTAATCCTGGCACTTGGCTCTGTTTCCTATGTGCCTCTATTCTAATAGAAAATCATATTTTTCAATTGAGTCTTTTTATTTCCCTGAGTATGATATGTCACCAAATAACGCTGCTTTTATAAGGCTGCTAATAATTTAGGCTTAAATAATTTTCTCCAAGTTTTCTGTACTCAGAGATAATTATTAGTAGATGGCAGTATGAAGCAATTTGAAGTAAGATTCTGTAATGATATATTGCACAATCATTGGTTAAGAGATAAGCATTTAGCTTTATGAGAAATTATCCCACATCAGATCTCTTTCCTTTACATTCTAATTTTCAAAATTGAATGATTCAGAATGAAATGTATGACTTGAAGTAGTGAAAATATATATATATATAGTTGGTATTATTCACATCAGTTAACAAAGATAACAACCACAGGTAATTCTTTATGTAGACTTAAATGCAAAATGGTTTTTAATCTGCCACCTAAATTGAGTCATATAACAATTCTCTGAAATGGGTAGATTAGTAATTACTATCACCATTGTATGCTTAATCAAATTCTAGTAAATTTCTATTAATCATATAATCATTAAATGGTAGAACCAAGAATTCAAATCAGATGATTCAGCTTCAACTCCAGTGCATTTTCCATTATCCTGAGCTGTCTTCCAATTTCAGTTACACAGCTCATTGGATAAAGAAAACACCATGGTTTTATGGTTTTCTTACTCGATGCAACAAAGCTTAGCAGAAAAATAATTAAATAAATAAATAAGTGAGAGATGAAGAAGGTAGAGAAAGAGTTCTATTTTTTGAGTAGAGAATTGCAATAGAGCAATATACAAATTTTAAAGTAGATTTATGGGGCAAACAACATTATAGAACTTAAAGTGATGCATTAAAGTGACTAAGGTAACTACGAAAAGGTATCTTTAAATTTTTTGAATGATATTATCTACTGTCTGACCTGTTTAGGAGTCAAAATTTGGGAAATTTTTAAATGAGTACTACTTCTGGAGAAACAAAAAGTGAAATTAAAAAATAATAAAGTAATGATGATCTCTATTTCATGAGAAAAAATACTTTTACGTTAAACTTAACATATTCGTCTCTGTTGGTAAATGAGCATAGAAAGTTGGACTCCAAAATACCCATAGAAAGAAAGGTATGAATTTTAGTGATTCAGGTTGGGAAGACTGGGATTTTCAAATATAACGCATCTCTTGGAGTTTCTGAGCCCAGGAGAAGATCAAACATATCACTTTGCTCTGATGCCTGAGCAGAAGCTGAGGCAAGCTGGTCAGTGCTGATTAAACACTGTGTAAAGACCTGCTCAGACCTGATAACCACGCAAATGCAACAGCCCTTTAAATTACCCCTGCCCTTGTAAAATTGTATAATATAGTCCTCTTCCAAAAAAAATTCTGATTTAAAAATTTCTCCAATTTTTGGTTTCTAAATGTATCAAAGCAAAAGATAATACCATTAAAAAATTAAAAAGATGTTTTTACGGTTAACTATATTCACTTTAACTCATCACTTCAGGTCCTCTAAGATTATTTACCTCTTAGCTCTATTTGAAAATGTAAATTTTCAATATTGCTGAAGTTTACAATTCTCTAATCAAATATATAACTTTCCTTTTCCTATTTTCTCCTTAATTAAGCTATCTGTTATTAACTCTAGTGCCTCCTGTAGCCTCTCAGCATTCATTAATACAGCATAACATGCAATTTTATAAATTGTACTTGCTTTTATATCTCCATGGTATCTGCTGTGTATTCTTTATATGTCTTTTTAAATCGAGGTCTCCATGTGACCAGAGACAGTAAGCACTCTTGGGAGACTAGTGAAGTACGAGGAGAAGGTCAGAGGTCCAAATGTTAAGCCACCAGGGTATATATTTTCTCACTGTGTCCCTCCTCTATCCCAGAGACATGCCCTGATCTTGTTGTAATAATTATACACTTAATTATTAATTGGAGAATCTTTCAGTCTCAAGGGGCTGGGAAGACATTGTGGGAGTGAATTTAAAATCAGCAACTGCCAGAGTAATAATCAGAGTAAACTCTGCCTTGAATCTTTCTTGCCTTCAATAACTGAAAACACAGTAGCTCATCTGTTTTGATGAATCAAACTTGTTCTGAGTGTCTCCTGTGGACTTCCATGTTGCTACCTGGCTCTAAAGGCTAGTGTTTTTATATATTTTTCAATGTGGTAAAAACAATTAACATGACATCTACCCTCTTATATTTTTAAGTGTACAATGCTATATTTTAATATTAATATAGCATTATGTAAAGGCACAATGTTGTTTAGCACAGCTCTACAACTTCATCATCTTGTATTAGTGACACTTTACACCCACTGATTAGCAACTCCTCATTTCTCCTTTCCCCAGCCCTGGACAACCACCACTTTACTCTCTGTTTCTATGACTTGGATTATTTTATATACTTCATATAAGTGGTACCATGCAGTAATTGTCCTTGTGTGACTGGCTTATTTCACTAGCACGATTTCCTCAAGGTTCACCCATGTTGTCATATATGGCAGGATTTCCTTTTTTCTTAAGACTTAAGAACATTCTATTTTTATATATACCACATTTTCTTTATCCATTCATCTGTAAATAGACATTTTCATTATTTCCATGTCTTGAAAATTGTTAATAACAGTGCAGTAAACATAGCAGTGCAAAACTGTCTTCATAATTCTGATTTAAATTATTTTGAATACATTCCCAGAAATGGGATTGCTAGATTATATGGTAGTTCCATTTTTTAGTTTTTAGAAATCTCGATAGTGTTTTCCATAATGGTTGCACCATTTTACATTTCTGTCAACAGTGTACAAGAGGTCAAATTTCTCCACATCCATGGCAATACTTTCATTATCTTTTGTTCTATTTCTTTTTCTATTTGAAACAGCTATCCTAACAGGTATGAGGTAATACCTCACTGTGGGTTTGATTTGTATTTCCCTGATAATTAATAATGTTGAGCACCTTTGTATATACCTATTGGCCAATTGTATGTCTTCCTTGGAGCAATATCTATTTAAGTCCTTTGTGGATTTTTAAATATTTTTTGTAGTTCTTTGCTATTGACCGATTTGAAGAAGTTCCTTATACATTTTGGATTTTAATCCTTTATCAGATACATTCAATTATTTTCTTCCATTTTATAATTGACATTTTGCTTTTATTGATTTTTTTTATTTGCCATGCAGAAGGTTTTTAGTTTGACGAGGTCCCATTTGTCTATTTTTGCTTTTGTTGCCTGTGTTTTTGGTGCTATATCCAATAAGTCGTTGTCAAGATCAATGCTATAAAGCTTTGTCCCTATGTTTTCTTCCAAGAGTTTGACAATTTCAGGTCTTACATTTAAGCCTTTAATTCATTTTGAGTCAATTTTTGTGCATGGTGTAAGATCAGGGCCCAGTCTTATTCTTTTGCATATGAATATGCAATTTTCCCAACACCATATATTGAAGAGACACGTCTTTAAATTTCATGATGGTCAGCCCTATTGATTGGGTCATACTATTTCTACTGGGCCTTCTTGGTCACAGATTATCACATGGCTGGTGCTCTTGGTGAGATGACCCTGAAACAGGAGAACAGAACCAAAAAGTAGTGGTGAACTAAGTGAAGATTGACTAAAAAAATTGAGGAGCAGAGTTGCATAATAGTTCATATTGCCATGGATTTGACTCTTTGCTTAAATACTTTGAAACCAAATAATCACAGAATGAAGTCTTGCCTTTCAGAGATTCTTTTCTCATATAAAAATGAGGATGATGATACCTGTTTTGCAGAATCTTCTAAAGATTATAATTTAATGTAAATTGATCATGTCAATGTACAAATTAACATATGGTAGATATTCAATAGATATTGGTTCTTATATCTTAAATAAAGGTAAAATGATATCTCTTTCCCATCCCTACTCCAGACAAAGGTTGCTCAGAGCATGTGCTATAGTGCATTCTCTATACTTGTACTCCTGCCTTTAGTATTAAATTTGATTTTGACATAATGAAACTATATGGAAAATTAAAGTATCCAGACTTTGAAGATGAAAATGTAAAGGACTCTCAATTTGTCTGGGTGAGATGATTTAGGAACAAGGGAAAGGACAAATGTAAACTTGAAATCTCCTCTGGTAGATCATGAAAGCTAGATTATTGAAATTGAATTTACATTGGAATAAAGTTTGGCATGGATAGCCCCAGTGCCTTATAGGAAGCTCTAAAACCAACCCACTATTTTCTTTTTGCTTGTTTATTTTACTTTTGTAAGGTAGCCTAAAAGAGTTATGCCTTTGAAAAGAATTTCTGCCTCCTTTTTTTCTCCAGTAAAAATAATATATAAAATAGGGTGCTTTGTATCCCATATATTATTATAGAAGTCAGTCTCATTTTCAAATCTTCTGTGACATCAATAATAGTTTGTGAAATGAGATATTCTAATTTTGTTTCATGTACCTTACTTCTTTTATTCCTTCCATTTAAATGATTATGGGTACAACTAAACCAAATTTTTAAAAAGAAAATCTATGAGGTTGGGAATAAAATCTTCTCCTCATATTGGGAAAAACTCTACCGCAAAAATCAGGATAGTTTGTTGATTTAAAGGCTGTTAAAAATTGATGAAGTTGTTGAGTTGTATTTCCTAGAGACAGGTTGAAAAAAGAACATATCTATGCCCTGAGTTTTTGAAGCTCTGCAAAGGCCTGAAGAATGGGCAACTCAGAATTCCTTCCTGATTTTTGATTCTCAGAAATTATAAAATCTAAAACTAATCAAAGAAAAAGCCACCATCTTAAAAATAGCCTCTTTCTTTTATATGTTTTTTTCCCAAAATTTTCATCAAAATACCTTGCTTTCATTTTTTTGAAGTCTTATTGAGTAACTTTGAGAGTCATTGCCCCCCAAACTGCTGAGTCACCCAGCATCTGTGAAAGTTAGCAGGTCCCTAAGCTGAATATGTCTCCTGTCTCCTGAAGATAATGTTGATTTTAATGCTGATTGTCTATGGCTGGTGGGTTTCTGGGATCAAGCAAGAGGCCCTTTTTTTTTTGAGTCTTTGCCACGTAACGTTTCTGTCATTCCTATTTTAATTAGACTAGACAGTTCCACGTGAATTGTCTGTCTTTCTCTCCCTCTCTCTCTCTGATACATTTTATCTCACCAGGTTCTACGTTTTTAGGAAAAATGGAGCACTTTCCAAAGGAAACTGTGAGTACATAATTAAGTGGTCTCCTTTAAACTTTCTATACTGTCTTTCACAGGAAAATTAATATTTTTTTGGTTTTTAAGAAGTAGAGAATTTTAATTTATCTCTCTTTTTGTGACTTTCTAACACTAAGCAATAACCTTATGTCTATTATAGCACCAAAACCTAGCAATGACTTAAGTCCATTCCCACAGAGAACAACTAGGTAATTGGAGCAAAATAATACCCATAAAGATTTGAGTCTCCATGTAATGATCTAATTCTATAGTCAAACTAGTAATGGCAATTCATAGAGTAACAATTATAATTAGGAGGAATAAAGAGAGACTAAAATTTAAACACTATATTAAATGCTGTGGCTGAGGTAAGCTAGGGAAAATGGTGCCCATATCCAGATAAAGGAAGGTGAACCCTATGATGATTTTGCTGGATCTTGTCACAAACAGGTTAGCTACTTCTATGGGAAAAGGATACGTTATGTTGTTTGATAGTATAAGGTTTTATGTTTCAAAAACCAATTACAGAGATGCTAATAATTTGAAATTTGTGATAATTGGGTAGAGGATGGCAGAATGCTTGATTTGTAGTATTTGTGAATAAAGCAAATAAAAAAGTAAACAATATGTAAGCTTTATTTTTAAGTATGGATAAAATAATATTTCATACTATTGCATGTAATATCATTCACTAAGTTAATTGCAAGTCGTTCTTAGTTATTTGTTAAGTTCAGAATGATCAGCATTTGTCCACACTGTGTTAGCCTTTGAAAGCAATAAAATTGCATTTCTATCTACAATTCTGAATTTTTGCTAATTTAAACTTTTTCCCTCATCAGTTCAATTTAATTCTATATATAGGACTTAGTAAATGTTAGTACAAATTTATGTGAAAAGTTGGCAGAGTCTTCTGGATAATCAAGAAGTTTTAGCCTAAACAGTAATTATACATGGTTAAAAATTACATAAATACTCTACAGCCCTTCTACCAATAGGCATTCACAGGCTTAAGGATATCTGAATATAGGTCCAACATGAGTAAATGCTTCGGGATGTGTAAGAGGGTAGCATACTTGAGATTTGAGAACTAGCAATAGATAGAAACTTTTTAACTTGCAGGTTATGGAGAGCAGTGGGCCAAAAGTTTTGGAAACAGCTGAAGAGATCCAGGAGAGGCGTCAAGAGGTGTTAACTCGGTACCGGAGGTTCAAGGAGCTGGTTGCTGAGAGGGGTCAGAAGCTTGAGGAGTCCTATCACTACCAGGTGTTCAGGCGAGATGCAGATGACCTGGAGAAGTGGATCCTGGAGAAACTCAAAATTGCAGATGATAAGAGCTATGAAGACTCAACTAATATACAGGTCACTGTGTTCCATTGACTTCCACAGAGCAGACCCTAAGATCTCTAAGGAGGAAAATAGGTTTTTCTTGATGTTAAAGGGTGGGTGTAGGTAAGATTGGATTCCATTTAGAAACAAAACAAATGAAAATAAGCCAGGGAGTGGGAAGTTAAGGAGTTGAATTAAGAGAAAATCTAAAGGTGCATTTCCCTTTATAAAGTTGGAGGGGTGAGACAGAGAAAAGAAAAAATATCAAACAAAAAGTATTAGTTTGTCATCTGTTGAAAGCACAGAACTGTTTCTTATACTGAACTTAAATTCAGATCGTACATTCTCGTAATATAAGTGTTTATCTGGTTAACTGTAGGGAGGTAATGTAATAGATAGATTAGACTATCTGTTAGGGACAGGAATTCTGCCTCTAAATAGCCCATGTCTTCAACTCCTTCAACTTCAGGGTCTTATTTGCAAAGGAAACTCATTCTAGATAGCATTTAATGGATGTAATATTCATCTGAAATTAAGCTATGGGGAAAACAGTAACTGAAAGTTCAAGGACTTTCTGACAAACCGTGTGATTTCAATATTTCATGACATTCAGAATGGAATTAAAGAGTCATCAGTGCTTTCTGAAGCAACTGTTCTCCACTCTTCTCAGAAAGACATGAGTTTACCAGGTTTTCTCCTAGAGTTTTCCCAAATTGCTATTCATGGCTTTTGTTAAGTGCAAATGAGAGGTCCCAGTAGAAGTAGTTTGGTGGAACTGCCTCCCTTTCTGTTCACCTAGAATTATCGCGTGTGCCATAGTCATGATTGGGAGAAAGGGTTACATATGTCTGAAAGTGGTAACTGATGTTGGATAGGAAACACCTAGAATAAGAGCAAAGTATTGTACTATATTAAATAGATCAATTAGTACATAACAAGAACAGAGCCCAGAATGCAAAAAAAAAAAAAAAAACCTCTCAATTAAAAAAAAAGCCATTATTATAACCATCATCCTTCTCATTGTGCTCTACTTTCAATAGAACTCAGCTATTCGTCTTTTCTGAAAAGGAAAAACCCTACACTCTTCTATTCATATAGGAGTCTATTGAGCCTTTAAAATAATAGGGTATTTACTGAAAATTCCCTAAGACAAAAGTGGGGACAGGAAAAGGCTTTCTCTGTGGATTCTGACTTTGAGCCTGGGACCCTTTGACAACCTGTGTTCAGTGGCTCTACCTAGAGCAAACATTTCCCACCATGACTGGGCCTCATTAGCCATAAACTCTGATTTCTAAACTTCAGGGGAAATATCAGAAGCACCAATCCTTTGCAGCAGAGGTTCAAGCAAAATCAAGAGTCATTCCTGACCTGGAAGAAATCAGGGAAGTCCGATTTGCTGAGGGTCATTTTGCCCACGAGGACACCAAGGTAAACATATGGTAGGGTTCCTTCTAATTGCTGATTATGTTGTCAGGGTTTTAGGTGGTTATACCAGATATAAACATTGATGTAGCTGAGTTGGAGCGAGGGATTCTGCCTCTTATCTTCCACAGGGTTGAGGCAGAAAAAATGATGGGTTGTCTTTGTGTTCCTTGGGGTGAAGAAAAGAACTATGATACAAATACTGCCATTAAGTGGCATAACATTCCTCCTCATGCCACTGCAGAAGAAACTGGCTCAAGATGAAGCCCTCTTCAGCCTGTTCCACACCTCCCGCGTGAATTGGTTTTTTCAAATGTTCTTTCTCATTATTTTTTCTGACCTCAATGTCTTTGTCCCTTAAATTCTTCAAACAAGGAATGCTCTCTCATTTGAATCTTCTCCACAATCTTTCTCCCTTTGTTTTTGATGCCTCTTTCTTTTCACACCCCACACCCTATGACTATTACTGTACCTCTCCAAACTCTCCCCCCCATTACTTCAAAAAAATCCTAAAATTCCATGTGTTTAGAAAATCTTCCCTGAATACCTAGGACTGACGATCACCACCATTTTAATAAGCATTTGCTACTCTGTAACCCATTATTAATGTAGCAGGTATTTTCTGACTTAATCCACATACTCTCCTGAATGTTTCTGCTAATATGGTCAATTCAGAATCTTTCTGTGTGAGTGAACTTTTTATTGCTTATGTATTTTTTAAATTGTAAAAGCAAATTTGCAATACCTATTTTAAAAACGGGGCTGGTCTTTCTATGTGTAACACAAAAATTCTAGCCCATTTTACTGTCAACAAGACACAGTCAGGGAACATAGACTTTAACCAGAATAGAGTCTTCTTATAAAGAAGAATTCATTAAAATAAAATCTCAAAACTTATTTATTTCTATAAAATGGAAATAATTTTACATTATTTATAGTTTTTATGTGTGACCAACCACTACATTAACTAAAATATTTCAAAAATGTTGGAAACATTGTCACATCTGTCATAATCACCAAGGCTATCTCAGACGGTACCCCACTGCGGAAAGAAATGTGGTTCACATGCTACTCTAAGCAATGGAGTAGTTGAAATAGATAAGATTCTTAAAGACACTACATAGATGGTACCTTCAATTTCACAATATAGATAACACATAATGTTCTGAGCTAACCTGGTATTCAAAGTCTTCTATATAGTCTTAAACTATATAGTTGAAAAATACTCTTACTGTTTTGATGCCAATGATTTCTTTATAACTTAGCAAAGTTGTAGCTCTTATACTTCCTGGCAGACAGTTCATGCTAAATTTCTTTTATGCTTTTGCCATTGCTATTTTCTGTGCTTAAAGCATGATATGCTTATCATTTACCTATCAAAATTCTCTTTTTCTTTAGAGTCAGTTCAAATGAGCACTTTTTATGCATCCTTCCTGCTTCCCATTGTATTGTTTGTAATTATTCCATCTTCTAAAACCCCAAGGCAATTTTACAAAATTTTCTCTTATGGAAGATCATATTTGGCTTGGTTTAATAGCTATTTCCTTGTATATCTCATTTCCTCCTTTAAATATTTGTTGAGCAATGAATGCATGTATGAATGAGAGAAGAATTTGTATCCAAGTCCCTTTCTGCACAAGTCTCAGAGTCTGTCCCTGCTCCACAGTCTCTGTGCCTGAGTGGTTCTGCCTCTCTTCCCCAAAGGCCCATCTAGAGGAACTGCGCCGCCTGTGGGACCTGCTGCTGGAGGTGACCCAGGAGAAGGGCTCCCTGCTTCTGCGGGCCTTGAAGCTCTGGCAGTACTTACAGGAGTGTGCTGACATCTTAGAGTGGATCGGAGACAAGGTATAGGACTTAAGAGCAAGCACATAGGACCTCTCTCCTCTCTGTGCTGGGTACTCCATAGGCACTTACTGCAGACTATTCACAAAAAAGTCAGGGTGTCTGTTCCTGGACATTGTTCCTTGGAAGACAGAGGAATTTTGGCAATCATTTAGGAGTATTCCAGAGGCAAACGTTGTAGGGGGTAAGTCTAAATGTATGGACCTGAATATGGAGAAGGCAAGACTTACAAAGGACCATGCATTGGAAGATGATCTGGGCTCACCCTCCTTCTACCTTCTTGATCTTTAACTCCTTCTCCTATATTTTTGCTCTTACTCTGGGGCCTGGATGAGAGTATTGCCAACACTTTCTCTAATCTCTTATATCTCAGTGCCTATAATTATGGGTTTTTTTATTTTTCAAAATACTTAAAAAATAATCTGAGAGTTAGGACTGAAGATGAACACAAGAAAGTGCCTATTGCAATGATATTGTGATACTCTGTATATTGCATTGAATAGAAAAGAGATGAATTTATTCCTCATGTTCCAAAACACAATAGGGTTCTTCCAGGGGCTTTGGCCAACAATGACCCCAATTTTGCTAAATGATTGCCTCAAAAAGCACTGTTCCCTGGCCCAAGGTGCTGTTTCAGGAAATACACTCCTACCTCTGACTCTTCCCAGGAGGGGTTTTCCCAGCCTCTTCGTGTGTTTCCATCTGAGCTGTCCTGGGAATGCAAGCAGGGGTTTGGCTCTTTTGACCTGCAGGAATGCCTAAGTAATTGCTGGTGACTGAATGAACTTACTGTGTCCATAGGAGGCTATAGTAACATCAGTGGAGCTTGGTGAAGACTGGGAGCGTGCAGAAGTTCTGCATAAGAAATTTGAAGAGTTCCAAGTGGACTTGGCAGCTCGAGAGGGGAGAGTGGATGGAGTGAACCAATATGCCAATGAGTGTGCTGAGGTGAGGTGGGAGCAAGAATCACTCCAGGGAAAGGGTTCTGATACACAGTGAGAACTTCTGCCCATTGTTAGGTGGGATATGAGGGAGAAGGGAGATTGTGAGAAAACATGGAGTAACATGCTCTGAGCAGTTTCCTCTCGTCTCTGGATCCACCCCTTATGGATGTCTATGGATTGGAGTCTGTGTGTGTGTACATGTGTGTGTGTGTGTGTATGTGTGTGTGTGTGTGTGTGTGTGTGTAGAGGAATTAAATCCACAATGAGCAAGAAGAAAACTTTTGTACCAGGCAGTACTAGTGTTTATGGGGAACTTTCCTTAATAAAGTAATAAGTATAAAGTAGCATAGAATATAAAATAATGTTGGGCTATCATAATATATTTATACAATATCATTATATATCATTATTTTGGGGGGAATGAGGAAGGAAAAGGAGTAGACTTACTTTTATTTACTTCAGAAAATACTTAAATAAGTTTGCAATCTCTGAGCAGACAAAGGCTCAGTGTTGAAATAATGACCCTAATATATGCAAGAAAACTGGGAAACCAGTTTTTTGAGATACATATATACACACACACATATGTATATATACATCTATGAAATATGTCTATAAAATAAATAAACTCCAACAGTCAGCTACATTGTGCTTTTGCACGTATGATTTCATTATTATTGCAGGTCTATAGTCAGAATGATCTTCCTGTGTTAATAGAACCAAGATTTCAGGATGAATAAGTGCCGGAGTAAGAAAAAGAACCTATGTTTTCGATTTTTTTTAGGCCACATTTCCTATGGCCCTTAAATTTTCTCCCGCCACCACTTTTCTTTTATTGCGGAGGTATTTCATTTTTCTATTACTTTCTAACAAATCACCATGAACTTAAAACAACAAACATCTTATTTATTCCTAATTCGGTGAGTCAGATGTTTGAGCTGATCAGCTTGGCTGTTCTCCTGGTCACCCCTGGTGTCTCATGTGGCTGAAGTTATTGGGTGGCTCTGCTGGAGTCGAGGATCTAAGGGGGCCTCAATCCCACGTGTGGGGCCCTGGCGAGGATGATGAGGATTCCTCTGTGTAGTCTCTCACCGTTCAGTAGACCATGCTTCTTTATGTGCCAGTGCTCCACAAGGCAAGAACAGAAGCTGACAGTCTTCTTGAGGCCCAGGTGCTAGAGCCCATAGAAAGTTACTTCTGCCACATGCTGTTGGTAAACAAGTCAAAGACCTTTTCAGACCCAAGACTTGAGGAGATAGATTCCACCTTTTGAAGGGAGAAGTGGCAAAATGGCACCGCCTTTTTTTCCAATCTACTACAGCAAGGATGAATCCAACGCATTTAGAGTATATCCGCTTGCTTTTTTGGAGTGGGGCCTACACTGCCATAATAGAAAGGACCATACACTCAAGAAGGAGAATGTAGAAAATTCTGTCTGGAGAGGCTTGGGAATGGAAACAGAAGTGGGAAGAACTTGGGACAGGAGGAATAAACAGATAGACATATGAAAATTCTTCAAAATTGCAAAATATCAAAACAAGCTGATGCTACTAGTTTAATCTAGTATTCACAGATCTTTTTGCCTCAGATGGTTTGCAAAAATGCCTAAAATTTTCTGTAAAATCATATGTGTAAGCATGTGTCTATAATTCTGGGAAAAGGGAAATGGCTTTATTTGGATTTTTAAAGGTGTTAGGACCATAAAAGAGTGAAGAATCACAGTACTAGAGTTTGGGAAAATTAACTCATATTTCACAAAGGGAATTTTTCTCTTCTTTTCTGTGGCTTCCAGGATTTCCAGGGGATTTGGCAATCATCAAAAAGGTGGAGATCTGAAAATAACATCAGTGCTGGGCAGCCTGTGTTAGTAGGCTAGTTCAGTGCTGTGGGCACAGGATACAATGTCTGACTGGTTGGTTTTCTAGGTGTTGGTAATGTGCATCAGGTTAGAGGTAGGGAGCAGGGATATAGTGTCTGGCTACAATGGTCAATCTCCACTTCTGACAAAGTATGAACCAATGTAAAAGGAGACGTGTTTAAATGATTTTTTATGTAACCTCATCTTTGCATAACTCCAGTGTTGGTTTCCTTCTGCAGGAGAACCATCCTGAGCTGCCCTTGATTCAGTTTAAGCAGAATGAGGTGAATGCTGCCTGGGAGCGTCTCCATGGTCTGGCTCTCCAGAGACGGAAAACCCTGTCTGATGCTGCAGACCTCCAGCGATTCAAACGGTGTGGATCTGGCCACTGCTTTGCAGAAAACTTTAAAATAGCTTCATGTTTGTTATTTGTATTAGCTTTCTTCTACTCTTGTTAGCAATTAGTGGTCAATACTCCAAACCAAAGAGATCATGTGCTGGCCTTTGAGACAGCAAGGGAGGGGGTAGTTAAGTCAATATTGTGAAGATTGGAGCCCAAAGAAATAAAAAAATAGCATTGGTGATTTAGTGATGGAAGCTCTGCAGAGGTAAGGAAAGCAGATTGAGAATTAGATGGTGGTGGAAGGTGGAGTTGGGAAGAAGAAAAGCATTCATAAAGAGCATACCAAGTTATGCAAAGTATCTTTGGAAGATCAACTGTCAGGAGGTCTAGGTTCTTAAAATCTCAATGGAAACAACTATGAAGCAAGCACATCTTATATTACTTTTTATTGGTATGTGGGAACACAAGGTAATTGCTCTTGGGTGACCCATGGTGGTCCTGGCTGTGTGCTCTGTTGCACTGCTTGCTGTGCAATGCCGCCATTTTCTTTGGTTGGAACTCTTGCCAATCTCCAACAGGGATGTGACTGAAGCCATCCAATGGATCAAGGAGAAGGAACCTCTACTCAGCTCTGAGGACTATGGCCAAGACCTTGTTAGCTCTGAGGCACTGTTTCACAGTCACAAGGGACTTGAGAGAAACCTTGCAGTCATGAACGACAAGGTAAGTCACTGTCAGAGGAATGACTGGCCCCTTGAGCTAGAAGAGGCATTTGGGGGTTATCTTGCCTAGAAGCATGCCCCCAGAGGGCCCAATAAAGTCATTCTTTTCAATGAAGGAGAAATTCAGTGTCACTTGAATATACTTCCTTATTTTAATTCATAATTTTTACATGGATACTGGATACTCCTTATTTTTATTTAAATTATTTGTATTTGAATATACATACATGACTTATATCGTATGGCGTTTTTCTAATATATTTCACAATTTAAAAACAAAAAGTGCATACCTCCAAGGATGGTTTCCTAATCTCACTCAATGAAATACCCCATGGCCGGAGAGTCTTTCCTTTCATCTAATCATGCTTTCTTCTGTTGCAGCTGAATCCTCTTTCTTTTTGTTCTTCACTCGGTAGATCAGAAAAGTATTTTCTTCTTTTCCTCTTATAATAAATTCTGAGACTTGCTAAACCCACCTTTAAATTCCCTTTTAAAAGCTGGGAAATCCCAGTTTGTATATCTAGAGTAGTGGGCACAGGCACACTAGAACTTAGAACAACCCTACTTTCTTGAATGATTCCCGTCCTTTACTTCTTCCGCTTCACAACTTTAGCTATGACATAGACAGATTACTACTGAGTGTGCACGGGACAGTCAGCCCACAGAAAGACCCACACTCACTGTGTTTTACATATAGCCCTGTCCCTGTGTACGGTTTCTACGAACTCTCACCTTTTTACTTCTTTTATTCTTCCTTGTGTTTGTTTTTGTTTTTGGTTTTTTTATCCTAATGCTGAACAATAAAATCCCATGATTTGATGAATAATGGTAATGAAATTCCACACCCTAGACAAGATCTGATTATAGTGGATTATGACGAAAGGGGTAATATCATGTGCAAAGTAGCCATATCCATGTTTTGCCCTCATAACCCCGCTACTCAGGAATTGTACTTAAAATGGAGTGGCATTAATGGAATTTTCTTGGCCTCCTTGGCGGAAATGTCTTTCTTTTTTTTTTTTTTTTATTCTTATTTCAGCATATTGTGGGGGTACAAAAGTTTAGGTTACGTATATTTCCCTTGCCCCCCACCCCCACTTAGTAAGAGCTTCAAACATGTCCATCCCCTAGACAGTGTGCATCGCACTCATTACGTATGTATACACCCATCCCCTCCCCCCCCCAAATCTGCCCGACACCCGATCAATGTTAATCCTAAATGTGCTCTTAGGTGATGATCAGTGAAACCAATTTGATGGTGAATACATGTGGTGATTATTGTTCCATTCTTGGGATACTTCACTTAGTAGAATGCATTTCAACTCCACCCAGGAAAATACAAGAGGTGCTATATCACCATTGTTTCTTATAGCTCCATAGTACTCCACGGTATACATATACCACATTTTATTAATCCACTCATGTATTTATGGGCACTTGGGTTGTTTCCACATGTTCACAATTGTGAATTGTGCTGCTATAAACATTGGGGTGCAGGTATCTTTGTCATAGAATGTCTTTTGTCATAGAATGTCTTTTGTTCTTTTGGGTAGATGCCCAATAATGGGATTGCTGGATCAAATGGTAGGTCTACTTGTATCTCTTTAAGGTATCTCCATATTGCTTTCCACAGAGGTTGCACTAGTTTGCAGTCCCACCAGCAGTATAAGAGTGTTCCTGTCTCTCCACATCCATGCCAACATTTGTTGTTATGGGACTTTTTGATAAAGACCATTCGCACTAGAGTTAAGTAGTATCTCATTGTGGTTTTGATTTGCATTTCCCTGATGATTAGAGATGTTGAGCATATTTTTATATTGTTTGTTGGCCATTCTTCTGTCTTCTTTTGAAAAATTTCTGTTCATGTTCTTTGCCCACTTTTTGATAGAGTTGTTTGATTTTTTCTTGTTGATTTTCCTGAGTTCTAAATAGATGCTAGTTATCAGTCCTTTATCGAATGTGTAGCATGCAAAAATTTTTTCCCATTCTGTAGGTTGTCTATTTACTCTCGTGACAGTTTCTTTGGCTGTGCAGAAGCTTTTTAATTTAATTAGGTCCCATTTATTTATTTTTGTTATTGTTGTGATTGCCTTTGGGGTCTTTTTCATAAATTCTTTGCCTAGGCCAATGTCTATAAGAGTCTTTCCCACATTGTCTTCTAGAATTCTAATAGTTTCCTTCCTAAAGTTTAAGTCTGTTATCCACCGTTATTTGAGTTTTGTGAGAGGTGAAAGCTGTGGGTCCTGTTTCAGCCTTCTACATGTGGCTATCCAGTTTTCCCAGCACCATTTGTTGAATAAGGAATCTTTTCCCCCATGTATGTTTTTGTCTGCTTTGTCAAAGATTAGATGACTATATGAGGATGGTTTTATATCTGGATTCTTGATTCTGTACCACTGGTCTGTGTCCCTGCACTTGTGCCAATAGCAAGCTGTTTTAATAACCACAGCCTTGTAGTATAGTTTGAAGTCTGGTAAATTAATACCTCCCATTTTGTTCTTATTGCTTAAAATTGCTTTTGCTAAACGGGGTCTTCTCTGGTTCCATACAAAGCATAAAATTATTTTTTCTGTATCTGTGAAAAATGATGTTGGTAATTTAATAGAGATTGCATTGAATCTGTAGATCACTTTGGGTAGTATAGCCATTTTAAAAATGTTGATTCTTCCGATCCACGAGCATGGTATGGTTTTCCACCTGTTTACATGCTCTGTGATTTCCTTCCTCAGTGTTTCATAGTTCTCCCTGTAGAGGTCTTTTACCTCCTTAGTTAAATGTACTCCTAGGTATTTTGTTTTCTTTGTTGCTATTGTGAAAGGTATTGAGTCTTTGATTTGGTTCTCCAGTTTGTTATTGGCATATATGAATGCCTCTGATTTGTGTGTATTGATTTTGTATCCTGAGACTCTACTGAATTCATTTATCAGTTCCAGGAGTCTCCTGGTTGAATCCTTGGGGTTTTCTAGATATATCATATCATCTGCAAAGAGTGAGAGTTTGATCTCTTCTGTCCCCATTTGGACACCCTTGATTCTGCTCTCTTTCCTGATTGATCTCACAAAGACTTCCAGAATTTTGTTGAATAGCAGTGAGGACAGTGGGCAACTTTGTCTCATTCCAGTTCTAAGTGGGAAGGCTTTCAATTTTTCCCCTTTCAGTATGATGTTGGCTGTGGGTTTGTCATATATGACTTGTATCATTTTTAGGTAGGCCCTGTCTATGCCTATTTTGTTAAGCGTTCTTATCATAAAAGGGTGTTGAATTTTGTCAAATGCTTTTTCTGCTTCTATTGAGAGGATCATCTGGTCTTTGGTTTTGCTTCTATTTATGTGGTGTATCACATTTATAGATTTGCATATGTTGAACCATCCCTGCATCTCTTGAATGAAGCCCACTTGGTTGCAATGGATTATTTTCTTGATAAGCACCTGGATTTGATTTTCTAGGATTTTATTGAGAATTTTTGTATCTTTATTCATGAAGCATATTGGTCTGTATTTTTCTATTTTTGTTGTGTCCTTTTCTGGTTTTGGTATTAGAGTTATGTTGGCTTCATAAAATGTGTTGGGGAGCATTCCATCTTTCTCGATGTTGTGGAATAAATTTTGTAGGATAGGCACCAGTTCTTCTTTGTAGGTTTGGTAAAATTTGGGTGTGAAACCATCTGGTCCAGGGCTTTTCTTTTTGGGAAGTATTTTTTATTGCTGTTTCAATTGCAGTTCTTGATATTGTTCTGTTCAGGAATTTTATTTCTTCCTGGTTGAGCCTAGGGAGGTTGTGTGTTTCTAAAAATTTGTCCGTTTCCCCTACATTTTCTAATTTGTGTGCTTAAAGGTTTTTGTAGAATTCATAGATGATAACTTGTATCTCTGTGGCATCAGTTGTAATTTCTCCTTTCATGTTTCTGATGGATGTTAATAGAGATTTTTCTTTTCTGGTCTTAGTTAGTCTAGCCAAAGGTGTGTCGATTTTGTTTATCTTTTCAAAGAATCAACTTTTTGTTTTATTAATCTTCCGTATGGTTTTTCTGTTGTCCATTTCATTTAGTTCTGGTTTTATCTTATTAATTTCTCTGCTGGGTTTGGGGTTGGTCTTTTCTTCTTTCTTTAGCTCTTTGAGTCTGTTCATTAGGTTGTCTATTTGTAGGTTGTCTATTTGAAAATTTTCTGTCTTTTTGATATAGGTATTTATGGAAATAAATTTTTCTCTCAGGACTGCTTTAGCTGTGTCCCACAGATTTTGATAACTTGTGTCTCCTTTGTCATTTAGTTCAAAGAATATTTTGGTTTCTGTCTTGATTTCCTCATTTATGAAATGATCATTCAGGAGAAGGTTGTTTAGCTTCCACAACTTTGAGTAGAAATGAGAATTTCTGTTAGGGTTGATTTCTACTTTTATTCCATTGTGATCTGAGAAAATGCATGGTATAATTTCTATTTTTTTAAATTTTTTAAGACATGCTTTGTGTCCTAGGATATGGTCAATCTTAGAGAATATCCCATGAGCTGATGAGAAGAACGTATATTCAGTGGATTTTGGATAGAATGTCCTGTAAATGTCAGTCAGGCCCATTTGGTCTAGCGTTCTGTTTAAGTCCATTATTTCTTTGTTTATTTTCTGTTTGGAGGATCTGTCCTGGGCTGTCATTGGGGTGTTGAAGTCTCTGGCTATTATGGTGTTGCTGTTTATCATTTGGTTTAGTTCAAGTAGGGTTTGCTTTATGAATCTGGGTGCACCTAAGTTGGGTGCATACAGATTAAGTATAGTTATGTCTTCTTGTTGAACTGTACCCTTCACCATTATATAGTGACCATCTTTGTCTCTCATTAATTTTGTTGATTTAAAAACTAAGTTATCTGAAATTAAAACTGCCACGCCAGCCTTCTTTTGGCTTCCGTTTGCTTGAAATATCGATACCCACCCCTTTATTTTTCAGTCTAAATGCATCTTTGCAGGTTAGATGAGTTTCCTAGAGACAGCAGATACTTGGCTTGCATTTTTTTATCCATTGGGCCAGCCTGTGTCTCTTGAGTGGGGAGTTCAAGCCATTCGCATTTATTGAGAGAACTGTTAGGTGGGGCAGATTTCTGTCCATCTTGTTGGGTAAAACTTCACTGCTATGTTTTCTCTCTTGAGACATTGTGGTATCTGGCCTTTGATCTTTAGCTTTTGAGTAGTTTTACATTCGTGAGTGTTTCTTGTGCTGGCTCATGTGCAACTGTGTTTAGAGTACTTCTTGGAGAGCTGGTCTTGTCTTGGTGAATTCTCTGAGTTTTTGTTTATCTGAGATTGTCTTAATTTCTCCTTCATAATCAAAACTTAGCTTAGCTGCATACAAGATTCTAGGCTGGGCATTATTCTGTTTCAGAAGAGTGAGGATGGGGCCCCAGTCTCTTCTTGC
>CM052444.1:35552770-35618367 GCA_028533085.1 Varecia variegata
ATATTTTGGTCAGTCTGATGACTACATGACGTGGTGTCTTCCTATTTGCAATGAATCTCCCAGGGGTCCTTTGGGCTTCTTGTACCTGTATATCTAGGTTTTTAGCAAGCCCTGGGAAATTTTCCTCAATTATCTCTTCAAATAGCTTATCCAACCCTTGCGTATTTTCTTCTTCACCCTCAGGAATGCCCATAACTCTCACGTTAGGCTTCTTCACATAATCCCACATTTCTTGTAGACTCTGGTCTTTTCTCTTATTTCTTTGCTCTATCTCTGTGACTGACTTATTTAATTGGAAGGTGCTATCTTCGATCTCTGAGATTCTTTCTTCTGTTTGATCTACCCTGCTCTTGAGGCTTTCCACTGTGTTTTGTAGTTCCCTGAATAAATTCTTCATTTCCAGGAGTTTGGTTTGATTTTTCTTTAATATTTTGATTTCTTTAGTGAATTTTTCTTCCAAGTCCTGGATTTTTTTTTTTTTGTGGTTTCTTTGTGTTGGTTATCCATTTTTTCTTGCATATCATTCAGTTCTTTTATGATCTATGTTTGAAATTCCTCTTCTGTCATTTTGGTGTTCTGAGTTTGGTTAATGTCCATTGCTAGAGAACTGGTGTTTCTCTTTGGGGATGTGCTTTCCATTTGATTCTTCATACTTCCGGAGTTCTTTCGCTGATTCCTTCCCATCTGGAACAGATACTGCTTCTTGCCTTTAGATTTTCGTTTGGGTGATGATACACACTGTTTAGTCTCTGAGTCACTAGGTGGTGTTTGTGGGTGAGATTTGACCACACCCTATACCATGAGTCAGTATATGCAGTAAAAGGGTGTGCAGAATGACCTCCCTGTCAGTAGGTGGCGCTTGCTGGGAGGAGCAGGCTTCAGTAATTTTTTTGGTCCTGTAACTAGCTCTCCTTCCTCTGGAGAGGTACCCTAGTGCTTCACTTGGTGGGTGGGGCCCTGGGACTTCCAGGTGTGTCCTTATTCTGCACCTCAATGGGGGTAGGTCAGGGAGTGAGTCTGGGCAGAGCTGGGTTGGGTGAGCCTGCCCTCAAACTCCACAAATGCTGTTAGCTGGGGTCAAAGGTCTGTTCTTGGCCTCTGGGCAAAGCTGCTAGGGAGGGGCTGGAATGGCCCCACTCAGCTGAAAAGTCTACATTTGGTGGGTAGAGGGGCTGTCTGAGACCTACAGTCTAGAGCAGGCCTCACTCCTTTCCACCCTCCCCTATTCCACAGCTTCTCCAGGGCCTCTGTCAGCAGGCAGGATCTCAAGCCAGTGGATCTACCCTGGCTGTCATGCAGGCCAGGAGGTTCCTTGCCCAAGATCGCAGACCGGGCTGGGCGCACAGCTTTCCCGTGAGAGGAGGGTTGCCCCTCAGGCACGCTGATCTGCCCCTGAAGGCACACACACTCAGTAGGGGTCATTCACAAATAACCCCTCTGTGCCCCAGGGCAATGAGATTGAGGCCTGGGTGTACGGGATCTGGTCTGCAGGCCTGTCCCCTGGGCCCTGGAGATCATTCCCTGACCCTTCCAGGGAGAGGAGTGCTGGTCTCAAGTCACCCACAGGGTGCCCAGGCTGGATTGGTGTCTCTCTGCCTCAGGATTTGCCCCGCTCTCCTGGAGTCACCAGGCAAGCAGCACCTGGGGGAGTGGGTGGGTAGGGAGCTCACAATCTGAGTACCCCTCAGTCTGCTGTAAGTCCCTGAAAGGAGAGGTCCCATTCCCCACAGATGCCTCCGGGTGGTGGCAAAATTGTCTCTCTCGGCAGTTGCCAGTAGAGAAAGGGGGAGGGGAGAATGAAGCAATATGGTGCCTCGGGTCTGCGGACCGGGAGGTGCCCTGAGGGAGATTGGGAGCCTGGTGCCCTGTCCGCAAGAGGCTCACGGCTCACTGGCAGTGGCCGTCTCTGGGCTGGTGTGGGCAGGTCTCTCCACTCAGGAGCCCACCTGCAGTCCAAAATGCAAGGGAGGGGAAATGTAGCTGCTCCACCTACCCTTGTTGCTGGTCTCCAAGCCTCTTGGGGGCCTTTCTCCTTCCAGGTCTTCTCCGCAGCCTCTTCGTGTGGAGTCTCCTGTAGTTTCAGGCACTCTTGCCTTCCGACCCTCGTCTGATCTATGTTCGTCTGCCTGACTATTTTTTTCACTTTCTTCTAAAATCTGTCTTTCTTGCAGAGACACTCTGGCTGGCGGTTTTTCTCGTCCGCCATCTTCCGTCTCTGGAAATGTCTTTCTAACTCCCACAATAATAATTAGGGAAATGGTATAGCGGTGGTGAAGGAGCAACTGAGGTGAAAACCTTGCTCTGACACTTAATAGTTGAATAACTTTGAACCAATAAATACTTTACCTTTTAGTTTTCACATAAAAGGGGAATAAGAATAATTTCTACCTCATAATATTATTAAAGGAAGAATATAAAATGAGAAAATGCATGGAAAGTGCTTAGCACAATGAGAGATAAAAAGTACTCAGTTAATTGTAATTGTTGATATAGTGTGTTAGTGTCATAATATATCAGTATAAATATATTTATAAATTATCATTACTCATAGGATTGCTTTGCTATACTTCTTTCACAAATCTCTGCCAAGAGGAGTCAGAGTCCTCGGATTTCCTACTAGGTTTCTTTTTCATCCCAAAGGTGAAGGAGTTATGTGCCAAAGCAGACAAGCTCATGCTTTCCCATCCTTCAGATGCACCTCAGATCCAGCAGATGAAAGAAGATTTGGTCTCCAACTGGGAGCACATTCGCGCCTTGGCTACCAGCAGATACGCAAAACTGCAGGCTTCTTATTGGTGGGAAATTCCTCCTCTCTGTGGCTCTGCCTATCTCTACAGGACACAGATATAATATCAAAAGCAGAACTAAGTGTGAAAGGAGTGAAACAGTGAGGGAATCAGCTCCACTGCCTGCTCAGTAGAGGCAAAAGATCCAATTTACCAAAGGAAGTTTTTGTGAACTGGTATAATATAGTAGTCCCCATTTATCCATGGTTTCAATTACCCAAGGTCAACTGCAGTCTGAAAATACTAAATGGAAAATTTCAGAAGTAAACAATTCGTAAGTTTTAAATTGTGCACCATTTTAAGTAGTATGGTGAAATCACTTGCTGTTCCGTTGCCTCCCACCCGGGACGTGAATCATTCCCTTGTCCAGCCCATTAGTCAGTCACTTAGTAGCTATCTAAGTTATCAGATCAACTGTTGCACAGTGCTTCTGTTCAAGTAATCCTTACTTTACTTAATTGTTCTATTTTATTATTGGTTATTGTTGTTAATCTCTTACTGTGTCTAAATTATGTCAGACTTTATCATACGTATGTAGGGATAGTATATAAAAGATAGGGTTCAGTACTATCCTGAGTGTCAGGCTTGCACTGGGGGGGGTTGGAACGTTTTCCCCGCGGATAAGGGGGTACTGCTGTACTCAGCATCATGCCTCCACTCACCCCCATCCCGCTGTCTTCCCATTTGTATAGTCGTGGGATGCTATGGAGGGATTCATAACGCTGGAAAAGCAGCTGAAGAAACATTTCAAAATCCTGCTTCTAGCTAAGGAGCTGAAATAAATTTTCAAGCTGAAGAGCATCAAAATAACTCCAGTATTATTTCCTGAATGTGGGTTAAAAGCTTACAAAAAACCCTGATAACCAGGCATCATTTCAGGAGTTAATTCTTATGCTTAGTCTTTCAATAACCAGAAGATAGTATTTATCTTATTGTTATGATTTAAAACCAAATGATGAGCATTTAATTTTTTGGAATAGGTAACTATTTTTGCAGTTTTTATTTTTTATTAATAGAGTTAAAGGAGAGCTAAGATACATGAGGAATCTTAACCCTAATTGTAGTCCCCTGTTACCATAGGGTGCTTCCTGTTATTTATATGTCATGCATTAATTTATTGCTGCATTACAAGTAATTTATTCCATTTCAAACACCTATGGAGTAGGTGTGACCTTGTAGTGATGGAGAGGTAATGCCCACATGTCACATCACACAATGACACACCTACCCTAGGAATATACAACCTGGAGTGAAGGACTGACAACCTGCACCACTAGAGGAACTAGACCTACAGTCCCCAACCCCCGGGCTGCCCACCAGTACAAGTCCATGGCCTACTAAGAACTGTGCCGCACAGCAGGAGGTGAGCAGTGGGCAAGCAAAGCATCATCTGTATTTACAGTCACTCCCTATCGCTCACATCACGCCTGAGTTCTGCCTCCTGTCAGCTCAGCAGCAGCATTAGATTCTCATAGGAGTGCGAACCCTACTGCAAACTGCGCATGAGAGGGATCTAGGTTGCACACTCCTTATAAGAATCTAATGCCTGATGATCTGAGGTGGAGCTGAGGCGGTGATGCAAGTCCTGGGGAGCGCTGCAAATGCAGATTAGGATTAACAGAGAGATTTGACTGCACAGAGACCATAATAAATCAATTGCTTGCAGACTCATATCAAAACCCTATCAGTGAGTGGCAAGTGGCAATGTAATAATAATAGAAATAAACTGTACAATAAATGTATTACACTTGAATCATTCTGAAACCATCACCCCCACCAGTCCATGGAAAAATTGTTTTCCATAAAACCAATCCCTGGTGCCAAAATGGTCAAGGGCAGCTTAACTAGACTGTAAGTAACAGGAAGTACATCAGGGAAGAAGAGGGCTAGGATTAGAGTGAGGAGGACCTCACACATCTTAGCTCAATCCAACCCTAACTCTTTGTTCAGAGTTCTTTCACATCAGGTTTCTCCTTCCTGTCCTTTACCTCACCTTTCCCACAGGTACCAGCGGTTCTTGTCTGACTATGATGAGCTCTCAGGCTGGATGAAGGAGAAGACCGCTCTGATCAATGCTGATGAGCTGCCAACTGATGTGGCCGGTGGGGAAGTCCTGCTGGACAGGCATCAGCAGCATAAGGTAGAAAGCAAAGGCCTCCCCAGCAGGAGGAGGGGGCAGGTGATTTGGTTCAATACCAGGAATCCCAGAAAGCCTCTTGATGCATTTTGAGACATCGTGTCTTGTGGCCACAGCATGAGATTGACTCCTATGATGACCGATTTCAATCTGCTGATGAGACTGGTCAATCCCTCCTGGATGCCAATCATGATGCTTCTGATGAAGTTCGGAAGAAGGTAATCTAGTTTAACAGAGTTTGTGAAATTTTGATGGCATATTTAGCCCTTACTTAATCTCATAATAATATGATAATCTCTGAATGGGAGCAGTATAGAAGTCATCTAAACATGTTAATAATATGGACCCAAGTTTTATGCTGCTCCCTTTCACATTCAGTCATCCATCATTATCTATGGGGGATTGGTTCAAAGACCTCCCTGGGATGCCAAAACCCACTGATGCTTAAGTCCCTGATATAAAATAGTGTAATATTTGCATATAACCTCTGTACATCCTCCCATGTGCTTTAAATCATCTCTGTATTTGTAATATCTAATACAATGTGAATGCTGTGTAAATAATTGTTATACTGCATTGTTTAGGGAATAATTACAAGAAAAGAAAATTCTTTACATGTTTATACAAATGCATTTTTTCCCATATATTTTCTATCTGTAGTCAGTTGAATCCACAGATGTGGGACCCACAGATATGGAGGGCTAACTACGCTGTTTTAGTTACATTGAATCACTTGAAATTTTCAAAACACAGTGTCTGCTTCCTCACATCTGAGTTTTTATGTTATCAAGCCTCTGACTTCTACCTAATATGAAACATCCATACCATTTTGCCTTTTGACATATGCTGTTTTGTCACCTTTCCATGTTCATCTCTAGACTGTAAATTCCATAAGGACTGCACCTATTTCATCTGTGGATTCCCAGTGCTTAGCACAGTGCTGGGAACATGGCTGGCACCTGCACCTTTTCTTCTTTCCTCTATACAATCTCAAATTAAGCTGATTTTTCTATATCTGTGTTTTTCAAATTTACATTAAGTAATGGGAAAACTTTAAGTACTCACAACTCTACTGGATGAAGACAACAGGTTTGCCATCATCAACCTCCTGGATCACAGGGCCTCACTCCAGCCCCCTGACCCAGAGAGATTTTGCTCCAGTCACAAAGTCTAGGAACTCCTTGGGATAATAGTAACAACAAGATGTGCAGAGGCCTTTTTGCTTCTCACTAGATGCCAGGCACAGCCTCCAGCACTATGCAATGAGTGAGGTTGGGATAGCTAGGTTTTGAATTCTCCCAGAACTCTGTGGGGATATTGTAATATAGATTTTTATTAGTAACAAGTTTCTGCCAGAGGAATAGTAGAACCCTAAGTCCTTGAAAACTTACCTGTTACCTGTGATTCTCAGATTTTGTGCTGCTCCTTTGATGGAGTTAACACAGAAGCAGCTATAGTAAATTGGAATTTCTTGGGCAGATGCTTGACCAGAAACAAAGGCTTTTTTTATGGATTTGAGAATGTCTCTTTTCTCTTTCCTTGGTGGTTCTAATTTTTCTTTTAGAATAAAATGCAAACTTCTCAGTCTGACATTTTAAGTGCTCTATGAATTTCATCAAATGCCCACCCTTTTTTAGATGCTGCACTTTTCTCTAGAGCTCATGGTACAATCTAACAATTACTTGGAGTTCCTATAATAGCATTTTCTCATGGGGTCATGTCCTCCTACAATCCTTCTACCTGCTCCCAGCCCTTGGTACCTGCTATCTGGTACAATAGTTCCTATGCTTTTCCGTACTTCTACTCCCTGGTTCTTCCTACCAGAATTAGTCTTTTCTTGGTTCTTTATACATATTAAGTGTATTGTACTTCTCTCATGGCATTTTTTCCTAGGTAAAATCATTTATTTGCTTAGATGTTGAAACCTTAAGAGAAAAGCCTATTTAGTATTCATTTTTGTATCCTTCAAATGGATTTGCATTTATTAGATGCTCAATAAATGTAGAATAACATAAATGATCTTCCTAATATACTGTCTTCTCCATTCCAAAGATGGAAATACTTGCCAACAACTGGGCTGCCCTGCTGGAACTGTGGGACAAGCGTCAGCATCAGTACGAGCAGTGCTTGAACTTGCACCTTTTCTACAGAGACAGCGAGCAAGTGGACAGTTGGATGAGTAGACAAGAGGTAGTGGGAGGGGTCCAATCAACCTCTAGAAGTCAATTCTTCCACCCCTCACTTACTAGCATGACTACTATGAGCACCCTCATACCACTTCTGTGGGCCAAAACTTGTCCTGGGAACTAGAGAATTATACAAAGAAGAAAAGATAGGCCCTTTCTATAAGGCTAGTACTACAATTCCCTCATGAACAAATGCATATAAAAATACTTAAATACATAGCAGAGAGGCTTTAACCATAACTGAGCATAAAGCAAAATGAACATCAAATTTATAAGGGCTTAAGAAGAGAAAAATGTGACTAGATTGGGGAATTCCCTGTGGATAGACCCAGAAATATAGGTAAGAAAATGGCATAAAAGCTTCGGGAAGGAGGCTTGAAGCTCCTACTGTTTGAGGTCTGTCTCTATCTACTGTCTTAATTTGTGCTAATTCCTGCCTTGTTCTCCAACCATCTCCTCTCTCCCTCATTACTTTGTCCTTGTGTCAGAGATATTCCATGAGGAATGATTCTCACTAATGAGGCACAGCTGGGGTGTGCCTTTCTGTCTTCTATAGGCCTTCCTGGAAAACGAAGATCTGGGAAACTCGCTCGGCAGCGTGGAAGCCCTTCTTCAGAAGCATGATGACTTTGAGGAAGCCTTTACTGCCCAAGAAGAGAAGATTACAGTAAGAAATGGGCTGTAATTTGGGCATTGTCTTCCTGTTTGTATACATCATCTCAGACAATACTTGTCCCTAAACAGAATCATTCCTGTGTACAACAAAAAAGAAGGAAAGGGAAAAAAAAAAAAAAGAATGAGGATTATTCTTAATCAAGTTATATCCTTGTTTTATTGTTAGTAGTATTTATTTATTTTTAAACTCTTTGATTTAATTTTATAAACATACAAAATGTTGATATAGCATTAAAGCCAAACTTCATACTTATCTTTAAAAGAAAAAAAAGTTAAAATACCCAGAAAAAGAATCACACCCATTTTTTATCAACATACTTCTTGGTCTACAAAGCATATTTGGAAAGGTTTTCAAGATGGTATGTCATTTTATTTCTTTCTGATGAAGTGCATGATTGTTGTTTTATTGTTTTTTTCCTCTCTAGTAATATCTTAATATAGTTTTCTCTTCTCTAGTAATATCTAGATATCTAAGTAATATTTACTCTTTTCCTTCATAGCATATTTTTCCTTAATAGTATATCTTCATCTTTGTGTTTCTCATCTAAGCTACTATAGAGTTTTCCTGTGAACCTTAATTAAAGTGTCCAGAAGACTTGTCAATATATAAGCAGGATTCAAAGGAGTGTGAGGAAGACGTCATGGGTCCAATATATTGTATGTCTTTGGCCGTCTCCTAGGATGGTGCTGTCTTCAACTCCCCGTTCCCACATGTACAAACATACCACCTCCACTCGCAGCAACAACAATCAAATTCCAAGTCTTCTTTGTTAATCTCCAATCAATTTGGAGCTTAATGTGGTCCATTATTAATCCATGTACATGTTCTTTCTGTTGATTCTCATTGGAGAAAGGCTAACACTGTAAAATAATTTATTCTGTGTAAAGTGCTATCATTTATTTTAGGTCATTTTCCCACTTTCCTAAAGCTCTAGCAATTTGGGAGATTATGTATAAATGCAGATAAAAAATTTGCCTCTATAATTTCTGATTCCTCTCCCCATGTAGCTGGAGGTATAAATATAGATGTAGATACAGATACGTATCCTAGAAGAATAGATGGATAGATAATTAGATGGATATATAGACTTGTACCACTGGACATGACTGTATCATTAATAGTGTTTCCTCTTGATATTTAAGCACAGGTCAAATATTTACCTTGTAGGGACATATGAATTCTTTTACTGTATCCTGGATATATATCATGGCACATAAAAAGTAATCGATATGCCTAAGGTATATATTTTGAAATATAATTTATAACAGAAATCTCAGTGAGGACCTAGATCTTCTGGCCTTTCCAATTTGTTCTCTTCCAATGTTGTTATGCTTCATCTTTAAACAGCTATTCAAACTGACCCAGAGGGAAAACCATTCTATTTTTTTTTTTTCAGACATTAGACAAGACTGCAACCAAATTGATTGACAATGACCATTATGATTCAAAAAACATTGCTGCTATTCGTGACGGGGTATGTCCAAGGGCCCAGAGCTTCTGTCTTTCTGTGCACTGGGGTCAGGGAAACTCTTGAGGGCATGATGACCAGGGTGGAAGTTGAATCTCATGTACTCATGTTTGGTTTTGCTGACAGTGAGTTTGCTCATGGTTTTCGCAGCTGTTGGCCCGGCGGGATGCCCTACGGGAAAGGGCTGCCACTCGACGGAGATTGCTGGAGGATTCATTGCTTTTGCAACAACTGTATCAGGATTCAGATGACCTGAAGAACTGGATCAACAAAAAGAAAAAGTTGGCAGATGATGAAGATTACAAGGTAGGTAGGGGTTTCAGGCCCTGGATATACTTAGAGGAGTTTCATAGAATTACGATATTGGAGCCAAATGGATTTCAGTGTTCAGCTGGTGATCCACATTTTATAGATGAGGAAACAGAGGCTCAGAAAAGGGCAGCGACTCCCCTAGGACTATATATCCAGTTACAAATCAAGAATCTATATTCTGGTTTTCCTATACCCTGCTGTTCCTCACCCCTTTCCTCTGGCACAGCTTCCAGTGATCCTTAACAGAGAGGAGGAAGGAGAGGGATGATCCTTATTAGCAGCTGTTGCCCCTTTATCGGCTCTTCTGCTCCCCCTGAACTCCTGTAGTAGAAAAATATTGTGTCTAATCCCAGAAATACATTCAAAGTTTTTGAAAGCAACTCGAAACTCAAAAATATCCTAAAAGTTTGATATGATACAGACATATAATTTTGTGGCTGAAAGGGAACAATTCCTTATTTTATAGATGAGGGAACCAGGCTCTGAGTTGATAAGTAAATTGCCCAAAACCATCCAGTTATTTAGAAGGTAGTTTAACATAAAGGTTAGAAGCACAAACTCTGGAAAAGGTGAACCTGGGCATAAATTCTTACTTTAGTTTGTGTGACTATGGGAATTCCTGAATTATCTTTAAGCCATAGATTTCTCTTTTTTGAAGTTGTACTAAACACATATTTTGCACTCAAAAATGTTACATAATGTAACATTTTACATAATGTAAACTATTATGCACACACATGTATACTCACAAACCTTAACATTTGCCATTAGGGCTAGAATTACTCTCTTGTTTTCTAGGCCAGTGTTTCTTGAAACTGTTTACTTTTCCAGATATCATTTAGTCTTAAGTGTGTACTCACAATCCCTTTGTTCTTATATCTTGATAGATCTACGAACATTTATCTGTACCTTTCATTCTGTGAAACTGGATTGTACGTGTTTGCATTCTCTAGAGGAATTATGGCTCCAGTGTATGTTGAATAAACAGATCTCTCTATGGGGCTAATAGGTGGATGATCCATGTACTAGGAAACGGATGGAAAATAATCCTCACCTTCCATGACAGCTCCAACTGAGTGTTAATGCTTGCATGAGGTGTCATATTCAAAATGATCTTCAGGTAGTATCTGGGTTCAGTGGAAATAAATGCTGGATTGGTTAGCCACATCTGCCACATGCAGAAGGAGAGATGGGTCATGTGAGTTTTCCAAGCACTGGATTAGGGCAGTTCTCCCTTGTATCCTCTTCTTAGTACAATGAGATTTATAGGGAGAAGTAACCGCCATCCTTAAAATTTCTGCCCTTCATTCTTCAAGTAATGTTTTCTCCCTCCTCTCCCATCTTGTCTTAGGACACACAGAACTTGAAGAGCCGGGTTCAAAAGCAGCAAGTCTTTGAAGAGGAACTGGCAGCTAATGAGATCCTACTCAATAACCTAGAGAAAACCGGCCAGGAGATGATTGAGGATGGTCACTACGCCTCTGACAATGTGGCCGCTCGTCTGAGTGAAGTTGTCAGCCTCTGGAAGGAGCTGTTGGAGGCTACAGCACAGAAAGGTAAGAAGCACAGGTCTTGGTGAAAGGCCAGTTCCTAAATTCTGAAACCTGCTACATTCATCTTTCCCACCATGAATTTATCTGGTGACCTCTATGAGAAGGGATGCTGCTCATTTGCTTCCCTGTGTCTTCCTTTTGATGAGAAAGAAGTTTTTAAAATCCATCCTAAACTTATCACACTGTATCTTAACACAATTTTATGTTTTCTTCATGTATGTAGAGTTTTCTTTTTTTTCTGGATGAAATGACTTTTGTTTTTTTTTGCTTTTCTAATATTATTATTTTCTTTCCCTTAAAGATCTATTCATGAACTATAAATTCAGTATTGGCTGTGTACCTAAATCTAGTGCACATATTTAGGTTCCATAAACTAGACAAGATACTATGGCCCAGGAGATTAAATTAGACATTCAAAGATTGTTGGTGTCCCATGTGATGATCCTATAATATTTTATTCTTATAGATCTTGATCACTTGTTGCCTTTTTAACTAACCTATCTGAAAGTGTTCAGGCTCTGCTGTAAGATTGAAAAAAATTCCCACATGTCTTCTTGAATAGTCTCTATTTGTATTTTATGATCCATGTACTAGGAAAGGGATGGAAAATAATTCTCACCTTTCATGACAGCTCCAACTGAGTGTTAATGCTTGCATGGAGTGTCATATTCCTCCATACACCTCTTACTTTGGAAAATTGACCAACTGTCAGCAATTAACACAGATAATGAGTTTTCTGTCAGTGCATCCCTTATTATGGACATCAACCTAGAAACATGACTCTGCCCTGGTTACAAAGAGATATGTCATACTTATGTTTTTGGATGTCATTCTGATTTTTGGTTTAGGATAACAAAAATCCCACTTGGCTACAACAATAAGATGGCATGACTGCTCCCTATTGGGAGACATAGTAATTTCTTTGCAGAATGAAAATAATTGCTATCAGGTCACGTTTAAAGAATTTAGCTGAACAGAGTATGAGTGATAAATTTTCTGGAAAAGAAAACTGTGGGGCATGGTTTGTGAAGAAGAACAGGCACTGTGAGGGAGCATATTGAAGTTTTGTGAAAGACATTTATTAAAAGAAACTTCCAAATATCAGACTGAACCAACATCATGTATTATGCTTCTCTTAAAAAGCAGGGTGTTCAGTTTTGAATTTCTTTGAAAAAGAGGTCTGAATAGAGAGTAACAAATAATGTATGAAAATACCAAAGCTGGTTAAGTATCTGACACAGCAGAACTATACCTCACCAGGGAAAATAACTTATTATTTATTTCACTTTCAGAATACCACTAAATTCAAAAACAATTCTATTATCAAAATTCTACAAATTTAAATGGACTTCTTTTCTTTGGAATATCAAAATATTATATTGCTTTCTAAATTGAGGGAAAATGTATTATAGTGCAGACAGGAGCAGTTATGATACTTAATGTCTTATAGCAATTGTCTTCTCCCAGGGACCCAGCTACATGAAGCTAACAAGCAGCTGCAATTTGAAAACAATGCAGAAGACCTGGAGCGCTGGCTGGAGGAGGTGGAGTGGCAGGTCACCTCAGAAGATTATGGGAAAGGCCTGGCCGACGTGCAGAACAGACTAAGGAAACACGGCCTCCTGGAGTCGGCTGTGGCTGCTCACCAGGTTTGCTGTTAGCTCTTTGGCCAATAGTAGGCAATTGGTGCATACATTCTGAGCACACCCATGATAAGTAATTATTATCATTATTAAGAGAGCAAAGAACCAAAGGTAAAAATTTAAAATTTTTAGTTGGCCAACTACCTCATCCCAGGATCTCCTCCAATCCAACCAGGACACCTGAGTGCCCCGTGTCTCTTGTCAGAACCCTGTGGCTGATGTAAGACTTTATGGACTCTCCTAAACCTAACACTCTTCTCTCAGTCCAGAAATCTGAGTTTTATGTATAACCTTATCGCTTATTAGTTAGATGATTTTTGATAGGTCATTTCACCTTCCTGTGCCTCAGTATCCTCACTTGCAAAATAAGGGTTTGAGATAAAATTGCCTTTTCATGTTCTGATATTCTGTGACTCAAAGTTTGAAAATATTTTTAATCTTACCATTTTTTTTTCAGTTCAGAAAATTGAAACCCACCAAAGTAAAGTGCCTTTCCCAAGGTCACAAAGAAAATTAACAACATGGCCAGGACTATGATACAGATGTCTAAGCTCCTAGTTTCAGGAATATTTCCCCCAACATCCCACTAGACTGATATTTAAAATAAATTTATCCAATAAGTTTCTAGATCATGAATACTGTATGATAAGTTTTGGAAGAATTCAGTGGAAATCCACTCCCAGTGACTCAATTTCTCATCCCAGGAATGCTAGCTTTTATTTAAAAATGATTCTGCTGTTCCCTCAAAGGTTTCATTAATCTGTCTTGTTAAAATACACTTTTATATTGTCTGCTGTTTGGTCATTCTGAGTTACATGGCAAAGACACAATGATCTATAGAAAACAGGAAAAAAAAGTCATTTGTATGACTTTAGGGATAGCTCCATTGGGCTTTAAATAAAGTAAAAGGCTGCAGGTAGAAAATTCATACAAAGACAGCTTTGAGATCTAAGTGGATGAACCGAGTTTCAAAGGATGGAAAGATAAAATTTGTTTACTTTTTTATTTAAAAGTAAAAAAAAAAAGGACATTTTTAAGAAGATCAACCATGTATGTAATCAATTAAGAAATAGAAGAATAGGAGTGTGTGGCTTCATTTGGGAAAGTTAGGGCAGCTGATCACCAGGAACTGGTTCTCCCAGTGGGAGCAGAGGCTAAGATAGGATGCTTGCAAAGGAAATTTTAGATACAGAATGTTAAAGTTGGAAAAGATCTTCAATATCCTCTAGCCCAAAGTATTCATTAAATAGATGAGGAAACTAAGAACAGAACAGGTAAAAGAACTTTCTCAGGATCAAATGGCAACGGACTGGCAGCCAAGAAAAAAAGCCAGGTCTACTATCTCCCTCGCCTGTGGCACCTGGCACTACATTAGAGGTTTTCAGAGAGTACAGTGGATCCACAATGATAATGATAATGACTGTGTTTGAAAATCACTCTATTATGCTTTCCAGTGTCCTCAGAAATGAGAACAGATGGCTACTGAGAGATTTTAATTTTAATTCTTTACAGATTCTTTAATTTTTTTATGAAGTGAGTATATGTTTTAAGAAGCTATTGATAGTCAATTTTTTTTTTCCAAAGTGAGAAGGGATAGATCAAACTCTTTATAGATGGAGCACTGGATGGGAAGCTAGAACAAGTTAAACCAATGCCTAATGTTCCTACACTTCCTGAATAACTTTTCTTATTTACCAACCCCCACTCACCCCCCCCCCAAAAAAAACCATAAACAAGTAAAACAGGCAGACAGACAAAAATTGGGGTGTTGTGTTTCTGCCAG
Source organism: Varecia variegata (assembly GCA_028533085.1). Taxonomy (NCBI): domain Eukaryota; kingdom Metazoa; phylum Chordata; class Mammalia; order Primates; family Lemuridae; genus Varecia; species Varecia variegata. The sequence goes on from CM052444.1 coordinate 35,567,315, forward strand.
GCCAGCTATAGTTGACCTCACTAATAAAAATGGAATGTATCTCTTATAACTATTTTACCACATTGGCATGCAACAAAAATTTTATTTATAGGAAGATCCAGCAGAATCCTATTTCTGAATCCCTTCTTTCTCAGATATGGCCCAAGTGGGGATAACTAGGTAGTGGCCAAGGCAATGTCTTCACATCTCTCTTTCCGAGGTTCTGAACTTGTTTTTTGTAACATCACGTTTCATTTCATAGATATTGTTCCTGCTATGCAACAATCGTAAGCCTGAGGAGTTTCCATTTGTTTATAGTTTTAGCTCATTCTAAACAGAGAGAAAGAATATGGACGGGGAACTGAGATAGGAAAAGGCTCCTTCTTTTTTCCTTGGGGCCTAAATTTATCAACACTGCCATTTAAAGCTCTGCAGTTCTGATTTTTCTAATTTCCTTGAATCATTCTATAAATATTTTGTCCTTTCTAAAATGTGTTTTGAGAACTACTTTGCTATAAACTGTCCTCAGTTTAATGAGCAGTCCTCATTGTAGCCACCCCTCCCACTCCGTTGTGTTGACCTAGACAGAGGTCCAGTGCATATGGGAGCTGATTCTCCCATGCCCCCGTCCCTCCACCCCAAACTGCGATCACTTCCCACTCAATCATGTAATTTCCTGACACCCATTCTATTTCTCCCTCAGGATCAGGTGGACACCCTCACAGAACTGGCTGCATATTTTGAAAAAACAGGCCATCCTGATTCTGGGAACATAAGGGCAAGGCAGGAGTCCTTGGTGTCCCGGTTTGAAGCTCTGAAAGAGCCACTGGCCACTCGAAAGAAGAAGCTCATTGACCTACTCCATCTGCAGCAGATCTGTAGAGACACAGAGGATGAGGAGGCCTGGATCCAAGAGACTGAACCCTCAGCAGCTTCAACCTACCTTGGTTAGTACAGCCTGAGCAGGCTGAGCCATAAGGAGACACCAAGGTCTGCAGATTGTTTGAGATCTGGGATACAGTAGTGAGGGGGTGGAAAGTTTTCTCTCAGCTCTTCCCCATCAGACTCATGAAAATTTTGTCCAGTTTTCCATAAAAATATTTTTAAAAAATACTAAAAAATTCACCTCCTAAAACTAGACATGAACAATGCCATGAATTTAGGACCTCTGGGAAGAGCTAGAGTGTTCAGCTTTTTGCTGCTTGCTCTGAAACTGAAGTTACTGTGAAGGTTCTTGGATGAGCAGACATGGCTGATGTTTGAGACACTAAGTGTTTCCATCTAGGTTGTTGGTAGCTGCCTTTTATAAACTATATGAGCTATTTGTTACAAGGATAAAAGGAGTGAAGTAGCAAAGTATAATATATCTTTTCCTTTGAAAGGTAATAGTTCACCAGTGTCAGTGCCAAGACATTTACACTGAAGTACAGATAAAAGCCCACAGAAATGCAGTGCAACTTTGTGCATGTGTTTGGGAGCATCAGAGGGGCTGGACAATGAGGGAAATGACAAGGTTAGTCTGGAAAAACTTCATAGAAGAGAGAAGCCTGATGCTTATGGGAAAGATTCAGAGAGTTTCTGGAGAGGTATTTTGAATGGGAAATATTGGGAAAGAAAGTTTGGAGGGGAGCAAGGTAAAGCGTGGTTAGGAGACAGGGAAGAGGAAGCAGACAGCAGGAACTGGGAATCTTATAAGATGGAGGAAATCCACGGCAGGTGGCATTTTTGTGTGCTTGTTAAAGCCATGCAGTAAGTGAAGTACTTTTATAAGCTATTTCTAATCATTACAAATAAATCTTCAAACTGGTAATGTTGTGCCTTTTTCACAGTGAGAAAACTTACATTTAGGGGATTTAATAACTTTCTGAAATATATAGAAATTAACAAGTGGAAAATCCTGCTTTGTATACCAAAATATACCAAAAGAAAATTGGTTGCATAATATTGGACATTTTAGCTAAGAATTTACTTACCTTTCTACCTACCTTCCAACAAAAATAGTGATTTCTCCATTATCTTTTGTATGATAATGAATTGAAATCTCTTAGTACAAGAGGCAAGGGTAGTAACAAAGACAAGTACAGTTAACTCAGACAGAAGTTATACATTTAAGTACACCCAATGAATGATTAGAACTTTACTAGGAAGAACCCTTAGATCCAAGAGTTCCAAAAAAGTGGGGCACACTACTTCCATACACCAGGATAATCTCAAACCTTGAAATTTCCTTTGTCTGTAGGCAAGGACCTGATTGCCTCCAAGAATCTTCTCAACAGGCATGAGGTCATTCTGGCAGACATCAACAACCACGAGCCACGCATTCAAGCAATAACAGAGAGGGGAAACAAAATGGTAGAGGAAGGTACGTATGATTCAGATCGAGTTTGTCAAAAATCACTCAGCCAGACCTCTGGGAGGAAGTTCGTACAATCTTAGGGTTTCAAGGGAATTTAAAAATAACTGATTCATTTTCCCACCCAATTCTCTTTGGGCATTTCTGATAGATGAGTATAGAGCTTTGTTTGTATATTCCAATAATAGGAATCATCCAATCTCATGAGCCAGTATTCCATATTTCATAAACCCAAAATTATTAAAATAAAATGTTTTACCCTAATCATCAATATGCTTCTCTGTAGAAGTTACAGAATTCAGAGTCTAAGTTCCAAAGCCCTGCAAAACAGACCAGGTCCCTTTCTCACGTGGAAGCCTCCAGGTCTGTGAAGATAGATCTAAGGATTGCAGTGTCTTATTATGTATACAGTAAACAGTGCCATTACTTTACATTTCTCACTTTATGTAGTTTCAATGACTCTCTTCATTCCTAGTCTTCCCTATTCAGAAATCCCTACTGTTTAAATATGATGTTTAGAACTGCATGTCATAGGCCAGGTGTGGTACAAGCAATGCAGATTACATAAGGATTTTCCCTCTGTTGATTGACGATAAACTGCTGCCAGCCAGTATCCAGTTTTCAAAGAAGTAGGTTAAAATTCAGTATGCTGAGCAAAAGTTCAGATCCCAACTGAGTGACTCAGGCAGACAAATGTTTATTTGGAATTCCTATGTTACTATAGAAACTTGCCTTTTTTTTCCCCTTGAAATCTCTGACTGTAGTTGTGGATTTTGTCTATTTCTTTTTTCAGTTCTATCGGTTTTTGTTTCATGTATTTTTGAAGCTCTGTTATTATGTGCACGTACACTAAGGATTGTTATTAATATGTCTTTTATTAAGCTAAATCTTTATATTATGAAATAGCCATCTTTATTTCTGGTGATATTCTTTGTTCTGATGTCTAGTTAGTGTGACTTTAAGATATCTTTTTGATTAGTTTTTGCATGATACTTATTTCTCCATCCTTTTGCTTGAATTTTTTTTTTAAATGTATAGATTTAAAGTAGGTTTCTTACTCAGTTGAGGGGAGGAGACGGGTAGATTCTTTTTGGGTTAGCCCTCCCTGAACTGCATGCCAGAAACTGCCCAAGGAATAAGGTGTGACAATTACAGGGCATATTTATTTGCCTTCTCTCAGGAGTCATAATCTTCTACTCATTGTCTGAAAATCATTGTATCTTAGTTTGTTCTGTTTACTCATTGTTTAGGGTGAAAGAGCAATTCCTATAATGATAAATCCTTTATAAGAAGAAATGGAAATCTGTTGATTTTTCTGTTCAGTTTAGAGAAGATGTGTTTTTGGAACTCTGAGTATTATCCACACATGGGTGTTCTGTTTTCAGGGTGTCTTTCACTATACCAACCCATTCACTACCACACATACATGTCTACCCCAATTAGCACCTATTACTGCTTCATCTCACTTAGGAAACTCCAATTCCCAGGGAACTTAAGAAAAATGTGACATTGACTAAAATATAGCACCATCCACGTGCCTCTCTTTTTCTTTCCCAGGTTATTAAATGATTATATAATACAGTAGACATTAATGATGGTCATACTCATTGTTTTAATAACTGCTCCGTAGAACACTTTGCTGCAGAAGATGTAGCTTCTAGGGTCAAGAGTTTGAACCAGAACATGGAGTCTCTCCGTGCTCGAGCAGCCAGACGGCAGAATGATCTTAATGCCAATGTCCAGTTCCAGCAGTACCTGGCTGACCTGCATGAAGCAGAAGTGTGGATTAGAGAGAAGGAGCCTATTGTAGACAACACTAACTATGGGGCTGATGAAGAGGCAGCTGGGGTAAGGTGGAGGTGGGGTTGAACATTGTCTAGTGAATCCTCACAAAAGGCTACTAAATTATTAATTTGGGGTTTGCTTAGGTTGTGGGACAGCTATAGGTTATGCTAGATTATTTGGGGTTCCCAGAGCCCTCAGAATTGACAGGGATCCCAAAAGATACACCACATTTTTCTAACCCCACAGAGATCCCTAGATTCTTTAAAGATTACCCAAATCCAAAAGGTGTGGCCAGAGACTTATGCCTGTCTTGGTCCCATCCTAAACTTCCCAGAAAAACCTTGGGCTTTCAATAAACCAACCATGGTTCTGTAGTTTTACGATATGGACACCTTAATTACTTTAGTGAAATTGAATCAGCCAGATGTTGGGGCAAGAAGAACCTCAAAGATCATAATTACCCTTTATATCTGTTTCTTTGTTTTGTTCGTTGTCCTACAGGAAGCTGGTATAGTATTTCACAAACCTTTAGTACTAGAAATAATTGGAATGCACATTTAAAGTTATGCTAGATGTTTATCCTACAAAGTAACAATATTAACAGCATCCTCTTTCAGCTTTGATGTGTGTTGGTAAAAATGCCTGTGCAAACCCAAGTTAATTTTGATTTCAGCAAATACATTAAAATTGTTATTTTTTTATTAACTCCTATTTTCTTGAGTCTTGCAAATTTGGGCTAAAAAGAATTTTATAATAGATGGAAAGTGGCTCTTACCACGATTTAAGGCAGTCAGCATAACCCAAAATAATAGCAGTTGAATCATCCCCCAGGTTTGCTTGGTGTTCCTATCTTCGTTCTGATGATCTTGTCATCAACACATACAGGCTCTTCTAAAGAAGCATGAGGCCTTCCTAGTGGATCTCAATGCATTCGGAAAAAGTATGGAAGTTCTACGGAATCAGGCAGAAGACTGCCAGGTAAGATGAACTTAGTGATGACAAGAATTGCACTTCAACAGAAGAAAAGGAATTCTCTTTATCAACGATTTTTACTTCTTACAACCCAGAAAACAATTGCAAAGAAAATACTAAGTTCTATGGTCCTTATAGGCAGGCAGGAATTGTAGCATCTGCAGAGATTTAGTCCAAAAGAAGTTGTCAATAAATGTTATCATGTGTTCATTGGTGTCTTTTTGGCTTTTTCTTCCTTCCTTTTTATACTTCTACCCTTCTTGCTTTCTTTCCTTCTTTCCTACTTTTCTTTGTCTGCATCTCTTCTTATCTTCCTTTCTAATTCTCTTACTTCATTCCCTAGTTTTTTTTTTTATACCAACATTTACTAAATGTCTACTGTATGCAAGGCAAGTCGAATAAAAAATAATCCGGATTTGCAGGAAAATTACAGTCTATTAGGAAGCCAGAAATTCAAGCAATACGTACATATAATAAATGTATGAACAACAAAAAGAGTCTTGAAGAAAGAAGTCTTCTGTTCTCCTGAAATAAGAGAACTAGGAGATAGGAAAATTTTCATAGCTGAGGTGATCCATTTTATCTGAGTTAATAAAGAGAAAAAAGATGGGTGGTTTACTATGCAGATAAGGAGGATAAGAGCTTTTCTAGTTAATAAGCCATGAGACCAAATGCACAAAGGCATAAAACAATCAAGTGTATTTGGGAAATGGGAATGCAATTGGTTAAGAATGTGAGGATGGCTCAGGTACTAGGTGGAAGGGAGTGTTGTGAAGATCAATGAAGCTGGAATCAAATAAATGATATAAAGGTGTTTCCTGTGGGTAGTGGAAGAATAAAAGAGATACACTTCTTACAATCAAGTAATTCTTTCTAATGAGAGACTCAGAATTCACACACTTGGAGTAGACAAAAGACATAGACTCAGCTCTGGTCAGTCAATATATATTTACGTAGCTCATATACTGTGCCTTGGCCAGGCCGTGCACACTGGGTGCCCAAACAAGAACAGATGGGTTTATGCATTGTAAGTTATGGGGAAACAGAGTACTTGAAGGATATGAGATCAGGGGGATCTGTGAAGGGAGCTACATCTTCAACTCCAATCTGAAGAAGGGGTGGGTCATTGTTTAGAAAGAGGGGTTATATTTTGCTCATTGTCTCAGAGATATGATATTTGCAGAAGGTAAACATCAGAGAAAACTCTACCTTGGAGTGCAGGTTGCTTTCTAAAGAGAGACAAAATATCTTTAATGACCTCAGTCAATGTTCTCAATTTTTAAAATTCTGTGGCTTTTCCTGTCCTCTAGCTCACTCATCTCTGAAAAGGAAGGTCCAGAGCTCCTTGACACAGTGACTTAAAGGCCGGCAGGGTGGGAAAAATTTTAAGTGAAGGCCCAGGAAAAGGAGAAGATGATGATAGATAGTGTGTCTTTAGCTTTCTGAAAAATTTTCTGAAATATTGGTGTACATAATCTTCTTGGACCTTCTTAGGAACGCATATTTCCCCCTTCCACTTTAAGAACCAGTTGCTTAGAGCATTTAATATGTTTCTGACAAACTATACATATTCACTTTTTTGCTCTGCATTTATACTTCCCAACCTGCCTATCCCCTGGTAAGTGTTATAGTGGATTGATATCTCTGATGACCACATATTTTAACCTCTGCATCCTCATGAGAGGTTCCAGCCAGAGGCTACTGTCTCCTAGGAGGCCCCGGGAACTGCCCACCATTGGTGGGCTCTGCAGGGAGATATGGGTGACTGACATAGGCTTCCTGTTTTTGTTTAGCAACTACAGGCTATGCCAGTGGATGAGGCTGCTCGAGAAGAGAGAGTTGTGGCTTTATATAACTTCGAGGCCCGCAGCCCTCTAGAAGTCACCATGAAGAAAGATGATGTCTTAACTCTACTGAGTTCCATCCACAAGGTGACTTTTCCTTCTAACCTTCTTTCCAGCAAGAGTGGCTCTTCCAGAGTTGTCTCTCCCAACCCTGCCAGATATATGTATTATTTTCATCACCCATCACTTTGCCTCTTAAATAACTATAACTGATTGAGTAGTATCTTTCCTCCAGATATTGTGCCAGAACATATACATATCTATTGGAATGATAATACCAACTTTACAGTTAAAGAAATGAAGAATCAAAGTTAAATAATTAGCCCAAAGATATAGTAGATATGAATGACAATTCTATAATATATTTACAGAACTAAATTGTCCCCTTTGTCCCTTCTCTTAGCTTGTTCCTCTTCTGTGCCAATGTTCCTAGTGATGAAACAACAATGTCTGGGTTTAGGAGAAATCTGAAGATTAGTCTTTCATCAACTTGATTTTCTTTAGATCTTATGCCTGTGAGAATAGTGGTAAAATATTGGATGGGATTTTTACTATTCTTTCCCTAAGAACTCAAGTAATTTTTTATACTCTAATACCTACTTAATCTCCAAAAATTCTTGAGAAGAAAAGAAGAGAGTTTGGGATATTGTTACTCTAAAGGTAAGTGAACTTTTGGAGAGGCAAGCTATTTAATTGTCAAATAAGCTATATGCCAGGCCCTTTTTTCTCTTTGTCTAGGCCTCTTTACTTCACCATACTATTCTCTGAAGAAATTAACTACAGAGAGGTCAGTGAAGTCTAGCAACACTAAAAAAAAAAAGGTACATAAATGAATTCCAGAGCAATTCACAATTTTTAGGACCTCTGGAAAATTTTTTTGTGCAATATTGTCATGCACATATGCTCTACCCCAAGAAAACTAATTAGACCTGACTCCATGTGCTTTTTGTAAATTTCTGGTGAACAAAGTGCCCCAGCATTAGAAGAGCTGTCTTTGGTGTTTGAAAAAGTTAAGGGTCTAAAATCAAATGTCAGATTACTTGATTTCAGAAGCTTGTCTCTGCAATTCCTCAATTACTTTCTTTGTAATATGTAAAAGTTACATGCCTTTCCATAGAGATGGTTAGCTTCTCTTGGCCATCAGCCTGTGCCTGTGCCTAGAGACGTGGTTAAAGGTGTTGAAGCCTCTCCTGTTTGTTCCACGAAGTAAGGGAGGAGTGGGGGTCTACTCTCCCTTCAGGACTGGTGGAAGGTTGAAGCTGATGATCACCAGGGCTTTGTCCCAGCTTGCTTTGTCAGAAGGCTGGCTCCTGATGAGTTCCCAATGCTCCCACGGCGGCGGCGAGAAGAGCCAGGCAGCATCACCCAGCGCCAGGAGCAGATTGAAAACCAGTAAGTTCTGGAGGCTACAGAACTGGACAATGTTTGGCCAGACATTTCCTATTGGCTGAAGATTCTGTAACTGTTACGTTAGAGATGCCATAGCAAATTCGCAGATGTTAGGAACTGAAAGTAAACCTAGGATTCTTTAAACATTTCAGTTTTTTATGAGGAAAGGCAGCCCCAAAGTCAATTGCCTGAGGTCAGACACTTATAGAGCCATGTCTTCTGCCTCCCTACCCCACATTCTTTCAAGGTCATTAAAAAGTCAATCTCCTGACATTGCTATGAACTTTGTTTATTATACCAGGCTGTTTCATACCCAGTTGTCATGTAAATATTTTATGTTTATAGAATGAGATGTTGTCAGTTATACTATTGGGTCATTGACAATTTTATTATTTTTAAATGCAATACTATGTGTTCACCTCTCTGCTCCTCAGGCCCTTTTCTTTCTGTCTTTGTTTCTTCCTCTCTTTTACTGATCTTCTTTTGATTTTTCCTCCCTCTCCTTTTTGTCTCTTTTATTCTTTACTTTTCCCACTTTGCCTCTACTCTTCTGTTTTTTTCTCCGACTTTTATTCCTCTTTTCCCATTCTCTTGACATCTCCACCCAGGTACCATTCCCTCCTGGATCGGGCAGAAGAACGCAGACGTCGTCTATTGCAACGTTACAATGAATTTTTGCTGGCCTATGAGGCAGGAGACATGTTGGATTGGATTAGAGAGAAAAAGGCAGAAAACACTGATGTGGTACTAGATGATGTTTGGGAACTGCAGAAAAAGTTTGATGAGTTCCAAACGGTGAGAAAGAGGAACCTTCTCCTGACATCTTTTTTAAGGGTTGTCATTGTTTCCTTTTATCCCCATCTACTTCCACATAAACCTTTTATTTATTTCACACTTGTTAAATATCCTCCCCAAAACTATTGAGAGCTCTGCAGCTCAGATATTCCTCTGGGTATTGTAGTTGTCAAAAATTGGAAGGCAAATGCAAAGGAAGTTAGTTACCCTAACTGTGCAGCCTGCAGTCCCTGCCACTCCAAAATCCTGCTTGGAGTTCCAGTCCCTTGAATTCTTCAAAACATGCCCTATACCATACTGTGTTCCTGATGCCCAGCTTGAGATGAGGTGTTGTGAGACAATCTTTAAAGTCTAATCATGGGGCATAGGTTAGGGTGGAAAAAGGGAAAGAACAACCTGACTTTACAGCCAGACAATTTCTAAGGTTTTGCCTACATAAAACCTTTTCATTGTCCTTTCTTCTCTCAGATTTATTCCATTATCTTAACTAGAAGTGAGTGTATATTCCTTCCTTTCTTTCTCTTATGATACCCTCTACATGGAATTCTTTATCTCTCTCTACATATGGGTTGGGGGAGAACTCACTAGAGCTGTTTCTTACAACATCTCTTAACATAGGCAGATTGTAACTCAGTTAATGAAATTCTATAAAGGTGGAGATTTTGTAGTGATAGTAAAGAATATTACATAGCTCAGGTATAAATCACTCTGATGGTGTAACTTAGTCCAGGGGAGATTTTAAGAAAAATGTATAAGCTTCATACTCCAGCTACATATTAGTTCTCTTGGCAAGTTTTGGATATCCACTAGATGTCAGGGTGTTTAAGGGCAATCTTCTCAGTGGCAGTTTAATGGAGGGCAGTTTAGTGTGCATAACAACTAAGGCTCGTAATATGTTTAATATTTAGCCAAGTAGGGGCAGAGATGAACAGGCAAGGTGGTGGATTCTTGAGAAGGGGGTTTACATTGCTTTGGACAAATTTTCTTATCCAGGATTTGAAAACCAATGAACCTCGGCTAAGGGATATCAACAAGATAGCTGATGATCTGCTATTTGAAGAACTTCTAACACCAGAAGGAGCTCAAATCCAGCAGGTAACTAAGACTCCCTCCACTCCTCCTCACCACCAGGTTGGGCTTTGGGAGTCCTCATTTCACTCTAATGTACTCAACTTTATGTTCTGCAGATTAGCTAGGACTTGCAGGATGTAATGGCAGTTTAGAACTGATGACAGGAAAGACCAAAGACTATAGTTCAAATAGTATATCCATTTTTGTTGTCAAAATGAACTTAATTAAAGCAGGTTCACTTATAAACATTTGTTGAGTGTCCTCTGTGCTCTCACATGGGTACTTTTGTAGAGGGGATGGAGGGAGACAGAAGTATTCAGGGTGGAAATTCATATTTACCTTCCAGTGGCAGTGTTAGAAATGTTAGAACGTATGGCAGTGGACATCAAGAAAATTGGGTTTAAGTGCTGGCTCTATCCTTGCCTGACTGTGTCCTTGGGCAAGTCACTTCATTTCTAAGGACCTCAGTTTCCACATCTGAAAAGCAAGAGTGATGGACAGCACAATCTCCAAATTTCCTTTTAATTTTCTGTACCGGACTCTATAAAATTGAACATAAAGTTCTTGCCTTCCACCTCCACCCAAAAGTATAACTTTTGGACTGAAGTTATTTGAACTGACCTAAAATTCTTAAATTACAAGACATACTCTCCTCCCTCGCACCACCACACACACATAAGAAATTCTCAAATACATGAATGCAAAGAAAATGCAGATAAAGAAGCTTATTAGTGAGAAGGGGTTAATCAAGAAAGTTTACTGAAAGAGAAAGGTTCTAATAAATATAGCAAAGAAGGAGAAGAATATAGAGCAGCAGAGATAGAGGAGGGGACATTCTTGACCTGATGCAGATCTGGACCTATTGTTCCATAAAAGACCTAATGAACATTCATGAATGTCCACTCTAGCTCTCTGGGTTCATAAACCAGTGAGGATGAGTTTTCTGCCTCTTTTTGTGTTGATTGTTATGGGATAAATGGGAGAAGGAATATGCAGGGGAACAATGTACTTGCCTCGTACAAAAAGTAGGGCTCTAATACGCTGCTAGGTATATTCAATACAAGATACAGAAAGGTATTATGCTTGTCTTAGAGAAATGTGATAGCTCCTAACTACCAAGGCAACACTTTCCAATCAATTTTCTTAGTTTGCAATCTTGACTCTGGCAAGAAGCATCTGCTCCAGGATTGATGGTTCCACCCTGGTACATCCATTTGGGAAGAAATCCCTTTCTCTGCTGCTCTGGCAAAAATGAGGCACAACCTCAAGCGTTCCAAAAAAGAAGTAAAGCTATGCAATTTCTGAAGAAGATAAGAACAAGCATTATTTAAATCCCATCCAGTCTTCAGATACCACTGGGGTATCTGGGTTAGTTCTCTGTCTCCAGTCTGATGTGTCTGCCTCTTTCAGGAATTGAATGTCCGTTGGGGTTCCTTGCAGAGGCTTGCAGATGAGCAACGGCAGCTGCTGGGCAGTGCCCATGCTGTCCAGATGTTTCACAGGTAAGAATTTTAACTCGAAAAGGCAGTGCTGCTCTAGAACCTAGTTACAATACTGCCAAGTCCAGTCCCTGTGGTAGAACCATAGCTATCAGTTTAACCCTCCTCCCTGAGACAGAGACAATTTGCCAACAGGAGATCAGGTTTCTCATTAGTAGATTCTCACTTGATACACAGGATACTCCCAGACAACCAACTTCAATTTTCCAATACCTCTGCTTGGGCCCTGGTACATAATTAATAGTCAATATATGTTTCCATGATAGTGAATGAAAATTAAAGTAGAAATAGGAAATTTTAAGTAATTACATTTCTGAATTATAAGCAGACTGCAGAGGGCAACAGACATCACATTGAACTTAACTGCTCATTCAACATTATTTTGTTTGATTTTCAAACCTTTGTTGACACTAAGAAACATACATATATACCATGGAGTACTACTCAGCTATAAGAAACAATGGTGATATAACACCTCTTGTATTTTCCTGGAAAGAGTTGGAACCCATTCTACTAAGTGAAGTATCCCAAGAATGGAAAAATAAGCACCGCATGTACTCACTATCAAATTAGTTTCACTGATCATCACCTAAGAGCACATTTAGGAATAACATTAATTGGGTGTCGGGCAGATGTGGTGGGGGAGGGGATGGGTGTATACATACATAATGAGTGCAATGTGCACCGTCTAGGGGATGGACACGTTTGAAGCTCTGATTCGGTGGGGGGAGGCAAGGGCAATATACATAACCTAAACTTTTGTACCCCCATAATATGCTGAAATTTAAAAAAAAAGAAATATACACAATCATACAAAAAAACAAAACAGAAACCAAACACCTTCACTGTATATAAATGTATTTTTGAAGATGCAGGGAAGGAAAACTGAGACTCAGATGGGTCTGGCTGTTCAGACAGCCTAAGATGGAAATCTGTGAAATATAATGGGTATGCATGTGGTTCTGCAGTCAGACCACCTGATTCAAACTTAGGCTCCACCATTAGGCAGTGATGCAATCTTGAGACTGAGCCCCTTTTTAGGCCTCAGCTTTCTGATACGGATCATGGGAATGGTAATAGTAATTATGCCTCTAGGAGTTGTGAAGGCTAAATGAGCCTAAGTGTTTAGCACATTATAAAGAATGATGATGATAATGGTGGTAGCAGTGATGGCAGCGGTGGTGGTGGTGGTGGTAGTGATGACTTTCTTGTGAGCCTGCTAGTCTGCCTCTGGTACACATCCTAACTCCTAAACTCTCTGCTCTCTTGTGTACCAGAGAAGCAGATGACACAAAGGAGCAGATTGAGAAGAAGTGCCAGACTCTCAGTGCTGCAGACCCTGGCTCAGACCTGTTCAGTGTTCAGGCCCTTCAGCGACAGCATGAGGGCTTTGAGAGAGACCTTCTACCCCTGGGGGAAAAGGTGAGATGTGCTTCCAAGCTTTTTCAACACTTTTCTCTTCATGTTTATGCCTACACCAATGCCCCTTTCTTTGGTTCTCTCTCCCAGTTCCATAGTCTTATATTCTCTTTATCTTGCAACATACTTGTTCTTGTGCCTGTCCCTAAGTCAAGACCTCTAAAAGCACATGCCCCATGGCCATTAGCATGGGGAAAAATGTATTGAAATCCTAGTATGTAAGTGAGTACCCTGTGTCCCTTGCCTTTTTAGTGGGTTCCAAGCGACCAGAACTTGTGGCATCTGGTTGTAGGCCAGTAGCCAAGGATATATAGCACATGTCCATATGCCTGAGCATGGACAGGATAGTCAGGCCTATGCCTGAGCATGGTGCAATATTTTCTCAGTCAGGAATTGAATGAGTTTAACTCTGCCCCAACCCAAAAGTGAACTCTGGACCTTGCCAGATGCACTCAGAGGCATCATACAGTTTGACATTATCATGCAGAGCGAAAAGAAGCTCAGAAGATGTCTATATTAGATCTTCACGTGAAGAATGAGGACCCTTGGGTTCCCTAAGTGATGTTGCCATTAGCCAGAAGGATCACTTAATCACCCTTTCCCACAATTTTCTTCTCTTAAATGGAAGTATGGTAATGTCAATTTTGACTACTTCAGGGAGTTACCATGTAGACTGAATGTTGATGTTATTTTATATAGTATTAAGACATGCTTGTATATCACTGATGTCTGTTTGGAGAAATGAATACCAGGACTCAAATTCTTCTTTTGCTAAGATTCAGGTGTACCTCTAGGCTGATTATCAGAGCTCTTGCACCTCCCCAGGTGACCATATTGGGGGAGACAGCAGAGCGTCTCAGTGAGTCCCATCCAGATGCCACTGAGGACCTGCAGAGACAGCGCCTGGAGCTGAATGAGGCATGGGATGACTTGCAAGGGCGCACACAGGATCGTAAAGAAAGCCTAAATGAGTCCCAGAAATTCTACCTGTTCCTCAACAAGGCCAGGTAAACCTCAAAAGGCAGACTTCCACCAGATAGGGTAGGTAATTGCCATGTCTGGCCCCTGAGGAGAGCTTCTAGGAGCATCTTGGTGCAGATGCTGTTCACTGCTAGGTGTGGAGGGCACTACCGTGTCCAAGTCTCATTTCTTACAAGGCACAAAAATTTCAGATTCCATGCTACAAGCCATAAAATATTGAAGTTTGAAGGAATGTGAGGTCATCTAGGTTAAATTAGGCAAACTTCTGTAAATGTATACTAGACATAAGGTACTATGTTGTAGGGTGTTGGGGCTTTTGTTCAACTGAAGAGGCAGAGTAGAATATGAATAACTATGGTAGAAGATAATAAGGGCTGAAACATTCTAACAAACAGTGGAGTCCAGAGGTGAAGAGAACAAGTGATGCCTTATAGATAAGGTGGCATTTCACTGCACCTTATCAGTCAGGATTTTAACAGAAGAGAAAGCTCATGTCACCAGAACTGTGCAAACAAAGGCAAGGGATCAGAAAGGTACAGAATGTTCATGAAGCAGGGGCAGCTAGAAGCGTGGGTTTGGTATGTTGGGCGTGGGAGGAAGAAATAGCAAGAGATATACTTAGAAATGTTGGGACCAAATCCTAGAGAATTTTCACTGTCTTGCTAGAGTCTAGATATTATCACAATCCAAAATTCATCTTGCAAATATCCACTTTGTGGAACAATTCCCACATTCTGTCCCATTGTATCAACCTGCCAGGAGGAGCATTAGAGTATGGAGTCCAGGAAGTAGTAGCTCACAATGCAATGTTTTTGATGAAAAAAGGAGGCAATTTTGTCAAATGATTATAGTTACTCTTGACAACCACCTCTCCAATTCAAAAACTCTGTAAAGCTGTAGTTTTTCATGCACTATAAATAAATAGCACATTCCCTAGCATTAAGAGTTCCTATTAAGCAAAGAGTAAGTACATTCTATATGAGATGCATAATTTAACTATCATATATACTTTTAAGTTAATGTATGGTTGATATTTGACTTCTGGGAGGATAGACCTTAATCTAACTCCTTGACTGCTAAAAGAATAGGAAACAGGCCTTGATTTTTATCAACATTGTATGTGTTGAGGGTGTGCATAGTGGGCAGAGGCATGTGCTGGATTCTGTTGGGAATAAAATAATATATATAGTCTCCATAATAAGATATGTGTTTAAGCCCCAGAAACAACTTAAAAGGAACAATAATTAACAGTAGTAATGGAATATGTACCAGTCCAAGATTCCAGAGGTCTGGGTTCTAGTCCAGATGTCTGCTTTTATTTCTATCACAGGGCAAATTACTCACCTTCCCTAGGCTGACTTCCTTTTCTCCAAAAGGATAGCAGAAGTATTCCACTGCAAGAATAGAAAGAGATAATATATATGAAGAGATTTTCAAGTGCAAAATATTGTTGTCATTAGATGATAGAGGTAAAATAGCAAAACTAAGATCTGTGAAGCATACAGAGCCAGATAATAAATGCTATTCTGGAAATGTTTTTTAGAGAGGGAAAAGCTGTAGAACACACACCCCTCATAGAAAGTTGCAAGGGTTTTTTTTTTTTTTTCAACCCCAATATGTCTATTTCTTTAGGGACTTACAGAATTGGATCAGTGGCATTGGTGCCATGATATCATCAAAGGAGCTGGCTGAAGACTTAACTGGCACAGAGATCTTGCTGGAGCGACACCAGGTATGGTTACAAAAGCCATAGCTACTGATTACTTGACCTAAAAACCTCTCCTCATTTTATAATTTTGCATGTAATTGACCTCTTTAGTCTCTTACCCCTTTTTCCCACAGGAGCATCGAGCTGACATGGAGGCAGAGGCTCCTACCTTCCAGGCCTTAGAAGACTTTGGTGCAGAACTCATAGACAGTGGGCATCGTGCTAGCCCTGAAATTGAAAAAAAGCTTCAAGATGTCAGACTAGAGAGAGATGATTTGGAGAAGTCTTGGGAACAACGCAAGAAGATCCTAGACCATTGCCTTGAGTTGCAGGTACAGAAAATTTCCAATTGTTAGCAGATTTAGTCTCAGTCTGTTCCTTCTATACAATTTTACATGGTTATTACAGGCTCAGTTCACTAGATTTTTCATGTAGGAATACAAGGGCATCTCTTGATTATCTGACATTGTACTCTGTTTTGTAGACTTATTGTTTTATGCTCAGCTCTCATCCCTGTTAGAAAAGCCAAACAAGATAGTGGTCAGTCCTAGATGTGAAGTGGGGTGATCATCATTTATTTATTGAAGGAAGGATTTGTTGATTGATTTTTATAAAGAACCTACAAAGTGAAGGCCCTGGTGCCACAAAGATTAGTAAAATAGTGACCCTTTTCTTAGGTAGTGAAATTAGACATACAGACAGATCTTTCTAGTACAGTGAGATGATTATCAATAAAATGAAACATCTGAGTGCTTCTATGCTAAACAGGAAGAAGTAATTAAAGCATCTGAGAGAAAAGAGTGGGGGTGTCATAGGCTACCCTGAAGGATAATGTTTAACAGAGTGTTAAAGAAATAACCAGCCACTATTCACAAGGCATAGGAAATGGGAAATAGTACTCCAAGAATTGGAGATAGCTTATATATAAACTTAAAGTGTGTATTCAGATAAGAATAAAAGTTTCAGTATAGCTAAGATTTGTCATATGAGTGTTTCTTGGAAGATGGTGAACACCTCCTGTGTTCCCTTTTTGTCACTGTCACAGGAGAGGAGTAAAATTATTTCCTCTGCCCCCCTGGAATTACTATACTGTCTGCATCTAATTTCATTCCCCATAGTTGTTCCAAGGGGACTGTGATCAAGTTGAGAGCTGGATGGTGGCACGTGAGAATTTCCTGAGGTCAGATGACAAGGGTTCCTTAGACAGTCTGGAGGCCTTGATGAGGAAACGTGATGATTTGGACAAAGCAATCACTGCTCAGGTAATAAATCTAATATAAGAATTCTAATAATAACTATTAGTAGTAATAGCAGAAGGCTTACACATTTGTCTGGTATTATGATTTATAAGTATTCTGATTCACACTGGCTTCTTACAGAGAACTCTGAGCAGGCAGGGCAGCTGGACATTTGACATTGTTTTACCCAAGTCATATGTGGCCATTGGACTTTCTTAGTTTAAGTCCAGCATTCTAAAACTCAACTCAAAAAATTGGAAGTGATTTATATACTGTATATTTCAACATCCCACTCAACATAGGATTCACCCTCTCCAATGATCATGGGGAGTGTCTATTCTTTAGGGAACTCAGTACCACATATGTAGTCCATCTCAGTATAATTGTTGGATGTTTCTCCTCTTGTTGAGTTGAAATCTACCTCCCTGTAAGGCATTTACTCTTTGGTCCTGGGTCTGTTCCCTGAATCCACAAAGGATATCTCTTTTATTTTCTAGAAGGGAATCTGAGTTTGCACCAAGGGCCTAATCTTTAGGCTTCCGGGCTCTTTCCTTTTCCTTCATCTAGGAAGGGAAGATCACTGACCTGGAACACTTTGCTGAGCGGCTCATAGCTGATGACCACTACGCCAAGGAGGAGATTGCTGCTCGGCTCCAACGTGTGCTAGACAGGTCAGGCTGAGTGATTGTTTTGTGAGCTACAGGAGATGTAGCAAAATGATGAGTTTGCTAGTGTTAAAATGGAGAGGATACTCTGAGTTTTTGTCTTTTCTAGATGCCTAAAACTATCTTGACACTTTTGGAAACTTTATAACCTAGATTTATAGAATGAAAGACATGGAAATTACCTTCGAAATTACCTGGCTTAAGCACTGTGTTTTATATCTGAAAGCAATGAGACTATGTGAGAGGAAAAGGGGCAGGTTGGCAAATGGGAAGACCTGTAGACATGGCATCAGTGCGTGGGGTAAAGGGAAAAGGGCAGAGGATGATCTAGCTCCCTCTTCCAGATGGAGGGCTCTCAAAGCACAACTGATTTCTGAGAGAAAAAAGCTTGGAGACTATGCTGACCTAAAACAATTCTACCATGACCTTGAGGAGCTAGAAGAATGGATCAGTGAGATGCTGCCCACAGCTTGTGATGAATCCTACAAAGACCCCACTAACATTCAGGCAAGTCCAAAAGTGGAATCTCAGAAAATTTCACCATTTCCAAATTGTTGGTTGAATGATCATCCCCCTTTGCATTTTAACACCATATTATTGTTGAGCCACTGGGCCTGTCATCAGAGACTTGAGTCTAATGCAGAATAGGTCCTTCAGAAGTCACTACCACCTTGATTATCAAAGAGATATTAAGCCTTCTTTTCAATCCCTTACATTATTTCCCTAAATAAGAGAGTAATTTAGTTTCTTCTCTCCTTACAGAGGAAATACCTAAAACACCAGACCTTTGAAAATGAGGTCAATAGCCAAGCTGAGCATGTGGAAGGAGTCATCAACCTGGGGAACTCCCTGATTGAGCAGAGCGCATGTGATGGCAATGAAGAAACCATGAAGGTAAGGGTTCTGCTCAGGATGAGTTTGGGACATAGAAATAATGATAAATCTTTTACTCTTTCAATGTTCCATGTATAGCTATGTAGAATAAGTTCTGTGGTCAGTAGTTTTCCACCTGACTATTGCACAAGGAAGGAAGAAAGCAGTGATGCTCAGATTTTATTGCTCTCATCATGCTTAGTACCTGGAACTCCAAGAAAGCTTTAGACTTAATTCCTAAGTCACATCATGCTTGTTTTACGTTTCCTATCCCTTCTGCTAAGAGTCTTTTTGTATTTGGATGCCAGTTATTATAATCAGCCCAGAACCCTTTGTTCAAACTTTTCCTTTCATCCAACACCTCCTGTTGTTTACCCAGATAAAGTATAACTGGTTTGAAATGCATGATATTCAAGTGTCAGCAAATTTTGGCTAATCCGTACCTCCAGAATCTTCCTACATTATCCTCTCAAGTAGTCATGGAGCCTGCGGTCCTAAAGGTCCATAATGACCCCTCACTTTCTTTGGGTTAGGGGCAACTGGAAGAGCTCGAGAAACATTGGGAATACCTGCTTGAGAGAACAATTGACAAAGGGCAGAAGCTCAACGAGGCTAGTCGCCAACAGAGGTTCAACACAGGCATCCGGGACTTTGAGTTCTGGCTCTCAGAGGTAATTGCACGTTGAAATGGTGGGGGGGCAAGTAAGTTTAATAAACACTTGTCAGATAAATGAATTTATACATGAACAATTTCATTGACCTTTCTTGGGAAAAGTTTGGGGATATAGTTGCTAATCTTGTTCTCCTTAAAGACAGTTTTCACCTGGCAGCTTTATTGCTTATTTCTCCATCCCCAGGCGGAGACACTACTGGCCATGAAAGACCAGGCCAGGGACTTGGCTTCGGCAGGAAACCTGCTCAAGAAGCATCAGCTGTTGGAAACAGAGATGTTGGCTCGAGAGGTAAATGTGCTAGAATCCCACTCCTCAGCAGAATAGAAAAGTTTCTGACTTTTCTCTATGCCGTCTTAGAAAATTATTTGAAAACATAGCCTTTTAACACTGACCTCAGTGTTCTCAACCAGCAGTCATTTCAATCAGGTCAAATCCACAGGCTGCAGAGACATTCTAACAGTCACTGGTATTCAATCATCACTAAACTATAGATTCTAAGACTCCAGGAAGTGGATCCTAAAAGCTATCTTATTTATCTTCTCACTGATGCCTGCATATAAACTATCTTCCAAAGATATATTTGATCTGGTCTTTGAAAGAAAATGAAAGTTTACCTTACAGAATTAGAAAAAATAAAATCAGATGGGGCATGTGAAATTAAGTGGAACTATATATATACACTCTGGAAACCCTGTGGATGATTCCAGTTGCATCCTAATATCAACCAAAACTTTGTCCTGGGAGCAGTGATAAAAATCATGGCAGGTGTTAGTTTCATCCTGGCAAATTTTATATTATCAGTTTTATTTGATAATACAGATTACACAGAAAGGGCAGGAAGTCAAAGGCTTTCTAGGTTCAAGGCTTCAGGACTTGCTGCTATTTCCTGTGACATCACAAGGCATCTGGGTTAGAATGGGAATAGACATAGAAGAGTCTGGTTGTGTTCTATGGGCACCCTAAGAATGTTGCCAATAGAGTAGTTCTTGTTGAATATTTCAGTCAATCAATAAATCAATCAATCAATCAATTTGTAACTGTCAAATTCAGTACTGTGAAGGAAGACAGTCATGTATGGAGACAAGTGATTGCTCACCAAGATCTTATATTCTAGTTGGGAAGGGAAGGCAAATATAGGGGAAAACATCATGAAGAGAAACAGGACACATAAAGCAAAATGTAAAGTTTGGGTAATGTAGTCATGCTATCTATATTGTTCTCTCATCTGGCCCTTATCCAACTTGAACATACACTAATATGTATGCAACTCATATTCAAATTTAGTACCTTCAAAATCAATTTATTTGAGCCAGGCTTTCAACCAGAACCAGTAGCAGTTGAAGTCTGGGATCTGTGTAATACCTGTACTATGCTGTTCACTGAGCACACTGGCCTTTCTAGGATGCACTCAAGGACCTGAATAAGTTGGCTATGGATCTGCTCTCTAGTGGGACTTTCAACGTTGAACAGATCGAGGAGAAAATGGATAGTGTCAATAAGCGCTTCCTGAATGTCCAGAACTTGGCAGCTGCACACCACGAGAAGCTGAAAGAGACCTATGCCTTGTTCCAGTTCTTCCAGGACTTAGATGATGAGGAATCCTGGATAGAGTATGTACCACCAACTCACAATGGGTGGATAATCCAAGAGAATAGATAACCCACCAAACTCGTTCCCATGTATGTTGACATGAAATATGTAATTGTTTTATGAAGTTGGTATTAACTTCTTCATGTTTGCCTTGGTCTAAAGTTAACATTGATTTTATTTTTCCCAAATTCCTTCACCGGATGCAGGCAGAGAGAGAGAGACAGGTGTGGAGAGAGTGAGGAGCAGTTATACATATGCTGGAAACAAAATTAAGAATTCATATATGTTTGTTCTCAATAGTTCATAGAAAGTGTAATGCTCACAGAAACAGCTGGACATTTATAGCCTACCCAGCTGACCAGGTCATTGTAACTATTCTTTCTGTATCCAGTGTATTTTATATGACACTGAATAGACACCATACAGACAATCCTCCACAGTATCTGCCATGATTTCATTACCAAATCTAGTTTTGTTGTAAAAACTATGGTTGGGAAAATCTTGGCGAATCAAGTTATTTTGCCTACTTCCCATTTAACCTGCCTCATTGTGTTTCTCTTCTACAAATCTGCTGATTCTTATGAGTAATCAGTGAATTATAGGGAAGCATAGGGCAATAAATAAGACATTTAAAAACCTTTTTAGAAGCCATAAGAAAATAATCTGTCTATATAGACTTTGACTATGCTTCATGGTGACGTTCAAACATTTTACACTTGGAACGATCCAACTGCCATGACTCCTGTAATAGCTCTGTAGCCCATTCTAGCTAAAATTATTACTGCTATTAATAGGTAGATATAATAAAGCCATGAATGTCATATATAATTTTCACATTTTTTAAAAAGAGAAATATTAGTGCATATTCTTGAACAAAAAAGAGAAAATACACAAGTACACAGGAAAAGAGACAAATGAAAAGGCTGTCATAGCTGTGCATAAGGTCATCATTATTTTAATTCATATTGGCATAAATTGGAAGTTTTGCAAATGCCTCTGCCACTAATTGTATTTTTGGTTATTGACACCAAGGTGTTCCAGAATTTACGACCTCTACCATCCCAAGACACATGCACGCTCTTAGAAAACTATTGCTTTCGAGTGACCTCAGATGTCTAAACTCCACATTTTCTGTTTCCTTTCTTGGCCCCAGGGAGAAGTTGGTACTAGTGAGCTCCCAGGACTATGGGAGGGATCTGCAGGGTGTTCAAAACTTACTGAAGAAGCACAAACGCCTAGAGGGGGAGCTGGTGGCCCACGAGCCTGCCATCCAGGTAGGACTAGCATACCAGACCTGAAAAGAGAGAAATAATCTAGTAACAGTCCCTAAAGTTATAGATAAATAAGGAGGGCACTACAAAATGTGAAAGTAGGGTGCTAAGGTTACAGACAGTTATAGAGTTCACAAGTGTTCTTTTTTCTTCCACATTTTGTCTCCTATGAATAGAAGAATCCTGGACAGGGACCTACACTCTTCCCTGGAAAGAGCACTTCTAACACCTCTGGGCAATTGTTGACAATTGGGATACAGGTTGGGACATCTGGCAAATCTGTACTTCAGCCACATGGGAAGAACACAACCCTGGGTCTAATTTGGCAACAGGATCACTCTGTGACCATGAATAATCCACAAAGCAGATCATGGAGAGTAGCCTAGCACAAGAGCTGAGATATTTGCCAAAATATCAATATTTGAGAAAGTTTAGCAAGGTAGATCTTGCTGCAGCTTTCTTCATTCTCCCAGGATTTTCAAGACCATTTTAAATCTCAAGGAGTTTATAAACTATCTGAAGGGTAGAAAAAACTAGATGCTTTGCCAGGGGACTATGGCTAAATGGGGAGAGTCTGTGGGGTGACGTGGTGTGGACATCATGTGTTTTTCAGAATGTGCTGGATATGGCAGAGAGGCTGGGAGACAAGGCTGCTGTGGAACAAGAGGAGATCCAGGAGCGACTGGCTCAGCTTGTTCAGCACTGGGAGAAGCTCAAAGAGTTGGCCAAGGCTCGGTGAGTGGGTACTAGAAGGCCCAATTCTCTTACTGGATTCCAGGTGTTAGGCTGGTGTTGGGAGCATCTTACATGCCTGCTCAGCATTGACTGCTCTCCCCAACTACCCGTCTATCTCCTAAGTCCCTGCTCAAATGCCAAGTCTTCTATGAATCTTTCCCCCATTCACTCCAGACAGAGTGATCATTGCCTCTGTTCTGAATATACTCTTCCTCTTGCACCTACATACAGCTGTCTCTTATTTCTGTTTTCCTATGCATGTTGTCCTTCATGCCAGACTATTAGCCACACATCTGTTTTGCTTTCTCTTCCCAGTTTTAATATTATGTGTGCCCTTATTAAGGGAAGAAGGAAGGAGTATTTTTCTCCCTCACAGTCATATAGCAGATATGAACCACATAGCCCTATGGCCAAATGTAATAATTTATATCTATAATTCCATGCCTGTTGCCTGTAGGAAGACATTTCTTCCTGGGAAATGAAAGGGATCTTCTGACTGTTTTGCGATTCCTTCATCTTAAAAGAAAGAAAGCAGCACTCAAAGTAAAAAGAGACACTGCTTCGCTGATGATATTCTCCAGCTCTGAAATCTCATCATTTCCTTTTGTTTGGTCAGGGTTATCTTCCTCCAGTAAAGTTTTCTAGAGAGTAGATGATGACATAAAATTAACTTCTAGGGCAGGAATGTCCTCCATGTCAAAGGAGATATGCACTGCTGACCATAGGTACATAGCAGGTTGTGCTCAAGCCCAGGTCAATTGTGGTTGCCTTGTGAGAATAAGCTGGTCTGCTTGGATGAGCTTGTGCCACTCTACTGTACTCCCACTGCTTACCTGTTCCTTCTTTTCCTTTTTGGGGCTTACCACCCTATTATAGAGGGCTTCAGTTGGAAGAATCCCTAGAATACCTGCAATTCATGGGGAATGCTGAGGAAGAGGAAGCTTGGATCAGTGAAAAGGAAGCTATGGTTGCCCGAGGGGAATCTGGAGACACATTGGCTGCTACTCAGGTGAGGAACAGGAAGAATGGATCAATCTTCTTCTCTTTAATTTGGATCTTTCCTTAAGGAGTCAGTGTTTTCACCTGTAAAATTAGAACCTTTATCCTGGTGGGAAAAGGAGATGAGGGAGATATGGATAATTCTGACAGCATTAAACATGGAAAATTAAGGTCCAAAGATGTAAGTAATTTGTCCAAAGTCATGGAACCAATCAGGTGTGAAGGCAGGACCCAAATCTTGTTTATTTTTTTATTATTATTTTTTTAAATTTCAGGATATTATGGAGGTACAAACATTTTGGTTACATGTTATGATTTTGCCACACCCAAACCATGATTTGAGGCTTGCCTTTTCCCCACTACAATGCTCACCACGTCCATTGGTTGTGAGTTTACCCACTCCCAACCCCCAATCCCTGAAGAATATTACTACCATGTGAGCACCTTAGTGTTGACCAGTCAGTGCCAATTTGATGGCGAGTACATGTGGTGCCTATTGTTCCATGCTTGTGATACCTCACTTCAGAGGATGGGCAAAAGCTCTAGCCAGGAAAATATAAGAGGTGCTAGATCACTGTTATGCCTTATAATTGAATAATATTCCATTTTATACATATATCAAATTTTATTAAGCCACTCATGGATTGACGGGAACTTGGGTTGTTTCCACATCCTTGCAATAGTGAATTGTGCTGCCATAAACATTGGCGTGCAGATGTCTTTATTACAGAATGTCTTTTGTTCTTTTGGATAGATGCCTAACAGTGCTATTGCTGAATCAAATGGTATTTCTATCTTTAGCTCTTTGAGGTATCTCCAAATTCTTTTCCACAGAGGTTGCACTAATTTGCAGTTCCACCAGCAGTGTAAGAGTGTTCTTATCTCTCCACATCCTCTCCAGCATTTGTTGTTTTGGGATTTTTTGATAAAGGCCAATCTCACTGGGGTTACGTGATATCTCATTGTGGTTTTGATTTGCATTTCCCTGATGATTAGAGATGTTGAGCATTTTTTCATGTTTGCTGGCCATTATTCTGTCTTCTTTTGAAAAATTTCTGTTCATATCTTTTGCCCATTTATTGATGGGGTTCTTTGATTTTTTCTTGTTGATATTTTTGAGTTGTACATAGATTCTTGTTATCAGCCCTTTATTGGATGTGTAGAGAGCAAATATTTTCTCCCATTCTATAGGCTCTCTGTCTGCTCTAATGGTAGTTTCCTTGGCTGTGCAAAAGCTTTTTACTTTGATCAGGTCCCATTTATTTATTTTTGTAGCTGCTGTGATTGCTTTGGGGGTCTTCTTCACAAATTCTTTACCTAGGCTGATGTCTGAAAGGGTCTTCCCTACATTTTCTTCTAGAATTCTTAAGGTTTCATGCCTTAGGTTTAAGTCTGTTATCCGTCATGAATTGATTTTTGTAAGAGGTGAGAGGTGGGGATCCAGTTTCAATCTTCTGCATGTAGTTATCCAGTTTTCCTGGCACCGTTTGTTGAAAAGAGATTCTTTTCCCCAGTGTATATTTTTGTCTGCTTTGTCAAAGATTAGATTACCATATGAGGATGGTTTCATCTCTAAATTCTCAGTCCTGTTCCAAATGTCTATATCTCTGTTCTTGTGCCAGTACCATACTGTTTTAGTTACTATAGCCTTGTGGTACAGCTTGAAGTCTGCTAGACTGATACCTCCTAGTTTGTTCTTTTTTCTTAAGATCGCTTTGGCTATATGAGGTCTTCTCTGGTTCCATACAAAGTGTAGAATTATTTTTTCTAGATATGTAAAGAATGATAATGGTACTTTGGTAGGGATTGCATTAATTCTGTAGATCACTTTAGGTAGTATGAACATTTTAACAATGTTGTCAAATCTTAGTACCACGATCTGTGATCTGACTATGAGTCAAAGACATCATGGTTAAAGGTCTTTTCTTACAGGTTATAGGTACAGATTTTCTAAAGATTCCCTCGAATCTTGATGTTTCAGTGATTTGGAAAAAAATCTTCTATGTCTGAACATTGGTTGCAGTTTCTACAAAATATAATTGTAGGAGAAGAGCCTACAAGACAGAATAGTTCCACAGTTTACAGACACTGTTTGTATTTCAAAGTATTAGGGGGTAAAAATATTTTGGTTACATGGATTGCTTTTATAATGCTTGAGTCATGGTTATAAGTGTGTCTGTATCCCAGTTAGTGTTCATTGTACCCATTAGGTAGGTTTTTGCCTATCCCTTTCTCCCCACATGCACATGTGTACTCATCAGTTAGTTCCAAATTAATAGTGGAACTAATAGTACATGTGGTGTTTGTTTTCCATTCTTTATATACTTCACTTAGGATAATGGTCTCTAGTTCCATCCATATTGTTGCAAAAGGCATTAAGTCATCCTTCTTCTTGGCTGTGTAGCATTCCATGGTATACATACACCACATTTTGTTAATCCACTCATGAATTGATGGATGCTTGAGTTGATTCCACATCTTTGCAATTATGAATTGTGCTGAGATAAACATTTGAGTGCAGGTGTCTTTTTGATAAAATGACTTCTTTTCTTTTGGGTAAATACTCAATAGTGAGATTAAGTAGATCAAATAGTAGGTCTACTTTTAGTTCTTTTATGTATTTCCATACTGTTTTCCATAGAAGTTGTACTAATTTGCAGTCCCACCTTTCTCTCTGCATCCATGCCAGCATCTATTGTTTTTGGACTTTTTAGAGACACCCTTTTAAATGCAGGATTAGGTTTTCCAATAAAGAAATGAACAAGTTCTCAGTTTGATTTTGAGTTAATATAGATTTTGACATCTTTTGAGAGAGTTATTACAAAATAATAATGTTCTTACAACCTTGGAAACTGTGTTTAGTAACCTCAAAAATTTGGAATTTACCAAGAACTCTTTGTAGAAATTAACTTTCTTTTATGTAGTGACATAAGGTAAGGCTTAGACATGCAAAAGAAATCTTAAAACCTGTACAGCAAATAATTCAAATTATCAACTCTGCTTATTTGTAAATGTCTTTTAGAACATGTGTGTGCACACCACTGCACATGTTCAAGCATTTTAACATCTTATATCAAATACAATACTCTTAAGGGCTTTTTTTTTACTTAAACTTTTTATTTGAAGAATTGTACACTCAAGGTGTAGTTGTAACAAATAATACAGAGAGATCCCATGTATCCTTTACCAAGTTTCCTCCAATGGACACATCAATAAAAATAGTACAATATCATAACCAGGATATTGAAATTGTCATGATTCAGTTAGGATTCAGAACAGTACCATCACCACAAACATTCCTCATGTTGCTGGTTTATAACCACACCCACTTCCCTTCTGCCCCATCCTGTTTTTGACCCCTGGCAATCACTAATCTGTTCTATATTTCTATAATTTTGTCATTTCAAGGATGTTATATGAATTAAATCATACAGTAAATGACTTTTGAATACTGGTTTTTTCACTGAGAATAATACTCTGGTGATTAATTGAGGTTGCTGTGTTTGACAATAGTTCATTCTTTTTTATTGCTAAATAGTGTTATTGTGTGAGTATGACACAGTTTACCATTCCCATGTTGAAATGCATCTGAACTTTTTCTACTTTTTGGCTGTTATGAAAAAGCTACTTTACATATTCATGTACATATTTCTATGCAACATAAGTCTTCATTTCTCAGGTAAATGTTCAGGAGTCCAGACACTGGACCATATGGTGACTGCCTGTTTAGTTTTATAGAAAATCAAACTTTTTTCTAGTTTGTATGGGCCATGTCATTTTACACTCCCACTAGCAATACATGAGTGATGTAGTTTCTCCATATCCTTCCTAGCATTTGATGTTGTCACCATTTTTATTTTAGGCATGCTAATGAGTGTGTACAGATAGCTCATTGTAGTTTTAATGTGCATATTTTAATGGCCAGTGATGCTTTATACATCTTTTCATGTGTTTATTTGATGTTTGTATATTTTATTAAGTGAAATGTCTATTTGTGTCCTTCATTAATTTTCTAATTGGACAGTTCATGTGTTTGTTGGTTTTGTTTTACTGTGATAATAACACTTAATATGAGATCTATCCTCTTAATAAATTTTTAAGTGTACTTCACATTATTTTTTACTATAGGTACTCTGTTGTACAGCAGATCTCTAGAGCTTATTCAACCTGTTTGACTTAAATTTATGCCTGATGATTCTTAACACCTCATTTTTCCCTCTCCTTAGCCTCTGGTAACTATGATTCTATTCTTTGATTCTATCAATTTGACTAGCTAATATAAGGTGGAATCATGCTATATTTCTTTCTATAACTGGCTTATTTCACTTAGCATAATGTCCTCAAAATCCATCCATGTTGTCACATATTGGAAAACTTTCTTCTTTTTTAAGGCTGAACAGTATTACATTGTAAGTATACACCACATTTTCTTTATCCATTCATTTATCAATGGACATTTAGGTTGTTGCCACATCTTGTCTATTGTGAACAGTACTGCATTGAACATAGAGTGCTATTATCTTGTCAAGATCCTGATTTCAATACAGGAAAGGATTGCTGCATCATATGTTAAATCTATTTTCAATTTTTTGAAGAATGTCCATGCTGTTTCCTATAAGGGCTGCACCATTTTGCACTTCAACCAATAGTGTGCAAAGGTTCCAATATCTCCACATCCTTGCTAATACTTGTTGAATTTTGGTTTTTGTTTATAGCCATCCTGACAGGTGTGATGTGATATCTCATTGTGGTTTAATTTGCATTTTCCTAATGATTTATGATGTTGAGCATTTTTATATACCTTTGGGAACTTTATATGTCTTCTTTGTAGAAATTTCTAATTCAATTCCTTAGCCCATTTTTAATTAAGTTATTAATTTTTAATTTTTATTATTTTATTTATGTTGTTTTAGTATTGAGTTATAGTAGTTCCTTATATATTTTGGACACTAACCTCGTATTAGATAAATTGCTTGCAAGAATGAACTCATTCTGTATGTTGCTTTTTCACTCTGTTGATTATTTTCTTTGCTGTGAAGAGCTTTTTAGTTTTATGTAGTCCCACTTGTTTATTTTTGTTTTGGTTGGCTATGCTTTCAGTGTCACACAATCATTGTGAAGACCAATTTAAGTCTTTAGTCAATTTTGAGCTGATTTGGGGGTATGGTATAAGATAAGGGTCCAATTTCATTCTTTTGCAAGTGGTAGTCCACTTTTTATCAACACCATTTGCTACAGAAACTGTCCTTTCTTTATTGGGTATTATTGACAACTTTGTCAAAGATCAGTTGACCATCTATGTGTGGATTTATTTCTGGGTTCTCCATTTTTTTCCATTGGTCATTCTATGTCTGTCTTTATGGCAATACCATACTATTTTGATTACTGTAGCTTTGTAATATATTTTAAAATCAGGAAGTGTGATCCGTCCAGCTTTCTTCTTCCTTCTCAAGACTGATTTGTCTATTCTTGGTCTTTTCTGTTTCCATATAAATTTTAGAATTGATTTTTCTATTTCTTAAAAATGCCATCAAAAATTTTTTTTGATAAGGATCATATTGAATCCATAAATCACTTTGGGTAGTATGTTAATATTTTAACAATATTAAATCTTCCAATCCATGAACACAGAATGTCTTTTAATTTGTATCTTTAATTTCTTTCATCAATGTTATATAGATTTCAGAGTATAAGTTTTTCACCTCCTTGGTTAAATTTATTTTTAAGTATTTTATTCTTTTTGATATTATTTTTAAAAGAGACTGTTTTCTTAATTTCTTTTTCAGATAGTTTATTTTTAGTGTATAGAAATGCAACTCATTTTTCTGTGTTGATTTTTATCCTGTAATGTTGCTGATTGGTTTATTCATTCTAATGATTTTGTATGGAGTCTCTAGGATTTTCTATAAAAGATTGTGTCATTTGCAACAGAGACAATTTTACTTCTTCTTTTATGATTCTGGTGAATTTTATTTCTTTTTCTTGCCTAGTTGCTCTGGCTAGGATTTCCAATGCTATGTTGAATAGAAGTATGAAGAGTGAGCATCTTTGCTTTGTTCCTGATCCTAGAGGAAAACCCTTCAGTTTTTCAACATAGAGTATAATGTTAGCTGTGGGCAGAGTTGTTATCATGAAATTGTGCTGAATTTTGTCAAATTCTTTTTCTGCATCTACTGAGATGATGATGTATTTTTTTTAACTTTTTCCTTTGCATATGTTGAGCCATCCTTGAATCCCAGGGATAAATCTCACTTGTTCATGGTATATGATCCTTTTAATGTGCTGTAGGATTCAGTTGCTAGTATTTTATTTAGGGTTTTTTGCATCTATATTCATCAAGGATATTTGTCTATATTTTTCTTTTTTGTAGTTTCTTTGTCTGGTATCAGGGTAATGCTAGCCTTCTAAAAGGTGTTTAGAAATGTTTCCTCCTCTTCAGTTTTTTGAAAGAGTTTAAGAAGGATTGGACTTTCTTTAAATGTTTGTTTGAATTCACCAGTGAAGCCACCTGATCCTGGGCTTTTGTTTGTTGAGAGGTTTTTAATTTCTGATTCAACCTCCATACTAGTTATAGGTCTGTTCAGACTTTCTATTTTTTCATGATTTAGTATTTATACATTGTACATTTTAGGAATTTATCCATTTCTTCTAGATTAGTCAGTTTTCTGGCATATAATTGTTCATAGTAGTTTCTTATGACCCTTTTTTATTTCTGTGGCATCAGTTCTAATGTCTCTTCTTTCATTTCTGAATTTATTATTTGGAAATAGAAGGCAAAGATATTAAAGGGACCATATTTAATGCAGTATACATAGATAGAAAACATGGTTAATTCAGGCATCCAATCTTACAAAGTAGATTACTTTTCCAATCTCCATTTACAGTTTCTGCAAAAAGATGAAATATAATACATTCATAAAATGTAACAGGGCCCATCTTGTTTTAAAATGAATAACCATCTTATTTTAATGCCTCAGACCACCCTGGATTGAAAATTATTTTATTTTCAAATGGTAATTTTGAAAAGATATTCATATGAGTTCTGTTTCTTCCTTTACCCTGGGTCACTATGTTGTGTAGGAAAAAAAAATGATGGGGCATCTTTATGACAAGAGGGAGGCTAAGGCAGCAATGGGAGCAGTGGGATGGTGGGTGGTCATGGTGATGAGGATGGTATAGACATAATGCTTCACTCTCACTTCTCTTTGCATTCTGCCAGCTACACAGACATCATGTTTCCAGAAAGCAGTCAGAAACAAAGAAGATTTGTAGTGATATTCAGAAACAGTTCTGTGTTCTCCTTACCCCTTATTTAGGCTCAGTTCTTAGTTTAGGATGTCCTTGATACTTAATACTTTTCTGCTAGATATAATGTTTTATAGGACTATATAAATCTCAATAGGAGGACATCTTTATATATCACCTTGATCAATATCCTCATTTCAAAACTGAAAAAGCTTAACATCGCATAAGTTAGAAACAGTATTTCTTATATTCCTTTGACTCTTTTTTCCAGTAAGATTGTCCTCTTTGACAAGTGAAGAGTTTGGGGAAATGAATTTTGTAGAGTTGTTGCAGAGGAAGTGGACAGTCACTTAGTCTATCAATTTAACTGACTCGACCCTGGTGATTAGATTAGCACTCGAATGTCAGTTGAGATAGATTTCCCAGTCTTGGATGTTCTGATTCTCACTAACTCATTTATGCAGAATTTGCTGAAGAAGCATGAAGCTCTGGATAACGACTTTGCTGTCCACGAGACCCGAGTGCAAAATGTGCGTGCACAAGGAGAAGACATCCTGAGTAAGGTGAGCTAGTCCAGGGATTCCAGAATTGGCCCAAATATAGAATTATTATCAGTGCAAAAATCATATTTAGAACTTTAATCTCTTCTAAGCTGCCTTTTCTTGTTTTTAGAAAATAATCTTCTCAATTGCTCTTTTCTGGAAGTTCTTTTTTTCAGATTCTTATTCATACACCTTTCAGCTTTCCTTAAATCTTTTGTTAACATTTTTGCTGTCCTGAGAAGAACATGCTGTTTACAAAGGCCTTATCACTGGCTTTGGCTATGGAGTAATACAATTTGAAGAAATTACTTTCTAAGCCTGTAAGGAGGAGGACCACAATGAAACCTCTGTAATTTGAAAATAATTATATTGTTTAAATGTTGTTTTTAAAAAGCCTCATTTATCTAAGTGCTATATGAAGACCTCCCTAAACAGAGGTCCTTCTAAAAGCTTATACCATTCTTATACCATTCTTATACCTTCTTATACCATTCTTATACCATTCTTATACCTTCTAAAAGCATATAGCACTTATATCTAAGTGCTATATGAAGACCTCCCTAAACAGAGGTCCTTCTAAAAGCTTATACCAACTAAGAAAGCCATGCTTATGCAGGAAAACATAAGATCATCCAAATTCTAGAGTGGAAATAACCTTTCACATGGATGAATAATAAAATAATTATACTAGACCTGGAGGAGAGTAGTTATATGTTTGGAATGAGAGAGATGAGAGCTTTTCAATGGTACTAAAGAATTCACACTTTTAGCCCTGGACACTCATCAGTAGTGTATCTGTCTCTCTCCTTCTCCCTTCAACTTTGGTACTGCAGGAAGAAAGTCAGAACAAAGAGAAGATTTCTTCAAAGATAGAAGCTCTGAATGAAAAGACCCCTTCTCTGGCCAAGGCAATAGCTGCTTGGAAGCTGCAATTAGAAGATGATTACGCTTTTCAGCAGTTTAACTGGAAGGTTGATATGGTAGAGGCCTGGATAGGTATGATGTGTCAGGGCCAGGGTCCCTTGGGTTTGAGAAATCCTAATAAATCACCTTTTGTAGATTGGTTTCTGGTACCTTTTCTCTTACCACGTGGAAAGAGGTGCTCCCTTCACTATCCACTCCCATCCTTTCTGGGCACAACTGCACTCACATGTGCATACACACACACAAATAAGCATGCTGATGGGTAACTAGGTACCGTAATTCCAGAGAACACATATTTTGGGAATTTGGTGATTTCATGTGTGATATTCAGAAAGGTACAGCCATGGCAAAACATTCTAAGAAATAAACTAAAATGTTCAATTTACTTACAATTTATGTCTAATCTTCAATTTTCCTGTTCTTTATGAAACATTCAGAAGTTCTCTTGGCCCTACCTCTGTTTCAGTCCGTTTTATCCTGCCTTACTCTAGAAAAACAATCCATAGGTACTCGGTGCTTCCATAATCCAATGAACCACCTACTTTGAGAGGCAGGAAGCTCTCTTGTTGTCTATTGTCAATATTCTTTTTATCCTTATCAGGGCTTATGCAAGACCAACTCTCTTTCTCTTCTTATTAATTATTATTATTATTTTTTAGCTGAGAAGGAAGCAAGCCTGAAGAACAATGGCAATGGTGCAGACCTCACCGCCTTCCTCCCTTTCCTGGCAAAGCAGGTGAGAGCAGGCTGCTGTGTGGGCAGTTGCCAGGGAAGCCCAAGACCCACATCTCACAGAAGCTCAGTCCTCCAGGAATATTCATTTCTAAATTTGAGTATTTTATTGTCTGTAGCATCTATAATATCGTTCCCTTTTTCCTTCCTAATCTTGACAATTTGCTTTTCTTTCCTTCTCTCTCTCTTTCTCATTAGTCTTGCTGCTAAGTGCCCAGCATTTGTTAGAGAACCAATGTTTGACTTTTTTGTTTTCTCTGTTTTCTTGTGTATTCTATTCCATTAATATATTTTTATATATTAATCATTTTCTTTTACTTTCTTTGGGACTAATTTGATAGGTTTTAAAAATTTGTTGAGATGGATAATTAGATTATCAAATGTTAGTCATTCTTCTTTTTTAACATACTGATTTTAAGTACAAAAATTTACCTCTAAGCTTTAGCTGAATCTCACAAGTTTTATGTTATTTTTTTATCATTTAGTTTCTGTAGTTTCTAATTTGACTTATTCTTTGACCTATTGGTTATTTGGTAGTATATTATTTAATATCCAAACATTTGGGAATTTTCTCGTTATCTTTCTGAAATTTGTATCTAGTTTAACTCCACTGTATTTTAAAAACATATTCTATATTTTTTTTCCAGGAAGGATATTTATTGAGTACCTAACTCATACAAGTACTGTGCTAAGAACTTTGTATATGTTTTCACATTTAACCCTCACAGAAATTTAGTGAGGAATAAGTTCAATAACTTTCCAGGGACAGTGAGGCATTCATGACACTTCAACAGCAGAGACATTAATTTTTACTTGGGTATGTAGGAAAGAGGCAGGTTCTGCTCTTTCCCCATCTGCCTTTAGCTCATTAAGCATCCATTCCAAGAATCTCTCCTCCTGGATCCTGAGATAGGCAGCTGTGTCGCTTGGCTTCAATTATGAGACACATGGAGACCTAGGCAATTTGTGTCTTCACAACTCAAAGTGTTCTAGAAATGCTGTGGAAAGAAACAAATGTACTGTACTCCAATGGGGCCACAAATGCCCCTCCTAGATACCCAGCCCTCTTAAAAGATACTCTATATTTTTTCAGAGGCTTGATTTATATCCAGTAAATGTCCTGTTTTGCTGTATATTATGTGCACATTTGAAAAGAATGTGTATTTTATTTTACAGTGATTTATATTATTAACCAGATTTTGGTTATTAATCATTTTGTTTAAATACCTTGTTATTTTTATATATTTTGAGGCTTGGCAAAAAGTTGTGCTGATATTTAGAATTGTGAAATCATATTGATGAATTGATACTTTTAATTATGAAATATTCCTGTTTCTTTCTAATAACATTTCTTGACTTAAATTCTTCTTTTTCAGATACCAGTATACTACACCAACTTTCTTTCTTTTCTTTTAGTGTTTGCAGTATATATCTATTTCTATTCTTTAGGTTTTCTTTTAAAAAAATTATCTCTTTATATTTTAGGTGTGTCTTTTGTAAACATCATATAGTTGGGTATTTATTTATCCAATCTAATAATTTTTTATTGAAAAAGTGAGTCTATTTACATTTGAAGTAATTAATTCATAAATTTTGGTTTAAAGCTATAATTTAACCCCCACCCGCACCCCCGCTATCTAATCAATCCCCTGTGTTTTGGTCAGGGAGTGAAATGATTCAAGACATAGTTCCAGGTTTTCTGAGAACTTGTCTTTTCAGTTTGCTCCTAGAGACTTTCAGAGGTTTCAGCTAACGCCCTTTGACCAGGGTTGCTCCTATTCCTACTTGACGGGCCTTGAAGTTGGCACCGTGACTGTACTGAAAATTCTAGTTAGCATTTTAGATTCTTAGCTTTTTAAATTCTTAGCTACCGTTCTTGCTTGGCTTGTAGGACTTTTGTCCTCTACAGTTTTGGAAGCTTAAATTCCTTGAGGGGAAAAGACAGCAGGACAGTGAATCTGCTTTTCTGCAACTTTCTCTTGATGGCCACTGAAATCCTTGCTGCCTCAGTTCCCCGAAATGCCACTTTTTGTCTCTTTAGCTCTATGACATTGTCAAAAGCTCTGAGCAATGCTTTCCCTTCAGCCTTCCCCCCCAGTGCAGTTTATACTTCAAAGGGAAAAACAGAGAGAATATTGCTTTTACTTCAATGCTGTTCCCTTCTCTCTGGAATTTTGATCCTTCAAGCAGCAGCTTCCTGAGCTGCATTCAGATCTCTTTCAAAGAACTGATTCTTTGTACTTTTATCAAGCTGTTAAAGTTCTTCTCAAAGAGAGCATTAGTCAAATACAAGCCACTCTGTTAAAGCTGGAAGTGGAAATTCCCAAATGTTGTGATGTTGATATTTATATTTCTGCAAAAAATTCACTTGTGTAACTGGCACCTGTAGGAGGTCTCTTGTTAGTTTGTGTAGTTCCAAAGTCCCCAGTAGTGTTCTGCTACTAATTAGAACACAGAGTATATAAAAACCATTATAAGAGAGTCTTGGAAATGATGTATACTGTAGGAAGATTTAATTTTGATTGAGAAAATTTGGAAAACATATTATGCTCCAATATTCCCTTCATATTGATTTTGCACCTAGCCTAAAATCTAATCATAAAAATGTACATACACTGGCATTTAACTATAATTCCCTCCCCAAATGTTCACTTAAGTCTTTAAATTATATTTTGTTTTTCCTGGTCATCATCTTAACTCTTGCCTGGGCTTTATCATGCCTATGATAAAAATCTGGCAGAACTCAGGTGTAAATGGCCCCTTGGAAACGGCACTGTTTTCCTGTTCACAGCCTCTCTGCTGATTTTTCTCAGGACACACTGGATGCCAGTCTGCAGAGCTTCCAGCAGGAGAGGCTTTCTGAGATCACGGACCTGAAGGACCAGCTGGTGGCAGCTCAGCACAGCCAGACCAAAGCCATTGAGAAGCGCTACGCTGCCCTGCTGAAGCGCTGGGAGCAGTTGCTGGAAGCCTCTGCAGCCCACAGGCAGAAATTACTGGATAAACAGCTGCCTCTGCAAAAAGTAAAAGAAAAAAAAAAGAAAAATTGATGAGGCATGATTGGGCCTCTATTATCTGTCTATTAGCCATGGAATTCAGTAATAGATACTGGAAACCCCATTAGGTTAATCTACAGACATTTTAGTGCATTAAAAGGGGTCAGGAAGACTTTCTTACTGAGCAAGAAGTAATTCATTTTCTTTTTTAGGTTAATAGGAAGATTCTTTTTTTTTTCAGATTCATTTATCAGTTATACAATTGACTTGAGATGAAAGCCAGACAAATATAGTGGAAGAAGTGGGTGAGAAAAAAGGGTGGAAGGTCTTTGTATAAGACAGAATTAAAACTGGCTGGCAGGCAAGGTTGTCTTTGAGCTGTTTTCTAACTCAAATAAATGAAGCACCAGACAAATAGTCATGAAGCATTTTTTCAACTTGTATCACCCTTTCCTAGGTGGGAGACCCTGTGTATGCCACGTAACATATCTCTGAACCTTATTGCCACATGTAGGAAACAGGGTAATATTACCATCCTGTTCCTGTCTTTCTGTGATATTACTATTAAAAGAGGCAATGGATCTAAAAGTACAGTATAAACCACTGAGTTCCATTATAGATATAAGTGAATAAAATATTCTTCCCAGCCTGGCAACAAGTTAAGGCAGAGAGTAAGGGAAATTAGGAAACAACCACACAAGTAAAAATCAGTCTGGATTCTTAGTTAATCTATACTCTATTGAAAAATATAGGACCTACAGAAATAAATCTTAAGTGAAACACTAAATCAACTAAATGAGCAGCTTTACACATATATATGTATTTAACATAGGAAGCTACTTTATATTCTTATTCTATTTTGCTTGATTTTTGAACTATAAAAGGTTTTGTTATTTTGTTTTCTAATTATAAAATACTTGTAAAATATTTGCTCAATCTATAACATCATGAAAATAATATGAAGAACTTTATAGGTCTTTGTGTCCTTCCTATGTAGGAGCCATGTTAATTTTCTCTGTATTGGTGTATCTTAGCATATAGATTGCTGAAATGAGTACAGGGTAAGATGTAATAATGTAGTACCTTTGTAACCTCCCTCCATTTGGACCGATTTTCTCCTTTTAACACCCTTGTTTGAGGATAAAAACTCATTTTCATATTTGTTCAAGACAAATCCCTTCAGAAGTACAATCTGCTGAACCAAAATCTGTGATGAATTTTAAGTTTAAAACTATTTTTGATCACCTGCTGTTTGGAACAAGTTCATGCTATTTTTTTTTTCATTCAGTAATATAGACAGTTTAGTGTTTATTCAGAGCATGTGTGTAACTCCAGACAGTAATGCAAGAATACATAGATTCCTGCTCAGGATGTAGACTAGAGGGTAGGAAATGGTTTTAAGCAGTGGTTCAAAAGCTTCAGGCATGAGATGGCACCTGAACCAGATTTAGAAAAAAGACAGGACAATGACTTAGTATAGTCAAAGAGAGGTCAGCTGGGTGTGGTCTTCAGAAGCTCAGAGGATAAAAAGAGAAAGTGGATAAAAGGACAGAACAGATTTGCCTGGTTTATTCAATCATTTTTCCATTCATTCATTCAGCATCTATTTTTGCATCTTTACTATGCATCAGGTAGAATTGGAGCACAGACTTTAGAATAAGGAATCATATAATTGAAAACTCCCCTTTCCACTCGTAGAATCTTAGAGCTGAAATAACGCTGGAAGTCACTCAACCTCCTCATTGGTAAACGACGGGACTTGACCAATTTCACACAGTGAGAAAATGCCAGGACCAGGGCTTGTACCTCTAACTCGCCTGTCTGTTCATCTGACCACATGGTCCCCACTGGCATTAGTCCTGCCCTTTATGTTGTTGGCCCTGCAAATATTTGAAGACAGTATTATTTTTATTCTCAATCTTCTCTTTTGCTGAGAGGCTTTATTGGGAAAGATAGAGCCGTCTTTTTATTTTCTCTGCAGGCCGAGGAGCTATTCATGGAATTTGCACACAAAGCCTCAGCTTTCAACAACTGGTGTGAGAATGCTGAAGAGGACTTGTCAGAACCTGTACACTGTGTCGACCTGAATGAGATTCGACAGCTACAGAAGGACCACAAGGACTTTTTGGCCTCCTTGGATGGGGCTCAAGCAGACTTCAACTATTTATTGGAGCTAGACCAGCAGATTAAGGCCTTAAATGTGCCCTCTAGCCCTTACACCTGGTTAACAGTGGAAGTGCTGGAAAGGTTCTGGAAGCATCTATCTGATCTCATTAAGGTAACTTAGGACACAGCAGAAACTTCCTTTGGCTGCAGTAAGCATGACCACTTAATTTATTATCTAAGTTGGGAGACTTTTGAGAAAGAAAGAAACACTGTTAATTATACTGGGTCAGCAGTCATGAGCTAAGATCATCTAAAAATATTGGGAAATATTTTTATAATAGATATACCTTGTGCCCCACAGTTTGAGTAGCCTCATGCTTCTGGGTGTTGAATAATTATTCAGGGTAGCAAACAGAAGCCCTAAGAGGTGGTTTTAGTGACGAGTTATGAAAAGTTCATGAGGCTTGTATATATATTCAGAGTCCATATATTTCCCTCATCCAAGGCATTCCCTATTTTATACACACCTCAAAAATGGTCCTTTTATGTGCTTATTTGTAATTTTTGTCTATCTATAATGGTGTTTATTATTGAAACATAAAAAATGTTTAACAGAAAAATTTCACTGTAATATCACCATTTTTAGATGGCAACTCTTGTTACTGTCTTTCCCTTTAAGGACACTTTTATGTTTATTTAAATTAAATTTCAACTGGGAAAAAAAAAGTTTGAGAAGGAGGGACATATGCCTTTATCACTAGCTTACTTGTTACTCGGCTTGGTTTGAGACTCCTGAAAATACTTATGTGAAGTGGTACCATGAGTCTTCACATTTGGGAGCTAAGAGCAGGTGGGCTGCAAGAAATAGAAGTACATAGGCATGTACCTGTGGAACACAGCTTAGACTGGGAGAGGGAATACATGCAGCTGAGTTTACAAACCAGTTCTTTTACAGCAAAAAAAAAAAAAAAAAAAAAAAAAAAAAGGCCTTCAATATGAGCCCTATCGTGTGATTTGGGGTTTTAGGAACGGGAGCAGGAGCTGCAAAAGGAAGAAGCAAGACAAGTCAAGAACTTTGAGATGTGTCAAGAGTTTGAGCAGAGTGCCAGTGACTTCCTCCAGTGGATCCAGGACACCAGGTGGCTGTGCAACCTTCAAACCCATGAGCTCTATGCCACACTCACTATTTCCTGTAGGGACAACACACTCACTATTTCCTGTAGGGACAACATACATGTCTGAAGGGGAGAGGAGAGCTTCCTGCAGCATATACTCTGTCCTAAAATCATCCTGTCATGTCTATGCTTTATCTTTGGAATTGACTGTTTTCTGAATCAGTCCTTGCAAAATCAAGAAATAAGAATTTCATCCTGCTGCCCATTATGCACTCTTCTCTATTCTCTCTTTGATACTCTCATCTTTCTTCCTGTTGCTTGTAATTTCAGTCCAAAATAATAACAATCTCTTACGTTTGCATGGCGCATTGCACTTTACAAAGTACTTCCAAAGTACTTCCAAAGTACTTCCATTACCTCACTTAACTTTCAGAGCAACCTTGAAAAGTATGAGGAGCAGATCTTATTACCTCTATTCCCAAGTATGTAAAGAAATTCAAGTAGATAAATTGACTTGCTCAAGGTCATATATGTATTTACTGGCACACCTAAAAGCAGAGCCTACTGTGAACACCTAATATGAAGCTATCATGTTGCCTGCCTACTGAAGCTGTAATGAAAATTGAGTGAGATAATATATATTAATTGTTTTTATTAAAAGAAAAATATTCTGTGTATGAGGATAACATTTGTCACATCTTCTGGAGTAAATGACCTGGAAAAGAGGAGACTTAAAGGGTGCAATATGTTAGAATAAATGGTCAAAGTTGGTAGACTGTATCTAAAGTAGGTGGGTCAGAATTGTGTTTTGAGGGTCAAAATGACAATCCATGATATATACTGTTTCTACATACTGATAAGGATAAATCAGACAATGAACAAAAATAAATCCTGTATCATATCTTAAAAACATCTGAAAGAAGACAGAGAAAACAGTGTGCATACTCCTCTGCCTCTCATTTGGGTTCCTTTGTCACATTCTGGCAGTGTGTGTCCATCACTGAGATACACCTTGACAACTGTGCTCTTTGTCATGAAGCAAGGAGCTTTGTGGGAGGCTCTGAGCTCCCCAGAGTGGGAGAGGCTTTGGGAAAGTGGGTGGTTAGGTTCATATTTTGTGGCTACAAGGATCTGAAGAATGTTTCATAAATCTAAAGAAATAAGATCATTGAACTATTCTATGTTAACATATGATTTCCCTTTTCTCTCATCTGATTCCTGTTCCGGACCTCCATGTCCAGGGCTTACTTTCTGGATGGGTCAGTATTTTATGTTATCATGTCTGTTTTGTTATATTATTCCGGAAGAATTAATTAAGAAGGCCTTAGTACTAAGGCCTGTTTATCACATTATAATCTGACGGTGTTTAAGTACAAATGAGGGGTGAGAAGGAGAAGCTCCTATTTCATTCTGCGCCTATACCTCACTAGGTGGGGTCTTGCCTACATTGTTTCAGTGCATATTTGAGAATAAGAGCTAGGAGGGACGTGCAGGAGCCTTCTCTCAAGCAGAGAAGAAGTAGGGCAGCCCTCCCTTTCTCATTGACCTGGCAAGTTTGCCGATAGACAGAAGGGTTCATTTGTGAAAATTTAGCTTTGTGGGACTTCATTTCATGGAGGCCATATAGCTTGGGAGAAGTAGAAGAAGAGAAGTAGAGGGGCTTTGAGTTAGTATGCCTGTATTAAATATTGACCTCTGATAATTATGAGTAATATTTCCTTTTTGGTTCTTAACTAGATCTTTGCTCAAAGAAACAGGAACTTTGGAGTCCCAGTTGGAAGCAAATAAAGTAAGTGATGTTTTGTTCATTAGCTGAGGATATTGCCAGAATTATAAAGGGTGTAAGAAAAAAGCACTTAAAGACAACCCTGGTGATACTTTCAAGCACCATATCACCTAAAGTCAAAAAGCCAAGGCTATTGTCCCAGTCCTGCCATCAATTTGCATTTTAGCCACAGACCACCACTTCATGAATATGGGCCTCCATTTACTTAAATCTTTGGCCTTCAACTTCTGCATCTATACAATGGAGTCAATAGCTACATTATCGAGTTACTGCAATGATTAAGTAAAGGAGCAGATATAAAGGCTCCTATCCTACAGCCTGGAGCATTGGCAAATTTCTGTTATTATTTGATGTGGTAAGATGATGCAATTGAATCTAGAGAATCTCTGACAATTGAGTGAAGCAATGAGCTAGAACAGTGTTTCTCAACCTTGCTTTTATTATTGGTCATCCAAGAGAAAAAAATCAATTAAATCTAATTTCTTCCTAGCAAGAGAAATTAAATACTAAAGATCAAAACATCAGGTAGTTTTAACCTTTGGAGGGCAACAAGCCTTGTAATATCTAAGATTTTTTTCACTGTACCCCACTATAATCAGAACCAATTTGTCCCTCCCCTCCTCGGGGAACTATATCCCCTCAAGGAGAAAGCATCGGCAAGATGTAAAAATTTGGCATATAGTGTGCCTAGATGACAGGAGAAGCCCATGCACATCATCCTAAACTGATGACAGAGGCCCAGAATTGAACACCAGGGAGCTTAAGTGAGCCCAAGAACTCAGTCACAATCAGTGGTGCAGCTAAGTCCCAGTGCAGATCACTGGGCACCCATGATGCATGGATCCTGGGAATTCTAGTCTACTTGCAGTAGACATATAATTACTAACTCTTAGATTTATATATTACAGAATACCAGAGTGACAGGGGTCATCTCACCTAAACTTCCCACTATTTCATAAATGAGGACTTACAGAAGTGAAGTGGTTTTCCTGAGTAGTTCTTTTTTCACAGAGGACAAGAAGATCCTTGAAAATAATTGAAAAGGACCAATTAAGGGAAATTCAAATTCTTCAGCCTCTTTATCTTCTTCTTCCACCTCAAGGTTTGGAGCTGGTGGCCTGGGCGACTGCTTCTCTTCTCTGTCTTTTTTCCAGAGAAAGCAGAAGGAGATCCAGGCAATGAAGCGTCAACTGACCAAGATTGAGGACCTGGGGGAAAATTTGGAAGAAGCTCTGGTTCTTGACATCAAATACAGCACCATTGGACTGGCCCAGCAGTGGGACCAGCTCTACCAGCTTGGGATGCGAATGCAACACAACCTGGAACAGCAGATCCAGGCCAAGTACTGAGGGCCTGTGGTCATGGCAGGGGAGGGCACAGGTGGTGTGAGGTGTTAGGAGCTTAACTAAGGGCTAGAGTCTGGAATACTAGACAATAAAGTTACCTCAGAGATGTACACACACCCTCTCTCTAATCAATACTCTCTTTTTACTTCCCCGCATGATGACCACTTCTCTTTATACTGAAGTCTGTCCTGAAATAAGAGAGGCCTCGTCCCCCTGAGTCTACACATCCCCCATCTGGGCAATAACTGACTCTTGCATCCAATTTCTCAGAGTCCCTTCACCGTCTTATGTGATCTCTTCAAAAAACATTCCCTTTTGTAAATTTTACCTAAAATATAATATCCAGAATGGAAGAAATGTTCAAAATGTGGAATAGTAGAGCAGAAAAGTAGAAACTCATCTTTCTAGATAAATTAATTAAATCAATGCAGCTTTAAGTCTCAATAACTTTTTGGCAGCATTTTTATCCACATCAGGGATTGGCACAGTTTTTCTGTAGACGGCCTGGTAATAAATAATTTAGACTTTGTGAGTCATACAGTTTCTGTTGTAACTCTTCAGCTCTGCTGTTGTAATGAAAAAGCAGCCATAGATAATCCGTAAGTGGATGAGCATGGCCATGTTCCAGTAAAACTTTATTTATGGACACTGAAATTTGAATTTCATGTTTTATAAAATATTCTTCTTTTTTATATTCAACCATATAAAAATGTAAAAACCACTCTTAGTTCATGGTGGCAAGCTAACTGTGGCCCACGGACCTTAGTTTGCCAACTCCTGA
Source organism: Varecia variegata (assembly GCA_028533085.1). Lineage (NCBI taxonomy): Eukaryota > Metazoa > Chordata > Mammalia > Primates > Lemuridae > Varecia > Varecia variegata. The sequence continues at coordinate 35,610,728 of CM052444.1, forward strand.
ACTAGATTATTCAAATAGAAGATTGTCCATTAAAATATCTCTCTCATTCATCTGGCATGTCTTCTGCTATTCTGTGTTTTGTATAAAGGGCTAATTCATGTTTTTCCTTTCAGGGACACCATAGGTGTGAGTGAAGAGACACTAAAGGAGTTTAGCACAACCTATAAGTGAGTATGACTTCATAGGTGACTGGTTCTTTGTTTTCCAGACCATTCAGAGTGAGTCTACAAATAGCTACAGTTCTTTCCGCTCCATGTGGCTTGGTGGGATCTTAAATGAAGTTCTGGATTTGCTAATTAGTTTCTGCCATGGATTTTAATATAATATTTCTGTGAAATTCTTGGACTTAAAATATACTTTTCTTTCATGCTCAGTGTTTTACCCTTTTCCCTCTATTAGGTTAAAAAAAAAGTACAGAGACACAGACAGGCTCTCTACTCAGTTCTCTGACAACTGTATGACATGTTAGTAAAGTTCCAGCTGATGCAGTAAGACATGTTCCTTTCTGTTCTAATTTGGTTCTCTGTTGAGCTTGATATAATGTTTTTATTCTTCAGGCACTTCGATGAACACTTGGCAGGGCACTTGACTCATGAACAGTTCCGGTCCTGCTTGAGAGGACTTAATTACTACTTGCCCATGGTAGAGGAAGGGGAACCTGAACCCAAGTTTGAGAAGTTCCTGGATGCTGTGGATCCAGGGAGGTAGGAGGCAGACCAAGGGTCAGACTACAGGAGGGACTGGGGCTTGGAGGGAAAATTGCAGAGGGAAAAATGAGATATAAAACATGAAATTAACTCATCTAGGAATAGGAAGATACAGACAACCGCAAATGACGTGGGCAACTCTTGGTGTACTTTCAAGATTAGCTCAGAAGTAAATGGCACTAACTTCAACTTAGGCACTAGCTCTGAAATTTGCCTGATTCATTATTTGTGTTTGATTTATGAATTTCAGTTCATTCTGAGGATGAGATGTGAGAGAAGAATCCTTTCATGTACATGAGGTGTTAAGAAGACATGAATGATTCAGAGGCCAACACATGGGGATGGGGGATATTGTGTGCTTTTAAGGGTGTGGTAGAGTCATAGAGGATCAAGTTACGGTTAGCAACTAAGTCTTTCTAATACCAAGGACAAAAGAAGATCAGAAATTATTCGAGGTACCTGGAGACCGGTGCTGATGGGAAATTCCAAAACTCTGTGAAGAGTCAGTCTGAATGGACCTTGGGGAAACACAGTCTGGAGCTTAGTAAACAGTGTTTATTTGGCTGTAAGAGGGTGGGCGGGGGTATGAAAATGGAGAGTACATCCCATAATCTCAGAGAGCTTAGCTGGAAGAGGCACTTGGAAAATCGGGTTTCCCTCTGTCTCTGAGACACTGAGGAAGGCCCCTTCCTCCTCTGTCTCGAGAAGGCCCGGCTCCTGATGTGTGTCTCCCACAGGAAGGGCTATGTCACGCTGGAGGACTACACCTCGTTCCTGATTGACAAGGAGTCAGAGAACATCAAGTCCAGCGATGAAATAGAGCATGGTTTCCAAGCCCTGGCAGAGGGCAAGGCCTATATTACCAAAGAGGACATGAAGCAGGTCAGATTCTGGTTGCCTCCACCACTATGCTGTCGTCATAATCTGGATTTGCTGCTTGCCCACTCTGCACCCCCTGCCCCCCTCCCACCCATTTCTTTCCTCAGACCTCCTCTTGCACAAAGCATCATCTGTGTTGGTCACCACATCATTTCCTTTTGACCCAGCTCCAAATTTTATGTGGCTCTCTATTGACTGTCAGAGTCTATCCAAAATCTGCGGCTCAGTGTTTAAGACTATTTCTTATCTCTTCTATTCAATGAGCCACATGTAGGGAGCGAGATGGATAGAATAGTAAAAGGGAATGGTCTTTTTTCTTTAATAATGAGCTGAGTTGAGCAGTTGAGTTGGTCTTATTCACTAGAAATTATGAATTTATGAGAAAAATGTGGGATAGGAACAGGGCTTGCTGCTCCTTCCAAAGGCTCTCCACATCCTGCATTTATGGCATATGGGAAGCCCCAAGGAACCAGCTGTTTTGAATCCCTATAACTGTATCTTTCTCTTTTTATTCTTTTCAGGCCCTAACCCCAGAACAAGTGTCATTCTGCACCATACATATGCAGCAATATATGGACCCACGGGGCCGAAGCCATCCTGCTGGCTACGACTATGTTGGCTTCACCAATTCCTACTTTGGCAACTCACAGGCAGATCCTGTGGAGCATAGAAAATCTTAGTGTGGTGGGAGGTACTGAGAGATGAAACGGACAGGCAAATGCAAGGGATGAAAGTATAGTCATTTGTGTGTGTGTGTATTGCATTTATTGCAGGACCTAAAAAGAAATCTCAAGGTTTGGGGGGAGGGATAGAAGGGGGTAATAGAGTTGGAGGACAGGACCAGAGGCTATGGACTTACTCTGTGCACAACTAGTCACCACCAAAGGGGCCAAGGTCTCTGTTTTTTTTTATTTGCTGTGTTTGGCATATCTTTATCATTTTGTTTTGTTCTGACTATAAAATAAAGCATTTCTAATTTTAAAAATAGTATTTTTTTTAAATAGGACAAAGTTAAATAAATGTATTTCTGAGAATTGTACTATCATCTAAAGATGGGCAGCTAATTACATGATAAAGAAGGGCCACGACAGAAAAGATAAATAAAATCCAGGGTGATTTACAAATAATTTCTTTTTAGCTTTAGAATGTGTTTAAATTCTTACATTTGAAAATGAATATATTTGATATTCTGGGAAATATCAATATTTTAGTCTGTAAAGTGGAACTACACAGAGATCAGCATAACACCTAATTTCTCCTTAACCTGTCCCTTTTCCTTACTTCACCATCATAATAGATGTTATTACTCTCATAATGGAAAACTCCAGCATAGCATGGGCCCCCTCTTGTCCTTCAAGCCTCCGAATTTCCTCTTTTTTTAAAATGTCAAAATATTAAGTGGGTACAAATGTTTTGGTTACATGGATACCTTTTTTAATCCTTAAGTCATCATTCCATTTCCGGGTGAGAAAATGGAGGCACATAAATGTTAAGAAACTTGCCCTAGGTCACACATCTAAAAAGTGTCAGGACTAGACTTAAAACCTAGCAAGTCTGACTCCAGAGTCTCTGGTATTAATTAGCTCTTTCAAAGGACCATGAGTTGAACATATGTGGTCATACTCACATCAGAGAGGTCTTTTCTTTGCTGTGTGTGTGTACCTGAAAGATGAGTTTTTAAAGCACATAGTCACGTCCTTAATCAAGGGAGGGTATTTGAATGACCTAGGAAGATTTTGCAGACTATATCTACCGCATAGGGTTTTGGGGTGATGATTAATATAAAGTCTTTAGAATAAAGCCTGCTATACATTAAGCACCCAATGCTCCCATCTATTATTATTTAGAGTTTCTAGACAGTATCACTTTAGGCTACCCTATCTTTTGTCTAGTTGATGGTGGAAGTCAGAGCCAGCGGTGTCCAGCATCTTCTATCTCATGATATAGGTGGACGAAGAAGAGTAAAGTGCTATCACCTGGCACTGTGTCTGACTGGAGAAGACAGGAAGATGGATCTAGATCCCTGAGACTTGAGAGGACTGAGTACTGGAAAATATGTCAAAATCAATTGTGTCAAGATCTATAGAAATAATCCCAGAAATTGCTATTTTGTAAAATACCTCCAAGTGATGTTTTACCCTTTCAGGCTTAAAATTCTTATATTTGGAAGTTAGATGGACTTCCTGGAACATCCTTACCCACTATTGGTCAGTGTGTATTTAGAGACTATTTTGCTGGATGGACTGAATAGACTGTGGAAATGAATTTGCTCATACAGCCTCAGTGCAGTGGGGGATTATTTCCAGCCTATAGTGAAAAGGACCCTAGGGTAGATGGCCTTTCTCTCCTGACCCAGGTTCTTTCTACGATCTGACTAATTTACCTACTTTTCTCCAACCTGTTTTCTTCTCTGACATCTAGCCTCCTTCTAACCCAAATTTGGTTTTCATCAAATTATAACTAAAGGTTGTATTTCTTTCCTGAGAACATGTAAAAATATGGATTCCTATTTGAAAAGTATCTTCTCAGCCTATGTTCTTCCTTTGTCTCTCAAGTCATGCCCCACTTCTATCTCATTGCTAAATCATGCAGATCCTAACTTTTCAAAATCTTCTATATTTGTAATTTCCTTCAGTTTCCAATTTCACCATTCGTATTCAAGCCTCTTTGCCTTTCTTTAGGATGATGGCAATGAATTCCTTACTGATCTCTTTGCCTCTGGTTTCTCCTAGCTGAAATATATCATCCTTTCCACTGCTTGGTTAATTATCCTAAATCCTTTCCAGAAGCCACTCTACTCTCTGCTCAGTTTTACTGTGTCCTGTCTCCTACTGACAAAGGAGTCATGTCTGAAGCAAGGTATTCAAACTGCTGCCCACCCACAATAAAGTCTTGTCTGAAGCTAACTTTGGAGCATCCTTTGCAAGGCATTTCCAGCTCCTCTGGACAAGGCACCACACTCTAAAATAGGCCTATATTGTCTTACTATTAAGCCTTTGGCTACTCTGTCCTCTTTTCTAAGAATGTCTTTTCTCCCCCAGTCAATGTATTCAAAACTCACCCATCCTTAGGAATTACTTCAAGTACTACCTTAGACAAGAAGCCTTTTCTGATCCTCTCCCAAGACTAAACTCTCCCTAAGCTAAAGACAACATCACTTTCCTTAATACATTATTAATAGTAGCAGCTGACATTTATTGGAAGATCACTATGATCTTGTGCTAAATCTTTTATATGTATATGCATGATCCTGTTTAGCCACCAATACAAAACTATGAAGTTAAACCATTTTACAGATGACAACTTTGAAGCTGAAAAGGTTAAATAACTTAAACCCAGAGTTGTAAGTTGAAGAGCTTGCATTCAAACTCCTACCAGAAAGCTATGTGAATTCACTGCATTTTTGCTTATCCCTAAGAATGTCTGGTGCCATGTATGACACAATGTAGGTGGAAAGTGAAACAGGCAGGATAGGTAGTTCTGCAACAGATTCAAAAGGATTGTATCCAACTTGGGGAATGACTCCAGTGAGGAGGATCCTTGACAACCAAGCTTATGAGGCCACCACAGAGCATCAGCAATTATCAAGGAATATAGAAAGTAAATATATTTTTTGAAATGGAATCTACCCAGTTTGGATAATCAATTAAAACAAGGAGAGGGGAGGAGGGCATAGGTATATTCACACCTAGTGGGTGCAGTGCACACTGGGGGATGGACATACTTGTAGCTCTGATTTGGGCAGGGCAAAGACAATATATGTAACCTAAACATTTGTATCCCCACAATATTCTGAAATAAATAAATATGTATACATAAAACAAGGAGGGCAAAGTAATAATGAGTCAGAGATACTAAGTACTACTATTTAAAAAATACCCAGTAGGAGAAAACCTACCTTTTCATTTAGCGAGGCATAACACTAACCTAGAATACTGATATTCACTGAATTTCAAATCTTGGAAGAGCATTACAGGTCAAATAGTCTAATTATGCAATGATTTTAGAAATCTCTGCAGTACCCCTGATAGGGATCCTGCCAGCCTGGCCTTGAACTTGAGCACTCCAAACTTCCCTCATTTTGTTCAGCTCAGTTAGAAAATTCTTAATGGTCTTAGTTAAGAAAACTATTAATTCTTAATGGGTTTCAGTTGCTAGGGATGGCATGTATAAGGCTGAAAGTGAAAAGTTACGACTTCTTTGTGAGTTGTGCAAGGTGAGCAGAGCAGAGCCTCTGCGTTCCCAAGCAGCCTGGAGGAAGGGCAGGAGGCAAGATCAGGTTCTTCCAGGGGTGTGAGGTTGGGACAGCTTTGGCCTGAGGCCCTGAATATCTGACCCACTGGCCTGGGTTTCTGGTCTATGCCCAGCCTACACAGGAGAGAGACTGTCCTTGTGGGCTAGCCTTCATCCTTTACCCAGCAAGCTCCCTCGGAAAGCATTTCTCAGAGCTGTCTGCACAGCCCGGTTCCTTAGACTATATACAATGGGGTTGAGGAGAGGGGTCACCACAGTATAGGTGACAGCAATAAGCTGATCCCTCTCAAGAGAGTAGCTGGCTTTGGGCCTCAAGTACATGAAGGAGGCACAACCATAGTGAATAATGACCACTGTGAGATGTGAGGCACAGGTGGAGAAGGCCTTCTTCTGCCCCTCAGCAGAGGGGATCCTCAGGATTGCTGCCAGGATGTAGGTGTAGGAGATGGCGATGAAGAAGAAGGAAACCAAGAGGACCATCAGGCTGAGAATGAGGATCCCCAGCTCACTCAGTCCTGTATCCCCACAAGCTAGGCTCAGCACTGGGGGGGTGTCACAGAAAAAGTGCTGGATCTCATGGGAGCTGCAGAATGAGAGGCAGAAAATGACCAGTGTCATTCCAAGCCCAAAGAAGTATCCACTCAGGAAGCAGGTACCAATCAGCTGGGCACAGAGGGTAGAATTCATACGACTGGCATAGTGCAGTGGGGTACAGATGGCCACATATCTGTCAAAGCCCATGACAGCCAGAAGGAAGCAGTTGGTGCAGGCCCATGAGGCAGAGAAGAACATCTGGACAGCACAGCCCACATAGGAGATAGTCTGGCCCCCCATCGCCAGGCCACAGAGCATCCTAGGGATGATGCCCAAAGTGTAGCAGGTCTCGGAGAAGGATAAGAAGGAAAGGAAGAGGTACATGGGGGTGTGCAGATGACTATCCAGCCTGATGACTACAATGATGAAGACGTTGCTGGTCAGGGTGATGAGATACAGAGAGAGGAACACAGCAAAAAGCTAGAGTTGCAGCTCCCCAAAACTGGAGAAGCCCAGGAAGACAAAACCCCTCCAGAAGGTTACATTGGTCTGCCCCATTCTGATCGATATCCCTGATAGATTTGTTTGTTCCTTCCACCTAGTGAGTAGATGTCTAGCTTCTTTCAAAGGCAGGATGAGATGGATTCTCTTTTCCTTGTGCCTGTTGTAACTTGAAAAGGAAGCTCCAATTTAGACTGCAGTCAAACTTCAGAATGGTATTTGTTACAACAGACACAGATGTATGGATCCATTCTCACATGCATGTACAATCCTCACACATTCATATGCACACATTTGCACACAAACATATATATGGCTACATCTAGGGAGTCATGTACAAAGCACTCACACATAATTATACTCATTTTATACATTCAAAACTATGCATTGTACATTTACCATTAATGACCATATTTACTTACATCACAAATACATATGCATTCAGACAGCACACAAATCTGTAGGTACATGCATGACATATATGTTCATACTGACCTAGTACATACACTGCCACATAAGAATACACATGTGGACATAAACATATTGCCTGTTAGAACGTGAGGTAGAGGTAGGGGGCTTGACAGACATTATTTTATAGATCAAGCAACAAAGGCCATGAGAGGTGAAGTGACTTTCTTGAAGTCACACATACCAGGCTTACAGAACAAATATGGTGAGACCTAATCCAACATCATTTCCCTCCTACAATGATGATTCTCCTCAGGCACTGTGGGATACTCACTAGCATGAATATAGAATAAGAAA
>CM052444.1:35618467-35631770 GCA_028533085.1 Varecia variegata
AAAAAAAAAAAAAAAAAAAAAAAAAAAAAAAAAAAAAAAAAGAAACAGTTTGCTCGGTAACAATCATTTGTGTCTATACAACCCTTCTTTGAAGCCATTTTACCCTTTCCAAATTCCTTGAGCAAGGTGTGGCAAGATCCTTTTACATGTGAGTCTATACTGAGCACAGAAGGATGAATCAGTGCTCAGGGCAAGTTGTATATCTGGTGTCTCTTAGCCCAAAGATCAGCCATCGGGCTCTGCTGCCTCCCAAGATCTGCTGGGAACCAAAGTATGGGAGAAATTAGGCCAGGGAGGATTCTCCACTCACCCAAAGAGGCTCGCAGTGAGAGCAAGTCCTGCCTTTCAGTAGCCATGCACTAGACTGCTTCCCAGCAGGCTGTCCTACAGGAGAATGCCCTGAGGCCCACCTGAGCAGAGTGTTGTCCCCAGATGTTACCAAGAAACCTTCCACAACCCTAGCCCTAAGTGGTGAATCATATCTATTTCTATCCAAACAAGTTTTCTCTCTAAGGATTCCCCAATCCCAATGGCACTGTTTCAGGAAGTACATCTAATTGTGCCTCCTGTCATTAGTTGGGAATATCCTTTTGGGGAAAGCAGAAAAGGGAATGTGAGGAAAGAGATGCTAGGATAATAATTCAAACAATAATTTGTGTGTATATTATGTGCTCAATATTATATTAATGATTTTCACATGATAAATCTTTTAAAATTTGTAACAACCTGATGAGAGATTACATTAATAATTACAATAATAATTATAGAAGAGGAAACAGTCTGATAGAGTTGAAGCAACTAACATCATTATATGGATTTTATACAATATGTAAGGATTATTATCCCTATTTTTCACATAAGAAAACTGAGGCATGGAAAAATTAAATAACTTACTCAAGGTAACAGTGACACAGCAGCAAATAGACTCAAGAAGCCTTTCTCTTGATTACCATACTTTCCCTGGTACCCGACATTGGTTAGGAGGATTGAAAAGATAAGTAAGATGTGGAATCAAACATAACATAGGTATAGATGTTGGCTTCATAACTATTTTTCTTGCACTATTGTTTTAGTTGTTGGACCAGGGATTACAGCATATATTTTAAAAATAATCTACTTAATTTTGAACATTGAATGACTTTCAGTTAAATAGGGAAAATTTGCAAAGGCATAGATCCATTTATGTAAATCCACCAACACTTGTCATAATTTTTAAACAAGGATATGCTATTATCAAAAATTGAGAGAAAAATTATATGTGTGCATACTCTTTTATATTTAACCAATGTATATCATCTTAAGTGTTGTTCATTCTTTCTTGCATATCCAGCTGAAAATTAAATAAGTGTCATTTTCCTGCAGCCTGAAAGATTTCCTTTAGTATGTCTTATAGGGCAGGTGTGCTAACAACATGTTACCTACACTTGTATTTGTTTAAAAATGTCTTCATCTTTCTTTTATTTGTGAAATGTACTTTTGCTGAATATAAAATTACTGCTCATCATAATTTTTTTCTTTCACCTTTCAATATGTCACTTTCAATGTCTCCATCCTCCAAAGTTTCTGGTAAGAATGTTGCCATTGATTGTATCATTGTTCTACTCTATGTAATGGATCATTTTTGTCTTGTTTCAATATTTTCTCTTTAATGTCAGAAATTTTACTATAATGTACTCAGATATGCTTTATGTATTTCTCTTATTTGTGGTTTGTTGAACATCTTAAATTAGTCATTTAATATTTTCCACCAAATTTGGGAAGTTTTTAGCGATTATTTCTTCAAATACCTTTCTTCCTTTTTTTGTCTCCTTCTGAGATTCCAATTACACATGTATTGCACCTCTTAATACTGTCTCAAAAGTCTCAAATAATTTTTCATTTGATTTCTATTTTTTCCTCCATATTTTTTAGATCAGATAATTGCTATTGATTTAGTTTCAAATTCATTCTTTTTTTTTTACCATCTCCAATCTGCTGTTGAGCTCATTTCATGAATTTTTCAGCTCAGCTATTATATTTTAAAATCTGGGTTTCTAATTTTTTAATAATTTCCATTTCTGTACCAATTTTATCCATCTGTTTTATCTTTATTACCATATTTCTCTTTCATTCTTTGAGCATATTTATGATACTTAATGTGAATACTGCAAAATCTAAATTATGAGCTCACTTAAAATCAATTTCTGTAGCTATTTTTCCTCTGTATGGATTGCACTTTACTAAATTTTTGTATAATTAAACATTTTTGGTTGAAAACTGAACATTTTAGAAAAGACTTTGTAGTGATTCTGAAATCTGGTTTGTTTTTTTTCCTGAGGTTTGTTTTTGTTTGTTTATTTGTTTTGTCTAGTAAGCAGTTAGCTTCCCAAGACTAAAAATGCAAAACATTTCTTACCACCTGCTTGCAGAAGTTGATGTCCCTGCTCAAATTGTTTGGCTCCAAAATTCTGCTTCTTTTCTTCTGTCTTTCCTTTCAGTCTGGCCTTCTGGTTATCCCCACTACGCATACATAGTTTAGCTGTCTGCATGTGTGATAGCTCTCAGCAAATATTTGTAGAGTTTACTCTAAGATCTTGAGACTCTTTCTTTCTATATTTCCCTAAATCTGTGAGAGTTCTGTTGTTTGACAACTCAAGCCAGTAAGGTGTCCACTCGCAGCCCTCAAACAGTGTGGTAGTAGATGATACATTCAGTCAAAGGCATGTCAAACTCACAAAAATTACCAAGAGTCAATCAGTCTTTCAAGAGTATATTCCTCTCCCCTTGTGTTGTTTTTCTCTTTCACTGAGCTTCCTGTGATAAGTCAAGAGCTCTGGGCAAAGATAACACTCAGAATTGGTATGTCAGTTCTTCTCTTGCTCTTTCATTTACAGAATTTCCCTTTTACACTTTCAATTTTGATTCTGCTTTAAACTCTATTATCTGCCATCTTGAGGGTTAGGTGGGGTATGCTGGGGACTGCTCTTAAGCAAGAAAGTTTCAAACTCACAATTCTAACCTGATATGATAAAATAGTAATATTTTAATATAAACTACTTTTCAAGTTTCTGGCTGCCTTTGTTTATTTTCCAATGACTTCAAATAGTTTTTTTTTTATTATTTTTGTCCATGTTTCATAATTTTTATCTATGGGAGGAATCATGTGATTTCTTCACACTATTCTTAATTCCCCCTTTTCTATTTTATGCCCAACGTCCCCATCCCCCCTGTTGCTGGTTAAACACCCTGTCTTCTCAACCCATTCCTCCATTCAGGAAGACCACTTGATATTAGCTGGGCCAATCAGAGTATATCAATCTGTGGTTGCAGAAATTAGTGCTAGTGGTGGGCGGATGAATAAAGCCAAACTCATAAATGTCTCTTTTGGTTTTACATAACTCATGGTGAAAAGAAAGATGCACAAGTTCCATAAGAAAACATTTATAGCTGAATGACAAAAACAAAAACTGTTTATGTTTGTGAAATGCATTAAAAATTGCTTAAGGCAAATTTATAGGTTTAAATTCTTGTATTAGGAAAACAAACAATATTAAAACTAAACCATGATCTGTGCTTAAAAATTAAAATGTGAGAGAAAAAAATCAGCCTAACCCAAAAGTGAGAAGAAAGAAAATAATAAGATATGAATAATAGACAATAAAATAAGTAAAAAAAAGAAAGAAAATTGGCAATATTAAAGTGGAAGTCTTTGAAGTTCTTAAGGAAATTGATAAATCCTTAACAATATTGATCAAAAACAAAGAGAAAAGAGTCACCAAAAAGCAGATATAAAATAGGGAATATTAATTCATATCCTACAAAAAATTGGAGTATAATAAGAACATATTGTGAACAAGTTAGGGTCAATAAGTTAGAAAACTTAGATAAAAAAGAAAGAATTCACTTAAAAGCACAACCTACTGAAAGTGACAAAAATAAACAGAAAATCTGAGTAGCTCAAAATTTGTTCAAAAAAATAGATTTCAAAGTATAAAACTTTCCAGACAGAAAATTCCAGATTCAGATGGTTTTATTAATTAATGCTACCAAATACTTAAGAAAAAAGTATAAACAAGCTTTCCCAAATTCTTTCAGGAAATAAAATGCCAGTGAACAATTCATATATCATTTTATGAGTCCAGAATAACACTAAAACTGAAACCCAACAGGCATGTTACAAAAAGATAAAATTATAGACCATTATAACTTGTTAACAGAGTTTCAAAAATGTCCCTAACAAAATACCTAGAAAATCTTACTAAATCTACAAAAAGAACTAATGGAACTATTAATAATAAGTACGTTTAGCAAGATCTCAGCTTGTCATAGATAGTGAAAGGGCAGTCTTACTAACCAACAAGGAAAAATAAATTTTTAACAGGCAACCACTTAGAGTAGCATAAACCCTAAGGTTAGTAACATGACTCTGTCTCATACAGAGATGTTTACCTTAAATTAAAAGAAGCTAAGCTAACAAAAGGAGCAGAAATCCTCATTAACATTCCCCAGAGTTGGTCAATTCACATTCCAAACAGAAAAGTAGACTGGGGGAAAGAGGAGGAAAGGGTAGACTGCCTAACGGACCCTCAATGCCTATAAAAAGTCTTTTTGAGCTTGTTTAAACAGTCTTGAAGTGTTCCTGGGAGGACAGCTGAAACATGAGCATCCCCCACTTCTCCAAGGAGAGACATCTGGCACTACCAAGAAGAAAGGAGAAACCGATTCCTGTTACCAACCTACTACCTGAGATACAGAAAAGGACGAACTCAGCAGTTTCTCAGCTGTCCTCTTCTAATAAGGCTACAGTCATAACTGCCACCCCCCATCCCTCCTCAGCCTGCCCTAATAAAGAGTCAGAGTCATTTGGCCTTGGGTCCAGTGCCTCTCTTTATTTTCTGGTGCTGTGCCCTCCTTCTCTTTGAAGAAACAGTAAATAAACGTGATGCTTTTTTCTATCCTAATCATTGTCCGAGAATTCTTTCTACCCCTGCGTACAGATGGAGTTCACATTCTAACAGATAGATAGATGACAGATCAAATCAATTGTTTTTCTTTATATTAGTAACAGAACAACAAATGAAATATTAAAATGTCAATTTCAATAACACCAAAAACATTTAAAAAATGAATTAAATTTAATAAAATATAAGAAAGTATTCTATACTTAAAGCTACAAATTAATAGGCAAAAATTAAAACCTAAATAAGTGGAGATGCAGCATAATATTAATGCATAAAAAGACTCAATATTGTAAATATATGAATTCCCCAAAGTTATCTATATATTCAATGCCTTCTTAATCAAAATTCCAGGAGGATTTGCTGTAGAAATTGATAAGCTAACTCTAAACTTTTTATGAAAACACGAAGACCTAAGAAATCTTGAAAAAGAAACTCAGGGGATTTAAACTCCTGATTTCAAAATTACTATGAAGTAATAATATGAAAATAGTGTACTATTGGCAAAAAGGTAGGAAAATAGATAAAGGAAAATAGAGTTCAGAAATAGTCACATACATAAACAATCAATTCAAATTCAACAAAGATGCTTGTGCAATTAAAGAAAGAAGGGAACATCTTTCCAAAAGATGGTGCTGAAACAACTGCATTTTGATGTTAAGAAAAAACAAAACAAAAAAGTGAAAATAAAAACTTAATTCCCATCTTATTCTATTAGATAAATTATTAAAAATGGAGCATGGACCTAATTGTGAAAGCCAAAGTATATAGTAACTAAAATCAAACACAGAATAATATTTTCTTTATCTCAGGATAGGGAAAGATTTTTAGTCAGAACATCAAAAGAGACATAAAAATTAGTACATAAAATTATGAAAATTAAAAACTGCTCATCAAGGAGCAGAATGACAGAGCAAAATAATACAACCACTTCATAAAACATACCAATTTCTTTTAAGCTAAATATAGACCTATTAAGTTTATTTACACACAAAGACTTATAAGAATATGTTTTAGTTTTTAATTCATAATAATTAAATACTAGAATACAATAATGAAATAATTATGAAATAATAATGAAAAGCTAGAATCAGCCCAAGCGTTCATAAACTGGTGAATAAATAAGCAAGTTGTGGCATATTCATACAATGAAATAAAACCTATCAATAAAAAAGAATGAACATGGAAGAAATGGATAAATCTCCAAAGCCTTATGTTGAGCAAAAGAAGAGAGAAACAACAGAGTACATATATAATATGATTCCATGTATTAGTTTATCGAACAAGAACATTTTATGATAGTTAGAGAAATCAGCTCAGTGGCTGTCTCAGCTAGATGAATGAGGTAGGAAAGAGGTAAACCACAGGCCAATTAAAACATGTCTGGCCTCCAGGTTGGCACCATGAGCTGCCATGTGGAACATTTCCACTAAACAAATGCAATGAAATATTGCATAAGCATATTATTTTAACATGATGGTTGGGAGCATGGAAATGGAATCAGATGGACATGGACCAAAATCCTGGCGATATCATTTCCTAGCTGTGTGTCCAAAGGCATGTTGCTTATTTCTCTGAAGCTCAGTTTTCACATCTCAATAATTTTAACAAATTGATTTATTTTTTTAAAAATCTGTTTTTGCATTCTAGTATTCCTTTTTTTTACTTCCAAGTCATATTATCTATTCAAAATGCAGTTAAGTAAAATAATTATTAAATGAGTAAGTACAATTATACATAAACAAGGATTTTAGTGTTTCCAATTTTCAATTGATTATTTTGCTCAAATATTATTAGCTTTATTTCTAATATTATTATTACTATTATTTTTAGCTAATAATTTTGGTGTAACATAGGCTAGCCTTGTACTTCATCCAGGCAGGATGTTTGAAGAACCCAAAGGCTCGTAGAGCATGGCTCTTTCACGCAGAAAGCAGTATTTAAAATTAAATTTCGACCCAAGTGCCCATCAATACGTGGTGGATTAATAAAATGTGGAATATGTATACCATGGAGTACTACTTAGCCATAAAAATCGGTGAACTAATACCTCTTGTATTAACCTGGATGGAACTGGAGACCATTCTTCTAAGTGAAGTATCACAAGAATAGAAAAACAAACACCACATGTAGTCACCATTAAATGGCAACTAATCAATCAACACTTATGTGCACATATGGAAATAACATTCATCGGAAATCAAGCAGCAGGGAGTGGGAAGGAGGGGGTGGGTAAATTCATACCTAATGGGTAAAATGCACTATCTGGGGGATGGGCACACTTATAACTTTGACTCAGATGGTACAAAAGCAATTTATGTAACCAAAACGTTTTCACCCCATTCTATTCTGAAATTAAATCAATAAATAAAATTAAAGTTCGAGGAAAAAAAAAGAACATAATGAAACTTTCTGGAGTGATAAAAATGTTCTAGATCTTGAATCCAGTTATGATTACCTATGCATACACATTTTTCAAATGTCATTGAACTCTACACTTGTGGTCAGTACATTCTGCTACACGTAAATAATGCCTCGATTTTAAAATACACTGATTTAATAATGTAAATTGCAGATAGTAAGGCTTGACAAAGACTTCTTGGAAAATGATTTTACATTGAAGAGAGAATGAAAACATATTTGGAGTTTGCAGAAAATACACATTGCAATATTACCTTGGTTTATGATACTTTTTAAAATAAAATGTGATGTTCATTTTTGGGTGATCATAATTCTCTGTTTTTATAACTATCATAAACATAACCCTTATTTTTATTTTTATGGTGAATATGTGTTTACAGTAAATAAAATATTAGGTACAGTAGTTCCTAAAATAAGACATATATTCTTTGAGACAAATAAATTGCATTACATTATATTCTCAATTGTGTCTCACCTGTGAGTTGATATTCTTTCTGATATTAAGAGTGAAATCATATGACTGTCAGAGTTAGATCATTTATATCTGATATTCAAACAATTAAATGATATTAAGCTGGAACTGTTTGCTAGTCTGGGAAATTAGATGTTTTTGATAAGTGCTCATGCTTTAAAGGAATCTTGAAAACATATTACTCATCAGCTGCCAAAAATGTTCATTTGTTTTCTAAGCACTTCTTTCTAGTTGCCACAGTTTCTGAAGAGAAATCTATCACTCAATTTTTTTTCCTGATAGGTCAAATGTTATTTTTTTCTTGATAATTTCAAGACTTGTTTTTTTTTTTTGTCTTTAGTTTTCAGAAGTTTGACTCATGTGTCTTGATGTAGATTTCTTGGGGTTTATCCTGTTTGGTATTCACTCAGTAATGAAACAGAAAGTCTTAGCATTATAAGAAATAAAGCAGAGGTGGGGGGTGGGGGCGGGGATGGGTGTATACCTATATGATGAGTGCAATGTGCACTGTCTGGGGAATGGACACGCTTGAAGTTCTGACTTGGGGGGGATGGGGGTGGGGGCGGGGATGGGTGTATACCTACAGGAGGAGTGCGATGTGCACTGTCTGGGGAATGGACACGCTTGAGGCTCGGACTCGGGGGATTGGGAGGGACATGGGCAATATATCTATGCAGAACTTTTGTACCCCCATAATAAGCTGAAATAAAAAAAAAAAGCTTCAATAGTATTCTTATCACAATTCCTATTATGTTTATATTAACTAAACGTGATACAGTTTTTTTCTTCCAATGCACATGGATCACATTCGGAATATTATTACTCAACACAGTGCACTATAAAGCATAGTGGTTATAAGCAGGAATTTTGAAATCAAACACTCTAACTTCTCTGTTTATCCACCTCACTGTATTATTGTGAGAATTAAATCCATGTAAAATGCTTAAAATACTGGCATTTTGTATGTACTAAATAAATGTTGTTTTATTACTAGCAGACTATTTAGAACTAACAATATTAAAGATAATGCAGTTTTACAATGGTTCAGCTCAATTCAATAGAATCCCACATTGTTACTTGATGCCTAAATCCCAGATGATAATAAAATATTAATTTACTTTCATTTAAAAAAAAAAAAAAAGAAAGTCTTAGCAAAGAAATAGAAAATATAAAGAAAAACCAAATGGAAATTTTCCTGGTTCTTCGTATGATGAGTGATTTTCTACAGGAACTTGGGTATTTGAGGTATCATATTATTGTTATTGAAACACACAGGAGTTTCAGCATAGGTCCAGTCCAGTTGCTCCTTGAAACAGAACAACCAATTTCTGAGACAAGGAGGATTGCCAACGAAGAAAAGAAATTTTAATACCAAAGAGGTCTTGAAGGGAAAAGCATACTCAAATCTGTCTCCCCAAATAAGGGAGAGTCCAGACTTTTCAAAGAGGGGAAATAAACAAAGGGCTGCAGGCATTTTGGCTGGTCTTGTTGAAATTAACAAGGGAAATTATCAAGGGTCTAAGCCAATGGGGTAGGTTACTGAGAGTGAATCTCGGTCAGGAAGTCTGCCTAGGAACCTTTGGAATCTCACCTCCTTTGTCTTGCAGAAAATCCACCATTTCTGGGAAACAAAAGGTCAAATAGTTAAGGGAGAGGATTATAAAAACTATAGAAGTCATTGAAATTTGTTCATAGAGTGGGTTACATTATGACACTAGATCTCATTTAAACCTTCTATTTTATCTGGCTTCTTCTAACACCACTCCAGTAGGGAAAAGTGGGAATGTCAACTTTTTACTACCAGATTGCTGTAATAGAAGTCCAGGTTCCCCATACAGCTTCTGTTGACACCTGGCATGGGAAAGAATCCTCTTTACTGCTAGGCTAGCTGGAATTTCCAGCTCCTCACTATTTTTCTACATACACCACTCTGGTCACCCTGGAAGTGTGCTTCCTTGCGGCTCCAACAGCCTCCACTGACACAGTTGAGGATCAATCATTCTCTCTGGGAAGTGGTGAAAGTCCTGACTGTCCACTAGGAGTCCTCTGGCACCTTCCTAGTGTGGGAAGAGGGAGGGACTCATTCCTTCTAAGTGAGAGTGGAAATCCCAGTTTCCTATGTGGTCTCCACAGACATCTCAGGGAGGGGGTCAAGAGGGGAACTCATTACCAGCCTGCACAGATCCTAGCTCTCTACTCAGTCTTTGATGACACCACCCCAGTGAGGACATTGAGGTACACTGTTACAGCCTTGTCAGCGTGAAAGTCTAGGTTCCCCACTTGGCCTTTTGTGGCATGAGGTTACAGTATTTTCTATGGTGTTTGGCTGTAGTAGAGTGCTTATTCTTTAAAAGTTTTCTGTCTTAATAGGCTGCCTGGCTGCCCCCCTTTGTCCTGGTCTTCTGGAGAGCAGACTTTTGTTAGGGTTTTTTGTTTGTTTGTTTGTTTGTTTTTTTTAATCTGTGTCCATTGGTGGCTTCATCAGCTCCAAGACTGGGATATATGAGGCAATAAGAAAACTCAGGGAACTCACCACTACTACATCTTTGAGTTGCAAAGTTCCTGGCACTGTCATTTTACTTCACCTTTCATAGATTTCTTATATATATATATGATATGTATATAATGTTCCAGGTTTTTAGTTGTACTAAGTGGAAGAAATAGGGAAAAAATACTTTTAGTCCATCTTCCTGGAAGCGGAAGTAAATTGAATGAGTGAAGTCTGTACCTCGAACCAGTCCAAAGTTAGGTGAATTGAGCAATAGATATATAGAGAACTAAAGCACATTATAACCTAAAAATATTTTAACAAAAAAAAATTGACCAAGGTGAATGAAACCACTAGTATTTTCATTTTTCCAAAACTTCTGAATATATTAAGTTAAGCAAAGTGTTTATAATGGCTGAACAATCATACTGAACTATCATTTGATAATAACTGGAAAACGTGTTATGATGAACTTTTTCAGAAACTGAAAAATTAAATGCTAATGATAGACAATATTTTTTGCAAGTCAAATAGATGCCCTATCATTTTTGAGAAAGTAAAAAAAGGAACTGATAAAATTATCTTCTAATTAATTATTAAAAATCACTTTTAGTGATATACCAAAGAATTGAATTGCATTGCTATTAAAAAATAAATAAATAAAGCTCCCTCAATGCCTTTTTTTGTATTTCTGTCAATAGAGTTTCCAGTATTTCTATCTATAAAAATAAAATATTATACAATAAAATTGATCCTGAACTGTTTTATTTTAGCAAGAATAAATATTAATCATGAGTTTATGAGGTAATTTTAAAGCACTATTTTCATCCAGTGATAATTTTGTATTAAAATTTTTACTTTTCACATTTAATACAATTCTCTTTTATATAAAATATAGTAAAACATTTTTTGCAAGCAATCTATAAATATTTTTGCTGCAGAGAAGTATAAGGTGATCAACCAAACACATAAGCATAAACATATATATAAAAGAAGTTCAAAAACAAAACTAAGAGATATCTTTTTATCTTTTTTTTTAATTTTTAATTTTTTTTTTTTGAGACAGAGTCTCACTCTGTTGCCCAGGCTAGAGTGTCATGGCGTCAGCCTAGCTCACAGCAACCTCAAACTCCTGGGCTCAAGTGATCCTCCTGCCTCAGCCTCCCGAGTAGCTAGGACTACAGGCATGCACCACCATGTCCGGCTAATTTTTTTTATGTATATATTTTTAGTTGTCCAGCTAATTTCTTTCTATTCCCTTTCTAGTTTTTTAGCCTCACTCTTGCTCAGGCTGATCTCAAACTCCCGAGCTCAAACGATCCGCCTGCCTCAGCCTCCCAGAGTGCTAGGATTACAGGTGTGAGCCACCGCGCCTGGTCGAGATATCTTTTTAATGGAAGATATAAAATAGCAAATTACTATTGCATTTAAATTTCACTGAATACATTTTTTTAAATGAGCTAACAGAAGTATGCTAATATGTCAATATGTACAATATGTGATATATATCTCCACATATAAAAAAAATATATGGCAGCTCCCAAAACAAAAATCACTTGCCAAGCAGATCTGAAATAACTTGAGACATTGATTATTGTATTTTTTATTTCCATAATTTTCATTTTGCTTTTACAGTTCTTTTGCTGAAGTTTTTCATGTTTCAAGGAGGCTTATAATTACTTATTGAATAAATTTTATGGTAGCTACTTTAAAATCACTGCCAGATACTTCTACTATCTCGTTCATTTGGTATTGGCATCAGTTGACTGTTTTCCTCATTTAAGTTGAGATTTTCTCAGTTCTTGGAATCACAAGTGATTTTCAGCTGTATCTTGGACATTTTGAATCTTATGTTAGAAGACTCTTGATCCTGTTTAAAACTCTTATTTTAGTAAGAGGCCTCTTTGTTAGGTTTAGTGCATTAGTTCTGGAAACCATTCCTGGCTTTGTTGACATAGCCTCCGGGGCAAAGGAGCCTGTCATCTACCAGCACTGGGCCAAGAGATGAGTTGACCTTCCTGGGTTTTTCTGACAATGATCATCCTGCCATTGCTGCCAGAGGGTAAGGCAGAGGATGCGTTGTCTCCTAGGCTCTGCCAGCAATGCTACTGTAGGCAGACGAGGCCTAAATGGCTGATGTAAGACAGGGATAGAGTTAGGATCCCAGCTTTGCTGGTATTGCAGCTGCAGGCAGATTAGAATTCCTGCTGCCATTGGTGATGGATCTCCCCCATTAAACCCTCACTGGGCTTCCCTTTTCTTGTTCCTTTGGCCAGAAAGAACAGATTTTACTTTTCTCTCCCTTCTTTTGTTTTAGCCTATGCTTGTTGACAGTTCAAAGTTGTAAACTGCAGGGCTCTCCACATCCCAGTCTAGGATACATGGGGGCTAAAAATAAATCCTAGAGAGCTCACTGTGGTATTGTTTTTCAAGTCCAGAGGTCTGTGGTCAGTTCACCTTCTCCTTCTCTTTCACCTTTCAGAGTCATTTTATGATTGTATTTGAAGAGAAGCTGCAGAGAAAAGTGAATATATACCACCCTGTCCTGGAACCTGAATTAAAGTTTTCAAGGTATTGACAAACTATTTTCCAAAATTCCAAGCTATTTTATAATTTATACATCTTTAATAGTAGTGTGTGAGTTACAGTTCTTTCAAATCCTCACCAACAGTAGTATGGTCAACCTTTTTTTTAAAATTTCAACTATTTTTTTTTATTTTATTTTATTTTATTTTTTATTTCAGCTTATTATGGGGGTACAAAAGTTCTGGTTAGATATATTGCCCATGTCCCTCCCAATCCCCCGAGTCTGAACTTCAAGTGTGTCTGTCCATTCCCCAGACAGTGCACATTGCACTCTTCCTGTAGGTATACACCCATCCCCTCCCCCACCCCCGTCCCCCCCAAGTCAGAACTTCAAGCGTGCCCATACCCCAGACAGTGCACATTGCACTCATCATGTAGGTATACACCCATCCCCCTCAC
>CM052444.1:35631870-35643229 GCA_028533085.1 Varecia variegata
AATTTTCTGGTGAGTACATGTGGTGCTTATTTTTCCATTCTTGGGATGCTTCACTTAATAGAATGGGTTCCAACTCTATCCAGGAGAACCAAAGAGGTGTCGTATCAGCATTATTTCTTATAGCTGAGTAATACTCCATGGTATACAAATACCACATTTTACTAATCCATTCATGAATTGATGGGCATTTGGGTTGTTTAATAGCTGTATAGTAGAATCATATTGTATTTTAATTTATATTTTGTAATGAATGATAATGCTGAGCATATTTTCAAGTGCTTTTTTCCGATCCATATATATTCTTTAAGTATTTTAAAAATCTGATTGTCATAATATATCTTTGATAATTTTGATACTTTTGAAATATGTTCATTTAATCAATTTTAAGTAGTCATTGCATAATTGGAAGTGCTGGAATGCCACAGGATATTACAACCTACCAGCAGGTAGAATTTCAACCTTGCTTTTTTTCAGAACTCCTTCCCAACACTTCAACCAGGACAAGATGATATATATTCACTCTCCTCCATAGCACTTTTCTTACCACCTTGGTACAGTTGTTTTCATCTGTTTTTGTCTGATTAGTGTTTTAGCCCACAGCTTACTATAGTACAATTCATTTCTATGAGCACTATCTTCTTTCCTCCACAGAGGTATAGAGCCCTTGTGAGAAGATACCATTCCTTATATTTTTCTGAGTTCTCCTGCAATGCTTGGAGTAGCATTAACATACCATAGATTCTTCTTAAATACCCAGGAAAGGAGTCAGTGATTACAGGGAAAGAGTGAGTGTGTTTGTCGTGAGTAGTACCAAAAAAAAAAAAAAATTCACAATCATACAGTAGTTTAAAATAGCAAAACTGAATGTATTCAGGAACTACTGCAATAGAGGAAAACAGACGTCATTTAATACTGAAGTCAACCTGGATTAAAGCATGGAAAAGTGGGGATCTATAGCCAAAGAACAAGGAGTGGGGTCAGTGAATGGAAAATTGGTAAGAGGAGACATCCAGGATGAGGAGGAATTATCGCCAAACTGATCTAACAGGATTCTTGCTGAAGGCAGGCCAGGATGATCATATACTGCCTGCAGGAGGGTGGGGGATGAGGAATTTGATCAGATATTAAGAGTGGTCAGATGTCAAGGGTAGGAAATTATCTGTAAACTGACTTAGCAAAATTCTTGCTACAACAGAGTGGGGCAGGCCCGACGAGGTTGGACACTGAAGCCCGAGTTCAAGGTCTAATTGAGAAGAGGGCTTAGAGGAGCCTGACTGAAGTTTGGTCAAGGACAGCAGCTTTGTCATTGGAAGAGTGAATTCAATGATCATTAGGGCTGCACTTTGATTCACTTTCCCTGCCTAAACAAAACTTATAAAGTAGCAGGAAGACTTATTGATGGTCAGGATATGAACTCTGTAAGTTTTAAAGCCCCAGAGATTCCCAGAAGAGTTTTACAAGTCACATGCTACACTAAGCCTTGTAACTAATGAGAGCAAATTACAAAGTTGGGTGAGAAAGTTCTCTGCTCCCTCTGATGAAGGATGAGAGGAATCCCCTGGGGTCTCCTAAGCAGAACCAAGCCTCTAAAGCTGAGGAATCTCAGGCTCTGATAATAATCAGGTGATATATTTAAACTATTAGAAAGGAAGGTTCTAAACCACTATAATTTAGTAGGTGGAGAGGCCTGACGACAGCACGTATGGCCTAACCTTACAACGCGTGTCACAAAATTCTAGAGCCATAGAAAGCTGAAACTTGCACAGACTCGAGACTTTCTACCTCACTTCCCAGCTGGGGAAACTCAAATTCAGAAGATGCAGCAACTTTCCCAACATCACTAAGCTAGTAGTGATTGATAAAAGTAAGAATCCACACTTAGGCTTGTGATTTTCATGCTTGGTGAACCTCTGTTTCTTTTGAGAAGTGAACAAAGCATGCTTCCAACAACAACGTGAAGACAGTCTTTGGAAGAATATGTTGTAACTGTGACAGTGAATTGGCTTTGGATCCTGATAAAATACACAAGGTAGGAAGCTATTCTAGATGGTTTGACTTTCTCCTCATAATTGTCACTACAAAAGGAAGGGTCCTTGGGATAAAATTACATATTTTCTCCAAATCACCATTTCTTTTTCACTTTGGAAACTGTGTGTATTTCTTTTGTCAGTATATCCGTATCCCAAGTTAAATTTGACACAGATGTAATTAGGGACAACTTTAAAAATAGGTGAGAGTAGAGTGGGATATAGTACCCTCACCACAGACACACACAGACACACACACACACACACACACACACACACACACACATTCATAAGGCTGTAGAGGGAGATTCTGACATTCATATTCTATAGCTGGTGATACACCAAATAAATATTTAGCACACAGTTAAGGCTAGATAAAGAAAAACCTGTCTTAAAATTTGTATTGGTTATTTTTTGCATTTTCAAAATGCTTATGAATTTAATGATGCCTTTGAAAACAACCCCTTTCCTCCCCAGGCTGGTTTTGTGAAATCAGACTGTTCCTCAGATAATATGCTAAAAAGAGCTTGGGTTGTATACCAAGGACACAAGGTACTAAAGCAGCTTCTTGCTTTGCCAATGTATTCTATTTTTTTCCTTAATATATTTATTTAATATTTTAGTCCTAGAATCCATATAATTGACTTTCTTATAAAATTACTGTGAAGAGTAAAGAGAGCTTGAGAGCCTTGGTGTATGAAGTGCTCTGCTGATGGAAGGAATTTCCACAATGGCTTAGGGTTAAGAAGAAGGGATCTACTGGGACTTGGTATTTCTGAGAGGGAAAGGATGCCTTCTGAAGGAAGTCCAGAATGCTGCAGGGAGCTTATCATATGGGAAAGTCAAGCAATGATCTACAAGTGGATTTGGAAACCAAGGATATTCATACCAAATTTGTATACTAAAAAGGCTTACACAGAAAGGCCGCAGGAGGCCTTTCCGTAGACACTGTTTCTGTAGACACTGTCACTCATACCCTGAGGCAAGAGGACAGAAAAATACTCTAGACTTCTCATTGGTAGGTGAATCCTCACAGATAAAAGGATAGATACAGTGAGAGAAAGGGAAACTGGAATGGAAAAAGGCTTGATAGAAGATAAGGAAAAATTAGGTCACAAGATCCATGTATGACTATGAGAGAATAGGATCTTGTCAGGTCTAAGAAGACAAAGAATCAAAAACCTATAAGGTAGAGTCTATAGGGTCATGGGTTATGTCTAGAACTATTTATAGTTTAGACCATTTTCCTACTGCTTCTTCTGACTCTCAGTGACAAGCTAGATCCTGCCAAGAGAATGTATGAGCTTAGCCTGAACTCAACCTATTAGAGTGAAAAGTCTGTTAATCTCCATGCTCAAAAATTACCTGCTATACAATGCTGAATTTGGTAAAGCAGACCTTGTTTATAGATTAAAAAACTTTTTGATGATTAACTCATCTATCCAACATTTATTGGGAATTATTACCCTCTTAAAGTGCTCTGTATTGTCACCCTGAAAAATACAGAAATGTATGGCTCATAAGTATATTTCCTCAAGGAAAGGGAAAGAAATGGGAAAAAAATACAACTCAAGTTACAATAGTTTGCTTCTAGTTACCCATATACCACTTCCTAGAGATAACCTTTTTATTTATAAAATAAATAAAGTAATCTGCCCTAAACATTTCACAGCTGTCCTATGCACTTCATATATGTGCTATGAGAGTAAAATCAATAAACCTTTGAAAGAATTTGGAAAAATGTAGACTCTATGAATGCTAGTTATTAAATATCTTGCCATATGGGACAAGAAAAACAGTAGTTCAATATAATGCAAGGGTGAAAAAATGTGTTAAATATAAGGACAATCAACATGTTGTAGAATTCAGAGAAGGATGAGATTAAGACAGATGTAGAATTAATAAGAAGTTCATACAATGACTAAACAAAATTTTGGGGGGGGTGTTGAGATTGGCATTCACTCATGGACAAAATCCCAACTGCCACCTTTTTGCACAAAGAGTCTATTTGTCAAGACCATCCACATATTCTAATTAATTGCTATTAATCCTAATAGTTCTGAGGTATCCTCTCTCTTTTCCTTGCCTCTTCTCAGGGTATAGGGAAGGGAGCATATTCTTCATTTTCCTTTTATATTTTAGGACATAAATGATTTCTCCAAGAAGGGGTAATGACTTTGGGATTCTCCAACAATTGTGAGCCATTGTCCAAGTTTTTAATAAAATTACTAGTAAATGAATTCTCAATATTCACTTAGTAAATATTTGGAAACCATACACTATGTGGAAGTTGCTGTGTTGGGCCCTGACTCTGTTCCTTAGCCACTTAGGAGTTTTTACAATGTTCAGAGGCTCATCCAAATCTGGCTCACCTGATGCATCTGAATCTCCTTCATCTGAACAACAACTGGAGTATTTTCCTCGTTATTATATTATCAGCAAATATAATAAAAATCCTTTAAAAATTAGGCCATAGCAAGCTTTCTTGTTACATAAGTCATTAATACTGAAGTGCTGAATAAAGAAAGAGATGAATGAATAAACGGAAAAAGGAGGGAAATGCATCACCTATATATACATGATTTTACTAAACTAAATGAAAAAGCTGTTGTTAGTTGTAACTCTGATGATTTGTCTGATTTACATAGCAATTTTCATTTGATGACATCAAAGAATAATGGAGAGTTGAATGTTTATTTGTTGTTTCTTTTAAATTTCAGACATGCAAGCAATGAAGTTCAACCAGACTATCCTAAAGGAATTCATTCTCGTTGGCTTTTCTATATACCCACATGTACAGACATTCCTCTTTGTGGTTTTCTTTTTCCTCTACCTTCTCACCCTTGCAGGTAATCTGGCTATCATGGGTCTAACCTGGGTGGACAGGTCTCTCCACACCCCTATGTATCGCTTCCTTAGTGCGCTCTCCTTTTCCGAGACCTGCTACACATTGGCTATTGTCCCTAAGATGCTGGAAGACCTGCTGGATAAGAACAGGAGCATTTCAGTCATAGGTTGTGGCTTACAGATGTGTTTCTTCTTGGGACTTGGTGGTACAAACTGTATCATCCTCACTTTGATGGGGTATGACCGCTTCCTGGCCATCTTTAACCCTCTAAGATACCCACTGATTATGACCAACATTGTGTGTGGACAACTTGTGGCCTCTGCTTGGGCTGGAGGCTTCTTTATCTCTCTGATAGAGACTACACTGATATTCAGGGGCTCTTTCTGCAGTCCCAACCTCATTAAACACTTCTTCTGCCATATGCGGGCAATTGTCAGGCTGTCCTGTATAGACAGTGACCTCACAGAGCTCATTGTAACAGTGATCTCAGTGTCAGCCTTGCTGGGTACCTTTCTGCTCATTATCCTGACTTATGTTTTCATTCTTTCCACTGTCCTCAGGATCCCTTCAGCTGAGGGCAAGCAAAAGGCATTTTCCACCTGCACCTCCCACCTCACAGTGGTCATCATCCACTTTGGTTTCGCATCTATTGTTTATTTGAAGCCAGAAGCCTCAGGGGGAGATGACACACTCATAGCAGTCCCTTATACTGTCATCACCCCTTTACTCAGCGCAGCCATATTCAGCCTCAGGAATAACGACATGAAGAATGCTTTTAGAAAGATGATGGGAAAGACACTTGCCTTGAAAAAATAATCTTGCACTATTGCTACTGGTTTGAAGCATGGCTCAGTGTCCCCACAATTCAGTGGGGCATTTATCCTGTGACCTCTGGAAAAGCCTATACCATTTGCTTTTATTCAGAGATTGGGATATGGGGAGCAAGTGACTCAGTCTAGGACATGAGCCATCACAGGCATTTACTTACCTTGTTTAAGATGTTGTCCAACCCTTCTACATTCCAGTATCAGAGAAAGAATGTCCTGCAGATATGTGAATTCTGTCAATCAATTTCTAAGTGTCCTGCACCATTCATGAAGTGGGAAAAGAAAGAGAGTGAAAGGAAAAAAGGAAAAAAAAAACAGCATATATAACTGCTGCACTAAGAGATGTTTTAAATATCTAAAGAAAGAACAGTTCAGGAATTTTTCTAGGCAAGATTGTGAAGCACTGGCTGTACCTCCCCGTAGATAACCCATTTATGATAAGAGATACACCCTGCAAAAACTACCAACTGTCTATGAGTACATATGTGGATACACACACACATACACACATACACAAACACTTTTAAGTGTTCGTGCCATAAAGATTAATAACACCTTGTTCACAACTGTGGCCTTCCAATGACTGTCAAATGGTAACTCTGAGTAGATAGGGTATCTTGCAACATTTCTTCACAAGAGTAAATAAAACATTAGAGCCTACATCTTCTATGACTAAGGGAATCAAGTAATGTGTCCCCATTTTCTCTAAGGTGAAGACATTCAAAAGCAAATGTTAAACTATGCCATGATATTGAGAGATTTGACAAAGAAAACTGTTTGGGGATAATTTTGGCATGGCATACAATGTGTAAAGGACCAAACCAGACTAACACAGCATCAATTGTTTATATCACCAGGAATAAAATAAGAAACACTGTGGAGTTTATGTCACAGAAGAGTAGTGAGTGGTCTTACTGAAAATGCAAACATGCAAACTTAGGGAATTTCCTGAATCTTTTTTTCAATTGTGTTGTTAGTCAACTCTGTGACTTCTCATGAAAGATATAAAATTTGTACTTGGATTTGGTGTACATATAATTTATATCATAAAGTATTGCAGTAATTTTGACCCTATTATTTATGGAACTGTTATGAAGATAAAAGAAATAGTAGATAAACATTATTGTGCACATCAGTTGATTACATTTAGCCCTGTCCAAGACTCTCTTTCCTTCCTTGGCATTATGTTTGTGATACATGTGCAGATGGAATCTAATCTCTGCTATCTGCAATCTGTGGTCATTGCTTCAGTGGCAAGACTCTTACTTTGATTTCATTCCTGGAAATTTGCTATTCAATCTAGGGAAGCTGTAAGTCTTCTAAATAAATATTAACAATTTTCCTCCTCATGGTGGGTGCAGAGGATATACATGACTTCTAGATTCAAACTCTTGAATAAGAATTTAGAGAAATTAACCTGCTTTTATTTAATATGTGGATCCATTGATAAGCTAGAAATAAGTAACTAGACGGAAACTGAAAATACCCAAAGAGTTATGCATATATGGGCACTTGCTTTATGACAAACATAGCATTGCAGAGCAGTAAAAAAATGAGAGACTGTCAATAGCTGGTGCTAGAAAATAGGATATCCATATGGGGAAAACAAAATCTGAGATTTCTGGGTATCAAAAACTGAATTTGAGAAGCAAAACAATGAAACTTTTAAAGAGTGAAATAAGATGTCTTCAACTTGGAGAAAGAAGTACTGTTTAAATTGTATGGAAAAAACTTAACTAAAAATAAAAAAGATTAGGTCAAAATTGAGAAATTTTATTCATCAAAAAGGTACCATTTCGGGAATGGATAGGAAACCCAAATAATAAAACTATAAAGATATTGAAGAAAGTGATTAGTATAAAATTTAGGATAGTGATGACTAATGACTTTTGGAAGGAGGGGTCTGTGACTGCATTGGGGAAAGCACATGGAGCAATTTCTGGCTGGTGAGGTTCTTTTTCTTGATCTAGGTAGTGATTACAAGAGTGTCTTACAAAAGTTTCCCTAAGCTATGTATTTGTTTAAATGATTTTCTTGTTTTATGTTTTATTTTATAATATAAATATTTTTTAAAAATTTAAAGAGGAAGAAAAAAAATCTGCAATACATAACTGGCAAAAGTCTCTCTCATCTAGCGTTTACAGTCATGTGTCACTTAACAATGAGGATACATTCTGAAAAATGTGTCATTAGGTGGTTTTGTCATTGTGCAAACATCATAGAGTGTACTTACACAAACCTACTGTACACTTAAGCTGTATGGTATAGCCTATTGCTCCAAGACCACAAACCTATATGGCATGTTACTATATTGAATGCTGTAAGCAACTGTAATTCAGTGGTAAGCATTTGTGTATCTAAGCATATCTAATCATAGAAAAGGTACAGTAAAAATATAGTATTATAATCTTATGGGACCACTATTATATATGTGGGCTGTCATTGATCAAAACATCATTATGCAGTTCATGACTATAAATAATCCCTACTCTGAAAGAAATAAACAAACAAAAAGACAATAGTAAAAACGTTCAAGAGATGTGAATAGAACCTTTATAAAAGATAATATTCAAATGTTCAATAAATAGCAAAAAAGTGCTTGAACTCATTAGTAAGCATAAAAATGAACCTCAATAATGGCTGGCTCATGCCTGTAATCCTAGCACTCTGGGAGGCCAGGTGGCAGAATCTCTTGAGCTCAGGAGTTTGAGACCAGCCTGAGGAAGAGTAAGACCCTGTCTCTACAAAAAAAATACAAAAATTAGCTGGGCTGGTGGCATGTGCCTGTAGTCCCAGCTACTTGGGAGGCTGAGGCAGGAGGATTGCTTGAACCCTGCAATTTGAGGTTGCAGTAACCTGTGATGATGCCACTGCACTCTAGCCCAGGAGACAGAGTGAGATTGTCTCCCATTAAAAAAAACAACAACTTAAACCTAAGGCATGAAACTACAGGAATTCCAGAAGAATATATTGGAAAAGCTCTTATAGACATCAGCCTAGGCAAAGAATTTATGAAAAAAAAACTCAAAGGCAATCACAGAAACAACAAATATAAATAAATGAGACCTGGTCAACTTAAAAAGCTTCTGCATATCCAAGGAAACTAACATAAGAGCAAATAGATAACCTGCAGAATGGGAGAAAATATATGCATGCTACACATCTGATACACAGCTGATAACTAGAATCTATGTAGAACTCAGGAAAATCAACAAGAAAAAGTCAAACAACTCCATTAAAAAGTGGGCAAATGGCATGAACACAAACTTTTCAAAAGAACACAGACTAATGGTCAACAAACATGAAAAGATGCTCAACATCTCTAATCATCAGGGAAATGCAAATCTAAACCACAATGAGATACCACTTAACTCCAGTGAGATGGCTTTTATCAAATAGTCCCAAAACAACAAATTTTGGTGTGGATACAGAGAGATAGGAACACTCATACACTGCTGGTGGGACTGCAAACTAATACAACCTCTATGGAAAGTAATATGGAGATACCTCAGAGAGCTAAAAGTAGAACTACCATGTGATTCAGCAATTTCATTACTTGGCATAACCCAAAGAGAAAAAGATATTCTATAAAAAAGACACCTGTACTCGAATGTTTATAGCAGCACAATTCACAATTGCAAAGATGTGGAAACAACCCAAGCGCCCATCAGTACAGGGATGGATTAATAAAATGTGGCATATGTATACCATGGAGTTCTACTCAGCCACAAAAAAACAATGGTGATCTAGCACCTCTTGTATTATTCTGGATGGAGCTGGAGGTCATTCTACTAAGTGAAGTTTCACAACAGTGGAAAAACAAGTACCACATGTACTGACCACCAAATTGCTACTAACCGATCAGTACTTATGTTCACATATGGCAGTAACCTTCATTGGGTCAAGGGCAGGTGGGAGGGGGAAGGAGGGGATGGGTATATTCACACCTAATGGGTGTGGGGCACACTTTCTGGGGGATGGACATGCTTGAAGCTCTGACTCAGGTGGGGCAAAGGCAATATATGTAACCTAAACATCTGTACCCCCTTAATAATCTGAAATTTAAAAAAATGAGGTACCACCATATACCCACTTGAATAGCTAAAATTAAATGGTTGGATTGATAAGTGTCAATGAAACTGTGAAGCAAGAACTCTAATGCTCCTGGTAAGAGTGTATATTTGTTCAGTCACTTTAGAAAAAAGTTTGGTATTATAGACTTATTTTGGAGATACTCATATCCTGAGGTCAAGCTTTTCTACTCTTAGGTATAAGCCTTAAAGAATTGTGTGCACATGTATACTCTAACATATATGTGGACTGTTCAAAGAAGCAATATTTGTAAAATGGCAAAACTGGAAATTAATAAAATATTCACCAATAGTAGAATAAGTAGAAATATGGAATATTCATATATGTATCAGCATGCAATAATAAAAGTGAATAAACTATACCTAGACACTTCAGCATACATGTGAAGTTCATTTTCTCCTCTTATGTCATGTCTTTCTTCAATTATCTAAGATATATGTTACAATTCATGGACTGTGTTTCTGAACCAATTTCTTATTAGATTTTTCTAAATTTTTATACCAAGAAATTTCCTTGATGCGAAGTAGTGCAAATATACTGTCAATAGCAATATAGTAAAACATTAATGAAGAAAGAAAATAGGATATGAATGGCTTCTGTTCTTCACCTAAATGTGAAGTGTCTGCTGTAAAAACTGTCCATTTGTCTCTTTTATGTTTATGAAGAATTCATTCTATTCAAGACACTGCACTAGCCATGGGAAAAATAAATCATGCAAAATATAGCTCCAGCTCTCAAGAAATTCACATTCTACTGGTGGAGAGGCTAGACAATTATGATGTATCATGAATTAGGTTTTACACAGATTTATGGGATTGCATGATCATAAATTAGATAACTTAGATGAAATGGAAAAATTCCTAGAATGGCACAAACTACCAAAACTAATTCAAGAGGAAACAGTCAATATGAACAGATGAATTACAAGTAAACCGATTGCATTAGTAATCAAAAAACATACCTATTCTGTTCCACTGGTCTGTGTCCCTGCACTTGTGCCAATACCAAGCAGTTTTAATAACCACAGCCTTGTAGTATAGTTTGAAGTCTGGCAAATTAATACCTCCCATTTTGTTTTTATTTCTTAAAATTTCTTTTGCTAAACGGAGTCTTCTCTGGTTCCATACAAAGCGTAAAATTATTTTTTCTATATCTGTGAAAAATGATGTTGGTAATTTAATAGGGATTGCATTGAATTTGTCTTTGACAAAGCAGACAAAAACATACTCTGGGGAAAAGATTCCTTATTCAATAAATGGTGCTGGGAAAACTGGATAGCCACATGTAGAAGACTGAAACAAGACCCACAGCTTTCACCTCTCACAAAAATTAAATCACGGTGGTTAACAGACTTAAACCTTAGGTGTGAAACTATTAGAATTCTAGAAGAAAATGTAGGAAAGACTCTTACAGACATTGGCCTAGGCAAAGAATTTATGAGGAAGACCCCTAAGGCAATCACAGCAACAACTAAAATAAATAAATGGGACCTGATTAAATTAAAAAGCTTCTGCACAGCCAAAGAAACAGTCATGAGAGTAAACAGACAACCCACAGAGTGGGAA
>CM052444.1:35643729-35646229 GCA_028533085.1 Varecia variegata
GTGTGTAACTCTGTTTTGAGTAGTTCTTGGAGAGCTGGTCTTGTCTTGGTGAATTCTCTGAGTTTTTGTTTATCTGAGAATGTCTTAATTTCTCCTTCGTATACAAAACTTAGCTTGGCTGGGTACAAGATTCTAGGCTGGGCATTATTCTGTTTCAGAAGAGTGAGAATGGGGCCCCAATCTCTTCTTGCTTGTAAGGTTTCAGTTGAGAAATCTGGCGTAATTCGGATGGGTTTTCCTAAATATGTTACTTGTTTCTTTCTCCTTAAAGTTCGAAGAAGGGCCTCTTTAGTGGATGTTTTGGTCAGTCTGTTGACTACATGACATGGTGTCTTCCTATTTGGTATGAATCTCCCAGGGGTTCTTTGAGTTTCTTGAACCTGTATATCTAGGGTTTTGGCAAGGCCTGGGAAATTTTCCTCAATTATATCTTCAAATAGCTTATCCAACCCTTGCTTATTGTCTTCTTCACCCTCAGGAATGCCGATAACTCTCACGTTAGGCTTCTTAACATAATCTCACATTTTTTGTAGACTTCTGGTCTTTTCTCTTATTTCTTTGCTCTATCTCTGTGACTGACTTATTTAATTGGCAAGTGTGATCTTCGATCTCTGAGATTCTTTCTTCTGTTTCATTTGCCCTACTCTTGGGACTTTCCACTGTGTTTTGTACCTCCCTGAATAAATTCTTCATTTCCAGGAGTTCAGTTTGATTTTTCTTCAATAATTCTATTTCTTTAGTGAATTTTTCTTCCAAGTCCTGGATTTTTTTTTGTGGTTTCTTTGTGATAGTTGTTCATTATTTCTTCCATAATATTCAGCTTATTCATGATCCATGTTTGAAATTCTTCGTGAGACATGTTGCTATTTTGAATCTGTTTTGTGTCAATTTGTAGAGAGCTGGTATTCCTCTTTGGTGGGAAAATTTCAGTTTGATTCTTTATACTCTCAGAGTTCTTTCGCTGAGCCCTTCCCATCTGGATCAATCGTTAGATCTGTTCTATAGCTTTGGTCTGGATAGAGGCACGCTGTGCACGCTGGTCTTAGGCTGTGTAGCGGCCTAGATGTGTTACTTCCTTCGCCACTAGGCGGAGCCTGTTGTGTGTTATTTAAGATTTTACTACCTCAGCAGGGCGGCTGCTTCTGATGGGTCCAGCCCCAGAGAATTAATTTGACCTAATACTGGTTGTGCTGGTTGTGCTGGTTGCAACTGAAAGCTGCTTTTTCTTGACTCTTCCTCTCCGTAGATGGGTTCTGCCTCTCTCTGTGCCAAAATACAGTGGCTAGGGGGGAGGGGGCGGAGCCCTCACTGGCCCAGTGCCCCACTGCCGCAGCTCCCACGGGCACACGGTTGGCCCGCTCCTATGACCGCGTGGACCACACACCACTCTGTCATGACTGGGGAAGCACTCAATGTTCACGCAAAGGCGGAGCTCCCAGTGGGGGTCCACAGACAGGGGGAGGGAGCCGCCTAGGGAGCCTTCTGGCACCCAATCTCTATGCAGCAGCAAGGCCCTGGACCCCAAGATGGCGACTGCCCATCCGCAGATCGCTGGCGCTGGGGGTGAATGTTCAGGGTCC
Organism: Varecia variegata; assembly: GCA_028533085.1. NCBI lineage: Eukaryota > Metazoa > Chordata > Mammalia > Primates > Lemuridae > Varecia > Varecia variegata. Next base: position 35,645,310 of record CM052444.1, read on the forward strand.
AGCAGGCGCCAGAGCCAGGGTCTGGTGAGCCCAGGAGCCCACAGTAGCTCCCCGGCTAGAGAGCGGCTGAGGGACAGCCTTAATTCGGTGTCTGTTCACTGTATTTCACCTTAGCGCAGTTCCGACCCTCCCCCCGCCAAGCGGCAACCCGGCGCAAATATCCTCCAGTCCAAACTTTTTCCCCGCTAATGTCTCCTCTCCACAGAGCCCCACGTCTCTCACGGAAATTCTGCACCAGCTTCAGGCAGATCCCTAATTGCGTGGGTGTGGAGGACAGTGGGGCAAGAAGCCGCTTTCCTGTGGGGCTGAACCCACCTCACTCGCTGGTGAGGTGGGTACAGCCCTCCCGCACGCCGCTCTCTATTGTCACCCCGCACTCTCCAGATTTTCGCGGATTCCCGTTCACCTCAGATTTTTCTTGTTCTCTATGTCCCACGTTGATTCTCTGTGGATTCACACTGTTGTTCTTGCGGGAGAGCGATCCTCTAGCATTGCAGCAGACCGAAATCCAAACCTTCCACTCCGGGAGCACGGATCCAGGAGGTCATCTCCTCTCCGCCATCTTAACATCCCCAACAAAAATCTTTTAATCACAAAATTTAAAAGAACAACTCAATAAATTATAATTCATCAAAACTAAAAACATTTAGACTTTTTAAGAAAATGAAAGCTATTCAAAAGACTTTTTAAGAAAATGAAAGTAGGCCAGCAAGTTGGAAAGCAGATTAGCAAAACACATGTCTGACAAATACTTGCATCAGAGTATAAGAATAATTCTTTTTTTTGAACAATAATTCTTACATCTTAAAAAGACAAAAACCCGATTTAAAAATTGAACAAAATATTTGATTAAACCTTAACAAAGAAATTTTACAAACTGTAATTAAATGAAAAGATGTTCAAAATCTGTAGTCCATATG
>CM052444.1:35648729-35665098 GCA_028533085.1 Varecia variegata
ATATATCTTTCATCTCTCTAGTTTATTATTTTGAAATGTACAATCTGAATGGTTTTCCCCATATTTGCGAAGTTCTACAACCATCATGACTATCTAATCCCAGAACACTTTTATCAACCCCCAAAGAAACCCCATAATAATTAGCAGTCACTCTCACTGTCCTCTCTCCCTACACTCAGCCCTTGGCAATCCTAATCTACTTTTTGTCTCTACAGATTTGCTAATTCTGAACATTTCATATAAATGGAATCGTGCAATATGCAGTCTTTTGTGTTTGGCTTTTTTCACTTAGCATATTGTTTCAAGGTTCATTTATGTTGCAGCATATGTCAGTACCTAATTTATTTCATGGCTATATCATATTTTGTTCATTCATCAATTGACGGACATTTGGTTTGTCTCCACTTTTTAGCTATTATGAATAATGCTGGTATAAACACTTGTGTGTAAGTTTTTGGGCATATACGTGTTTTCAATTCTCTTGGATATATGTAGGAGTAAATTTGTTGGGTTATATAGTAAACTCTAACTTTCTGAGAAACTGCCAAACTGTTTTCCAAAGTAACTTTACCATTTTAAATTCTCACCAGGATTATAAGAGGGTTCCATTTCTCCATATCCTCACTGACACTTGTTATTATCTATCTTTTTAAAAATCATAACAATCCTAGTGGGTGTGCAGTAGTTTCTTATTGTGGTTTTGATTTGAATTTGTTGAAAATCAGTTGACTATAAATGTGTTTATTTCTGAACTCTCAATTTTATTCAAGTGACATATATTACTATGTATATCCTAAAGCCAGTACCACATTGTCTTGATTACTGTAGCTTTATAGTAAATTGTGAAGCTGGCAAGTGTGAATCAACCAACTTTGTTCTTCTTTTCCAAAAATTTTTAAGCTGTTCTCTATCCCTTTCATTTCCATATAAATTTTAGGATCAGTTTATTAACTTCTGCAAAAAAAGCCAGCTGGGATTTTGGTAGGAAGTGCATTGAATCTATACATCAATTTGGGAATTATTACTATATTTACAATATTAAGTCTTCCACTTCCAAAGAACATGGAATATCTTTCCATTTATTTAGGTCTTCTTTAATATATTTCACGGATGTTTTATAGTTTTTAGTGTACAGGTTGCATTTACTTTGTTAAATTTATTCTTAAGTATTTTATTCTTTTTGATGCTATCGTCAATGGAATTTTCTTAATTTCATTTTTAATTTCTAGTGTAGAGAAATGCAATTGATTTTTATGTGTTAATCTCATACCCTGCAATAGTGCTGAAGTTGTTTATTAGTTCTAGATGTATGAGTGTAGGTATGTGTGTGTATTCCTTAGATTTATCTGTTAAATATATACCAGATTATGCCATTTGCAAATACAGGTAGTTTTGCTTCTTCTTTTCCAATACAGATACCATTTATTTATTTATTTATTTAGCCTAATTTTCCTGTCTAGAACCTCTGGTGCAAGATTAAATGGAAGTATTGAGAGCAGACATCCTTGTTCCTGATCTTAGGGGGAAAACATTCTGTCTTTTATGTTAAATATGGTGTTAGCTGTGGGTATTCCATGAATGTCCTTTGTCAGATTGAATAAGTTCCCTTATAGTTCTAGCTTGAGTGTGTTGTTTTAATCATCAAAGAGCGTTAGATATTGTCAAATGCTTTTTCTGCAACTACTGAGATTATTATGTGTTTTTTGTCCTTTATTCTATTATTATCATGTATTATACTGACTGAATTTTGAATGTTGAAGCACTCTTGCAGTCATAGATTAAATTCCACTTGGTCATGGTGTATAATCCTTCTTATATGTTGATGGATTTTGTTTGCTAGTATTTTGTGGAGGATTTTTGTGTCTATGTGCACAAAAAGAAAAAAATGCTTTATTTATAATTGTATTTTCTTGTGATTTCTTTTTCTGGTTTTATTATTATAACAGGGTAACCCTGGCATCACAGAATGAGTCAGAAAGTATTCTGTCTTCTTCTGTTTTTTTAAAGTTTGATGCTAATTCTTCTTTGAGTGCTTGGTAATATTCACTGGTGAAGCCATTTGGGCCTGGGATTTTCTTTGTAGGTAGGTTTTTGATTATGAATTGAAACTTTTTCTGTTTATATGCCTATTTATATTTTCTACTTTTTCCTGAGTCAGTTTCAGTAGTTTTTGTCTTTCTAGAAATTTGTCCACTTAATCCAGATTACCTAGTTGATATAAATTGTTCATAATATTCCCTTATAATTCTTTTCATTTCTGTAGGTCAATAGTAATGCTTTCTTTTTCATTTATAATTTTAGTAATTTGAGGGGTTTTTTTATCTTTTTTTCCTTGGTCAGTCTAGCTAAAGACTTGTCAATTTTGTTGATCTTCTCAAAGAACCAACTTTGGGGTTTGTCAGTTTTCTCTATTATTTTTTATTCCCACTATCATTAATCTTCTCTCTAATCTTTATTATTTTCTTCCTTCTTATTTTGGATTTAATTCAATCTTCTTTTTGTAGTTTTAAAAGGTAGATGGCAAGTTATTAATTTGAGATATCTTATTTTTTAATATAGGTATGATAATTTCAATTGTATATAAAAACTTTGCTTCTATATATCTTTCTTCCTTTCTGCTTTGCATTATTATTGCCATATTTTTATATCTTTATACATGATAAGCCCATCAACAGAGTCTCTCAACAGTTTGGTTGAGACTATGTGTCTAGATGTAGATTTCTTTGAGTTTATCCTATCTGGAGTTTGTTGAGATTTTTGAGTGTATAGATTTATGTCTTTCATCAAATTTGGAAAGATTTTGGCTCTTTCTTCAAATGTTATTTCTCTCCTTGTATCTTTTCTGGACTTCATTATTTATGTATTGGTTGACTTAATGGTGTCCCATGGGTCTCTGGGGCTTTCTTTATTTTTATTCATTTTTTTCCTCTGTTCCTCAGACTGGATAATCTCAATTGTCCTGTCCTCAAGTTTGCTGATTATTTTTGTTTTCCTTGCCAGCTCAAACTTAGTGTTGACACTTTCTAGTAAAATTTTCATTTCAGTTATTGGATTTTCAACTCCAGAATTTTAATTTGGTTCTTTTTTTTCATTTCATTTTTAGAATTTCTACCTCCTTATTGATATTCTTTATATGGTGAGACATTGTTCTTATGTTTTCCCTTAGCTTTTTGCACATTATTTTCTTTAAACATATTTTTAATAGTTGATTTAAAATATTTGTCTGGTAAGGCTCATGTTTGGCCTTCCTAAGGGACAGTTTGTATTCAGTACTTCATTTCTCTGTGTGGGGGGGTCATACTTTCTGGTTTCTTTCCACTCTAAAATGTTGATTTTGACAATTTTTGCCAGTGTTTTTGTTGCTTATAAAAAAGATGGATTTTCAAAGGTCCTTAGTCCATCACTCTATTAATGTCTTGGCCCACAAATTTCTTTGAATAGATAATTGCTATTATATTAACTCTGGTTCAATTTGGAAGGATAAATGGGATAACCTAGTATATAATTGGAAATCCTGCGTGAAATCTTGTTCCAACAACACATCTTCAGAGATTCCACTATCAGTCTCTGCTGCTTCTAGAGCAGAGGGATGCAGTTTAGACCACTCAAGAAGCTCGGACAGCTGGCTAAATGTGCAGTGGCTCTAGGCAGAGATGTTTTTTTCTCCATAGAAAAGCTTAAGAAACACAATTTACCACAAATAGCATTTTGTGTTTCTATATCTCCTTTTCATCTTGGAAATCTGACTGGGCTACACACTGGTACATATCATTAACTATGGGGATGATCTCCAAACTTGTTGAAGTTTCTTACAAGTTTGATAGATTGTGATCTCTCGGGACTCAGGGAATATGAATCAAACAAACATTTGTTGTTATTGCTATTCCTCTTAATCCTTAGTTGATTGGCCCACCAGAGGTACTCAGTAAATGCTATTTGATGAACGAATTGCAATATGCCAATTATTTGATTGTCCTCAGTCATAAGGGTATGCTACAGATCTGGACATCTGTGATTGAGTTCTAATTCTAATAAAAACTTATTTATTATTATGGATTATTATTGGGGAATGTTTCTCAGCTTTAAAATGTATGTGCTAACAAATCTTGTTTTAAAAGAGGTTTGGAAAAGTTAAAAAATATATATGCAAAATACTGTCAAAATTATTGTAGAACATGTATGGGAAAATATTTCTTTTTAACTTCTTTGATTTACATGAAACAAGATTTTTCTCCAGGCACTTCTGGTCTCTTGCCCTGGCCAGGAGGAGGTACCTATATACATCCCCATTGTCCCTTTCTTTTCTTTTGGAACCAATAAGTCACAAGAAGCCAAACCACTGGTGGAGAGACATGAAGGTATCTGACTATGCTGGTTGATTGGGTACAGAAGTCTATCTCATCAGAGAATTTAGTAATAGGAAGTCCATTGTTTCCTAAGCCACTTCCTCCAATCTAACCATAAATAGTAACAAAGGTGATATTTTGATCTCCACTTGTCATCTTGTTTGTCTTATTTTTCAACTAGCTTAACTTAGTGGTATTTGTCTCCACAAAACCCCCAACATAGTATCAGTTGTAATCAGATATTACAATCCATTGACTCTTTATCATTAATATCATTTAAATAGTGGAAATGTATTAAAAAAACAACACCAGAAAATGCTTTTTTCCCCACATAGTCAATATTTTGGGTGATATAGTAAAAATAAAGCTAATATATGTTCATTATTAGAAAATACAGGTAATTATAAACTAAGCCATAACTCTGGAGAAAATAACTTTAAAGCAACATTTAAAATCTCTCTAGGAATTTTTTTATACATGCACATATAGCTGTCTATCTACCTATCAACAATTATATTTTTATTAATATCCTAGTTTTTTCAGATTTTGAAAATTTCAAAATATTAAGGGGGCACAAATGTTTTTGTTACATGTGTACCTTATATAATGCTTACGTTGGGACTTTTAGTGTGCCCATCACCAGAATAGTGTTCACTGTACCTGAAATGTAAATTTTTACCCCTCATCCTCTTCTCTGTCCTCACCCTTTTTGTTTTCCAATGTCCTTTACATCTCTTTGCACCCATGTGGGCTCATTGTTTAGCTCCCAATTATTAGTGACTACATGCAGTGTTTGTTTTTCTCTTCCTGAGATACTTCACTTAGGATAATGGTCTTCAGTTCCATCCAAGTTGCTGCAAAAGACAATATTTCATTCCTTTTATGGTTGAATAGTACTCCATGATATATATATATATATATATATATACCATATTTTCTTTATTCACTCATGAATTCATGGGCACTTAGGTTGGTTCCACATCTTGTAGTTGTGAATTGTGCTGTGATAAATATTGGAGTGCAGGTGTCTTTTTGATAAAATGACTTCTTTTCCTTTGGGTAGATACCCAGTAGTGGGATTGCTGGATCAGATCAAATTAGAAATCAATTCCAAGCAAAACACACCAATCTATGCAAAGTCATGGAAATTAAACAACCTGCTGGTCAATGATGAAATTAAGATGGAAATCAAAAGACTCCTTGAATTAAAAAACAAAGGGAACACAAGCATTCAAAAATCTATGGTATATAGTAAAAGCAGTCCTAAGGGGAAAGCTCAGAGCCTTAAATGCCTACATCAAAAGATAAGAATATCACAAACTAATAACCTAAGGTCACATCTCAAGGAAATAGAAAAAGAAGAGCAAACCAAACCCAAAGCCTGCAGAAGAAAAGAAATAACAAAGCTCCAAGCAGAACTAAATAAAATGGAAATCAAAAAATCAACACAAAGGATAAATGAAACAAAACATTGGTTCTTTGAAAAGATAAGCAAAATACATAGGCCACTAGCCAGATTAAGCAGAAATAATAACCTAGTTTTTTATAAAATTATGCCATAGAATTTATTTTCTGATTTTTCATTTAATATAATTATTTAATATCTTTTTTAAAAACATGACTTTTAATATCTGCATAGTATTCTATCTCATAGGTAAACCACAGTTTACTTATGCATTCCACTGGCTTAGGAAATTTACACATTTTTAATATTTTATTAAAAGTCATGAATCGAATATTTGTGTGCATACATCTTCATAAATTATCTCCATAATACAGACTCCTAGATTTGAAACTACAGGGCCAAAGGAACTGAACACTTCTAAATTGACTTCCAGAGTTTGAAATAATTTATATAACCACAGGCAGTAAAATGCAAATTCTTATGTTCTTACATTGTTATTTTTACATTGATGGGTAGTATCTCATATAAATAACCAATTAAAATGTCTGTGTATCTCAATATTTTTCAACTCAATTTTTAGAATTTCTTTTAAATATTGCTGAGGGATACTGGCTATTGTATCAGTTTTCTAGCCCTGCTATTGCAAAGTATCAAAACCTGGGTGGCTTAAAATAACAAAAAATTGCCTCAGTATTCTGGAGGTCAAGATTAAGAAATCACACACACGGGAGACTGTGTTAGAGTATGGGAGGTTGAGAATAACCAAAGGTTAGATTTACGGTTGGCAGGACCATGCCCTCTTTGACAGCAGCTGGGGGAATTCCTTTCTTGCTCTTCTAGCTTCTGGTGTTTGCCAAGAACGATTCTCATTCCTTGGCTTGTAGATGCATCACTCCAGTCACATGGCTGTCTTCTTCCCTGGGTATCTGCACATCATTTTTCCTCTGTGTGTGTCTGCGTTCAAATTTTTCCTTTCTGTAATGACACCAGTCATATTGGATCAGGGACCTCCCCCCCTCCCACTGACCACATTTCAGTTGAATACCACTGTAAAACCTTATTTCCAAATAAGGTCACATTCTGAGATACTGGAGGTGAGAATGTCAATGTACCTTTTTTGAGTGGTGGGATACAATTCAGCCTATTACAGCTGCCTACTTTTAAAATTATGTTTGTATTCTTAACATATTTTTCCATTGATAATTTAATTTTTAAAATGTTTTGTAAGTGTTTTTAATATTTAATGATATTATATATTATTATGTAGGTTGGTAATAGTTTCTACTTTGTTATTTGGTATAAAATTTATCTATTATTTTTAAAACCTTTAATAAATTAGGAATTAATTTTTTTTTTAGACATAGGGTCTTGCTATGTTGCCCAGGCTGTACTTTTCCCAGGCTGTATTTCAACTCCTGGGCTCAAGGGATCCTCCTGCCTCAGCCTCCTGGGTAGCTGGGATTATAGGCATATGCCACCATACATGACAGGAATTAATTTATTTTTATCTTTGTCTTTTACTTCTACAGGATAAATAGAATGTTAAAAACTCCTTTCCTAACTTGAGAGAGGAAATATGGCTTTATTCTTTATATTAAACTGTTTATCCTGTCTGTAATATATTTTAGTAAGTTGTATGATGAAAGTATCTATCATCATCTTTCTCTTCTTTCCTCCCTCCCTCCCTCCTTCCCTCCCTCAATCCCTCACTCCTTCCCTTCCTTTCTTTCTCATTTCAAATAACTTGTAAAATGTTTAAAACTTGTCTCTTGACCTGATAGTAGCAGCTACATCTTAGGAATATTGTTCTGTAGTCATGTTTGTGTATGCATATACCCACATATGCATAAACACACAGAGTATTGTTAAAGTATGAGAGGTTGAGAATAACCAAAGGTAAGAGCATTGTTAAAATATGGGAGGTTGAGAATAACCTAAGGTAAAAATTAGGGAGAAAGTGTATAGTAATCATCTCTCGATTCAAGCCTGAGAGATTCTATAAGTTTTTCAATTATTGTATATCTCATCTCCCTGGGGCCTGATTTTCTTGCAAAATATGGTTTTTTTGAGAGCTTCCTTTACTTCATGGTTCCTCAGACAGTAAATGATGGGGTTGAGGAGTGGAACGATGACAGTGTAGAGAACAGATACCACTTTGTTGGAATTGTAGGCATACATGAGCTTGGGATGGGCATAGGTGAAAAGGGTTGTGGAATAGAAGAGAATTACAACTGTCAGGTGGGAGGCACAGGTGGAGAATGCCTTTTGGCAGCCCTGAGCAGAAGGCATTCTGAGGATGGTGGTGAGGATGGTGGCATAAGATGCCACCACCACACAAAGGGGAACAGCAATGACCATGATGGCTAAGAAGAAGTCCACCAGCTCAGCCTGCGAGGAGTCCTCGCAGGAGACATTGAGGAGTGGAGAGATATCACAAAAGTAGTGATTGATCTGAGGTGTGCCACAGTAGTGCAGTCGGGCTATGAAAACCATCTTAATCATGGCAGTCATGAGTCCACAGAACCAGCATCCCCCAGCCAGTATACCACAAAGCTGATTAGTCATGATGACCGGGTAGCGTAGTGGGTTACAAATGGCTACATAGCGGTCAAAAGCCATGACAGCAAGGAGGATATACTCAGTGCAGACGAAGGTCACAAAGAAGTAAAGTTGAGTCATGCAGCCATTGAAGGAAATGCTCTTGTCATAGCTGAGTAAGTCTACCAGCATCTTGGGGCTGATGACTGTGACATACCACATCTCTAGGAAAGAGAGGTGGCTCAGAAAGAAGTACATGGGCTTGTGCAGGTGCCCATCACTGCGAATGGCGAGGATGATTAGAAGGTTCTCTAGCAGTGTCAGCAGGTAGGTTGCCAGGAAAACAGAGAAGAGGAGAAGCTGTAAGGCTAGTTGTGCTGGAAATCCCAGAAGAATGAAATGTGTTGTCACTGTACGATTATCTACTTTCAGGACCTTGGTGATCAGGACTGGCTGTGGACACAAAGTCAGTTCCTTCTAAGCACCAGTCCATGGTGATTTATGTCAATATAACCCACCCACCACCAGCAAATTCATCACAATAGCAGCTTTCTGACTACATATCTTTATTTCCTCTTGAATTATGATGAGAACGAAAGCTTTTGAGCAAAGATGAAATTTAGGGAGCTGATATTTTATTTTAGTTTTTAAAATTAGCTCAAAATGGGTAATTAAGGTCACATAGAAGTGACATGAGAACCTCCTAATGCCCAGTTCTGTGCTTTGCCAATGTATCACTGCTGGGCACAGGAAGGAGGCCTCCGTACCACCCTTTCACTACAGGCAAAACATCCCCATCTACTGCATGTCGAAAGGAGGAAGACCCAATTGCCCATTCTCTAGGTGTAATTTGTATGACTCTTTTGGTTGCATGACCCCACTTATCTGTAAAACAGAGAGAATCCTCCTGTTTTTATCTATTTGGCAAGGCTGTAAACCTTGAACAAAGCAATAGCGGAGCACATTCACAGGATTAATAGCAAAGACAGGTTTGATACAATTATTCACTAGCTTCTCAGAGAACAAAATTGAATAGATAATTTGAAGGGTAATGTTGCCTTCAATCCAATCCATTGTATAGAATGTTTAATTAGGAGTTTGAAAAAAATTACATTCAAATCCCACTTTTGTGTCTCTCTAGCTAAGTGAACACATGACATAAGCTTTCAGAATATTAGTTACTTTATTCCTAAGGTGGGGATAATAGAGTGGGGTTCACATTTTGTGAACATTAAATGAGCTTTAGAGTTTATTTTTTTGTTTTATTTTATTTTATTTGCCCCCACTAGAGTGCTGTGGCATCAGCCTAGCTCACAGCAACCTCAAACTCCTGGGCTCAAGCGATCCTCTTGCCTCAGCCTCCCGAGTAGCTGGGACTACAGGTGCACGTCACCATGCCTGGCTAATTTTTTCTATTTTTAGTAGAGATGGGGTTTTGGTCTTGCTTCAGGGTTCAGGCTGGTCTCAAGCTCCTGACCTGAAGTGATCCTCCCACCTCAGCCTCTTAGAGTGCTAGGATTACAGGCATGAGCCACTGCACCTGGCTGAGCTTTAGAGTTTAAATTAAGATCCTATGGATATTTGCTGTTACCTTTCCAGGCTGTTCTACTTACACACACACACAGCCCCCTGCCACTCAACAAAAAATTAAATGGTACAAAGAACATCCATTGTTAATAAGAAACGTGGAGGAGACTGTTGGACTTCTCCAAGTGTGTTAAAATTAAAGAACCCATAACCTGTTTGATAGTATTATCAGAAGAAAATAAGATTGTCTTCTATTTTTTTCTGCATTTTTGTCTAGTAATTCAGCAAAATGTGTGGCCTCTTCCTAGGCTGGGCTGAAAATCATTTCAAATCTACTGATACTAAACACATAACCATTTCCAGCCTTTCTCTGTGTCTTATTGCTTGGTTCCTCTTTTCTGCTCTTCTCCAGAGCTAAAGTCACTCTTGTTCTTCATTTATCGACAGGCTTACTTTTGTGGCATAAATATGTAGAACAACTTTTTTAAAAGAAATGGTCATCGAGTGAAAGAGCTGGAAAACTAATGCCTACCCTATCCATTTCCCTCTTCCTGAAGAAAGGCAGAATAGCTAACTCCTAATCATCATGTTTAGAGAGGAAAAAAGACACAGATAACTTCAAAAAGTAAGTAATTTATAATAGTGTTAATTCAACAAACAGCTTTGTTTTCTGTTGGAATACAATTCCTTACACTCATACACATTCAACACAAAACTTGGCCTTGCTTTGTCACAGCCTAGTATTCACTAGGCAGTGAGACAGTGGGGTTTACAAACCAGGTGAGGCTTATGAATCCTCCCTATTTCTCTATCCTGCTTTCTTTTAATCTCTGAATCCAAGAGCCCAGACCATCTCGAAGTCTATTTGTGACTAGTTTAGGCCAGTGTCCATCTGGCTTTCTCTCACCACATCTCCTTCTTTTCCAATGGACAAATGAAATGAATATGTTTCTAGCTACTGAGGGATAGTATTACTTTTGGGAGGCACTTTCTTGGTCCATAATAACAGGATATCAGTCTCCAGAGCTATGTCCTTGGGCTTAGTTCCTAGATGTATTTTATATTCCAGAAAACTGTGGCAAGTCATTATACTCTAATACCCTGAGATCCTCTCTGCCAGGAACCTTCTGCAGTATCCTCTAGAGGAAGTATCCTAGCCTAAAAGCATAGCTCTAAGAATGACTCAAGGAAATAATGTAATATATCGCAATACCTTAGCAATTGATATTGTCATTCTCAGGGTAGATGCTTCAGATTTGAAGCTGCAAATAACACTTCATTTAATTCTAAAACTAAGAATTAGTAAATAAAGCAGGGGATATTTTTACAGGAACTATGCATTCATTTATTTTTCTTCTACTTCTAACAGAAATGTAAAGACTAGATGCAGCACCACAGATAAATTAGCATAAAATAAAAGTAAAAAGAAATAAAGAGAAAAGACAGCAGACAATGTTATGCCAGGAACATCTGACTTAACAGTTTTATCACTTGAGCATGAAACTTAGCTTTGAGCTTTCTAGTAGTCAAGTAAACTGGGAAAACAACCGGAAGTAGAGTATGATCACATCTGATCCTCAAAAAATTCTCTCCAGATATATACATGGTCTAAGTAACATCCTAATATCTTCCAGACTGTTTAGATAGTCCATCTGGTAGACTTATGAGGGAGAGAGCAAGGCTCCTTCCTTCCCTCCAATGGAAGTTTTATAACAACTAGATCCTGTAGAGGCTATGCTGATTATACGGCAGCATCTTCATAGCTAGAAGATGCCTTGCTTTGAATATCTGAAATAACTTAAAATATATAAAAGAAACACATTATTTCATCTGATCTTCACAATCAGGAAGTTATCTGGGACAAATGTCATAAGTGCTTACTTAACCCAGAGATATTAAATATTCAGCTGAAGGTCACACAGCTAGTTGCTTAATGATAGGGTTGAAATTAAATACCAAATTCCTCTCCTACAACCTACTGCTTTTTGTGTATGAGTAGGTAGAGGATGATCTATGAGTTGGATAAGTTTTTTGTTTTCTTCTGAGAATTAACTTGCATCTTCAAAAGCAGTTTTAATAGCACTTATAACACTCCATATGAGCAATAAAAATTCAAAGAGTGAAGACTCAAAGGGCCAGGATGAGAGCCAAGAGCCAGGTGGAGATTCCAGCACTCTGGATCTCAAATATATGTCCTGGCTGCAGCTTTAAACTATCTCACTATTCCGTGTAGTCAACTCTCAGTTATCCATTGTGGACTTAGCTCATGGAATAGTAGAAGTTTAAATTGAGTGGTATTTTAATTCAAACTTCTTATTTTTCTCAGATAAGGGAATCCCAGAATGATTTAAGTGATTTTCCCAAAGTTAAGCAACTATATAGTGGCAGAGTAGTGAATAATTAATAATTATATTTTAGTCCCTGACAACCTTTAATCCCTGATTGTCTTACATTCTTCCTTCAACTTAATTCCTTTTATGGCCCAATTATTGTAAACTCAAGAAGGACAAATCATCTTAAATTTTAATTTTATTTGAATAGAATCATAAAAGGAAGCATGAATCTCATAATCATGATTTTTCTCAACAAGTATATTTCATTAGCTGTCACAATTGATAGTCCATTTTATTAATTTTATGTGTGCACACACACACATACACACACACTGCTAAAGAAGTAGAAAGGGAACATTCAGCTCTAGAAACAAAGGTCTTAAAGCTGCAAAGGTCCTGATAGGTCTTAAGATTTGGCTTCCTACCAAATTTGTGAATCTCCAATGCACAAACCCAAGTATTTACCTAAAGTTTGCCTAATTCTCTCCAGGAATAGAAAACTAAATAAATTCAAATATAGTCATATTTTTTTAAACAAGGAAACCTCTGATTGGGAGATGCAAAGTTTTCTCTTCTAGAACCCAATGCACCCACATTCAGTGGTCCTTGATCTGTTTCTGAAAGTAAGTCTCATCACTTTCTCTAAGGATAGCTCACAGTTACCAGGACTATTCAATCTCCAGTCTCTCCCCATTACCCCTGCCTCATTATGTCTTTCCTTCTTTATACTAAACCACTCAACATCTATTTGTATATATGACCAGGTTGTTAGTCTCTAAAGTCTGTGATCATCCTGCATGATGATCCCACTATAACTGGTATATTTAAAGGGGAGCAATAACTCAGGCTGTTGAAAGTATAGCTTGGATTTAAGGATGGATTTCCTTCTGAAATCAGGGACTAGGAAGAGCTTTATGCCCTTGAGCCCTTCCACCAGAGAGGAGCAAGAGGCTCTTTCTCTGATTTCCCAGGGAGGAAGGATTCAGTCTTCCCCATAGACAATGGACTATCAGGTGAGGATCATGATGGGGTTGGGAAAGGATCTGCTCTGTTGTTCTTCGGAAAATGAGATGCAGGAAAGAAAACTTATGTGGCTAAAGTGCTGCTGGGAATGGAGGCATTTTATACATTGCCAGGCAAGCTCTGTGGAGATTGGTTTGACCAAACTGAGGATCCCAGAAGTCTCCAAAATGGAACACAGGTAGTGAGAGATATAACAGAATAATCTCTTGTGCTAAATCTAGTCTTCTACCAACTACTGCAGGGAGGTGAAAAAAAGTACAGGTTGGCCAGATGTGGACATATCCATCTTGGACCTTCAGTGGTAAGTTATTTTCTAAAGGGAATAAGCACGTGCTTACTTCTTCAAATCACTTCTAAAGGGATGTAATTCTAGTCCATCTTTCTTTTCCGAGGACCTCTTAGGAACAACTATGCCTCAGGGTTATAGGCATAGAAGCTCCTTAGTTTATAGCAGGACAGAATACCTCACTGCCATGTAGCAAATCCCTCTGCACCTCCCAGTTTCTATTGTCAGTTGGCTTTGAACACTTTAGGGAGATAATCTATCCTTCATATCACTGGCCCTCTATACTCTTTATAACTTTCCAAAATCATGGCCTGTATTTTGAAATAATTTTTTTCCATCTGGGTAGTTTCGGGAAAGTGGCTTAAATTCAATGAGTCTCATTTTACTATCATTAATCTTTGCAGTTTATCATAGGATTTCAAGTTGAGGATAAATGTGACTACATGATGTGATGAATTTTTCATATAATCAGTACAGTGGAAAAGGAGTCTTATTTTCAGGCTCTATGGTACAGCAAATAGAAGTGAAATTCTAGTGTTTTATAGCACTGCAGGATGGCTATAGTTAATAGTAGTATATTATATAGTTTCAAATAGCTAGAAGGAGGGTATTGAATGTTCCCAATACAAAGCAATGATAAATGTTCAAGATGATGTCTATGTCAATTACCCTGATCTGATCACTATATATTATATGTATTGAAACATCATTATGTACCCCAGAAATATGTACAATTATTATATGTCAACTAAAAAAATCCAAGAAACAAGGAGGAGGAAAAAAGTTATAAGTAATCAAAACTGCTATAACCACTATCCCATTTGCCATGCCCTGCTCTTATTTAACATAAAAATATACACACATACTCATATACCTATGTTCCACCCACCACTCCTCATATACACACATATTCATGTACTCTCATGCACTAATTCCATTGTCTATGCTACTTTCTCTCTTTCTGTCTCATAAGTAAGACCAGACCTGGACTCTGCACCTTGTAAAGCAGAGAGTTAGACTGATGCAATAACTTGAAGCATCTTCAGCAAAACAGACCACTGGGAAATTTCAGACTCCAGGCTATTTCATCTAGAGTGGGTTGTCAGAGTAGAGTCTTAAAATAGCATGAGAATCCGTATTACACAATACCTGTCAATCCCTGACATTTTTCATATGTCTAAAAAAATCTTTGTTGAGCTGAAATTAATCCGTATATACACCAAGTTCCCTCCTCATCCTCAACCTATTGTAGCACTACTCATTATAGGCTCAAAGAAGACAAGTGATTTTTAAGTCAATAAAATGAAATTTTTGATGAATCAGTAATTTAAATAAAATTGATTTTCAATTACTCCTTGATTTATTTCATAATAATAATAAGTAATTAAAAACTGGCCAAATTCCACTTTTGGAAATTTTTTCAACTCACCATTTTCTTGGCAACATAACTCTTTTCCTACCTAGCTTTGTCAGGGATGGCCAGCTTACACTGAGAAAAGAGAAGAAATCATGTAGACCAAGAAGAGAAGGACAATGTCCTTAAGCCTAGAGAGTTGCTGAGCAAGTCTGATTTGCATCTGTGATGAGCTTGAAGAAGGCAAAGAATGGAGTGATTTGTGCTTCTGTCTGCCTCCAAGCTACTGGAGGAGCACAAGCCAACTCCCTTCTACCCACAAGGCCTCCCAAGAGACACAGCCTTCAAGAACATATTTGGCCTTTCCAGGGCTCAAAAGGATCCTGGGGGATACTAGAGGAAGAGCTAGCAAGCTAAGTGGAATCTTGAGGCTCAAGAGAGATGTTAGACTTACTGGAAGTACACTGCCCCTCCTTCCCAACCAGACACTGGGGAAGAGGAAGGTGAGGGAAAAGTGCATGGGTGTGTGTGTGTGTGAGAGAGAGAGAGATTCTATTTCTGAGGAATGATCTCAGAAGTAATAAGGTCCTCTGGGAAGAGATAGGGCTATAATCCAAGTCATTCAGAAAATAAGAATGGTAAGTACCCATCCTTATTTGGAGACCCAAGTATGTGAGCATACATGCATATACAAACTCAAAACATACTCAGATATTGTGCTTTCAAATATAGACTCTGTACACAAATGTGACCTTCTTGCATCAGTAACTCAGTAGATGTGAACAATAAATATACTGCATTCAGATGATGTCTGTATTTTCAAAATAGAATAAGAATATGTATACATTTACTCCTATAATCTACAAATAGTACACATTCAGAAGCACACAAAGGTATTCAGAGAAGGTAGAAGGTAGTAAGACTGTATGGAAAAGACAGTGGCATGGAGATTGGACAATTATCTCTTTAGGTATATATTTTTTTTCAGGGGTTAGGATATTGCACACTCAGGGATGATTAGCCTCAGACCCACAGACCCAGGATGAAAGCAGAGAGGTAGCAGGATCTGTTGGGATTTGATACACACTACAATGAAGGGTGTTGGCTAAGGTAGGAACCTGCACTTTTCTGGAGTTGGAAAAGATGAGCTCATTATTAAAATAACAGAATTCCCTTAATGAAGTGTAGCAAAATCCTAAGATTAAAAAGAGCCTAGTTCATATTTATAGGAATAATAACTATTTAGTCATTATTTTCTAATTTGATAAAAAATTTCAGAAGAATGCTTCTTCCACAGAAAATTGGGCTAACACTCTATTCCTGTGCAGGTGGTCTCCTGGCTCATCATTGATCTCTGGTGATATTCTGTGCTACCATTCTGTGCAAACCTGACCATTCATTTAATAATATTTACTGGGTATCTTCTGAGTGTCAGGAACGATTCTCAAACGGAGAACCAAATTAAGGACTCAATACCCTTCAAAATAGCAACAAAGAAAATAAAATATCTAGGAATATATTTAACTAAGGAGGTAAAGGACCTCTATAGGGAGAACT
>CM052444.1:35665598-35690694 GCA_028533085.1 Varecia variegata
TCCGTGTCCCCCGCTGATTCACCGTGAATTCACACAGCTATTCTTGTGGGGGAGCAACCCTCCAGCTTCGTGGCATACGGAGATCCGCTCCTTCCTCTCTGGGAGCACGAAACAAGGAGGTCACTACCACTCCGCCATCTTCTCTCCACGGCCTGTACTCCTTATTTTGAAATTAAAAAAATAATAATTTAAAAAGCCCAGGACCAGATGGATTCACAGCAAAATGCTGTGAGACATACTAAGAAGAATGAATACCAATCCTCCTGAAACTGTTCTAAAATATCAAGGAGGAGGGAATTCTTTCTAATTCGTTCTACAAGGCCAGTATCATCCTAATACCCAAACCAGACTAGGATGTAATATAAAAATAAAACTAAAGATCAATATCCCTGATGAACATAGACGTAAATATTCTCAATAAGATACTAGGAAACTTAATCCAACAGCACAGCAAAAAGATAGTGCATTATGATCAAATGGGTTTCATTCCAGAATGCAAGGATGGTTCAACATATGCAAATCAATAAATGCAATTCATTACCTAAATTGAATTAAAAGCAAAAACCATATGATCACCTCATTAGGCACAGAAAAAGCATTTGATAAAGTTCTTCATCCCTTCATGATAAAAATCCTCAGTAAGGATTTTTAGGAAAAAATCTCAAAATAATAAAGGTAAGTAAGACAAACTCACAGCCAACATCATACTAAATGAGGAAAAGTCAAAAGAATTCCCTCTAAGAAC
Organism: Varecia variegata; assembly: GCA_028533085.1. Classification (NCBI taxonomy): domain Eukaryota; kingdom Metazoa; phylum Chordata; class Mammalia; order Primates; family Lemuridae; genus Varecia; species Varecia variegata. Next base: position 35,666,344 of record CM052444.1, read on the forward strand.
TAAAACAAGACAAGGATGCCCACTTTCACCCTCCTATTCAATATAGTACTGGAAGTCCTAACCAGAGCAATTGGGCTAGAGAAAAGAATGAAAAGCATTTAAATTGGAAAAGAGGAAGTCAAATTATCCCTATTTGCTAATGATATGATCTAGAAAACCCTAAATACTCCACCAAAAGACTCCTTGAACTGGTAAATGAATTCAGTTAAGTTTCAGGATACAAAATCATCATACAAAAATCATTAGTATTTCCATACACCAATAACAATCAAGCTGAGAACCAAATCAAGAACTCAATCCCATTTACATTAACTACAAAAAAAGGAAAAGAAAAATCCAAGGAATTTACTTAACCACGGAGGTTAAAAATCTCTACAAGGAAAACTATAAAGCATTGATGAATGAAATTATAGATGACCCAAACAAGTGGAAAAACATCCCATAATCATCAGAAGAATCAGTATCATAAAAATGACCATACTGCCTAAAGTAATCTACAGATTCAATGAAATCACTATTGAAATACCAACATCATTTTTTTCATAGAACTACAAAAAACAATCCTAAAGTTCATAGGGAACCAAAAAAGAGACTTAAAAGCGAAAAGAAGAAATCTAGAAGTATCACATTACCTGACTTCAAATTATACTACAAGGCTATAGTAACCAAAATAGCATGGTACTGCTATAAAAATAGGCACATAGCAACAGAACAGAATAGATAACTCAGAAATACAGCAACATACTTACATCCAACTGATACTTGAACAAAGTCAACAAGAACATACGCTGGGGAAAGGCTACCTTTTACAGTAAATGGTGCTGGGATAATTGGATTGCCATATGCAGAATGAAATTGAACCTTTAGCTCTCATCATATACAAAAATCAACTCAAGATGTATGAAAGGCTTAAATATAAGATCTGAAACTTTAAAAATACTAGAAGAAATCCTAGGGCAAACTTGTCTAGACATTGCTCTAGGCAAATAATTCAAGACTAAGACTTCAAAGGTACAGGCAATAAAAACAAAAATAGACAAATGGGACTAAATTAAACTAAAAAGCTGCACAGCAAAAGAAATAATCAACAGAGCAAATAGACAAACTGCACAATGGGAGAAAATATATGCATTTGACGTGGAACTAATATCCAGAATTTACCAGGAGCTCAAACAACTCTACAACAACAAAAACAAAAAATAATTCCAGTAAAATGTGGGCAAAGGACATGAACAGACATTTTTCAAAAGAAGACATACAAATGACCAACAAGCATATGAAAACATGCTCATCATCACTAAATATCAGAGAAATGCAAATTAAAACCACATGAGGTATTATTGTATACCAGTCAGGATAGCTACTATTGAAAAGACAAAGAATGACAGATGTTGGAGAGGATGAGAAGAAAAGGGACCGCCCATACACCATTGATGAGAATATAAATTAGTAAAATAGCTGTGGAAAACAGTATGGAGATTTCTCAAAGAGCTAAAAATAGAGCTACCATCAATCCAGCAATCCTACTACTGGCTATATAGCCAAAGGAAAAGAAATCATTCCATCAAAAAGGTAACTGTACTTGTAGGTTTATCACAGGACTATTCACAATAGCAAAGACATGGACTCAACCTAAGTGCCCATCAATGGATGAGTGGATAAAGAAAAAGTGGGATATATACACATTGTAATACTATTCAGCCATAAATAAGAATGAAATATCTTTTGCAGCAACATGGATGGTATTGGAGGCCATTATCTTAAGTGAAACAATTCAGACACAAAAAGACAAATACCACATATTTTCACTTATAAGTGGGAGCTAAATAATGTATGCACACAGTTGAAGAGTATGAAATGATGGACAATGGGGCTTCAGAAGTGGGGATGGGAGTGGGTAGATGATGAGAAATTACTTAACAGTGTATATTATTCTGGTGATACACTAAAATCCCTGACTTCACTACTATGCAATATGTCCACGTAACAAAATTATACTTGTACCTCATGAATTTATGCAAATAAAATTTTAAAAAATATACGAAATTGGCAAAAGACTAGGACAATTTTCTAAAAAGGAATGAATAGTCAATAGACAAATAAAAATTGTTTAACACAATTAGATTTCAGGGTAATACAAATAAAATTAAATGAGATAACTTCCACCCCACTAAAATTACTAAGATATTAAAAGTACAAAATAAAAAAAAAGAAAGAAAGAAAGAAAAAATAACCTAAACTGGCAGTACCAAAAGTTAAAGAGAATATGAAGCAACTGCTGGAGGTGTCATGTGGTACACCCATTTTGGAAAGCAGCCTATTATAGAATTAAATATATATCTCCCTTATCAGCCAGCAATGATACTCCTAGACATATAAAAGAGAGGAATGAAAACAAGTGTCCGCAAAAGACTTGTTTAAAAAGTGTTCATGGCAGGTTTCTTCATAGTAGCCAATAATTGGCAACAAATCAATGACCATTGACAGATAAATGAATAAACACATTTTTGCATAATTATTCAGGGGAATACAACACAGCAATAAAAAGAGCAAACTATTTTACATGCAGTAAGATAGGTGAATCTCGTAAACATTAAATTTTGTGAAAGAAGTTAGACACACAAGAGTACATACTATATTATTACATATATATCTAAATCAAGAAATGCAAACTGAACTATGTTAATAGAAATAAATACTGTGTTGTCTCTACATAGGGAGTCACCTGGAAGGTAGAATGAGATAACTTTGGATGTGATGAAAACATTGTATTTCTCGGTTGATGTGGTGGTTAAATGGGTAAATGTATTTGTAAAACTTCAAATAACTTACACTTAAAATATTTGAGTTTTATTTCTATAAATTATTTCTCAATTTAAAAACATGATAAGGAAAAAAGTGAATGCAAAAGGTAAATTAAAACTCTCATGATCACATTTTTAAAAATCTAATCATCAAAATATACTCAAGGAACCCAAAATATAGTATTAGAAATTGTGAAAAAGAAAGTAGAGGAAAATAACAATCTCTGGTAGTCTTAATATCAGGAGAACAAGAAGAACAACAAAAAACAACTGCCAATGGCAATAAAAATTAGTTGGCCAATGTAGGAATATTAGCCAAAACAAGCAAAGTTTAGATGCTCACGATAACAGTTGAATAGTTTCTGATGACAACACAAGAGGAAGCTCAACAGCTACAAAACTGAGAATATTATCACAGATCATTCTCCCCTTCTAAAAGTACACAAACACCAATCTCACATAAAGAAAAAGAATCCTGCTTATATCCTATATGAAGTTATTATGAGAAAACAATCATCAGTAGGACAACATCCCTATAAGTAATAACTGTGCGGCTGTGTAGTGAAAACCAAGATGTGCTGCCCAGATTCTCTTTCAAATAAAGCACGTGTTGCCCTAAAGGCTGACAGCTGATGATAGTGCTGTCAGTATGCAGACTTCACCTGTCAGCCTCTTCAGGTATTTTGTCAGCAACACAGACACCCTGTGCAAAGCAACGCTTCCTGGAGAAGACCACTGATTGATGCTCATTGATAAAGCCCTGGCCATCACAGCCCAGCTCAGGACCCCTCTGAATGTTCATTCTGGCTACAGAACTCACTGCTAGGCCAGCCGAGGCAGTGCTAAACCCATGCACTTGCTAATAACATACTATATACCAAGCTATCTCAGAATGTACTTCCCAGGGAACATAACCTGCAAGAGCCAGGAAGATACGCTCACGAAATAGATGAAAACTCTAACCAAATACTCCAAAATGAGATAAAAGAAATTAAAGAAATGATAGAAAATATGAAATAATAGCAAAGATTAGAACTTTTAAAAACTTAGTTATAAGTAATTGAAGGAAGAGAAGTTTTGAAAATAGAGGAGAAAGATTAGTTAAAAATGAAAAAATATCATTTCATAAATGAAGTCTAAACTTGGAGAAGCATAAGACTGAATGGAAATGATGGATAAGGCCATAACAGAAAAAGATAAAAAGAAAAACAAAAGCCAGAGAAAAAGATTAAAAATCATACTAGATAATTCATGTTTTATAATCCTATTTATAACATTTGAAACTATGCAAATACTAATGCATGATATTAGAAGCTGTGAAAGCTGTTTCTGTTAGAGAAGAGGGAGTGGGTGGTAAAGTGTTTGTAATATTCTATTTTTTGACTTGTTCATGTTCATTTTGTGATAATTCATTGATGTGATAATCATCATTTGTACACTTTTTTGTGAGTGTTTTTTGTTTTGATTTAAAAAGTGTACATGATATGCTGTTCTTCTTTCATGGATGTCATACATTTTATATAAGGATACTAATTATATTCGGTAGATCTTATGGACTGGTCGGCTCCAATGTAGAGGACCCAGGCAAAGCAATGTGTCATTGTGTTGAGGTAACCTCTAACTTCTAGCCACCTTCCCCAGAAAGAAATCCTCCTGTTTCCTAAGTGAAATTTTTAAGACTGGCTGTTTCCCTGGGGGCTGAGTGTGGAAAAGAGGCTGATGATGCTCTGTGCTACAAGCTCTCACACTTAATCAATCCTCTGCATAAAATACAGAATCCTCTTCATTAAGTACAGCTCCTTACATTTGCCTCAGTTGTGCCAAGTGTTTCTAGTTTAATTGACTTAAAAGTAAACCTCTAGTCTTATCCTGGCATGGAAAAGATACAAAGAAATGCCACTCCAGTTCCCACTGCAGTCTCACACTGATCTATGAACTTTCTCTTACTGGTTTATGACAAGACAGGTATAGAAATTGAATGTAAGTGGCAAGCAACTTTTATAGAATTTGATGCTACTGAGACATACAAGCACACAATCAGTGGATACATCTTTTGGAACATTGTATAGAATAATTCAGATGTGTTTCATTTCATTTTTCTAGTAATTTATTTTTATTGGATCTTACTGAAATATTGCCCTTTAATGACATTGAAAAAGGAAACTTGTCCTTCACTGCACTACAACAGGAACATACATGATTTGAGAGGCACTGATGGAGAAGTTGAGCTCCTTATTCAGGTATTAAACCAATCTCACTCTTTTCAGTGCCATCTGGGTGACCCAGTTGTGAAGAGAAGGTCTGAATACAGTTCTCTGTTATGAATTGGTTTGCTTTTGGTCGACTTCCTCCTTTGTATAGGTATATTTTCAGTTTTCTCTTTTCTGTTTAGAACCATATCAATCACCCTTTCTATTTTTTTGTTTCTATAATCATTTTGATATCTACTGCATGTTGACCTCTTCTGTTTACCTTCTTGATGAGTGCTTGTATATATTTTTTAATTCCTCTACTATCATTTTAGTATGTTTATGGATAGAATACATATGTTAAATTCCAAAAGGGTTATTTAGCATTTAAAAAAAGATTCCAAAACAAAATTCATGAGCCAAAGTTTCTAGAAATGTAATGAAAAGCTAATAACCACAAATGCAGTGAAATATTTTAATTCAGCACTATGAAACCATGACAGGTAACATACACACAAAAGAAATAATGATATAGTGTACTAAAATAGTTAAATTTAATTGATAAAAGATAATAACATCTATAATACACATAACAAAATTTTAATCCAAATTAATCCAAATGCTTTTAATCCAAAATGCTTCACTAGTCATAGTCCAAGAGAAATCAATAATAAAACTTAATAAATTGTAAAAATAGAACTAATGTCAATCACATTCTCTCAGTAACCCAAAACAAAGCCACACACCAAAAAAAAACAGGTGTTACTTAAATATCAGTAATAATATGTTATAATAAAGAAGCACTCTACTAAAAAAACTATGATCAATAAATGAGAATTGTAAATCTGTGAGGAAAATAAAAGAACAGAAGAAAATAATGTAGATAATCAATGTTGTACTTATAGAGATATGTTGTGCCTAAAATACCTTAATTATTTAACTAGTAAAAATTAAAATAAATAAAAAGACTTAATCCAAAAACTGAAAAAGGCAGACAAAAATAGGAAATGAGGTTGTAATTTAAAAATATGACATTATTTGTGATATTATACACTTTAATTTGAAAATCTAAATAAAATTGATAAGGGAGTAGTAACTTCATCAGATGTCAGGCAGGTGGGAAGGGGGAGTATAGTCACACCTAATGGGTCCAGTGTGCACCATCTGGGAGATGGACTCGCTTGAAACTCTGACTTGGGTGGGCAAAGGCAATATATGTAACCAGAACATTTGTACCCCCATAATATGCCAAAATAAAAATAAATAAATAAATAAAAATAAAAATAATTGATAGGGGAGAATACATTACATCTTGGAAAAGGGGAGCAAACACAAGGAGTATATTCAGGGATTTTGGACATACAAAGTAAATATAGGGCAAGAGACGATGGTTACTAAGACTTTTTGAGAACTATACATTTAGAGGTAGAAGAGAAAGAGGAGGAGAGTTATCCTTTATTGCCAGGTACTTTGTTATCTTCCTTAATCTTTACAACTCTGAGAATAAAATATTCTTATCCTTATTTTGCATAGGAGACAATGAAGGCCTAAAATGTCAAATAACTCATCCAAGGCCGCACAGATAAATAGACTAGATATTTTGATGACTTACAAAATTAGTGACATAATTGGCCCAAATATGTATGTACTGTTGAAAAGTGTTCCGATTATAGAAAGTCAAATACCACATGTTCTCATTTATAAGTGGGAGCTAAATATGTGCACATGGACACAGAGTGTAGAATAATAGACATTAGAGATTCGGAGGTGTGGGAAGGTGAAAAGGGGGTGAGGGATGAAAAATTACTTAATGGACACTATTCAGGTGATGATTACACTAAAAGCTCAGGCTTCACCCCTATGCAATATATCCATGTAACAAAACTACTTGCATACCCCCTAAATTTATACAAATAATTTAAAAAAATAATAAAAGTGTTCTGATTATAAAGTCTTAAGCAAAAACCCAGTCTTCCGAAATATTTTCCGAATGGCAAGTTGTACATCTTTGTTCCTGAGGCTGTATACCATGGGGTTCAACAATGGGGTGATGATGGTATAGGTCACTGTCACCAGCCCGTCTTTGCCTGATGTACATTTGGCTGATGGTCTCAGGTAGACAGAGGAAGCACAGCCATAATGGACAATGACCACAATGAGATGGGAAGCACAGGTGGAGAAGGCTTTTTGTTTGCCTTCAGCTGATGGGATCTTCAGTATGGTGCGGACAATGAAGCCATAAGAGAAGCAGATGAAGATCAAGGGCACAATAAGCACCAGGACCCCGCAGATGAAGATGACCAGTTCATTGATGTAACTTTCAGCACAGGCAAGATGGATGACTGGTGAAATATCACAGAAGTAGTGATTGACCTTGTTGGAGCCACAGAAAGGGAGGCTAAAGACCAAAGTTGTTCCCACCAGAGATATTAGAAAGCCACTAACAATACAGGTTGCTGCCAGTTGTCCACATATCCTCCAGCTCATGAGAATGGAGTAGCGTAAAGGCTGGCAGATGGCAACATAGCGATCATAACCCATCACTCCCAGAAGCAGGCAATTGGTGACAGCAAAACCAAGGAAGAAAAACATCTGGGTGGCACAACTAACAAAGGAGAGTGTCCTGAGTACAGACAGCAGGTTGATAAGCATCTTGGGAAGGATAACAATTGTGTAGAAAATCTCAGAGATAGAAAGGACACCTAGAAAGAAGTACATGGGTGTGTGGAGGCTGCGATCCAAGCAGATGACTGAGATGATGGTGATGTTTCCACTCAAGATCATAAGATAGAGGCAGAGAAAGACCACAAAGAGGACAAGCTGCAATTCCCCAAGGCTGGAGAAACCTAGCAGTAGGAATTCAGTGACAAAGGAGGAATTAGCCATGAAGCTTTGATTTCACAGAATAAAGCCAATATGATCAGCTCCAGAGACCTTTGGGACTGAGAAGTCAGGGAGACTTATCCTCATAAAGTAGCTATGCCAGTCTTTGAATGAGAAACAGGCATGAGAGAGAAAAAAGAATAATAAATTAACTGGAAATTATTCTAAAGTGATATATGCCCAAACTGCTATTTTTCTGCCAATGGTCAAATTTGGGAACAAATTTCACATAAGATGTACAGTCATTAGCTCAAATAAAGCCTATCCTTCAGACCTCCTCCTTGGAGCCTTGTGTAGTCTCCACTTAATTTTTTAGTATAGTAATTCCCCATTATCTATTATTTTGCTTTCTATGGTTTCAAATATAGGGGATCCACCACAGTCCAAAAATATTAAATGGAAAATTTCAGAAAAAAACAAATTATAAGTTTTAAATTATGTACCTTTCTGTGTATCATGATCAAATCTCATGCTATCCCACTTTGTCCTGCCCAGAACATGAATCATCCCTTTGTCCATTGTATACATGCTACATATACTACCTATCCATTAGTCACTCAGTAGCCATCTAGATCATCAGATTGACTGTCACGGTATCACACTTCTTGTGTCCAATTAACCCTTATTTTACATGATGATGGCTCCAAAGCACAAGACTAGTGATGCTGGCATAGTGTTGTAATTGTTCTATGCTATTATTAGTTATTGTTGTTAATCTCTTACTGTCTCTAATTTACAAATTAAACTTTATCATAGGTATGTATATATAGAAAAAACATAGAAACCCTAAAAAAACATTTTTAGGGTTCAGTACTATCCACAGTTTCAGGCATCCATTGAGGGTCTTAGAATGTAGTCCCTGTAGATAAGGGTGGACTACTGTAATCTAATTCTCAAAAAAGCCTTTATCTATATTAATTATGATTTTAAGTGGTCATGCTTTTTCCCTGATTACTGGTTAATATATCAAAGCAATAGCACCAATGTCTGAAGATTTACCAGACACACACACCTGCTTTGAATACACTCCCCATCTGGGGAAGCATCTATTCATCTTTCAGTTGCATGCTCTTAAAGAACATAGTTCCCTTTCACAACTAATTATATACCCATTTTCATGCAGTCATTCACTAAGACTAATTTGGTTTTCAGCTACTGCTAGTGCCTTAGAACTAGCTTTATGATTTCTCTACAAACTCTTATAGGATGCTAGAACTGACTTCTCCTTACAGAAAACATATGGTTAAAATAACTTAGCTTTGCCTCAGCATTCACTGGTTACCCATTTTGTTATATGTCTTACCCTTAATATACATGACTTGTAGGCCAACAGAACTGTTGTTTTCAGGACATGTCTCTGAATTTCTGAATAAGAAGGCTCAGACATTTTCCCTAAGGCATCTGACACAGTTATCATTGTTGGTAATCAATTCTATATATTTTAATGAAAACATTCTTATCCTCTCCTACCTCTTGCCCAAATATGTTCCTTTATCTAGCTGTATCTCAATAAATAGTTTCAAAAATACTCTTAATCATCCAAGCTGTAAATTTCTAAGACATGCTTAAACCCCCAATTTTTATAATCCTCTACATTCAATCTATTTTTGTTCTGAAATACTTCTACGATCCATTCCTTTTTTTCTGCAAGAAATTTCCTGGATTCTGTCTTCCCACTCTGAGCCATCCTTCACAAAAGCAGCAGGGTTATCTTTCTATAAAAAGGATCCTATCATATTACCAAGCCAGCTGATCTTCAATTATCTATAAAATATTCTAGATCTTTCATACTTTTCCCAAATCTACCTTTTCACTTATAACTGCCATTATATATTCCTTCACATTAACACATTCCTTCACATTAGCATTGAGAAATTTTGAAAAACAATGTCATTTTTCACACTACCTCTTAAATCTGGAAGTAGTCCATGCTTTATGTTTGTTGTTGTTTTTCTTTTTTTTAATTTTCAGTTAGCATAACTGTACTCATGGGATCCTTCCTACAGCTTACTAATTGTGCTATACCACTTTCTCTAGGTTTTCTCAGTAGTCACTAAAATCATACTCACTTTGGCACTAGAATTATAAGTTTCTCTTGACTTTATAAATTATAACTTACCAGATACCAGAAACTGCATCTCCAACTCATACAATAGTGCCCAATATATAGTAACTTTTTGAAAACTTGAAAAAATCAATGAACAATGCTCTCAGTTTATCCTCTAAATCGTTTCAAAACTACCAGGTACTTAGCATTTGATTCCAGGGATTTCCCAAACTTGTTACATTAATATTAATCTAGCATGTAATATTCACATTCTGCTTCAACATTTTGGGATAGAATATCTCTCTGACATCATTCTCTGAAAGCAGAGCAAAAGATCCATTAAAAATCTCTGCTTTCTTATTTTTATTTTGGATTATCAAATGATCTCCTCCATCATCTCACTAGCTAAACTTCTTAATTTTAATTTTAAAAACACTTTTTGAGGGGTTTGCAATTTTTTTCAAGTAGCTAAATTGCTGTTATTATTTGCTCTTTTGCTGAAATAGAGATTTAATAAAATTTTGGGATGGGACTAGGACCAAGAGCATAAATTCTATATCTATGTATCCTTGAATTGCCTTATATTTAAACTTTCTAAGGAACACACACCATGAATTTGACCAAAACAAGGTCCCCACTAGCATTCTTCCTGAGACATCATCTATAGTCTTCCATTTTCCTGGTATCCTTTATTTGAGTATTTTCTCTCTTATAGGATAATCCCCAATATTAACAATGATTATGTAAGTAAACAAAGAGAGTTCAAGATACCGAAATAAAAGATAGGCCACATTACTCAATAACTACTTCATAACCTCCCACTTTATCAGCAGTCTGTTCTTTCAAACTCATCCTTGGAACCTGTGTGGAAACTAAAATTTGAAAATAAAATGCACTATGGAAGCTTTTTGCTTTATTTAACCCAGTCTGGGATGGAGCATAAAATCATTGGTAAATAGGAGACAGTGTCTTGAGTTTAGAAAGGAAGGTATTACAGTTTGAGAGAAAAGATTTGGAAAATGAGAAAGAGGGAAAAAAGAAAAGAAGAAAAATTAGGATAACCAAATTACCTTCTTAAAAGGGGAAACAGTGAATTGGCTTTTCACATTATCCTGCTCAATAACTCTTTGTCACCTGTAGGGCAAAGCCGGATTTCCTTAAGCTGGATAATAAGACAGCTGATTCTCTGTCCCCACCTACATTTACAGCCTCATCCTCTAAAGATTCATCACACAGGAATTACAATGAAATACTTAGTTTCCTATATATGCTTTTTTGTTTCAGGACTTCACTACAAAATGGAGCAGAGAGAGAGAGAGAACGCTCTCAGCCTCTAATATCCTTTCTCCTTCATCTGTAGACTATTCATTCTTCACATTTTTAAAGTGACCAGTTATTGAACTTTCTTTAATATGTGTAGGGAAAGTTTACCGTTCCTGTCTTAGTATATCTAGTGCTCTTTCTGTCATTTGATCACAATTCCTATTTTCCTTTATTAATAACTAGGATAAACAGATCACTAGCTCATGGGAAAACCCAACAATTTTTAAATTTGACATACAAATAAATGACTCAACTGTCACTGTTATTCTCAATAAGGGAATCAAAGTATCTAAATTAAAATTAAAATTAAAATTTTACATTTCTTCAAATCAGAGTTCCGGTGCCCTGTAGCATGTGGTTTATTCCTTCTCGGACACTTCCTGGATACGTCTGTGAAAGTTTTTAGGGAAATTTACCAACATTGTCCTCCCTGTCATTATGTCCCAAAGTTCTTCTTCATCTTCCAGGAACTCCTTAGACCTGAATAGGAAAACTACATTACTCCACAGAGAAAATACCACCTGTTCTTTTCTCCGTGAGTAGTTTAGATATGGCTTCAATGAATATCACCAGTTATCTTTCCTTTTTACATTAATCACAAACTCAGTGGCTTGGTTAACTGAGATCCTCACTTCCATAGGGACCTAATTACCACCTTGTGCCCAATACTTGTCCACAATTTCTGTAATTAGCAAGCAGAACCATAGTAATGCACTATAACAACTCATTGGCCAAAGAAAAGACCCCTTCCAATACACCATAGCAATTAGTTGACTTCCCCTTAGAAATTCTCTGGGGACTCATTAGAGATATGGACCTTTTCTGAGCACCATTTGTTAAAATAGGTATCAATGAAACCATCTCCTTTGAATTTCCCTACCTAATGCCCCTAGATTTTCATTCTCAAGCTGGAGAAAAATACTCTTTTTTAAACCATTACATATTCCTACTACTGAAAGCTAGGATAGAAGAAGAAAGATATGAAAAATAGAGAACAGACTATTAGAATGGCAGAGGCAGCCTAAGTCTTTCAGACACATAGGAAACTGGTTTGTTCTGGAACACAATGTGTATTGAATGTGTCTTGTTCAATAAATAAGAAAGTTTGAGTTATAGGGGAAAATGTGACAGTGCCTTGGTATGAGTTTTAGTGGAGCCCATCAGCTTTCTACCCCATTTCAGGTTGTATGTTGATTCTTTCTGACAGTGAGCTCAGACACTTGGGCTGCAAATGGGCAAATGCTGGACACTCATGGATGCCTCTCTCAGGGGCTCATGTGAACTGCTCTTGCCAGAGATCCTTCAGGGATGGGAAAAACCCAAGTTATTAACTAAGGAACTTTGGGCGGCTTCTTCATCCTTCAATTATATCAGAGATTGGGACAATGGCTAGATATTCAGGAAATACTTTGCTGAGGAGATTCATCCACAGATTCTTCCTTCTATATGTACAGATTAAAGATAACCACACATATTTTTGTACTTCTCACCTAGAGAGATAGTATATATGCCCTTTCCCCTTGAATCTAGATAGGCCAGGTGACCACTGCTTTGACCAATAGATTATATTAAAAGTGATGCTGTATTCATTTATAAACCCTGGTCTCTAAAGTCTAGCAGCTGCTACTTTCTGTCCCTTAGAATATCTACATTTGTACTGTATCTTGAGGAATCCCAAGCAACCTTTGAAGAAGCCACGTGGCAAGAAACCAAAGCTACTGGCCAACGGCCCCAGCTGAGCAAACTGTGAATAGCTAACATCAGCAAACCTGGAACACAAGTGAGCAATCTTGAAAGTGAATTTTTCAGCTCCAGTTGAACCATCCAAGCTGACCCCACGTAAAGAGTATTTATTGACAGGTATGATAAAATATGAGAAGAGAAAGACAAATGAAAGAAGATACTTACATTTTTTAAGAAGAGTTTAGAGGAAACATAAAGAATCCAGATCTTAACAAGTTTGGAAATAAAATTATTTCTTATCCACAATCTCTCCCAACAAAGACTTTCAAGGTAAGAAATGGCTTCGGGGAAAAAATTGAATTCAAGATGCTACCAAGAAACTATTGCCTCAGAATAAACATCTTAAAAATGTAGCTGTGAGAACCTTTGTTAGAACTCAGAAATATTTTAGGCTATGCCTAGTAAGGGTTCTAAGTATTCTAAAGACATAAATCCTCTAAGATAAACAACAGGTCTTTATAAGGGAATTGTCATACAGCAGCTTCCTAAGTGAATATGAGTGTGATTTTTATCTAATGGAATTAATTTATAAATTGAAACATAAGAAATCCACAACATTTTTAAAGGTATGCTATCAAGTTGTGGGTACAGACTCAACAAAATGAAGAGACATTTGGACCTTCAACTTTCTTACATGGAGATATCAGACTGAGAAAATGACTTATCCGCAAGTAGTGGTTATGTCTTCTGGATAAGGAAAGATGATCAGAAGTTGAGGAAAAGAACTCACAGGTTAGAGCCAAGAGCCATGGAGAATTATTTCTTGGAAATAGAACTGGGCCCTTATCAAGGTACTGACATGTGACAAGCTGAATTTCAGAATTGCTCGGGACTGATATGTGCCTTATACCCTTCTTTTTCAAAAGAAATTGTCTATTGTAGTTATTCTATGCCTATCTCACCATTGTATTTTGGGTGTCAGGAGCTGACAACCTGCTGGTCCTATGCCTCAAAAGACTAGAAGATTCCACTTTCTGTATATTGGAACATTTACTTTTGAACCATGCTGTGAGAAAGTCCATGGAACTCCATGAAAAGGGGCCCATGGAGAGGAATTCACACTCACAGGCTAGTCTTAGCTCAGCTGCTGGCCATAAGCCAGCACCATCTCATCAACCATGTGAGTGTGCCATCTTGGAAGTGGGCCCTTCAAGCCTAGTCAAGCAATCCAGCTGACATTGTATGGAACAGAGATAAGCCATCCTTATGAGCCCCTCCCCCCCCACCAATTTGGAGATTTAGGAGCAAAGTAAATGATTGTTGTTATTTTAAGTTGCTAAGGTTTGGGGGAAATAAATATTGCTATACTGTCATATATGCTACTTAGCTAGGTAGAGTAGTCATTTATTCAAATAGGTTAAGAGGCATTTGTTAGTCTTCTACTGAATGTTGCTTACTGTGTCTAGGGTACAGATGACATTGGGAGGATTCAATGTATGGGTATGATGAAGTATTGCCTTTCCCATTGCTGATTGTTTGGTAGAGAAAAATAAGATATGGATATAATCACCTCAATAAGTCAGAGCTCAGTAAGAAGCATAAGTGAAGCTTAAATTTCTATAGTGTTTTGAAGAATGTAAATCAGGAAATACTTCATTAAACAGGTGAAAATGAAAGACGACTTTGATGGTGGACAGCATTCTACATTGGACAAAAGATTATGGTCCTTTCAAATGAGAAATTCTTTGATTCCTAGGCCAGCATAAAACCATTCTCCATGAGAATACCACACTACAAGACCTAACTGGAGAGATGTGATGTCCAGTATGGCAAATTCAGCTTTATCTTCCACTATCCTTTTATTTAATGATGTCTATAGTGTGAAAATAGCCAAGGTGACCATTCTTCTATCACTGCAAATTATGTTTTCTGCAGAAATATTATTCTATTAATTATTTATTAGAATCTTTTTTAAAAGGCAATTTCAACTTTTCCATGTTTCTACTAATAAAAAAAGAAACTAAGGATACCTATACACCAAAAGAATAATAGGAAATTAGATCTATAAAGCAAGATAGAAAAAAATGTTAAATTATATTAATGTCTACATGCTGCAGAAAATGTTCTATACATAGTGTTGAACACAAAACTCAGCCACTTTTTATGAAAGTTGACCAAAGTGTTAAGCCTATTTCTAGAGCTTCCAGCTTAATTACCATTGTTTTCTACAGTATAGAATTTGGTTTTTCTTTTTTTTTATTATTTATTTATTTATTATAGCTTATTATGGGGGTACAACCGTTCTGGTTAAGTATATTGCCCATGCCCCTCCCAACCCCCCGAGACTGAGCCTCAAGGTTGTCCATTCCCCCAACAGTGCACATCGCACTCATCATGTAGGTAAACACCCGTCCCCTCCCCCACCCCCAACACCCCGAGTCAGATCTTCAAGTATGTCCATTCCACTGACAGTTCGCTTTGCTCTCATCATGTAGATATACACCCATCCCTTCCCCCCACCTCTGTCCAACACCCAATTGGTATCATTCCCAAATGTGCACCCAGGTGTTGATCAGGGAAACCAATTTTCTGGTGAGTACATGTGGTGCTTATTTTTCCATTCTTGGGATACTTCACTTATTAGAATTTGGTTTTTCTAATGTCTACATACTCTATAGTCAGAAACCTTAAATTCTAGTTTAAACAGTGATTCCTCTTAAATTTTTAATGAATGTGACATAAAATAGCACTAGTCTAGTTAACCATATGTACTATCTTGACCAGTATAGCTTCTCCGTTTACCCCTGGTAATTTTTTACAAAATTCAGTATTGAAAAGAAAGTTAAACCCATTAAGTATATCTACAATGTAGCAGCAAGAATTCAAATTAATTTCTCCTGCCACTGTAATTAAACTACAAAGCAGGTTAAATCTGTGACATGAGGATATACATAATCCTTTAAGCAGGTAAGAAAAACATTATGACAAAATGTTAAAGGGGGAAAAAGAAAAAAAATCAAATGGTAAACATAGAGTTAGAGGGTTATATGAGTGTGGCTAGGATAAAGGACTCTCATGAATTGGGTCCATGGATGCACTTATAGATACTCTGTAAATTCCTTAAATTGTAAGCAAGTATTTTCCCTATATAGGAATGAGGACAATTTCATGTACTGGATACATGACTCTCAACAGATTCTCAAAGAATTATATGTTTCAGTATGTGACCTAGAGTGATTATCCATGGCTATTCCACTGGTTGGGCCAACTATTTGACTCTTTATATAGATAGCAACTTTCTGAATTCAATATTTACCAATAAACCCCATCCTAACACTTTATTCTATAGGAAAAATAGGCAGTAGTGTCACATGATATAAAAAAAGAGAGTTTTTCTATCTTAGCTTCGATTGGGGCACAAGAGCTGAGGGGAGAAAATGTGCCAACTACTCTCAAAAAATAAAAATGTTGAGGAAAACAGTGGGTAATAAATTTCATTTTGAAGGAAACTATTGGATTTCTTGATGTTTTATCTCCCCCAAGAATATGGAACTACTTCAAGACTTTGATATATATCTTCTGGAGATAAAGGTTAGGAGTAGATTGGTATCTGTGATCACTTGAGAAATCTGAATGTAGGAGTCTGTGGTTACTGGCCTGAAATACCAGAGCATAGAGAGAAGACATATGACACAGAAAAGTGTTGAACTCTCAGAATTAAGAGGTAAATGAACAAGCTGTCAGCCAGAGGCAGCTTCAACCATATCGCAAGAAATGTGGTAGCTCCCTGTGAGGAATTACTCTAGCAATCAGGAAAGCTCCTCACATGAGACAGACTCAGTGTGTAACATCTGCAAAGCCTGAGAGCACCACTGCCAGAGCATGACAGTAGCAGTCAAGTAAGAAGTTTCCTCCACCTGTGCCTCCCTCCTCAATGTAATTCTTGAAGGTTTTAGTCACTGAAATAAGTAGAGAGAGAAGTGGTTGCTGACAGAGCTAATATATAAGTCAACCTCCATCGGCCCCAATGTAGGCTTCCTGATTCAAAGATCAACACCCAGGGTAGGGAGAAATTTTAGCTTTAAATGAAATTTAGACTATTAGTTATTATGTCCAGTAGACTGGACATTTAAATTTGAGGAGCTTCCTGAGTTTCTGAGAAGTTGAAAAACATTGGCCTGCAGATTGTATTTAAAGAGATTATGAGAAGAAAAGCATATTTTATGGCATGCATCTTAAAGAGTCCTGTTATATCATGCATGTGATAAAGGAGGGCAATATTGATTATAGAATTTAAATTATAATAATATTTCAATCATATAGTAAAGATCCTTTCTTGCCCAACACTCTTCTGATAGCAAGTTGGACATCTTTGTTTCTGAGGCTGTATACCATGGGATTTAGTAATGGAGTGACAATGGTGTACGTCACGGTTACCAGCCTGTCCTTGTTGGATACATAGTTTGCCGTAGGCCTCAGGTAGATGAAGGAAGCACAGCCGTAGTGAACAATAACAACAGTGAGGTGAGAGGCACAGGTGGAAAAGGCTTTCCTTCTGCCCTCTGCTGAGGGGATCTTCAGGATAGTCCTCAGGATGCAGAGATAAGAAACACAGATAAAGAAAAAGGGAAACACAAGTACAAGAACCCCACAGATAAATATGACAAATTCATTAACATCTGTATTGGTACAAGCCAGACGTATGACTGGTGAGATGTCACAGAAGTAATGGTTGACCTTGTTGGGACTACAGAAAGGGAGGCTGAAAACTAAATTTACTACTGTAAGGGATGCCAAGAAGCCTCCAATCCCACAAGCAGCTGCCAGTTTTCCACACATCTGCCAATTCATAAGAATGGGGTAATGCAAGGGATGACAAATGGCAGCATAGCGATCATAACCCATCACACCCAAGAGCAGGCAGTTGGTGATAGCAAAACCAAGGAAGAAGAACATTTGAATGGCACAACAGACAAAGGATATTGTCCTGGCCACAGAAAGTAGATTGATGAGCATCTTGGGTAGGATGACAAAGGTGTAGAAGGTCTCAGATGTTGAAAGAATGCCAAGGAAGAAGTACATGGGTGTGTGGAGGCTTTGATCCAGGTGGATGATACTGATAATAGTGACATTGCCACTAAGAATGACTAGATACAGAAAGAGAAAAACCACAAAGAGGGTAAGCTGAATTTCACCAAGGCTTGAAAAACCCAGCAACAGGAACTCAGTGATCATGGTAAAATTTTCTGCCAAGACCTGTAGAGAAGAGAGAAAGAAGTAAAACATATTTAGGTACGTGAACATAAGAATCTGGGATAGTCTCTGGAGGCACCAGGGAAGAGTCTTGCCTTTTACTTGCCTTTTCCAGTTTCTAGTGACTTCTCACATTAATTGATTCATGGTCCCCTTTCTCCACCTTCAAAGTCAACAGAGTTTCATCTCTTTTTTGACTTTCTGATTCTCTCTTCCACTTTTAAGAACGCTTACAATTACATTGGGCTAACCAGAATAATACAGGATAATCTCTCTGTTTTAAGATCAGCTAAATTCCTTCTGCAACTTCAATTCCCCTTTTTCACATAATCTAACATATTTTCACCTTCCAGGGATAAAAACAGGGACATCTTTGGGGATTCATTATTTTCCTTACTTCAACCAGCAACAAACAATCCAAAGATATTAAGAAAATTTCATTTGCAATAACATAAAAACTATTTAGTATCAAATTTAACAAAAGAATACACAGAAAACTACCAAACATTGTTGAGAGAAATTACAGAAGATCTGAGTAAATGAAGAACATCCATGTTTATGAGTCAAAAGACTCAATAAAATCAAGAGACAATTCTGCAAATTGATCTATATAGTCAATGTAATTCCTGTGAAATCTTACCAGGCTTTTCTTATAATGATTGTTAAGATGATCATAAGGTTATACAAAAAGAAATCAGAATGGCTAAAATAATTGTTTTCTTTTAAAAAAGAACAAAGATGGAGGATTTATATTTGCTGATCTAAAAACTTACTCTAAAAACGTAGTAATCAAGACAGTATGGTAATGGAATATAGTTACATAAATAGGTCAATGGAGAGAATGGGAGCCCAGAAACTAAACACTTAAAAAAGGTACCACCATGAAAATAAAGAGGCACAGCACACATTAAAAAAAAAAAAACACATATTTTCAAAACATATATCTAGTAAGAGATTTGTATCCAAAATATATAAATAACTCTTACAATTAAGTAAGTAAATAAGTGTAATACTCTAGCTGAAAAAATGGGCAAACAATTCAAACAGACATTTCACCAAAGTATATAAATGGATAATAGTCATATGAAAAGATGCTTAACAACATTAGTCATTAGGGAAATATAAATTAAAACTACAAGGAAATGACTGCAGGCACTAGAATGATTATAACTTCAAAGTTTGACACTAAAAGCTGCTGGTGAGAACGTGAAAAAACTGAAATCCTCACACATTGCTGATGGGAATGTAAAATTATACAGTCGCTTTGGAAAATAGTTTGGCACTTTCTAAAATGACAAACATATACTTATGAGATGACTCAGCAATTTCATTCCGAAGATTCTACTAAAGAGAAATGAAGACTATCCACACAAAGACTTTTCTGTGAATATTCGTAGTGGCATTACTTATGATAGGCAAAAAAGGAAACTATGCAAATGTGTGTCAATTTATAAATGGATAAATGAAATTTACTGGAGTCATAAAATTAAATACCATTCAACAATAAAAAGAAATGAACTACTGGTACAAACCACAACATAAATTATCGTCAAAAATATTATGCTAAGTAAGCCAGGTGCGGTGGCTCACGCCTGTAATCCTAGCACTCTGGGAGGCCGAGGTGGGTGGATCGCTCAAGGTCAGGAGTTTGAGACCAGCCTGAGCAAGAGTGAGACCCCGTCTCTACTAAAAATAGAAAGAAATTATCTGGCCAACTAAAATATATATATATATATATATACAAAAAAAATTAGCCGGGAATGGTGGCGCATGCCTGTAGTCCCAGCTACTCGGGAGGCTGAGGCAATAGGATCGCTTGAGCTCAGGAGTTTGAGGTTGCTGTGAGCTAGGCTGACGCCACAGCACTCACTCTAGCCTGGGCAACAAAGCGAGACTCTGTCTCAAAAAAAAAAAAAATATATTATGCTAAGTGAAAGTGGCCAAGTGCAAAAGACTACACATTGCAAATTCTATTTATATAAAAGATCCAGAAAAGGAAAACCTATATAGGCAGAAACAGATTAATTCTAACACTGGACTAGGGGCATACAGGTTTTGACCACATAGAGGCAAAAGGTGTCTTTTTGGAACAATTAAATGTCCTAAAACAGAATTGCAGTGATGGCTACACAACTCCATCAATTTGTAAATCAAAATGGATGAATTTTGTGTCATATTAAGCTATTTTTTAAAGGTTTTGTGGAAAAAATTATATATATATCATTTTTATTAATATTTTGTATAGGTGTCTATTTTAAGCATTAAATAGAGGCCTTAAGAGCATTGTGATCCATTTAGCAGTCACCATTTTAGTCCTTCTTTAGAATCGTTCAGTGTTTCTGGAACATATCATGAATCTTCAAAAATTCTTGGTAAAAATAAATGTAAGTTATTAATTATTTTCATTCTCAGTCTTATAACTTAAAGTTTACCATGCCAGTAATGCTCAGTTATATTTCTAACCCCCAATTAGAATAGCCATAAATACATACAAAAAAGAAGAGAAGATCATATACCTGAACAGAGGGTGGGAGATAGGTTTTACTGAATTTCATACAAATGGATTGAGTTAGATTGTGAATCATGACTATTCATTTCACTCCTTTCTCCCTTTGAGAAATAATGATATAGACATTCAAGAAAAATAAGCAAATTGGTTTTGACTAATTATCTGTATTTACATGCAGGATAACTATTTTCTGAAGTGACCAGAATTATTCTTATCACCTTTCTTCTTCACTTCCCTTATTCATCATCATCTCTATAAATAAATACATGTGGAGTCCACCATACCTAGAACAAATCATGGTCTGTTTGTGGAGTCACTGAATTGTTATACATAAACTACTTTTAGGAAAAACACTGTGCATGGATTATGGGGGCATGAAAAGCAATGAAAATTGGGATTTGGGACTGGCATTGTCTTTTCTTTAGTAAAAAGGCAAATAAACTTAGGCTACTCGGTCTTGGGGGGTTGGGAAGGGCATGGGCAATATACTTAACCAGAACGGTTGTACCCCCATAATAAGCTATAATAAATAAAAATAATAATAAAAATAAATAAAAAATAAATAAAAAATAAAATAAAAAATAAATTAAAAAAATAAAAAATAAATGTAATTCAACATAAAAAAAATAATTAGAGAAGACGAGAGCCTTTTTAGCCATGTAATATTCCATTAAGTAAAATTAGCTTATATCAAACTTTTTCTAATTACTGCATATAAACCTCCTCTTGAGTACTCAAGTAGAAATAAAGAATCTCTTATATTTTTTATGCAATGTGTTAACAAATATTGGTCTGAGAGGAATATATATTTGATCAAGAATTAGGAAAGAAAAAGAGATCAATCTCCTACAAAACATTCTGGAACATAACAAAAAGGGAAAATAAACCTAAAGACTTGAAAAGAATCAAATCATGCAAATATTTAATGAAATTCAAGCAAATGACAACTCTACAACAAAATATAACAAAAGAAATTAATAAAAACAAAAGTAGCCACAAACAGAAGAAAGCTCTAGCAAAACTAACTAACATTAATTAAATGTAATTAAACCAAATATAGAAATAATTTAAAGAGATCAGAAAAAAAGTAATAGACATAGAAGAAATACAAAGCAGGTCCATCATGCAAATTATTGGGGTCCCTATAAAACAAACTTAATATTTAATACTATTAGAAAGAAAAGCTTCCCTGAAATAAAGGAAGGCCTACATCTATATATTGAAATGGCCCATCATCTTTTCATCTTATTCATATTCATGACTATCCAAATATTCATGAACGTTGATCAAAAATAGTCAAGTCAAAAACATATCCTATTTCATTCTTCTACATGTACAGCACCTACTACTCAGTCATAAAAAAAAATGATGAACTAATACCTTTTGTAACAATCTGGATGGAACTGGAGACCATTCTTCTAAGTATTGAAGAATGGAAAAACAAACACCACATATACTCACTATTAAATTGGAACTAATCAATCAACACTCATGTGCACATATGGTAGTAAAACTCAACATAAATCAAACAGGTGGGAGAGGGAGAAGGGGATGGGTAAATTCACACCTAACAGGTTCACTGCACACTATCTGGGTGATGAGCACACTTACAACTTGACTCAAACTGTACAAAAGCAATTCATGTAACCAAAATGTTTTCACTCTCCTAATATTCTGAAAAAAAAAAAAAACCTAGTTAAACTATTACATTTAAATGCAAGAAAAATTATCTGTCACTTTGAGCAAAAATATTGATCACTAACAATAAAAAGAAAATCATGTGGAAATCATATTTTTGGAAGCTCTTTCACCTAATAATTTTAAAATATTATTAAACAATTATTAGGTCAAAGGGAAAATGCAGCATAAAATGAAATAATTTCTAGAAAATAATGACAATTGTGTTCTACATATTAGAATATATGAGCTAAGTTTAAAGCAATGATCAGAGGAAAGTTTATGCCTTAATTATTTAAAGTTAATAAACTTTTTTAAAATTTAAAATAATCTCAATGCCATCTAAACTGTTTCTGACATATGCTAGTAACTCAATAAATATATCTTTAATAACTTTTAAATGTTAGTTTAAATTTTTACCTCATGTGTTCAAAAATTCTAGTATATATTAATAAAATACAAAAAAATTTAAAAAGATTAAAAAAAGTATCATTGGATAGAAAATTTGAAAAGCTACGCTCAAAGGCAATTAAATATCAAAGAGTGGTAAATAAGCAGCAATTTCACTATATAAAATAAAATATTTATTTACAACAAAAGCACAATCAGAAACATTAAAAAGCAAACAACAAATGGAAAATTACCAAAAATATTGTTACAATGTTAATGTTAATAAAGAACTTATTACAAACTGTTGGAGAAAATAACCAACTCTAAAGAAGAAAATGGATACAAGCATACAGTTTATCAAATAGATATAAAATGCATCAAACATGTAAAAATTTATTTTACTTCATTTAAAGTATACTGCAAATTATCCCATCTCTTGGATTATAGAAATCAACTTCATGATCAACACTAACAGTTTTAAAATTCAAATAGAGTAGGTTAGAGAAGCAGAGGAGATAAGATCAGGGTAAAGTACACACAGTCTGAATAGCCCTTACTTAAAATGAATCTTTTAGTTCAATTCGTGTACAGCATATACACAGGAATGTTAGGTGGCAATTAAAATGTATTTATTGCTTTGTCTTGCAGATAGAGCTATGAATGTAGAATACACAATTCAACAGACTGGCCAACTGATTTACAATATCTTCATTGGAGTATAAAGTTTCTTTACCTCTTTAGGCCCCCTGATTCCCATATCTGGTGTTTTTGACATGCCTGATTCTTCTCTAGAGGCAGAACTATGGATTCTGGAGAGAATCAGTGTTTCTGAAAAGAAAAATAAATATACCATGACATTCTTTATTTTTAATACTGTTTGCCTTTTCCTCTCTCATACTCTGGCCTGAAGGGAGAAATTATACAAATTCATTCAAGACAGGAAGCTCTAATTTTCTTTTTTGCCTCCACTCCTATAGACCTGGATGGGCAATTGGAGAGATTATTTTCCAGAGTTATTTGGGCAGCAGAGATATAGGGATCTCAGAATCAAAATCATGGTGTTGTGGACATAGATAACAACTTGGAGAAGGGGGGAGAAGACAGGAGAATAAATGTCAAAGTGGGTGTTGAAAGAGTTTAACTTTAATAGGGATTGCATTGAATCTGTAGATCGCTTTGGGCAATATAGACATTTTAACAATGCTGATTCTTCCAATCCACGAGCATGGTATGGTTTTCCACCTATTTAATGCTCTGCAGTTTCCTTCCTCAGTGTTTCATAGTTCTCCTTATAGAGGTCCTTTACCTCTTTAGTTAAATATATTCCTAGGTTATTAAAACTGCTTGGTATTGGCACAAGTGCAGGGACACAGACCAGTGGAACAGAACACAAAATTCAAATATAAAACCATCCTCATATAGCCATCTGATCTTTGACAAAGCAGACAAAAACATACACTGGGGAAAAGATTCCTTATTCAATAAATGGGGCTGGAAAAACTGGATAACCACATGTAGAAGACTGAAACAGGACCCACAGCTTTCACCTCTCACAAAAATCAAATCACGGTGGTTAACAGACTTAAACCTTAG
>CM052444.1:35690794-35712742 GCA_028533085.1 Varecia variegata
CAGATAAAGGACTGATAACAAGAATCTATCTAGAACTCAGGAGAATCAGTAAGAAAAAATCAAACAACCCTAACGAAAAGTGGGCAAAGGACATGAATAGAAATTTTTCAAAAGAAGATATAAGAATGGCTAACAAACTTATGAAAAATTGCTCAACATTTCTAATCATCAGGGAAATGCAAATCAAAACCACAATGTGATATCACTTAACTCCAGTGAGAATGGCCTTTATCAAAAGGTCCCAAAACAATACGTGTTGGCGTGGATGCAGAGAGACAGGAACACTCATACACTGCTGGCGGGACTGTAAACTAGTGCAACCTCTGTGGAAAGCAATATGGAGATTCCTTAAACAGATTCAAGTAGACCTACCATTTGATCCAGCAATCCCATTATTGGGCATCTACCCAGAAGAACATAAGTCATTCTATAAAAAAAGACACCTGCACCCGAATGTTTATAGCAGCACAATTCACAATTGCAAAGATGTGGAAACAACCCAAATGCCCATCAATTCATGAATGGATTAATAAAATGTGGTATATGTATGCCATGGAGTATTACTCAGCTATAAGAAATAACAGTGATATGGCATCTCTTTGGTTCTCCTGGAGAGAGTTGGAACCCATTCTATTAAGTGAAGTATCCCAAGAATGGAAAAATAAGCACCACATGTACTCACCAGCAAATTAGTTTCCGTGATCATCACCTAAGTGCACATTTGGGAATGACACCAATTGGGTATCGGACAGAGGTGGGGGGTGGGGGGAGGGGATGGGTGTATACCTACATGATGAGTGCGATGTGCACTGTCTGGGGAATGGACACGCTTGAAGCTCAGACTCGGGGGGATGGGGGGGACATGGATAATATATATAACCAGAACTTTTGTACCCCCATAATAAACTGAAATAAAAAAAAAAAGAGTTTAACTGAGAAGAAGTGGCGATCTCAGGAACATTAAAATTTACATTTAACCAGGTACTTTCTTATTCAAAACCCTATAATGATCCCTGAAAACTTTATAAAATTCCAAATTTTTTAGTGAAAGAAAGAAAGCAAGATAGATAGAAAGATAGATATGGGGAAGAAAGGGGGGAGGGAAGGGAGCTGATAATTTAGTTTCTTATGACACTACAAACTCATCTCTTTTAGCTCCCAGATTTTTTTTTAGAAGCTAAATCTATCTTTTATTGGTATTATAAAACATTATGAATTTTCCATTTCTCACTTACAATGTGATCTCAGTTGTATCTGTTCTGTCAAATTATAACTAAAACCAAAGCACTTACCAACGTTAGATATGGCAAATAGTATAGGAATAAAATTTAAATGTCACAAATATTTGTTTAGAAAGAAATAATTTTCTACTTTCTGAGACACTTTTTGTTTTTAGTGAGAAAAAATAATATTACTGGTTTTAATTAGCTCTTACACAAGAGGTCCCAGATTTTATCCCAATTTGTAATCATATGGAACTTCATGTAGTTCATTGAACATGCAGTGAGCCATGTCATATAACAACAATGCCCTTACCTGTGTTTAGGCAGGGCCTCTGATCTTTCAAATCATTTTCTGCTAAGTCAGGTTCCCAAGTACTCTTTCAATTTAACAAATATTTATTGGATACATACTAAGTCCTAGCCACTGCATTAGGTGTTTGGGATACCTCAGTGAACCAAACAAATATCCCTGCCCTTGTGAAACGTTCATTCTAGAACTTCTCACATTTAGAGCTTAATAATTATAGATGATAGTCTTTCTTGACTAGTACAATTTGAGCCCTCAGAAAGCAAAGATCATGTTGTTCATTTGACAAAAGTTTATGTACCAGAAACCATGTATTTTATATACATCTCTCTAACCCTGTCAGCATCAGAGTTTCTAGCAATAGCAAATATTTAAAAGTCTATGTAACAGGCCGGGCACAGTGGCTCACGCCTGTAATCCTAGCACTCTGGGAGGCTGAGGCAGGTGGATCGCTCAAGGTCAGGAGTTTGAGACCAGCCTGAGCAAGAGCGAGACCCTGTCTCTACTAAAAATAGAAAGAAATTATCTGGGCAACTAAAATATATATAGAAAAAATTAGCCGGGCATGGTGGCGCATGCCTGTAGTCCCAGATACCCGGGAGGCTGAGGCAGTAGGATTGCTTAAGCCCAGGAGTTTGAGGTTGCTGTGAGCTAGGCTGATGCCATGGCACTCACTCTAGCCCGGGCAACAAAGCGAGACTCTGTCTCAAAAAAACAGTCTATGTAACAAAGTCAGTGAATAAACAAATTAATACATGAATAAATCATTGCAACTGATTTATAGGCATTTCTCATGTAGCTCATAAAGGCACTTCCAGTGAGTAAGGAAGCTAGATAAAGATTTATGTTGTGAAGAAAACACTGGAGATGGAGTGAAAAGGTATGAATTCATAAGTTTATTGCAGGATTTTCTTTGGACAAATAATCCTCCTGAATCTTAGTTTTTTTCTTCTGAAATTTGGGATATTATAAGGATTAATGGAGAGCACAAGTAAAAATTAAATGTAGCCCAGAATTATACATAAGAAACTCTAATTCATTCCTTCCTTCCTTCCTTCCTTCCTTCCTTCCTTCCTTCCTTCCTTCCTTCCTTCCTTCCTTCCTTCCTTCCTATGTTAAGGATAGCTCATGTGAACACTCTGCAATTCTCTAATGTTCTTCTTTTTTCCTGTCCTTAAGACTTCAACCGTGGGCATAATCTCCCTGTATAGCTACTTGTCATCCTTGTTTCCCGATACAGCTACTTGTCTTAGTGCCATCCACCAACACTTTACTGTCATGTATTTCTAGACTCCAGTTCTAAAAAGATCTAAACGATTTCTGAATTGAACATAAGATAAAGGTATAACTAGCTGTAATCTTTGAGATGGCATAAATGTATCCTGAGATCTTAGATAATTTAATTTCTTAAGTCATCTATAAAATAAAGATCAAATATCCACTATAAAAGTTTCACATTCCCCAAAATATGAATCCTGGGGTACAGAGGAATGCAGTTGTCTTACTTCTTATTCATGGCCCAAGTCCTTTAAGGAAATGCCTAAGTAATTTGCCACAACTAGGGCATTTCCAGTATATTGCACATCTTCCATTTCCTTAAAGTTTTTCAAGCCAGCAGCAAAAGACTTACTACTTTGCTCCCCAGAACAATGGCCATTGTACCTTTCTGTATTGCTTGGCCCAGCCACAACCATAATGAGTGGAATTAATGAGGCTTTCTTTCTGGTTATCAGCATCAGAGTCAATGCCCTGCTTGGTAATTTTACTATCCAGCACCCTAGGGAGCCATGACCACATTGCTTCTGATGCATTCTGCTTTCTCTCAATTAGCAACTATGATCCAATGGGAAAAAGCCTCTCAAGGCTCTTTTGCCAAATAGATAAACCATGCAATAGGCTCATGGAATTAGTTGGTTTCCTATTTCAGATTCTCTAGTGAGATGACTCATTAGAAATCTGGAGGTTGCTGGACGCTAGCAACAGAAAAGCCCTGGTAACCTCCTCCCATGAGCTTCCTTCTATAGTTCCTGATTTTTACCCTTTTATTGGTGACAAGAATGTCCTGCACTCTTTCACTCATGAACTCTAGGCTCTATTTCAAGGGGAGAGATGGATTTTGAAAAATGGCAGATCACTGGACTGACAGGTTGCTGCAAATCCAGCAATGATAGCCACAAGGAGCAGATCTGGGAGAATGCAACAGAGTGTGGAAGTACTCAGTTGCAGAGCCCAGAGAAATCATTGATGTATTTATTTATTCCAAAGCATATGCTTAGTTCCTAGTTTCTTTCATGACCTGTGTTATAGTCAGGAGATCTGAACTCAAATAAATGATAGTTCCTACCTTAAGAAATTAACCCCCAGTGGAGGAGACAAGGAAAGCACTGACTGCAGTATGCCATAATGGGGGATTATGAGAGAGATATGCATATGTCACTATGAAAGCACATGGAAAATAAATATGAATTAGATTATAGAGGTCAATAACTTCCTAGAGAAGGTTATGCTTCAGTGAAGTTTTGAAATCTGAGTAGAGGGTAGACAAGTAATGAAAAAGAACAAATATCAGAAAAATACATGTAAAAGTAAGGAGGCATGAAAAAATGTCATCATTTGGAACAGGCAAGTGCTTTGGTAGGAATTTTAACTTAAAGAATTAAAATTTACCTTCAAATCTGTTAGGAAGTATTGAAAGATTTATAATCTGTGACATTATCTGCTGATATTTTTATTTGGAAAGATAATGATGATGACAATGATGATGATGATAATCAACATTTAGATAGTGCTCAGTATATGCAAGACACTGCTCTAAGTGTTTAGCATATATTATCTAATTATCTTTATAATGTCATCCAAAACATCACCAGGATAGCTAAATAGTAGAAAGGAGAGCTTTGGTGGTGATATCAGTTTACAAACCAGGAAGAGATAGTTTCCAGCTTGGACCAAAGGTGCACTGTCTTTGAAGAAGGAAAGGGCAGGTTGGCTTTTATGCCTCAAAGGTCCCATGTCATATAATAGAGTCATACATATTCATCAGGTTTTGTGGGAAAACTATACATAAGAGGAGAGTTGAGCACATGTGTAGTGGGTAAACATATATAATATACATCCCCTATTCATTTTGGGGTGGAATTTTAGCATTAAAATGAGGTAGAATTTGGCTATTTTTATAAAAAGGTAGACTATAGGACCCAAAGAAACTTTGTATGGCAGTCTCTATAAACTGGCTGAAACTGGCTTCAGGGCTACAGTTACTTATCAGGAAAGAATATTTGTAAGGCCCACCCTCTGTCTAATCAGAATTGTAGTGGTCTGAGTTGTAGATCAGAGTTAAGAAGGGTCTGACAATTTGTCTGATAGCTCCTATTATTAGGGAGTTTAGCAAGTGCGTGGAATTTAGGGAGGTGCCATGCCAGTGGAGCCCTGAACTCCAGCCAGTAGGTAACTTTTGTTTCCTTAACCTAAGGATCCCTTGGAGTTGATAAAGGAGCATCTATTTTGGTGTGTCAGGTCACAACAAGAACCCTAAGACCTCCCTGGCATCACTGTGAAAAATTGTACTTGAAATTGTTATAGTAATCCAAAGGAGCCAAGATGGAACTGTGGAAATGGAGAAGAAATGTGATTGAGGAAATTTTAGCCAGTAGCTGATTTAATGTGTGGTGTGTGAATTAAAAAATAAAAAGTGGTGAAGATGACTTCCACATACTTGGCTGTCTGCATGGCTGGAGTTAACATTTAGCAAGATAGAGCATGAAGGTGGCAGCTTGGGGGCAGAAAATGGCAGAACAGGCATGGCCATTCATAAGACAAACATGTCTGTCATGGCAGACATTATTCAAGGAACTGGGTTAACAGGGTTATGTCTATCATATAAATCCATGCTGTCGGGAAATTCAAATTAATTGCAGAGAGAGATAAGGTAAAGCAGTTATACCCCAAAAGCAAAAATAGACCAAATGGGATTATACCAAGCCAAAAAAACTTCTTCACAGCAAAGAAAACAATCAAAAAATAAAGAGACAACCTATGGAATGGGAAAAATATTTGCAAACCATATATCTGATAAGGAGTTAAAATAAAAATATATAAGGAACTCAAAGAACTCAATAGTAAAATAAAAACTCAATTAAAATGGGCAAAGGACATGAATAGACCTTTCTCAAAAGAAGACATACAAATGGCTAACAGGTAATATGAAAAATGCTCACCATCACTAATTATCAGGAAAGTGCAAATTAAAACCACAAGGATCTATTACTTCATACCTGTTAGAATGGCTATTAACAAAAAGACAAAAAATGAAAAGTGTTATTGAAGATGTGGAGAAAAGGGAACTCTTGCACATTGTTGGTAGAAATGTAAATAATACATCCATTATGGAAAACAATATGGAGGAAGGAAACAAAAAACTAAAAATAGAACTACCGTGTAATCCAGCAATCTCACTACTTGGTATCTATCCAACAAAACATAAAATCATATATTGAGGAGATATCTGTACTCCCATATTTATTGGAACATTATTCACAATAGCCAAGATATGGAAGCAACCTAAATGCTCATTAACAGATGAATGGATAAAGAAAATGTGGTATTCATACACAATGAAATGAAATATTATTCTACCTTATAAAAGAAGGAAATCCTCTAATTTGCAACAAGATGGATAAACCTGGAGGACATTACGTTAAATGAAATAAGCCAGGCACAGAAAGACATATACTGCATAATCTCACTCATGTGAAATCTAAGAAAGTCAAACTCATAGAAGCAGAGTAGGATGATGGTGACCAGAGGCCACAGGGGTGGGTAAGGGATTTGGAAAGACGTTGGTCAAAGAGTACAAAATTTCAGTTAGATAGCAGAAAAAATTTTAAAATATTTATTGTACATCATGGTAACCACAGTTAATAACAATGTATTGTGTTCTTGAAAATTGCTAAAAGTAGATTTTAAGTGTTCTCACCACAAAAAAAAAATGATAAATATGTGAGGTAATGCATATGTTAATTATCTTGATTTAGCCATTCTATGATATATGTATATGAAAAAAATCTTGTACACTGTAAATATATATAATTCTATTATCAATTAAAGATGAATTTTATAAAAGCAGTTATACTTGCCTTCTCTGCTTGCCTCCAATTCACTCAGCTCTTTAGGGCTTTTGTAAATGTTGCAACTTCTGTCTAAAAGGATCTCCCTGAACTATTCCCTTTACCTGGTGAGTCTTACTTGCCCTTCAGCAACCTATTGACATAGGTTAAATGTCAATTCCTCTGGGAGACTAACCCCACACCATTCTACCTAAACTAGATTTCATTTAATATGCTCTCCTCTGGCCCTTGCATGTACTTTTCCTTTAGGGAATAGACTTAAACTGGTGGTGAGGTGTTTTCCCCCAGTATATATTTACTGGGACTGTCTAGAAATAGGCCATAAGGTTTATGAGGACAGAGAGCACATATATTTTATTCACCATTAATTTCCAGTAGCTAAAATAGCATCTAGTAAATATTAAGCAGTGAATAAATATTTGTTGAAATTTTAAGAAATACAATAAAAATAGGACCTGGGTATTATGAGAACACAGAGAAGGCAGAGCCTAAACCCATTGACAGGGTGCAGCAGGAAGACACAGGAGGGCCAAGAGGGAAAGTGATAGCTGAGACTGTCTTGAAATATGAGATGAAACATATAAACTAAATAAAGGAGAGGATCTATTCCAAAGAGAGAAACAGCTTGTGAGAATACAGAATCATGTCACTTTGGAGCTTCAGAGTACATAACTAGGCACATAGTGAAATGGATAATAACATTAGAAATAGTAACACTGGAGAGGTAGGCAGAAACTAGATGATAAATCCATGCTAATGAAGGAATCTTGGCTTCATCTTGTATGGCAAGGAGAGTCACGGGAGGGTTTTCCATGGGTTTTCTCGCCATTCTGGAACTCTAGCCCTCTGTTAATACTAACTCATTCTCTTTGCTTATAATTACTTGATATATTTCAGCAATGATGCAATGCTTTAGGTTTCCTGAAGAAAGTAAATTAGTATGATGTTCAGGGAATAAATGTGGGGTCTAAGACAAGACAGTATGCCAAGAACTCACATGTACATCAGGAGGAGACTTCACAAAAAGGTTCTACTCTCAAACACAGGAAGGACAAACAGTATCAAATAAAGGCAAATACATTTCAATATGTAGGTTGAGGGGGTAGATCAGGGGCCAAAAAGGGCCGCTAAGGTTTGTTGCAGATTGTGTGGGACCAAGGTTGCCTTTCATCTTCAGGAAAGAGAGGGTAGGGATAGATACATTTTCTGCTTCTCTTCCTTGGAGCTAGACAGCTTGAATACATCTTTGCTCTCCTCAGTTGCTCCCATCAGCTTGGATGCATCTTTGCTCTCATATTAATTCTTTTTTCATTCAGCATCAGTATTTATTTGAAGTTAAAAACTGATTTACAAAAGAATACATTTTTTAAAGCAAATTTAGTTTTCCCACTTAGTTCTGGTTACACCTGTGCAGCCCAAACTTTCCAAAGTCACCTTAAAGCCTTTTTGAAACAAGGTAGGAAAGAAACAAATAAGCAATTACTAATAATTAATTAATAATCTCATCATAAAAGACTGAAATTGACTATGCTATTTAATTTTAAAAGCTTTTATTTCCTTTAGTTTGAATGTTTCTCTTTCATTAGCAATTAAAGTTCAGTCAAATAACAACCACATGAAATAATTGTTCACCATCATAAAACCAAATTAAATATTTACCAAGACTACCTTAAAAATAGATCTGCAAAACAATAATCTGGAGAAGATTCTTAAACTATATATATCATATTAATTTTTGAATGGTCAAATTTAGAGCAGTAAAATATAATTAAATTCATTCTGGCATTGAGTAATCCCTTCCCATATCAGCTTAGCCTTGTTAAATTATCACTGACAGTAGAGACCCAGAACATCTTAACTTCCTTGAGGCTAATTCTCGTCATATATAAAATGCTCTTATGGACAGTTGGACAATTAAACAAGAAAATATGTGAAAATACACATTTTGCCTGGCATGTACTGGGCATACATAGTTAAAAATTGGCTCTTCAATTAACAGGATATAAAGTCTGGCTCATTGTTCTTCGAAAAGCTGATTTAAATTCCTTGTTTCTCAAACTGTAAATCATTGGATTGAACAATGGGGTAAGGATGGTATAAGACACAGATATTAGGGTGTCTTGGCAGCTTGAAGAGTAATTGGACTTGGGCCTTAAGTAGATGAAAGAAGCACAACCATAGTGAACAGTTACAACAATGAGATGGGAGGCACAGGTGGAGAAGGTCTTGCATCTTCCAACAGATGAAGGGATTTTTAGAATGGCAGAGATGATGCGTATGTAGGAGACCAGGATAAGTAACAGTGGAATAACCAAAACAAAGACACCAAGCATGAATATGACCAATTGACTGATGCGAGAGTGATGAGCTGTCAGTTTGAGGACAGGAGATATGTCACAGAAGAAGTGATGGAGATGGTTGGAGGAGTGGAAGGACAAGTGAAATATCAGGGAGGTGGTGACTAGGGAGACAGTGAAGCCACCAGCACAGGCAGCAGCCACTAGTCCCATACACACCCTATGTCCCATGAGCACCATGTAGTGCAGTGGGTTACAGATGGCCACGTAGCGATCATAACCCATGGCTGCCAGCAGGAAGGAGTGAGAACATCCAAGGAAGAGGAAGGAAAACATCTGGATGGCGCATCCCAGGAAGGAAATGGTCTTCTTCTGGGCCAGCAGGTCGACCAGCATCTTGGGTACAATGACGAAGGTGTAGCAAGTTTCAGAGCAGGAGAGGACAGCGAGGAAGAAATACATGGGGGTATGAAGGGCTCTGTCCAGCACAATGGTAGAAATGATGATGGCATTGGTGCCCAGAGTGAACAGGTAGAGGAGCAGGAAGACAACGAAGAGCAGCTGCTGCAGCCTGGCCAGGGAAGAGAAGCCAATGAAGACAAACTCTCTCACCACAGTCTCATTGACCTGCTCCATAGAGGACACTTCTATAGAGGAGAGTCAGGGACAGAGGTAGAGGCCAGGATCTGGGAAGCAGAGTAGAAATGCAGGGGACACTCAGCACAAAGTTTGCAGGTGGCAGACATTCCCAGATATTTGGTGGAATTTCTTCATTCCATCTTTAAAATATCTGCTAAAAGAAGAATTAACGTCAAATATGCAACAGAATAACTAACAGTTTGGAGGCTTTAATGTGAAGAACATGTTATCCCTCCCTCTATTTTAGGATTAGGAAATTGTCTAATAGTTTTCCTTTTTATGTAATGTATGGATTATTGTTTTTCTTGCTCAATATAAGCCCCAAAAATATAGCCCTCCAAAAGTGAAAAATGTTGTTATTTTTGGCTATCTTAACCTGATCAGAATGTAGAATGAAAGAATCAATACTGTTCAGACATAAATGTGAACTTCAGTTTATCCAATCGTGAAATGAGAAGGGAAAGAAAGAACAAGATGATCTCAGCATATAAGCTTGAGAGCACTTGATATTGATGACTTACATTCTGTGATATATGGTAAGGATATCATGTAGTTTATCTTAATTATTCATGACAGCAATCTTAGGTCAGTACTCAAAATGCTAAGAAAAACAAACAAAAACCTTTAGCTTTACTTCTGACAGACTAACAAGAGGTCAATAAGAACTACTACTGAAGGTTCCATAAGCTAGAGCATGAATCAAGAGTGAAAGAAAATATAACACTAGTGTGAAACAAAAATTCTCTTTTTTCAGAAAGACAGTCACTAGCGTGGTAAAGAGAGACTATTAACTTTGTGGCTTTTGCAAAACACTTTTCTATTCTAAGATAGCTCAGAGAATCTCACAGAAATGGAGTTTTGCAGAAATGACTTAGAGCTTGCCACAAAGAGTGATACAGAATGTATAATTGGGAAGTTTGCCAGGCTCCACTTTCCTGCTATAAACCATAGTCTTTGTATCTTTTACATATCCTTGTGTCATTAAGATTCTTTTTGAACCTTCTGCTACCAAAAACAGTTTGCAAATTGCTAGAAATAATTATTTCTAAAGTCATTTTAGGTTTAATTTTTCAATCAGTACATTTACCAGCAGCCCAATCTAATAAAGAAAGTGCTGTCTGTATGCAAAATCACCCAGCATATATTGGCTGTATCCAGTCTTTATTTATATACTTTGGAGGATTTTACATCATTTTGCATTGAGGAATTATTGGCATCTACCACCAGAATTTTTTTGTTGATTTTGCATTTTTCTAGTCAATAGTAGCCCTCTGTTTCCTGGACCATAAGTTATTACTAAATCACAGGACATTTTTAAAACTCACTGCAAGTATCCCTAGAATTTGGAAATGATATTTTTTTTATTTCTTACTATAAACTTGTCCTAAACTTAGTAGTAACTATTTACTTTACTGAAGTTAGTGTAACTATAAAGTGAGCATTATTACATGTAAATATATAGACAGATATACTACTTATATCTTTATTATATGTGTGTGTGTACTAGTTATATGTTTCTATATCAAGGTAAAAGTTTCCCTACATAGTAACTCCTCTTGGACAAATGGATTTCTGTATATTCAAAATAATGAGGAAATCTACATTTATAAACATTGCTTAACCTTGTGTCATCACTTTCCTAAAAGACTTTCACCTGGATCTTCTTTCAACGATTTCACCTCTAACCACCACTAGGCCCTCGCTCCACTGACTGTGATATGTAAAGTAGACCATGGAAACTGGAATTCTCTGATTCTGATACAACACCTGTATCTACCCAATACTAAAGAAAATTGTTTGGATTATTTGTCACTTAGGCCCATGAGATCAGCTAATTCCAGTCAAGTGGATTTTTACATAATATTAATATAATCGCATAGCCTAAATGAATTGCGTGATTGCTATAATTGCCTTTTTCATAATCTATGGATCCAGCTCCACAGGTCATCTGAGAAGACAGCCTCCATCTACTCAGGATGGCATCAGGGATCACCACAGTGCACTGTCATTGGTACTATGATAGAAAGACAAAAGAGCAGAAAAACAAAAATTCTCACTCTGCCAAATACCAGCAAGCTATAAAATAAACATGAAAGATTTCTCAATTTGGAATGAGAAGATCTAGGTTTTAGGTCTAGTTTTGTGCAACTTTGGGTGAGGTACTCAACTTGGATAGTCTCCTTATTTTAAAATTAAAGAGACAGGGTAGGAAATACCTGAAATATACTGTTAGGATGCATGGAGGGTATCAAAGCAAAAGATCCCTGAGCAGTGGTTTATGGGGGAGTTCTGACTGAGGGTAGCACTTGAGCCCTATGAGCCCCAGGAGCCTTTATAACTCAAGAGAGTCAAAGATTCTCTAGTTAGATACTCTCAAAATTCCTCTTATTTGTGAAATTCTAGAACTTATGGATGGAATTTAGGTCATGACACTTGAAGATGGTAGCTGTGTGTCCTATTTTTCTAACTCCTCAGATGCTTCACTGGGATTTTGTGTAATCTGGATTTAAATAAAAACTCAATACTTGAGGGTACTGGGTTCCTCAAAGAAGAGACAATCTACAGAGTTTTCACATGCAAAACTTTTGAAAATTCAAATATTTACCTTAGGAAAAATATTAGTTAACTGAGAGAAATTATGTATACAGCCTCAGACAGTAAAGAAGTGGAATTTTTATCTTCTTAAGTACACATGAAAATCTTCAGTTTCTCCAAATTGCCTCATTAAAATGCAGTTAAAGTAGCAGATTTCAGTTATACCTAAAAACATTCATCCATGAGTACAAAGCAGAGGGATAAATGGGAAAGTAAGAGAAGAGGCAGAGGTGGAGTATCTGTTTCATTTAATCCATGAGTCCACTGATCTTTAAAAAAAGAATAGAAGAGAAAGTAAGAAAGAAAGAAAAAAAGTCTAGTTAGGAGCAAGCATGACCCAGTGTGATCATCGAGAAAAATTCAAAGAACTATATGGACCATTTCCAATCATTTGTAGTACCTGGGGTGAAAAGCAGTCCCTCATTCTCCTTTTTAACCCTGCCACTTACCAGAAATGACATCTGATCTCCAAGCAGGGATAAGGGAGAGGCTTTCTTAAGCACTACTCATCACTCAGGTCCAGGCCCCACAAAGCCCCAGACTAGGTCAGTGTTCTCACTGCTCAGTATGTACCTACATTGGTGTCCTCCCTCCAATTCAGAGAGAAGCAGATATTTGATACTGGGGTCCCCTGACAAATAGAATCTAAGACTGGAGTCTAAGGAAATAATAGCAGAAGAGAGGGAATCTTCCTTGAGGTAGAACCTCTCTTCTGCATCAATAGCGCTAGCTGCCTCTATCTGTCAGGACTCTCAGATTCTTCAGATAAGTCACCATCTTCAGAATTTCCAGTGACCAACATGGGGTATGGTTATTAGAAACATGTACTGTGATCACTGGACTCCTGAGGCTATATCTACTGCCCTGGAGACTTTGTCTTGGGATTAATTAGAAGTCAAATTTATTTTTAGAAAATAATGTCATCGGTTTCTCAAAGATGGCTTCAGTTGAAGAGCCTGGGGAGATGGAGCCATGAGCATAATTAGCCAAGGAAGCCTTTGAAAGTTGAGTCCATCTGTGATGGATTCTGAAGGAGAACCCACCACAATTAAGACTGTAATGCAGCAGACCAAGTGGAAAATTTTTACAGAATTTTAAGTTTGGAGACTGATGTATTTGTCCAGTGACTCTCAACTCCAGTGTTTAAAGACAAAAGAGAGGTCTTAATTACAAATTTATCTTCCAGGCCCCTGCCTCCAGAAATTCAAATTAAGAACATTGGGATGTTCTGCAAAAACCTAAATTGTTAACAAGTACCTAAAATCTAGTTGAAATCTATTTTCAAATTGCTTGTTATCTTATGAATTATTTTATCAGAATAACAAAATATTATATAGTTGCGAATTTCACCCAAGCAAATCTATAAAGGCAATATAATTCCAACCCAAATCCCTGCATGAATTTTGAAGTCAACTGGACAATCAAATTTCTAAAATTTATATGAAATTATAAGACAATTTTGAGAAAGAACAAGTTTTATAGGGACTCACTATTCCCAATTGTAAGATGCCTTAGTAATAAAAAGAGCATGGTATTGGTGCAGGAAGAGATAAATAGTGTAGAGACAGAAAGAGAGCTCTGAAATTGATGTGTGTATATTTGGGGACTTAGTCTTTGGCAGAAGGCACCTCACAAGTCAGTGAGAAAATTATGATTATTCATTAAATAATACCAGGAAATATCTGTGTACCCCACCACTCAGAAGGACGTGACTGAGTAGAAAGACAGAATGATTTACTTAAGGCTCAGGTATAATGCTGGCTCTGTGATAACACCTGATGGAACCTCACATGTCTACCCAAAATAGTACATACTCTGAACCAGTCACCAGTGCATTGTGTCCATTCTCTAACAACAAGAAACAATGGGAAGGGAGATGAAAATGGTTCCTTCTCTTGTTTCTCTTAAGGACTTAACACACATAAATTTTAGCTTTGTGGCTTAAAGGAGTCTCTTCTGAAATGAATGTTGTTTCCACCAGGAAACACAAAATGGAGATTGAGATTGTCCCTTGGCCACTTCAGTCTGCTTTGTCCCTTGGCCACTTACAGTCTGCTGTAATCTACAAGCAGAAATGGGTTGATTACACTAGCTAGAGTGATTGATTCTATTTTTTAAGGAAATATAGGGTGTTGCTGATATAGTGCCAGGGCAGAAAAGAGAATGTCTAGAATCTAGGAGATATTCTAGGGCATTTTTATTACTTCATATACAAAGATAAAATTTAATAAGAAGACTAAAACAACCTAATTTAGGCAAAGTCACTAATGGTTCAAGCCTTTCAGAAATACTGAGTTTTTAGTTGAGTTCAAAGGAATATAAATAGGTGGAAGAAAAAAATAATAAATGTCATGGCAGTCTTGTGTTTACTTACAGAAATGAGGATTGCAATAGATGTGTTTTATTTTCTCGCATGCTTTATTTTGTATATATTGTTATGTGTTAACCATTTCTTCACCTTCTTTTAACTTACTATTATATATAAGATGTGTCATTGATGCAAAACCTTATGATCCCATCTTTAAAGAAAAGACTATCAAAGGATAATTAATTAGTCCTCCATGGAACTCTGTTTCTCCCTTTTTGTGGATATGAATGTGGACACCTCTTTGTGTGTGGCATATTTGCCTCATATTCATTGCTACTCTTTGGAAATTTAAACATGAACAAAAGGGTGTGCGTGGACATGGAATATCCAAAAGGGAAAACAGTACTGGCTATGTTTTGCTGATACTTAGTATCATACTTGTACTTCAGTGTTCTTCCCTGTACTACACTGTAAGGATAAAAATTCTGTAAATCCTGAAATCTGTTTTCCATATCCCCTTGCCAGAAAGGTTTCACAAATCAGAGGCATCCATGAGATATTTGGATGATGGGAGAAAAGGGAAGCCATTGTTTTTCTGGCAGCATGATATGCCAGCACTTGTCAGATGATGGATGTGGGGTTTTGCTTGTGGTGTTCAGATTTCCTGAGTATCACCCATCAGTGCTGCAACAGCTAAGGCCATCTGTGGGGGTTTCCTGTGATCCTTGCAATTCTAAAAATCAAGACAGCCTTCCTGACATTCATTCTCTTAGGCCTCCAACACATATATAAGCCTCTAATTCTTCTATCAAACCTCCTATTACTTTAAATATCTAGAGCAACTCCTGACTTACTCTCAGAAAGCAACAATATGTGAACCTATCTTAATCTTTGCAATATAGACATAGAAGCTTTATTTTTTCTTATCTGTATGTGCAGTAACTTTATAAATGTTATTTTATTAACTTATATAAATTTCCTAGAGTTTTAGTATTATAAAAACAAAATGAAATTGCTCTGTGGGCAATTGTGCATTACCCACAGAATGAGTCAAAATCTATTCACATTACAAATTTTTTTAACTTTTTAAAATTTTTTTATTTCAGCATATTATGGGGTACAAATGTTTGAGTTACATATATTGCCTTTGCCCCACCCAAGTCAGAGGTTCAAGCATGTCCATCCCCCTGACAGTGCACATCACACTCATTAGGTGTGTATATACCCATCCTCTCCTCCTCCCTCCCATCTGCCTGACACCTGATGAATGTTATCACTATATGTGCACTTAAGTGTTGATCAGTTAATACCAATTTGGCGGTGAATACATGTAGTGCTTGTTTTTCCATTCTTGTGATACTTCACTTAGTAGAATGGGCTCCAGCTCTATCCAGGATAATACAAGAGGTGCTAGATCACCATTGTTTTTTGTAGCTGAGTAGAACTCCATGGTATATATATACCACATTTTATTAATCCACTCATGTATTGATGGGCACTTGGGTTGTTTCCACATCTTTACAATTGTGAATTGTGCTCCTATAAACATTCGGGTGCAGATGTCTTTTTTATAGAATGTCTTTTGTTCCTTTGGGTAAATGCCCAGTAATGGGATTGCTGGATCAAATGGTAGTTCTATTTGTAGCTCTTTGAGGTATCTCCATATTACTTTTCATAGAAGTTGTACTAGTTTGCAGTCCCACCAGCAGTGTTTGAGTGTTCCTATCTGTCCGCATCCACACCAACATTTATTGTTTTGGCCATTATCACTAGAGATAAGTGATATCTCATTGTGGTTTTGATTTGTATTCCCTTATCGTTAAAGATGTTGAGCATTTTTTTCATGTTTGTTGGCCATTAGTCTATCTTCTTTTGAAAAGTTTCTGTTCATGTCCTTTGCCCACTTTTTGATAGGGTTGTTTTTTCTTGCTGATTTTCCTGAGTTCTGTACAGATTCTACTTTTCAGCCCTTTATCAGATGTGTAACATGAGGCTATTTTCTCCCATTCTGTAGGTTGTCTGTTTGCTCTCATGATATGCATTGTGTTGTCACACTACCTCCCCAAAGCCTATAGAAATTTATACCTTCACTAATAATATGTGAATATGCCAATTTCTCCATGACATATATAAACTATTTTTAATCTTTTAAATTCTAGCCAAGATGAAAGATAAAAATGATATTTTGTCTCCTTTTATATTTCTTTATTAGTAGGAATAAAATATTTCACATAAATTTATCAAATATTCTTATCCATCTTTTGGAAATTTCCTGTTTACATCATTTTCCTATTATATTTTTTCTTTATAGATTTGAAAGACCACTTGTTTCAATATTGTATTTAAGCTGTGAATTATAAAGCATTCCAACTTGTCTTTTATTTTTTTCATAGAACTTTTAACTATAAAAAATAATCTTATAGAAGTTTAACTTACATACCATAAAGTGTTCCCAACTAAAATTTAGTTTGGTGAATTTTCACAAATGCATACATCTAAGCAACACCACTGCAATCAAGTTACAGAACATTTCTAAAACCCCAGAAATTTCCTCCCCCGCTTCCATTTGTGGTTGATCCGACCCAGCCCCTGCCCCAGAAAAAAACACTAATCTGTTTTCTGTCAATATGGTTTGACTTCTTCCAGAGGTTCACACAAATGGAATTATACAATATGTTCACTTTTGTGTCTTGTTTCTTTGACTTAGCATAATATTTTTGAGATTTACCCATGTTGTGGCATTTATCAGTTCATTCTTTTTATTGTTTAATAGTATTCCATTTCACGAATGCACCACACTTTATTCATCTGTTTAATTGTTTCTGTACTCTTGTTTTATTTCAAAAACTTTAGGGGGTACCAGTGTTTTTTGTCACGTGGATAAATTGTATCATGCTAAAGCCAGGGCTTTCAGTGTACCCATCACCAGAATAGTGCACATTGTACTTGATGATGTACTTTCATCCCCCATGCCCTTCCACCCTCCCCCCCTTTATAGTTTCCAATGTCCAATATGACTCTTTATGACCATATATATCCTTTATTTAGCTCTCACTTATAAGTGAGAACATGTGGCATCTACTTTTCCATTCCTGAGATACTTTACTTAGGATACTTGTCTCCAGTTCCATCCAAGCTGCTGCAAAAGACATTATTTCATTCTTTTTTATGGCTGAGTAGTACTCTATAGTATGTATGTGTCACATTTTCTTTATCCACTCATCATTTGAGTGATCAATTTAGGTTGATTCTGTATCTTTGCTATTGCAAATTATGCTGCAATAAACCTTCAGGTATAAGTGTCTATATCTATACATATTTGTGTGTGTGTTTACACATGTGTGTGTATGTGTATGTACATATATATAGGCTTCTTTTACACTGGGCGGATACCCAGTAGTGGTATTCCTGGATAGAATGGTAGGGCTACTTTTATTTCTTTGAGGAAGCTTCATACTGCTTTCCATAGTGGCTGTACGAGTTTACATTCCCACCAACAGTGTATAAACATTTCCTTTTCACTACAGTTGTGCCTACATCTATTTTTTTTTTATTTTTTAATAATGGTGATTCTGACAGGGATAAGTTGGTATCTCATTGTTTTTAATTTGGTTTTAATTTGCATTTCCCTGATAATTAGTGATGTTGAGCATTTTTTCATGTTTGTTGGCAATTTGTCTATCTTCTTTTGAAAAGAGTCAGTTCCTGTCTTTTGCCCACTTTTTGATGGGGTTATGTGTTTTTTACTTGCGGATTTGTTTGAGTTCTTTGTAGATTCTAGATATTAGCCCTTTATCAGATGTATGGTTTGTGAAAATTTTCTTCCATTTTGTACATTGTCTATTTACTGTGTTGGTTATTTCCATTGCTGTGCAGAGAATTTTTAGTTTAAGTCTCATTTATTTATTTTTGTTGTTGCTGTATTTGCTTTGGGGGTCTAGCTCATAAATTCTTTGCCTAGACCAATGTCTTAAGAGTTTTTCTTGTGTTTACTTCTAGAATTTTTTATGGTTTCAGTTCTTACATTGAAGTCTTTAATCCATCTTGAGCTAATTTTTATATATAGTGAGAGATATGAAGCCAGTTTCATTCTTCTGCCTATGGCTATCTAGTTTTCCCAGAACTGTTTATTGAATAAGGCATCCTTTCCCCAGTGTATGCGTTTGTCTACTTTGTCAAAAATCAATTGATCCTAGCTATATGGTTTTATTTATGAGTTCTACATTCTGTTCCATTGGTCTTTGTGTCTCCTTTTATCCAAGTACCCTGCTGTTTTGTTTAATATAGACTTGTAGTAAAATTTGAAGTCAGTTAATGTGATGGCACCAGATTTGTTCTTTTTGCTTAGTATTGCTGAGGCTACTCAGGATATTTTC
The DNA here is from genome assembly GCA_028533085.1 of Varecia variegata. Classification (NCBI taxonomy): domain Eukaryota; kingdom Metazoa; phylum Chordata; class Mammalia; order Primates; family Lemuridae; genus Varecia; species Varecia variegata. The sequence continues at coordinate 35,709,666 of CM052444.1, forward strand.
TGGTGCCATATGAAATTTACGATTATATTTTTCTAGATCTGAGAGAAATAACATTAGAATTTCAATGGGGATTTCACTGAGTATCTGCATTCTTTGGGAAGAATGGACATTTCAATGGTGTTAATTCTTCCAATCCTTGAGTATGGAATGTTTTTCCATGTGTTTATGTCATCTATGATTTCTTTCATCAATATTTTGTATTACAGTTCTGCAGGTGACAAAGAAAATCACACAGGAGGAGGATGACAATGATGAGGAAGTAGCCCCCAAGAAATTTTTTTCCCTCCCTGAAAAGCCTGAGCCACCTGGAGTTGAGCCATACCCTTATCCTATCCCCACTGTCCCTGAAGAGCTGCCTCCAGGCATGGAACCAGAGCTGGCTTTCCAGGACAATACAGCTAATGCCCCCCTTGAGTTCTAGGTGGCAGCAGACTCAAGTGGAGCCCCTTACTATACATTCATTTTTCATATCTTGGTTTTTGAGGGACAGTTTTATTGAATTTCAAATTTTACATTTTTTATTTTTAGTTTAAAGGTGACTTTCCCTTTTCTTCTGAAAATTCAGTGGTATTTGTTAACTGTTTTCCTCTGTCTATAAGGTATATTTCACTTTTTCACTGCTTTCTAAATTTTCTCTTTACCATTTATTTCAGCAATTATATCATTATATTCCTAGCTGTTGCTTTTCTTGTGTATATCCTGCTTTAATCCATTTAAATTATTTGACTTATGAGTTCATGTTTGTATCAAATTTGAAAATTTTTCACCAATTATGTCTCTGAACAATTTTTTTGCCTCCTATCCTGACACTCCACATGCATGTTTTTAATCCCTTTCTATTGCTCCACCAGTTACTGGGACCATCTTTATTTTTTGACACTTTTTTTCCTCTTGGAGCTTCCTTGTGGATGTTTTCTATTTATGTTTCTCCAAGTTCGTTGATCATTTTTCTTAAGTGTCTAATCTATATGTAATTATTATATCCAGCAAATTTTTAATTTTTGTTATTATAAATTTTATTTCCAAAAGTTTCATTTGGTTCTCCTTTATATGTTCTTTGAGAATACTTACTACGTTTACAATTTTATTTTGGCAGGCAGTTATTTTACTGTGTAGGCAAATTTGTTCCTTAAAAAAAATTACTATGATGTATTTTACCTATAGTAAACTTTACATATTTAAAATGTAAAATTCGGTGAACTTTTATACATGCGGTACATGTGAAACTATTGCCACAATAAAAACAGTAAACATTTATTTTTATCCCTTTAACTTTCGTCATCTATCTTTCCTCTATCCTGGTTTACAATCACTGATCTTTCTGTCACTATAGTTTAGTTTAAAATCATCATGGATTATATATAAATGTAATAATATAGTATCTATTCATTTTTGTCTAACTTCTTTTACTAAGCATAATGGTTTTGAATTTTATCCACTTTTTGTGTACCAGTAGTTGCTCCTTTTTATTGCTCAATGCACTCCTCTGTATGAATATATTGGATTTTGTTTTTCTTTCCTTTCAATGATTAAGATATTTGAGCTACAACACATAAAACTGCTATAAAAATCTTTACATAAGTAGTTGTGTGGATATGTGTTCTAATCTACATTTAATTATATCCAGTAAATTTTTATAATTTTAAATATGTGCTGTTTACTGTGGGTAAAATACATCATATTAAAGTAGTTAAAAGAATAAAAAAACCTTTAAAGGAACAGATTTACCTACAAAGGGCAGATTTCCCTATTAGGACATGTATTTCACTTGTCTTAAATAAATAAATAGGTGTAGAAATCCCAGGTCACTTGGTGGGTGAATATTTAACTTTTTAAGAAACTACCAAAATGTTCTCCAAAGTAGTTGTAATTTTATGCTTCCAACAATAGTGTAAGAAAATCCCAGTTGTTCCACATTCTTGCTTGACACATGGCATTATTAATATTTCAAATTATAGAAATTTTAAAATGAGTATAGTGGTATCCCATTATGGTTTTTATTATGACATGTCTGATTTTGAATCACAAGTGTAGGTTATTATATCTCAAACAAGAAGCAGTACACTTAATCAAAGTATGTGCCTAAACTATTGACCCAGTTTTGCCACCTTAAATGGTCGCTTGTTTATGCCGACAGCAAAGAAGCGAGTGGTGATAAAATTGCAATGGTGGTATCATTCATTGAAAAGACTTTTATCATTAAGTTGCTTTGCACCATTATTGAAAATCATCAAATCATATAGTATTTATAGGTTGAGACTTGCATTTAAGTTTTGTTAAGGCAATTCAAGGATGACCTTTGCTGGAAACTAGTTTATCCTAATTATTAAGTTGTGACTTTTTGAGATCTGTACTGATTGTCCTAGTTGTTCAATTGAGTTTTTCCATCCATGCTGGTTGAAACTCATACATCTCCCAACCCTGTATGAGTTCTAGGAATTGTGTAGCTAAGATCCTCCTGGTAGTCTTTTGTCCAGTCTTAGAGAGTTTCACCTTATGCTTAAACATCTTAGTATTCAGCTCACTGTGTAAAAGTATCCATATGGATGATTCTGGGACTCTTTTTCTAAATTTACCCTCTTCTCTGGTATTTTGCTCCACAAATTATAGTTACTTCAGCCCCTTCAAACTCCAATTTCACTCTCCTCAGCTCAACAGGCCTACTGTGCTCTCCTTGACTTTTTCTGAAAAATGGGAATAATACTGTCTGACCTGATAAGCTTATCAGAGAGACTATGTGAGCTAATGAATGGATAATAATGGCATCATAGTAAGTGTTCAGAAAGCTACTATTAATATTAGAGTCAATAGAAAAAATGGGTGGAAAGGAAGGCTTGTTGCTATAGTCTTTCAGCCCTTTGAGCTCTGAAATAACCCAACAATTTAAATAATTCTTACTTCTTTTTTTTGTATTTTAATTAGGTTTTTATTTATTTATTTTTTTATTATTTCAGCTGATTATGGGGGTACAAAAGTTCTGGTTAGATATATTGCCCATGTCCCTCCCATTCCCCCGAGTCTGAGCATCAAGTGTGTCCATTCCCCAGACAGTGCACATCGCACTCTTCTTGTAGGTA
>CM052444.1:35713242-35731054 GCA_028533085.1 Varecia variegata
TGTTCTGTTCCACTGGTCTGTGTCCCGGCACTTGTGCCAATACCAAGCAGTTTTAATAAACACAGCCTTGTAGTATAGTTTGAAGTCTGGCAAATTAATACCTCCCATTTTGTTTTTATTGCTTAAAATTGCTCTTGCTATACGGGGTGTTCTCTGGTTCCATACAAAGCATAAAATTAAAGCATTCCCACTTCAGACTGGAACCAGACAAACTGCCCACTGTCTCCATTACTTTTCCACATAGTACTGGAAGTCCTTGCGAGAGCTATCAGGCAAGAGAGCAGAATCAAGGGAGTCCAAATAGGGAAAGAAGAGATCAAACTCTCACTCTTTGCTGATGATATGATGTTAAATCTGGAAAACCCCAAGAATTCAACCAAGTGACTCCTGGAACTGATCAATGAATTCAGTAAAGTCTCAGGATACAAAATCAGTACACACAAATCAGAGGCATTGATATATGCCAACAACACTCAAACGGAGAATCAAATTAAGGACTCAATACCCTTCAAAATAGCAACAAAGAAAATAAAATACCTAGGAATACATTTAACTTAGGAGGTAAAGGACCTCTATAGGGAGAAATACAAAAAACTGAGGAAGGAAATTGCAGAGCATGTAAATAGGTGGAAAACCATACTGTGCTCATGGATCGGAAGAATCAACATTGTTAAAATGTCTATACTGCCCAAAGTGATATACAAATTCAGTGCAATCCCTATTAAATTACCAACATCATTTTTCACAGATAAAGGGCTATCTTTTATAGAAAATTGAAACTTCTTTTGAGAATCTGCAGAACAAACCAAGAACAATGGGTACATATTTCAAGGAGGCATAGTTTATCTCATAATCAGAAAGTTTTAGCCAAGTAAGCTATCTAGCAAGAGAGGAGCCTTTTTTGGGAGGCAGCAAGCTCCTTATAACTTGGAGGTTTGACGATATTTCCTAGATTAGTATAAACACATTCACAGAATTTGGTGCAGGTTGAGTTAGAATATTTATGATCTTTTTTCCAACATAAAGATACTCTGATTGTTAAGGCTAGTGTGAAGCTTTATGCATTATGTGATCTCCAAATTAAACCACAGATCTCATCGATAGTGGTGAGAGTTGTTCTGAGAACATTACGGAGGCAAGGAAGATTGAGGCAGAGCCAGAGAGCAGAGGTCTCAGCCCAAGCCTCATAACACTCTTAGTGTAATCTGAGCTTTAATTAGGTTCTTAATCCCAGATTCTCATGCACTCATAGCAGGGGAAACCCAATATGTGTGCCATCCCAAAGATTTCACAATTGAGCATGGGTAAGTAGAATCTGAATACTTTTAAATAAATAAAAAATACTTTATTACATCTAAACAAGCAGTATTTGAGTCTCTTGTGTGAGGGAGTGGGTAGATGAATTTTTATTTGTGTGTTTGTTTTTCTGAATAAGATTTTTATAAGATGGTATTGAATATAGATGGTTTCTAAGGACTTTCAGTCTCAGGTAGGTAAACCAAATAGTTTAATCTTTTTGAGCATCAATTTCTTCTTCAGTAAGTTGGCAGTATTAGATCAGCTAAGCTCTAAATTACTTTTTAGTTTAACAGTATGAACGTACTATGCACATATGAATATGAAAAATAGAAACACCTTACAAAAATAAGGATAAATTTCTTTGGATATCTTTGAATTGGGGCATTATTTGTGTCACTGCTCATGTCTCCTGATTTTTCCCCATCCCCAATCTGTGTGCTTAACTTGTGGGTTAGTCATTTTTTCAGATCAGTATTAATCAGCTTTGTACAGAAACACAAATCTGGTTTCTTTGGGATAATTTTACTTTTGTCAAATACTCTCTTCTGAATTTCAGGTTGTTTAAATCTGATTCCCACTAACCCATGAAGAGGCAGAACCAGAGCATGGTCACTGAGTTCATCCTTATAGGCTTCTCAAACCTGGGAGATCTGCAAATCCTGCTCTTCTGTATCTTCCTGCTAGTCTACCTGAGCACTCTGATGGCCAATGCCACCATCATGACTGTCATTCACCTGGAAAAGGCTTTGCACACCCCTATGTACTTCTTCCTCTTTGTCCTTTCCTGCTCTGAAACCTGCTACACTTTGGTCATTGTACCCAAAATGCTAACCAACCTGCTGTCCATAGTTCCAACCATTTCTTTCTCTGAGTGTGCTGCCCAGCTCTATTTCTTTGTGGGCTTGGCTTGTACCAACTGTTTTCTCATTGCTGTTATGGGCTATGATCGCTATGTTGCCATCTGCAACTCTCTTAACTACACATACATTGTCAGCCAAGCCACCTGCATCCAGTTAGTTCTAGCCTCCAGCTTTTGTGGTTTCCTGATCTCTGTGGTTGTCAACATCCTGGTGTGCAGTGTGCCCTTCTGTGCCTCCAATCGCATCAACCACTTTTTCTGTGACATTTCCCCTGTCATAAAACTGTGCTGCACAGACACCAACCTGAAGGAGATGGTCATCTTCTTTCTCAGCATTCTTGTATTGCTGGTTCCCTTTGTGTTGATCTTCATCTCCTATGTCTTCATCGTTTCCACCATCCTCAAAATCTCCTCAGTGGAGGGACAGCGTAAAGCCTTTGCCACCTGGCCTCCCACCTTACAGTGGTCATTGTCCACTATGGCTGTGCTTCCTTTATCTACCTGAGGCCCACATCCATGTACTCCTCAGATAAGGCTTGTGGCAGTGACCTATACTGTGATCACCCCACTACTCAACCCCCTTGTCTACACACTGAGAAATAAAGAAGTAAATATGGCTCTGAGAAAGGTTCTGAGTAGATACTCATTTCCCAAAACACTCTGAGTGAGCTGAATCAGCAGGAAATTATATTCACGAATGCATCCTGGATAGTATTTCCATTCTACAAACATGTTTGTCCTTTTTGTAGTACTCCTTGACAAAAAAAAGAAAGAAGAAAGAAAGAAAGAAAGAAAGAAAAAGAAAGAAAGAGAAAGAAAGAAAGAAAGAAAGAAAGAAAGAAAGAAAGAAAGAAAGAAAGAAAAGAAAAGAAAAGAAAAGAAATAAGGACTTCAGGTAACCCTGATACTTATTTTTTTTAATTTCAGCATATTACAGGGGTACAGATGTTTAGGTTACATATATTGCCTTTGCCCCACCCGAGTCAGAGCTTCAAGGGTATCCATCCCCCAGATGGTGCACACTGCACCCATCAGGTGTGAGTATACCCATCCCCTCCTCCCCTTCCCACCTGCCTGACAGCCAGTGAATGTTGCTACTGTATGTTCACATAAGTGTTGATCGATTAATACCAATTTGATGGTAAGTACATGTGGTGCTTGTTTTTCTATTCTTGTGATACTTCACTTAGTAGAATGGGCTCCAGCTCTATTCAGGATAATACAAGAGGTGCTAGATCACCAATGTTTTTGTGGCTGAGTAAAAAAAAAAACCTTCATACTTTTTATTGGAAATTTCTGTTTCATGTTTAGCCTATATCCATTATGAAAGTTGTACCAGTTGGTCTCCAGAAAGTCATGTGAAAATAGAAACTTTCAAGAATTCAAATCATGCTATTTTCATCTATTTTCATGCATTGCAAATGTTGGTTTTCTCAGATCAACACTGTGAATGCTGTATTATCTTTTTGACAATGTTCAGAGTGTTGATGCCCCTCCTACACTGAAGGAAACAGTGGAGAATTTAAGTCTCTGAATGCTTCTATATATATCTTGAGGTTTAAAAAGAAATATTTGCAATAAATCATTTCTAAATAAAAAGAATATGAATTTACTTCTGGAAAAATGAGACAGGAGGATTAGAGTTCTAAGAGGCTGATGATAGAATAGAAAACATAGACTTGGATTCACACAGATCTGGGTTTGAATCTTTATTTGGATCATTTTCCAGCTAAGTGCCTTGGGCCAGCTTTAACTTCTGTTATTGTCAGTTATTCCTTATATAACATGGGACCTTTAATACTTCCTCAGTGGGCCGTTGTAAGAAATGAATAAATTAACAAACGTAAAGCAATTCCATGCTTGTCTGATAGAAGGTATTAAAAAATTAGCTCTCTTTCATCTCTCCTTAATTTTATTTTCTTCATTCTATAAACTGGGATTGTACTTAATGTTAAGTACAGTATGAAAGTGATTGACCATGCAAGAGCTCTGAGTTGTTCATGCATCTGCTACCATGTGCAAAACATTAAGCTAATTACTGTAGAGAGACCAATGAAGAGGAAAGCACAGTCCTTTCTTTCCTTCATGTCTCACTAAAAAAAATGGCCAAATTTCAGTCACTAATAAAGGTGCATCATATACATTTGAATGAATGTACTATGGCTTTGTTATAGATGTGTTTCAATAAAACTATGAAATTATGTGATACTAATATCATAAGTTTTCATTTATCAGCTTTTCACTTGAGCAACATGCAGTTTAATAACTTATGCTTGGGGCATGCACAACCTGAATTTAAAAGTAGGTTTCCTCACATACTTGTTGTGTGAATATGAACCAATAACTTAAACTCTATAAATTGAGATTTGTTAAATATGGTTGTTGAAAGAATTGTGAGGAAATGACACAGAATACCTAGCACATTGTTTTGAAACATAATATGTACTTGATAACTTTTAAGAATTGACATTTTTCTCATATATATAATGTTGAGAAATAAAACAAGAGATTAGAATGCAGAATATAGATGGGTGTATACCTACAAAAAGAGTGCAATGTGCACTGTCTGGGGAATGGACACACTTGATGCTCAGACTCGGGGAATGGGAGGGACATGGGCAATATATCTAACCAGAACTTTTGTACCCCCATAATAAGTTGAAATAAAAAAAAACCGAAAAAAGTCTAGGGTTAGAAGAATAAGGAAGAATCAGAAAAAGAAAGGAATGAAAGAATGATAGCAGGCTTAATTGAATTTACTTTATGCCAACAGTGATTTTTTTTTTATTACCTGTAGCTCTATTTTTCCGATGCTGCACCCAACACTTTGGCAATAAGTGTCCCATGGATAAAATTAGGTTGTAAATTTATCCCTAGTTTATCAGAATACAGTGTCCAAACCCCCGTCAGGATATTCCTTTGATTAAAACGGCTGAATGAGAGCATGCACATATATTTTAGACATTTTTTTTTCTTTTGCAGAAGAACTTTATTGGTTAGTGAAAACGGGAATTAATTTACATCTCACTTTGGGTGATGAACATGACCCTATGAAATAAATTTCAATCAACTGTATAAAACATACCATATGTTAATTCTTGCTAAAGAATTCTGCTTTTTAAGGACCCCAAGATAATATGTAAGTAAAAGTTATCTTCCTCAATGTATCTCTCTCTTTTATTTTTTAATTTTGGGATTTGAGCTTTATTTGTTGAGATGAAGTTGACACCACTCACTGGTGAGAGTTTAGGAGTTTCTGCAATCTCTTCTGCTATAGGAAACATTGAGCTCAAGAGAGTGAGTGGTAACTTTAATTTCATTTTCTGTGCCCTCATTATTCCCAGAATGCCACTTTTTCCCTTGACTTCACCTACTCAACACACATACACACATCTGTAAAATGTACTTCCCTCTGATTTGCAAGTGATACGCATACTTCTCTGTTTGCTACAGACGTGAGTATGTTCATAAATTTGTCTTAGATCCTGAATCCCTAGATTACTTGATATTCTTTTAGAGACCAACATGAACTGGAACAGAGTTTACATTGGGGATGACCATGATGGTGATGGTGATATCAATGAAGAGCTACACCTGGCATACATGAGGCTTTCAAAAATCCTTCCTTAATTAATAAATGATGGTACAAGTTGGTTCATCCGAGGTCTGCTAATTTATCTGTATATAAAAATGATCACAAAACTGAATGGATTTTTTATTTCTGGATATTTAGTGGTTCCTTTATTATTGATTTAACTAAATATTGATTAAAGACCATCTATATTCTAATATAGAATTAATTTATTCATTTATTTATCTAATAAATACTTATTTGGCCTCTATCACTTACCAAGCAGAGTGAGAGTAAAAAAGGCAGAGAGATGAAAACATTGCAGACAAAGAAGAAGAAAACTACAATGCAGTGTGATAAATAATTGTTTGGAATGCAGTGACCTACTGAATCTTGGAGAATCAAGAAAGACTTCCTAGGCCGGGCGTGGTGGCTCACGCCTGTAATCCTAGCACCTGGGAGGCCAAGGCAGGCGGATTGTTTGAGCTCAGGAGTTCGAGACCAGCCTGAGCAGGAGTGAGACCCCATCTCTACTAAAAATAGAAAGAAATTATCTGGCCAACTAAAAGTATATATAGAAAAAATTAGCCGGGCATGGTGGTGCATGCCTGTAGTCCCAGCTACTCGGGAGGCTGAGGCAGTAGGATCACTTAAGCCCAGGAGTTTGAGGTTGCTGTGAGCTAGGCTGATGCCACGGCACTCACTCTAGCCTGGGCAACAAAGCGAGACTCTGTCTCAAAAAAAAAAAAAAAAAAAAAAAAGGAAGACTTCCTAGAATAAGTAATGTTTAAGTTCAAATTTGAAAAATAAGTAAAAACTAAGGAGGTGAAGAGTGTTTCAGGCATGTTCACAAACTCAGAAAAAGAGTTAATAGCTTAGATGAGTAAATTTAAGTGTTCTATGTGCCTGAAAATAGACCTCCAGAGTGACAAATAGAAGTTGATAAAGATAAGTTAGAAAACGTAATTCCATTGGGAAGGGCTTTTTTATGTTTAAAAGGCCAGATCAAATTCACTAATATGAAAATGTAGGTTTTATCCAATTGTAGCTTTGTTACAGCAAGTGTTACAGCGGGTGGTCCCGAGGACAAACCTAGTAGCACACAGAGAGTAGGAGAATCAGTTTATGTGCAGGCAGGCTCAGAGGGGTCTCACCACCAAATTCTGAGCCCCGTCTACCCAGTTTTTCCCACTTTTATTAAGTTGGGGTGGTCCCAGAGGTGGGGTCTCAGGTGGCTAAGGTAATAGGTTAGTTGATGTGCCAGGTAATAGGTTTAGTGTTATGCTGATGCGCCAGGTAATAGATTAGTTGATGGGCCAGGTAATATGTTAGTATTATGCTGATAAGGGTCTTCCATGAGGAGTGGGGGTCTCAGGTGGCTGATGCGACAAGTAATAGATGGGGGTTTTCCTTATCAGCTTGGCTTAACATATCTTACATTTCAAAATTACTTCACATATGGTAAAAGAATAAATACATTGATAGATTTGTTGGTAATAGAGAGAGAGGACAATGGATAGACACAGATCATAACATATATATATACACACACACACACACACACACATAGACTATGCCTGTATTAATAGATGCAGAAAAACTTCTGTAATGCTTACCATGCAAATATAATTGAAATAAAATAAAACTGCAAATAGTAGAAACTTTCTTAATTTGATAGAGTATTTTTCAAAATTGATAATAAATAAATTTAATAATGAAATAAGGGCCATTTTCCCATTGATATCAGAAATGAGACAACAATGCCCACCATCTCTACTTCTATTCAATATTGTACTTCTATTCAATATTAAATATTTAACATTTATTACTATAAGGAAAACACACAAAGTAGTAGATGAAGTTAAACTTTGGCCACCGAAAACATTGTTTGGAACATAGAAATTACACAATAATATTGTTGATTATTTGCTGTGCAGAAACATTTTAGTTGGTATAGTCTCTCTTTCTTAGTTTTGCTTTTGTTGCCTATGCTTTTGTTGTCATATCCAAAAAAAAATTGCCAAGACCAATGCCATAGAGATTTTCCCCCATGTTTTCTTCTAGAAGTTTTACAGTTTCAGGTCTTACACTTAAGCCTTTAATCCATTTTGAGTTGATTTTTGTTTATGGTGTAAGATAAGGGTCTAATTTCATTCTTTTGCATGTGGAGATTCAGTGTTTCTGGCACCATTTATTGAAGAGAGTGTCCTTTCCTTATGGTGCATTCTTGACACCCTTGTCAAAGATAAATCCACCATATACGTGTGGATTTAATTCTGGGCTTTCTATTTTGTTCCACTGAGCTATGTGTCTGTTTTTATGACAGTACTATGCAGTTTTGAGTACTATTGGTTTGTAATATAAATTGAAATCAGAAAGCGTGATTCCTCTAGCTTCATTCATCTTGCTCAAGATTGCTTTAACTATTCAGGATCTTTTGTGGTTCATACAAATTTTAGAATTGTTTCTTTCTATTTCTGTGAAAAGTATCATGGGAATGTTGATAGAGATTTGATTGAATCTATCAATCACCTGGGTAGTATGGACATTTTGACAATTTTGATTCTTCCAAATCCATGAACATACCTTTCCATTTATTTTTGTCTTCAATATTTTTCATCAACATTTTATAGTTTCCAGTGTGTAGATCTTTAATCTCTTTAGTTAAATTTACTCCTAAATATTTATTATTTTTATTGCATTATAAATGGAATGTTTTAAATTTCTTTTTCAAATATTGTGTTGTTAGCATACAGAAACAACTGATTTTTATGTGCTGATTTTGTATCTTGCAACTTTACTGAAATCATTTTTTAGTTCTAACAGTTTTTGAGTGGAGTCCTTAGGGTTTTCTAGATGTAAGATTATGTCATTTGCAAACAGAGAAAATTTTACTTCTTTTTTTTCTGATTTAGATACCTTTTATTTCTTTTTGTTGCCTAATTGCTCTGGCTAGGATTTCCAGTACTATGTTGAGTAGAATTGCTGAGAGTGGACATCCTTGTCTTGTTCCAGATCTTAGAGGAAAAGCATTTTTACTGTGGAGTATAATATTAGCTTTTGAATTGCCATATATGGCCTTTATTGTATTAAGGAACATTTTTCAATACCTAATTTCTTGAGATCACAGAAAAGGAAATGATCCACAAGATAAAAAGGAAACAAAAGAATGGGAAAAATATTTGAAAACCATATATCTGATAAAGGGTTAACATTTTTTTTAAAAAAATAAGGACCTTATATGGCTCAATAAAAAATTAAATAACCTGATTTTAAAATGGTTGAAGGACTTGAATAGACATTTTTCAAAACAAGACATACAAATGGATAACACATATAAAAAGATGTTCAACATCACTAGTCAGGAAAATGCAAATAAAATGGAAATGAAATGTTACCTCACACCTATCAGCATGGCTGTTATCTAAAAGTCAAAAGATAACAAGTGTTGGAGAGAATTTGGAGAAAAGAGAACACTTGCACATTATTAGTGGGACTGTAAATTTATATATCCATTACAGAAAATAGCATGAATGTTCCTCAAAAAATTAAAAATAGAACTACCATATGATCCAGCAGTTCCATTTCTGGATATATAGCCAAATGAAATAAAATCACTATCTTGAGGAAATATCTGAAACACATGCTCATTGCAGCATGACTTACAATAGCCAAGATATAAAAACAGCCAAATGTCTATTGACAGACACATGGCTAAAGTAAATGTGGTACATATTTATGTCCAATTGAATACTATTTAGCCTTAAAAAAGAAGAAAATCCTGCCATTTGCAACAACATGGCTGAACTGGAAGGACATTATGCTAAACGAAATAAGCCAGAAACAGAAAGACCAATATTGCATAATCTCACTCATATGAGGAATCTAAAAAATTTAAATTTATAGGAACAAAGGGTAGAAGGGTAGCTGCCAAAGGCAGGGAGGTGGGGGAAATGAGGGGAAAAAAGATAACTGTGTGAAGTGAAGGATTGTTAATCAGCTTGATTAAGTCAATCATTGCATGATGTATATGTATATCAAAACATCACATTGTGTATCATAAATATATACAATTTTTATTCTTCAATTATACCTCAATAAAGCTAGAAAATAAATAACAGAGAGGCACAAAAAATTATATACTAATATGCAGGTAAATATAAGAATTAAAAATGAAATGGAGGGGCCAAGATGGCAGAGTAGAAGCAGCCCATGTATGCTACTCTCAAGGAGAGGATTGAATGTTGCATCTAGATGCCCACCTATGGATGGACCCTCTTGGAGATAGTATTGTAGATCATCAGAGAAGTGACAGAGAACACTCAGAGTAACTGATAGGAGGTTGGGGAGATCCACTAACCAAGATTGGAAAGTACCTTGGGGAGATGCCCACACATGTGGAAAGGACTAAGGAGAGAACCCCAGGGCTCCATGCTCTCCCTGCAGACACTGTGACCCAAGCTGTGAGGGGGCCCCCACCCACTGCCCCAGGCCTCCATACTGATCAGAGAATTGCTGGGAAACTGTGCTGTAATGCTGTATGGGACAGCGTGTTCAGCAGGGACCCATGGGCTTCCATTCCCAGGCAGCTGCAATGGAAGCCATTCTGAGCTCTCATGTCTGGAGTACCCAGTCTACACAGGGATTGGCTTCACTGCAACTGCTTCCACAACATCCCTGCCAAGCCAGGAAGGGAGCAGGGAAAGCAGATGCTCTCATGAACCCTGTGACTAGGAACCTAGTGCCCCCCTCACAGAGGAATCCAATTTGAGCAGGCACCAATACCACTAGACAGGTTCCACAGTAACAGCCTCAGTGGGACCTACATGGGGAGAGAGCCTCAGCCATTTGCCCATTGGAACTTGCCTAATGACCCCATGCACTGCCCAACAGAACATGTCCCCAGGGCATTGTATGCAGCATGGAAGTCCATATCCTGAAGCTATATGATAACACACCTGCAGTCCAGTGCCCTATAGTGAACCCATTAGCCATGAGCTGCGCCCTCCCATGTGCTGCCATTACACCTGAACCTGGGTGGGGAAAAAGCCTGCAGCCCCAACACCCACAATCACCACCTAGATAGTCTTGCCTATCAGTCACTGCCACTGCTGTGTAGAGACTGGGCAGAGCAATCTCCCATAATGCCTATCTCCATGGAGGGGGACTTGCCCAGGCCCCTGCCTAAGATTCCAACAGCAGCCTGGGGACCAACTCACCACTCCACAGGAAGATCTCCCAGCACCAGCTTGGACTGTGACAATCACGGGGGAATAGAACAACACAGAACAGCTGAATTACAGGATCTCAGTGCATCCACTCCTCTCCAGAATAGGACATGAATGCACCATTTAGGGAATTCTCCCTCTTCTCACTAAATAGGAGAGGTCCCAGCAAAGGAGAACAAGTGTACCACAAACTTAACTACCCTTAACTGAAAGAAGAGGATTCAGATGAGAAGAAACCAGCAAAAGAACTCTGGTAATATGAAAAAACAAGCGAGTTCAAATTGCCAAAGTTCACAGTAGAGTAACATTCATCAGGTGTCAGGCAGGTAGAAGCGGGGAGAGAGGATGAGAATATTCACACCTAATGAGTGTGGTGTGCACCGTCTGTGGGATAGACACCCTTGAAGCTCTGACTAGGGTGGGGCAAAGGCAATATATGTAACCTAAACATCTGTACCCCATAATATGCTGAAATAAAAAAAAAATACTCACTTGTATGTGGGTACTAGACATTACTCCCTCTTATTTTTCATGGCCTGCCTTACACCTAAGCACACACTGGGGGTCTGGACATCTTGTCCAAAGTCCAGAGACAAAATTCAAGAGACCTGACACTTAGAATAAATTATCTACTTCCTGGGCTCCCCTCCTTCCCAAACATTCCCATTTCAGGTTAAGGTTTATTCTCCCGACCGTGCAGGGAGAAGAATCTAGAGGATGTAGCAGGAGAACCACTGAGCTAAGGCAGGCAATTTCGACTTGTACCCTTTCAGTTCTTCTTGGGGAGATGCCTGTTGAGCAAGGAAGTGAGATACGTATATGAAATGCAAACCACAAGAGGGAAGAAAAACCAAAGATGTGGAGGAATTCTGTGCGTAATTTTAAAAGGAGGAACTACTGAGAAGAGAAGGGAAAAGTAAAGTAGGTGGTATCAGAATGTCAGACGATTTTAAAATGCTCTTTGGAGCAAAATAATAGAAATTGAAGTTATTCAAGTCAAGGGCCTCAAAGCCACACTCTTATGTCTGTTGTATGGAAGAGAGAAGAAATATGGGCTGGGATGTTTTTGAAAGAAGTCACTACAAGTCCTTATGTGCTGTCATTGGTCATTACAAACTCCTGAGGCCCCGAGGAGGTTGTAGAATGGAATTGTATTGGTGAAGGTCTAGGTAACCTTAATCCAGAGTGATGATCCACATAAACCAGATATCTCAGCAGGCTGAGACTACATAAGTAAACCTCTGCTTTTAATTTAGGCTGTAAGTCTGATGTTTTAAGATCTAATACAGCCATACTGTTTTATAGTCCTTCTTCCATTCTGCTTAGATATCTAATAATTACTTAGAGTTTCATTAGTATGATCAACACTTCTGTATTTGAAATCACATCTCTAGGTGTTTTTTATCTGTTAACAGCATGACTCTTAATTATTTATGTTTTCTCTTGAATTAGCTAGTGTGAACTTTGGTGCTTAATTTTTAGTCCAAATTTAATAAATATTAATATATTGGGTCTCATGGAATATATTTCTATGGTATAATTCCTCCCAAATTTACTTTATTAGTATATCATTACTTTACCTTTACTCTAATCCCTTAATATATTTACTTAATGTATTTATATTCGCCTCTATATTACATATTTCAAGTCATCTCAAATCCATCCTGAAATGAGATAAGGTCTTATTATTTATAATTCTTTGGGTTGTAAATAACAGATAATCCAACTCAAACTGGCATTAGCAAAATACAAATATATTGGCCTATGTAAGCTGAGAAATCTAGTGGTGCAATCGTTTCAATTACAGCTTGATTCAAAGTTCAGACTGCTATCTGGATGCATGTCATAGCTCTGCTTCTTCTGGCTTGACTCTATTTTCAGCCTAAACACAGTAGTCTCTGACACCTTCAGCTCACAAAATTCAGTCCAGAGGAAGAGAGAATTCATTTCTTCAGATGTGAAAACAAATCCTGTGAAACTGAACATTTTTGTTCCTGATTATCCAGAGTTGGATCATATGGCCATCCTGAATCGGACATAAAACTCCAATGTCCTGACTGCCTAACTGAACTAGTGCATGCCACCTACTCCTCTCTGAAACATTAGGATGAAGCATTTAGATAAGACGAGCAGCAAAATAAACCAAAATAAAATTGGGTTACTGTTACTATTACTAGTGGTAATGATTACTATACATAAATAATAAAAAATGTCCAGCATTCATATTCAAATGCTTCTTACTTCTTGATAGACCCCATTTCTTGCTCTCAGTAACCCTTTTGTGTTCAGTATCATTATTTCTTCATCAACCAGGTTCTTAGTGAACTCTTACTGTGTACATTGAGCCATTGTCAGAGGTCCTCAACATCCATTGACCCAGGCCTGGAAAGTGATGTTGAAATCACATTAATTGTTAGCTTAGCTATAAGGAAAGTGGAAACCAGAAATACTGAAGAAAATGAATGATTTTTTTTTTTTATTTAACTGACATGTTTATATCATTGGGAGTAATGGTATCTATGACCATTTATTTACCCAACATTCAGCACATATTTATTTAGTGTCTCCTACATACAACAACACACTATATTAGTTTCTGGGTTATGGAATACAGAGGTAGAAAAAAATAAACCAGAAGTTAGGATGGTGCAATGAGTCTCTTTTCAACTTATTCTGACCATGACCTCACTATAAAAAGCCATTGCTCAATCTATCCTCTTAGCCTAACAAGGATTTATCTTTCGATTATGAGTACAAAAACAGATTATAAGCTTAACAAACATGTTTTACAATATACCTATTATCACAAAACATCTGCATAAATGTCTTTTACCCCTTCAGTAACATAACAAATTGAGAAATTAACTTAAAATTACTAAAATTTTCTAAAATTGCTGCATCTGAGAGTAGTTTAGAGCCTTCTACTCCCTAAGCCCTAATGCCCAGGCCCAATTTTGAGCAATTTGGCATTTGGTGACTTTCCTCTATTTTCCACAATCAACTCAGCTGTTAATTAAACCCAGTGAAACATCTTCATGGCAATGGCTCTGGCATCAGGAGACCCACAGAAGAACCACCTACTTCCAATAAATATAATGAAAATGCCAACTGCTTTATGGTCACTATTAGCTGTGACTTGTGGTCATTGGTCAATTGGCACAAAATGGCAGAAGGGGACTGGTTACATTTGACTTTGGTCTGGGTCTAAGACCCCAGACCATCATCACATCTGTACCCTTGAGAAAAACTCAGTTGCCTCTCACCCATTTTACCTTTCCCCTTCCAACACTTCAACTTGAATTCTGTCTCCTGTAAACTGTATGTCTCAGGCTCCTCTTAGAGAGAGAGGAAAATGAGAGCCCATCTATGAATAACAGACATCCATCTTGCTTGGACTAGATACCTACAACATTGAGAAATTGGGCAATGGACAGGACATGAGAGTAAACGTCTATCCTGCAGCAGGACTTATGTTTTCGCATCTCAGGTAAGAGAGGAAGAAGAATGGTGGACCCATGCTAGTGTACTACCAGTAACAGAAAGAGAGAACCACAGTTAAAGATGTGGACTCCAAATAATTTTAAGCAGGATTATTTAAGCTTTAAAGTGTAATTCTGCAAAACAGTACACATAAATTTTATGCATATTTTAAATTAACTGACTCATTGCTCTTCCTAACTTTACATAGACACTCTCTTGTTCTGATTTCTTTCAACAGGGCATTCAACAATATTTTAATTACAAAGTCTTAAATAATGAGCTTTTGGCATAAAAAGCTATATTAGATAGAATCTAGACAAAGATATAATACCTAATACAGGGCTGAGAACTTATTGCTCCTCGAATAATTATGGCTAACAAATATAAAGACATAAGAAACCCTGCACTCTGGGAATACAAAATCAGAAACAGGCAGAAACACTATCACAAGCACTTAGAAAATAAGTAGACTCAGAAAAAGAACACCTGAGTAACTCCTATATAAAAACAGAAAGTTACTATCTACTTAACAAATGTCTTCAGGAGGCAGGATAATACCGTAGGAATCACTTTTATTCTAATGACCAAAGACCTCAGTTCTGTTGCTAACACATCCACTCAACTCTGGTCTTGGGATCTTCATAGCACTCTCTGAAACTCAATTGCTTCATTTGTCCAATGAAACTACTAGGCTCAATCTTTAAGACTATCTACAGCTGTGACATTTATGACTCTTTGGATCTAGAGATCCTCCTGAGTAAAAAACAAGAACCACCACAATATATTTCTCCCAGTCCTGCAAAAGGAAACCATCTTTATTCTATTAAATCCATCCCCAAACCAATAAAAGTGCAGAAGTTGGTGTGAAAGTTATATTCTCAAAAACAACAGCTCTCTCTGCCCCTTCTCAATTATGTTATAATTACAAAATTAATATTTGTGTAACCCTTAACCATTGCAAAAACATTGTCTCATCCATTTTAGAAAAATTTTGAAAGTTAGGTTAGCTGATAATCAGAATGAGCCCCATTATAAAGATGAGGAAATGGATTCAGACACATCATATTCCTACAGCTAATATATGGTGGAGCTGGAAACTGAGCCCATAACAAAATTGTGACAGATATCTTTTTCCTTGAATACCTTCATCTGGAAAGGGTGATAGAATACTGCTTTCTCTTTCTCACCATTCCCTACACACACATACAGATTAGTGCTGGTTCTACCAGCTGTGTGAACTTAAGGGGAGTCCCCAACCTCTTTGATTCTCAAATTTATTATCTTTATAATGGAGATATATAAGTAATAACTACCTCATAAGGTTGTTTGTGAGGATCAAATGAGAAAATATGTTTAACAGTATTTTCACACAATGTAGAACATGGAGAACATGTAATAAATGTTGTGTTACATTTCTACAAGACAGAACTGAATTTTGGTTGATAAATTGATACCAAAATTGTGTCCTATTTTTTTTCCTGGAACCATCAAAAGCAACATTGATAGACTGATAGGTTGGGATGATGCTCCCCAAAGAATTTAATTGAGTTTATTTTTCATTTGTTTTTGTTTATTTGTTTCTGAACTTGTGATTTCAACATCAAGTTTATTATATGAAAATGTAAAATGGGAAAAGGAGGAAAATGAGCATCTGTTGTTTCATAAACCTGCATAAACTTATGTTTTCCTTTTATAAATGGGATGCTTCTGTGTGTGTATACGGCAAAACAGTAACATACTTTTCAATTATGAAGGACCAATCAACATTAAAAATAAAGGTTAATTAGTTCAATCAAAATGTCTACATAAGTAACATCATTGAGAATCCGCCAGTATTTTTATCAAAATCCTTACAGGTGATATCTAAACACTACTTGTTCTTCAAAACCTTCCCTGAAACTATGTAGTTTTTTCCTTGAGATTTTCAGGAAATTTGGTTTGTTCTTCTTTTATAATGTTTCTGATGGTCCTGCCTTGTAATATTGGTAGCTGTTTTATTCTCTCTTCTCTGAGCAAGGAACGATTATTTTATTCCTATTTATATCTGTAGTGCTTAGAAGGTAATAGAAATCATGACATCATAAAATATGAGAATTATTAGATAATCTACTCCAGTCATTAGGAGCTGAATAAATATTAATAGCTGAGGTTGATGCCCAAAAATGTAGATAAAATACATTTTATAAAATATGAATCCTCCATAAGTGTAAAGCATCCATAATGAGAAACCTCTGAGTTTATATATGTATGTGACTAAGATTATTATAATTTGATCTTCTAAATTGATCTACCCCCTCCCTACCTGCAAAACAGAAAATGTAGGAAACCTTTTTTGTTTTCCATGAGATAGATAACCTGCATGTATGACTGACTGCAGGGCAAGCAAGTACCAATGAATTTGCATAGTACTTCAAGGTTGGTGACACTGACTCCCTCCCAGTGCAGGACAGAACTCCTTCGAACCGCAAATTACTTTCAGTCAAGCCTGGAAATGCTCAAAGGACAGATAATCTCTCTGAAATTTCCCCTTCCTGGGAAAGTACAGAAGAGTCAGCTTCTAAAACTTTCCATGAATTCAATGCTCCTTACATTACTGATAAAAATATTTCTGATCTCAACACCTTTAGAACACCAGCAAGTATAAAAGAAGTATATTTATTAAGCACTCCCTATTTATGGAACAAGTCTGTTTTGAATACATGATCTCAATTAATTATAACAATAGCTTTGGGAGGCAGGAATTATTCTTGCCATACAAATGAAAAAATGGGCCTTAGAGAATTTAAAATCATATCATTAGAACTTGCCAGAGTTAGGATTAAAGCCTACATCTGTCAAGATTCAAAATTATTTTTTGTTACATTTCAGCTTATTATGGGGGTACAAAAGTTCTGGTTAGATATATTGCCCATGCCCCTCGATCCCCCCGAGTCTGAGGCTCAAGCATGTCCATTCCCCAGACAGTGCTCATCGCACTCTTCATGTAGGTATACACCCATCCCCTCCCTCACCCCCATCCCCCCAAGTCAGAACTTCAAGCGTGCCCATTCCCCAGACACTGCGCATCGCACTCATCATGTAGGTATACACACATCCCCTCCCCCCATCCCCCACCTCTGTCCAATACACAGTTGGTGTTATTCCCAAATGTGCACTTAGGTGATGATCAGGGAAACCAATTTTCTGGTGAGTACATGTGGTGCTTATTTTTCCATTCTTGGGATGCTTCACTTAATAGAATGGGTTCCAATTCTATCCAGGAGAACCAAAGAGGTGTCATATCACCGTTATTTCTTATACCTGAGTAATACTCCATGGTATACAAATACCACATTTTACTAATCCATTCATGAATTGATGGACATTTGGGTTGTT
>CM052444.1:35731554-35750177 GCA_028533085.1 Varecia variegata
AATATGTTACTTGTTTCTTTCTCCTTACAGCTCGAAGAAGGGCCTCTTTAGTGGATGTTTTGGTCAGTCTGATGACTACATGACATGGTGTCTTCCTGTTTGGTATGAATCTCCCAGGGGTTCTTTGAGCTTCTTGAATCTGTATATCTAGGGTTTTGGCAAGGCCTGGGAAATTTTTCTCAATTATATCTTCAAATAGCTTATCCAACCCTTGCTTATTGTCTTCTTCACCCTCAGGGATGCTGATAACTCTTACGTTAGGCTTCTTCACATAATCCCACATTTCTTGTAGATTCTGGTCTTTTCTCTTATTTCTTTGCTCTATCTCTGCGACTGACTTATTTAATTGGAAAGTGTGATCTTTGATCTCTGAGATTCTTTCTTCTGTTTGATCTACCCTGATCTTGAGACGTTCCACTGTGTTTTGTAGCTCCCTGAATAAATTCTTTATTTCCAGGATTTCAGTTTGATTTTTCTTCAATAATTCGATTTCTTTAGTAAATTTTTCTTCCAAGTCCTGGATTTTTTTTTGTGCTTTCTTTGTGATGGTTATCCATTTTTTCTTGCACAATATTCAGCGTATTTATGATCCATGTTTGAAATTCTTCTTGTGACTTGTTGCTATTTTGAATCTGGTGTGTGTCGATTGGTAGAGAGCTGGTATTCCTCTTTGGTGGGAAAATTTCAGTTTGATTCTTTATACTCTCAGAGTTTTTTCGCTGTGGCCTTCCCATCTGGATCAATCCTTAGATCTCTTCTTACAGCTTTAGTTTGAATGGAGGCATGCCATGCACGCTGTTTTTAGGCTGTGTAGAAGCCTAGATGTGTTGTTTCCTTCACCACTAAGGGGAGCCTGTTGTGTGTTATTTAGGATTTTACTACTTCAGCTGGGGGGCTGCTCCTGATGGGTCCAGCCCCAGAGAATTCATTTGACCTAATACCGGTTTGACGAGTTAAGTCACTGGGTTGTGCTGGTTGCAGACAGAAAGCCTCTTTTTCTTGTCTCTTCCTCTCTGGAGATGGGTTCTGCCTCTCCCTGCATGCGAAACAGTGGCTAGGGGGAGGGAGCAGAGCCCTCACTCGCCCAGCGCCCCCACTGCTGCAGCTCCCATGGGCACACGTCTGGCCCGCTCCAATGACCATGAGGTCCACACACCACTCTGTCATGACTGGGAAGCACTCAGTGTTCATGCAAAGGTGGAGCTCCCAGTGGAGGTCCACAGATCAGGGGAGGGAGCTGCCCAGGGAGCCGCCCAGTACCTAGTCACTCCGCAGCAGCCAGGCTGTGGACCCCGACAATGGCGGCTGCCCGCCCGCAGATCGCTGGTGCTGGGGGTGAATGTTCAGGGTCTGGTGGGTGTCAGAGGATCTGGGTATTGAGGGAGTCCAGCCACCCACAGTCTCCAGGCTAGAAATCTGCCAATTAAGCGAGACTGAACCGCATCTCCTAGCTGCCTTTCGCTGCAACCCAGCGCAAACCGCAGCAGGCGTAGCCCACACACAAATCTCTGGGGTCCAAAATGCGTCCCGCTAATATCTCCTCTCCGTGGAGCCCCATGTCTCCTGTGGTGATACTGCACCATTTTCAGGCAGTTCCTTAATTGAGCAGGTGTGGAAGTCAGTGGGGAAGCAAGCCGCTTTCCTGTGGGGCTGAGCCCACCTCACTCTCTGGTGAGGCTGGTACAGCTGTCCCACGCTCCGCTCTCTATTGTCTGTCCAGCACTCTCCAGATTTTCGTGACCTTAATTCCCATTCACCTCTGTTTTTTCTTGCTATTCTGTGTCCCACGCTGATTCACCATGGATTCACACCACTGTTCTTGTGGGGGAGCAATCCTCTAGCATTGTGGCAGATGGAGATCCATGCCTTCCTCTCTGGAAGCACGAATCCAGGAGGTCACCACACATCCGCCATCTTGGAAGCCCCCCAAAACTATTTCATTCCTATATTATCCAACTTTACATATGCTTGTTAGGGTAAAATTTCAGATAATATATGTAGAAATTTATTAGTAGTACTAAAAATTGGGAAATATGGAATTAGAAAGATAATGGCATATTAGTAATAAATACATGAACCTTCTAGGCAATAAAAAGCCAGTGTTAGAGATTGGGCAAGAAACCTAGGAATCAGATAGAGGAAGTGGAGGATATTTGTCCCATTCATGGGATCAGGGGGTAGGAGGAAGGCTTTAAGTTATCATATGGAAGCAGAAAATATCCTTGCACTTTTCCAGAGGCAAGAAGAAGCAGGTGTGCTTACCTGAACTATTTACATATTTGTATTAAAAGTTATACAAAATAAATAGTGCCTAGACTTATGATATTTCACCAGGCATGCTTTAGTTCAACTTTTCCATAACAGATGTAAACCTAAACCCAGAAATTAGTAATATATATATATATATATATATATATATATATATATATACGTTTTTTGTCTTCTAAGGGTGTGTGTACACAAGATATGTCTCCTGACTGCTCTTATAGTTCCAAATGCATATTTATCATTTAAATCATCACATTTTTTAATAATAATATCTTCTTCTGAAGATGTCTCACCCTTGAAACATGAGCAAGTTGAGGCTTTGGACTGGGTCTCATTTAAATGTGTATCATTATTACATATGTAGTGCCTGACACATGGTTGTAATCACACTGCTTAATACTTGTTTTGTATGATCTGATATTCTTGACTTAGGGGCTCTCAGTTAAGGTAAAATACATTGCCATTAATTTTGTTATTAATAGTAATTAAGATAATAATTTTTAAGGATATACTTTTTAAATGGGATAAATGTAAGGTTATGTTTATAATTTCCTTGTCAATTACATTCTGGTATGTTCTAAAGAGCAGCAAATATACTAGGAATTGGGAATAATCCTAGGTACATAGAGTTCTAATGACCAGAAGCTCTCTTCAGCGCCATTTTCCTGTCATAGACTGAAATTTTTCTTTTAGGTTTGAATGGATAAATCTTAGTTCTATGTGGTACAAAAGTTCTTAGTATATTTGATACTGAGGAATACTTGTGCCTAGGATGAGGTAACACTGAGGATTCTCTTACTCTGTGAGCTCTAGGAAGACTGTGGTTTGATAAATGAGGTAGCAACATGACAAACTAGTTTTTTATTTATTGAGAAGCTATTAGGTACTTAATATTGTCCCAGATGCCGAGGGGACTTCAGGTGAAAATATATACAATTTACATCTTGTCCTCAAGCATATAAAGTCTAGTGGAAAAGAGAAATATGAAAACAATTCAATATAATACTTCAAAATTAATTAAACATCACATAAAATTGGCAATCAATATCTTAATGTGAGTTCCTAGGGAGAAAAAACTCCTTTTAACAGGAGGTAGCAAGGAAGCTTCCAAAAAGGTAGATTTGACTGAGGCTTCAGAATACCCATAAAATATGTGTAAATAAAAATAGGTAACAAACTCACATGAACAAGGAATAAAGGCAAGAAAGTACACACCATATTTGGACAGTAGTGGAACATTCCATAAGTGTCTATAAATAAGTACATTTATAGTTTGTTTTCCTAACTAAAGACTTTGAAAACCATAAAGAATTTGAAATTTATGCTAAGCCATGAGTAAAATGTTGAAGAGTAGAGAAATATAATACAATTTATATCTTAGAAGATTAGCCTGTCATCAGGGAAAAGATGGATTAAAAAGATGTAAGAGTAGCAATGGGAAAAATAGCCATAGTGTGATTTCAGTACAAGTTAGGTGAAGTGATGAAAATGGGCAAGAGTCTGAAGAAAGCCTGTAGTTCTCCCTACAAGAGGAAAGACTCTGAGATAGGTATGGGAGGAGGTATGAGTGTATTCCATCTTGGAATAAATGAATAGAAAGAAAAAGAGGAGAACATTTTTAATGCTTTTGGAGCAGAATGAAACTACAGAATCAAGAGTCAGTATAATGAGGGTATAAGAAGTACATCATCTAAGTGAAAATTTGGGAATAACACCAATTGGGTATCGAACAGAGGTGGAGGGTGGTGAGAGGGGATGGGTGTATATCTACATGATGAGTGCAATGTGCACTGTCTGGGGAATGGACACGCTTGAAGCTCAGACTCGGGGGGATGGGGGTGGGGGAGGGGATGGGTGTATACCTACATGATAAGTGTGATGTGCACTGTCTGGGGAATGGACACGCTTGAAGCTCAGACTCAGGGGGATGCAAGGGGCATGGGCAATATATTTAACCAGAACTTTTGTACCCCCATAATAAGCTGAATTAAAAAAAAAAAAGAAGGTAGAACTGATGATGTCTGCCAGGAAGTAACACAAACAGAATTGGAGAAAATGTAAGTCTAAGTTATGAAGAGATTAAAGGTAAAAATAGGAATTTAGGTATAAGGAGAATGATGGAGAAAGATAATGAAAAGCCACTGAGGATTAGGTGAGTTATATATGAATGTGATATATTCAGATAGCTTATGTTGCAACTGCAGGGAAGATTTCTTTGACAGAATATGGATACAAGAAAGCCAAATGGACAAGTGTTGCAAGATAATCCAGGAGTGAGAGGCTAAGAATCTGAGTAACAGCCTCATCATGGGAATGGATATGAATGGATAATTGAATCTGAGAAATATCAGGAACTTCTTGGCTATGGTGTTAAAATTATCGTGGATACTCAAAATTTCATGTGCACTGCTTGATTGTAGAAACTTCATGTATTAGAAAAACAGGAGGGAGGAGGAATGATGAGTTTAGAACTCAAAATCTGAGAACATGTTCTGTGATGATCCATTTCCCATGATTCTACTAATTTTCAGGGATTTCTTTCGAAATTCACTCCTCTCTCACATATTTACCCTTGATGATGTGCCCTCCATGGAGTGGGTCAATGAGACTGTGGTGAGAGAGTTTGTCTTCATTGGCTTCTCTTCCCTGGCCAGGCTGCAGCAGCTGCTCTTCGTTGTCTTCCTGCTCCTCTACCTGTTCACTCTGGGCACCAATGTCATCATCATTTACACCATTGTGCTGGACAGGGCCCTTCATACCCCCATGTACTTCTTCCTCGCTGTCCTCTCCTGCTCTGAAACTTGCTACACCTTCGTCATTGTACCCAAGACGCTGGTCGACCTGCTGGCCCAGAAGAAGACCATTTCCTTCCTGGGATGCGCCATCCAGATGTTTTCCTTCCTCTTCCTTGGATGTTCTCACTCCTTCCTGCTGGCAGCCATGGGTTATGATCGCTACATGGCCATCTGTAACCCACTGCGCTACACAGTGCTCATGGGACATAGGGTGTGTATGGGACTAGTGGCTGCTGCCTGTGCCTGTGGCTTCACTGTTGCACAGATCATCACATCCTTGGTGTTTCACTTGCCCTTCCACTCCTCCAACCATCTACATCACTTTTTCTGTGACATCTCTCCTGTCCTCAAGCTGGCATCTCACCATACCCACTTTAGTCAGATTGTCATCTTCATGCTCTGTACATTGGTTCTGGTTATCCCCCTGTTGTTGATCTTTGTGTCCTATATTCACATTATCTCTACCATACTCCAATTTCCTTCCACACTGGGAAGGTACAAAGCTTTCTCCACCTGTGCTTCTCATCTCATTATTGTCACTATCCACTATGGCTGTGCTTCCTTTATCTACTTAAGGCCTAAGTCCAACTACTCCTCAGGTCAGGATGCTCTGATATCAGTATCCTACACTATCCTAACTCCATTGTTCAACCCAATGATTTACAGCTTGAGGAATCAAGAGTTCAAATCAGCTCTTCATAGAGTTGTGGGAAGAACAATTTCCTTGCCATAACATTAATCTGGATCCAGCTCTTTCCAAACAGTGACGTACAGGGTATACAGGGAAAAATTCCCAGAACAGAAGTGATCAAACAATTGAGCATTGTGTTCAGAAACAGAGATCACTTCTCATTCATCTCCAAATATAAAATTCAGAAAAACACAACTTCTTGCCATGCTCACATGAATTATTGCCCATTGAAGTTTTTTCATTTGAGTGAAAAATAATGGAGGGCTGTTATAGGAAGGTATGTATGTGGTTAGAATTCTAGGCTCTGGTAAATACTATCACCCAGTCTCAGTCAGACTAGAAACTAACCCTGCAAAATATGGCACAACCCTAACTCTGTGTTCTAGGAACTCAGGAAGCTTCTGTCTCTAGATAGCTCTCTTTCTGGTTGTTTTCTGAATCTCAGGCTTTCAATATAATCAGATTACAATTTTTACATGAGTCATTTGTAAAGTGCCTGTTACAATGTTTAGTGCATGAGATACATCCAAATAATGTTCAAGTAAGAAAATTATGCAATGTTATCTATTTCTGTGTTTCTAATGTATTAATGGGAGATTTTTTTTCTAACTTTTCATGCACTGCCACAAATCTAAATTTGATCAACATACCTTGAAGATATTCACAGGGGTAGGTGTTAAATAGAAGACATAAATCACATGGATTGGCCAGGAAAGGCAAGCTAAGCTTAAACAAATTCCATTAAATATTCACCAAATGGAAAACTCTGTGTAAAGAGTCTATTCACCATGCAACTCAGGAGTCTGCAGGTGCATTGAAGCCATAACTTGAGTTAGACATTTTAATTATCTCTCCTTTGTATTTCTCAATTCTTTTGTGGATTCCTTCTTATCTGGAGCAGCTATTGCTTCTTTTTTTTTTTTATTTCAGCATATTATGGGGATACAAAACTTTAGGTTACATATATTGCCCTTGCCCCCCCCAATCAGAGCTTCAAGCATGTCCATCCCCTAGATGGTGCACATCGCACTCATTATGTATGTATACACCCATACCCTCCCCCCCAATCTGCCCGACACCCGATTAATGTTATTCCTAAATATGTGAAGCAGCTATTGTTTCTTAATTTTGAATTTTCTTTTGTTTAGATCATGACACGCCCAGTTTAATCTATGAGCCAATAGGTTGTGCCTGTGGATGAGAATCAACCACACCCTGTGTGATTGACTCAGCAAATGCTGTAAAGAGCATGCAAATTGACCTCCCTGTCAGTAGGTGGCACTTGTCAGAAGGCCCTAGCTGCAGTGTTGTTTTGGGGTTCTGCGACCAGCTCTAGCTTCTCAGGAGAAGCACTCAAATGCCCCAGGTGGTGGGTGGGGCCCTGAAACTTCCAGATGAGTCCTTATTCTCCTCCTCAGCAGGGATGTGGGGGAGGAGTGAGGCTGGGCAGGGCTGGGTTGGGTGAGCCTGCCTTAACATTCCACAAATGCTGGCAAGGGATCTTCTTTGGCAGCAGTCAAAAGTCTGCTCCCTGACTCTTGGCAAAGCTGCCAGGGAGGGGCTGAAGTGGCCCCACTCAACCAGAAAGTCTGCATATGGAGGCGGGGTTGTCTGAGACCTGCAGTCTGGCAGTCTGAAGCAGGGCTTGCTCCTTTCCACCCTTCCCATTCCACGGTTTCTTCTGGGCCTCTGCTGGCAGGGAAGACCCCAAGCCAGCCGAGCTCCCCCACAATGGTGGTGTGGGCCAGAAGGTTCCCTGCCCAGGGTCCCAGCCTGAGCTGAAAGGGCAGCCTTCCCATGGGAGAAGGGGTTCCCCACAAGCACACTACAGCTAGGACCCACATTGCACTGCCCCAGCTGATTTGCCTCTGCAGGCATCCACACTTGCTGAGACTAATGCACAAATATCCCCTCTGTGCCTCCATGCAATACAATCGAGGCCTGGGTGTAGGGGGATATGACCTACAGGCCCATTGCCAGGGCCCTGGAGATCAGTCTGTAATGATGCCAAGGAGAAGGATGCTGGTCCTGAGTCACCCATGGGGTAGCCAAGCTGGTTCAATGTCCCTCTGCCTTGGGATGTGTTCTGCTCTGATGGGGCCGCCAGGCAAGCAGCACCAGGGAGAGCTGACAGGCAGGGATCTCACAGTTGGAGCATCCTTCATTCCCCTACAGGACCCCCAAAGGAAAGGTCTGAACCCCATTCCCTTTGGAAGCCTCCATGTGGCAGCTCAATTGTCTCTCTTGGCAGCCTTGTAAGGGGGATGGGAAGGGGAGTAAAAGAGTCTGAGTGGAGGAAAGTCCACACTCTGGTCATCTCCAATCCTCTCTCCAGGAAGCAGTTCACCAAGAATGACTGGGCTCTGGAGTCACACAGATCACCTGGGAACCACTGGACCCCTGTGGCTCCTGCAGTCTGGGCCCGAGTTGGGGAAATGTCTGTGTGGGGATGAGCAAGACAGAACCTGAGGGGTTGAAAGCCCCTGGGGGAAGACAAAGACACCTGATGGGTAGAGAAGAAATATGGCGCCTGCTATCCAGCTCGGGTCTGTGGGGTGGGAGCCACTCTGGAGTGGCTGGGATCCTGGTGCCTTGTCCAACAGAAGCTCCCCACTCACTGGTGGCAGCAGTCTCTGGGCTCGTGTGGGCAGAAGGTCTCTCCAGCAGCTCAGAAGCCCACCAATAATCCAAGATGTGAGGGAGGGAGAAATTAACCCCTCCGCCTACCCTTCTCACTGGTCTCCAACCCTCTCAGGGTTTAATCTCTGCTGATACTTTTCTCCTTCCAGTTCTGCTCCTCAACCTCTTCCCACGGAGTCTCCTGTAGTTTCAGATACCCTTATTCAGACCCTCATCCAATGTATGTTTGTCTGTCTGCCTGTTTTTTCTCCTCATCTAAAACTTCTCCTTCTTACTGAGATGCTCTGGCTGGTGGTATCTCCGCTCTACCATCTTGGCTCCCCTGGTACATGCTTTCTAAAGGTCAATTTATAATATGTAACAGAAGTCATAAAAATGCGAGTAGATCCACAAATACCACTGTTAAAATTTCCTCATAGATAATAATGAATAAGGATTAAATGCTATGTCACAAGGTGTTTTTTTTAAAGTAACAATGTGGTAAAATATACAAAAACTTAAAATCCAATAATAAATATAATACTCTGCCTTAACTTATGATACTATTATAGATCTACATTTATGCATGTGAAAATATATTCACTATGTATTCTATGTGAAAACGTAAATTACAAAATGGTGCAAATAATATGATTTCATTTTTTAAAAATATTATGTGTGTTTATTGCGGGTCCCAAGACCACCCCCACATCCAAAGTTTCACTAGAAGGATTCACAAGACTCAGGATATAGTTGTCTTCACAGGTAAGATGGATTACTGGGATTTAATAAGAATATCACACAGCCAAATCATTAGACTGGACATGGTGACATCTGGCGGAATCCATGTGCAGTCCTTATGCTGTCTCTTCCCATGAAGGTCACACAGAGTACATTCTTCCCCCAGTAACAAAAAGGCAGCAACATCTGGGCTGTGTTTCTGCCCAGGAAAACCCGTTAGAGACTTGTTATCCAAGACTTTCATTAGGCTTGATCACATTGGCATCCTCTGCCTAGCACGTACCACAATTTCACATTCTTTGTACAAACATTCAGGCACAGCGAGCCACCCTTATCAACTAGGGAAAGTCATGTATAAGTCAAGAACTGTTCATCAGCCAAGTTTTCAGATGCCAGCAAAAGGCCAATCTCGCAAACAGGCTCTCTAAGGACAGCAGCTCAGGCCTGCCATGTTAATTGTTTTCTGCAGAGTGCGCATATGGAAAAGCCAGAAACGTATGTGGCAACCTGTTAATAGACATGATATCTGGGTGGTGGTAGTATAGAGAAATTTTATTTTTTTCTTAATACATTATATTTGTTTGTATTATATGTTTTATTTTCATAGCCATCAATGGGGACCATTATGCACCTTAATGTCAAAGTGAATGGACTCTAGAGTCTGTCACAAGCTGGGCCACCTGGTGCTTTTCTTGATTACATGGTTTAAACTGCCTGGTGTTTTTTATGGCTATCAGGTACACTTCATTTGGTGCTGACTCTTCCTTCCACGTGTGGTTGCAGAAGCCTTGATCTTCAGTTTCCTTTTTTATACTTGCTGAAGCTAAATCTGCAGTAAATGAATGCCAGAGCCCTCTTCCCATGGTAGGGGACTTTTTCTGGTCTCCTTCCCTTGGTTCATATATTAGGCTTAACATAAATATCAACACAAATATTAAAGTTATATTTTTAATCACTTAATTCACTTCATTCCATTTAACAAAATTATGCATTTGCCTCTGACTTGGCTGTCCTTTTGTCTGAGGCTTGTGTCAGTATTTACTGTATTTTCTATTTACTTGTTTAGACCCAGAAAACCTCACATTGGGACCTATAAGACTTCTCCATTGCCAAGGGTTTCCAATACTTGCCCAGAACATGGGATGAGTGAGATTCAGGGACATTTATCAGTTAGTTATATTTGGGAATAGAACCAAGTGACCTGAATACTAATCCTGACTCTGCCACCAGGCAGCTGTGTGGGGCACTGGGCAAATTATTTCACCTCCCCAGCCTTGGTTTCCTTCTCTGTGAAACAGAGAGTACATAAGGACCTTTGGACTCTTTGAGATTCTAAAACATCCTGGAACAAGATATCTGACTAGATAGTCTATGCTTGGAGAGAAATATAAGAAAGGCTGAATCCAAGGAATGGCTGGAGGGGAAAGATTAAGTGGATGTCCCTCTCTAGGAAAGTAAAATATGCTACAAAATCAACCCGACTCTGGCATACCCAGCCTGGATCTTGGCCCTAGCAGATTGACAACTTCAAAGGGACAGACTCTGAGACCCTTAGGGCTGTAAAAGCATGGAACCATCTGGTACTGTTTTTGCTAGCCTTTAGACATTTGGCAGACTTCATCAGAAACAGACAATTTCTGCACAAAAGAACACAGAAAACCCAGAAATAGAATGTCTAATTTGCTACATGGAACTAGTATCCTATATTTGATCAGTGCTAATATTATTGGCTTTTCACTTTTTTGTTTTATATGTGGATATATTCTGGGGGTGCTCATCCTTCTACCTGTCTTATTATTCATTGGCACATGCTTTATTACAACTCTTATTGCACATAGCTATGTTTATATTTAATATCTGTCTTCTCTACTAGATCAGATCAATTTATATATTTTATTTACCTCTGTATCACTATAATGCTTAATGGGGTGCTTTCCAAATCATGACACTCAATAATTGTGGAATGAAAGTCATTCGCTTATAATAATTCCCAGGAGGGAGTTAAGAAATTCAGTTGTTTGAATTTATATTCAGGCATTGGGTATAAAAACAGGACAGAGACTACCTACATAATTTCCCAAACTGCCAAGCATACCTGCATTCACCAGCCCTTGCCTTCATCTCTTAAATCTTATCAAATCAATCTTTATGTAAATGACTTGTTGGGAGAATTTGGTTTCCCCTGGCCTCTCAGTGTTTTGTAGCCTTTTCATCAGAAAGTACTTAAACTTCCCTATGCTAAAAGAATACTCATCTACATTTTCAGTGCTTTACAAAGATGAAAAGATTTTTGCAGTCTGAATTATTTTCTTCTTGTCTTTGTCCAAGCTTAGTCATTTATGTTCTCTCTTGCTTTAGTTCTCCTTAAATCTCAGAAGGCCCTAATCCTTGGAATCCCAGAAGGCTATCAATACTCCCCAATCTAAATATAGAATCTAAATTGACATATTAATACAGAGTAGGTTATTTTCAGCTTCTTATTTAAGACTTGAAAAATGTTTGGACATCTAAGTGTCCAAATAAACCCTTTATGAAATGCTTCAGTGCATTTTCTTCCAATTGTTTAATATTTCAGGACAAATGTCATTGCTTTTACAACTGACTTTCTGCTGCCTCTTTCAACATTTAAAAGACCTACAAGACTGCAAGTCATCAAACCCAAAGTCACATGCCAGTTTCCTTCATCTTTTAGATATAAGTAGGTAAGTGTATTTTTTTTGTCAGTTACTATCTGAAGAAAGAAACATTTTCTACCAGGATTTCAAATTTGAATACATTTGCATAAATTGTTTTTATTGTTATGAAAAATATTTTGCACCAAAGTAAAAATTTATTTGCTCTTTTCTTGAAATGAAAAAGCTTCTGCTCTGATTGAGTGCACATACACACACAAATATAAACACATATACACATACACACATACATACCTTATCTTAATACATCACATTGAAATGTTGAGGAGTCAAGTAATAGAAGTAACTAGGAGGGCAGGAAATCTCAACAGTGTAGATTTCCCCTTTTTTAATAAAAGATGATTTTGAGAAAAATAAAAAATTTAGGAATCTTATGGATTATAGTAGAAAATCAGAGAATGCATTCTAGAAAAAATAATAGTATATGAGAAAACTCAGAAACAAAAGGAGAATTAAACCATGCCATCATTTATTAATTATTTTATTAGAGTCTATTATGTGTCTGGTACTGCTGTAAGGGCTGAAGGGCTGCAGATCATTTAGAATACATTGCTATGGCCCCTTCCCCAAAGAAACAATCTAAGGATGTGAGGCACCTTTATAGGCAAATTAATTATAAAGTAATACAAGATAGTATCTAACTTGTTCACATACGTGTATGATTTTAAGATTCCTAAGAGTTATAAAGAGAATGAGCATCTATCTGTGTGGGCTCTAGTAGTCAGGGAAGTTTTATTGGAGAATATGAGACATGAAGGAGATTCGAAACAATGGAAAACAATGGGAAAATAGGTATATGAAACACCGTGAAAAAAAAGTATACAAATAGTACTATGGTTATAGCTAAGAATAAAGGATGTCTTTCCTAGAACCAAATTCTTGAAGAAGTTAATTATTTAGGGAGATGTTGAAAGCTGTTTGATTTATAAACTGTGATTGAAATTAAGCAACATCCTCTTGACCTTCCTTATCTTTGAATGTGTTCACCATCCGTATCCTTAATTTATCTATTTTCCTAACCCCTTTGTCCTTTTTTGTCATCTCCATAATTTTAGGATTAAAGAAAATAAAGTTCATATGAGTTCAAATTTGATAAGTCCAGAAAACTGGATGATTAAAATTAAATTATTCCAGAAAAGTCAGAAATGGTAAAATAAGTTTCACTTGAACAAGCAGCATAGAACTATGTTTTAGTCCCTTGGAAAAAGTATATGAGTAGATAAATTTATTATAAGGTAAAGAACAGTTGGCATAAAATGTGGTGGGTAGAAATCTTATTAGAAATTATAAGACAAATTCTAGTACCGGAGCTACCACTTGAGCACATTAATTTTTTAGACTTTTTTCAGGTCAAAAGCTTTGAGTGAATGATAAACCACAAATTATGTGATATGCTAGGGATTCCACTATTAATAAAACAAAATTGTTTCTGCCCATAATTCTATAGAAAGAGCCAAATATATAAGGAGATGAATTTAAATCAATATGTTAAACTCAATGATGAAGATGTTCACAGATTACCTAGGAGATGGCACTTAGTGCACTTGCCTTAGCTGCAAGATAGAGACAAAGACACTTGTGCTATCTACCAGGATATTTGGTTCAAAATGAGGTAGCTTACATGAAAGCACCTTGCTTTCTGATATAAAGGCTATTAGAACAGGTGCATGGAACTACCTAAGCAAATCAATCATGGCACAGGTGATGAATAGTGAACATACACAAGTATGTTATGTCAGGCAACTCCTTACATTTTATAGGCATTAAAATAGCGAGCAAGCTGGGAAATGCTGAGTGGTGTATATATTATACCTGGTTTCTCCCAAATCTCTGAACCTGATTCTGAAAGTAAAAATGATTAGGGCTCTTGAAAGACAGATGTCCTTTATAAGATCGTGTAAAGTTCTGGAGATAGTCTCTTCTCTTTCCTTTTACCCTGACACTTTCTGCCTATTTCATCTGCAAGAGATTCAGGGTGAATTCTTGTTATTTTCTTCCCTTTTTTCTAATATCTTAGCCTTGGTCTTTCTGCTCTACCCCTACCCCAAGGGATCATCAATCTATTCTGTTTCATAGGCAGAAATTCCATAGCCTTGTGACACAGATTTTATGCTTATGCCCCTTCCCAATTCCATAAACATACAGAACATGTAGTAGAATCATGAAAGAGAACCCAAGAGTTAAAGACTCCTTAGATGAGAAACAAAGCATAATTTTCATTAGAGAACCCTGATTTGATCATTCCACAATGTATACATGTATCAAAAGATCACAATTTACCCCATAAATATTTATAATTATTATTTGTCAATTAAAAATAAAATTTAAAAAGATAACTAATTTTTAAAAAACATGAAAATGACAATCTGATATTTAACTGTGCATATTTAAACTCCTTTAATCATTTTTTTCTTAAAAAAAAAAAACAGCTACACAGATAAGAACATAAGACTCAAATACAGGGAAACTGTGTCCTGATTCAGAGGTCCAGGATTTTCTAGTGTTCGGGTATCAGACCAGGATATCTGTCTCTCAACTCCTGTGACCATGGATGTGAATGACAAAGGCTAAAACAGCTAACACATGGATTGTAGTTACAATGCTATTAACTTGCTGTTTCAAGTACTTTACTCATATTATCTAAGTTAATTCTTTTAGGAGCCCTATATATTATAGTATGTTCTATTATTTATTATACAAATGAAAAAAAAAACTGAGTCATACTGATGTTCATAGCTCTAAGTGGCAAAAGCAAGATTCAAACTCTAGCATTCCGACTCCTGAGTCCATGCTCTGAGGCAAGTGCTTTAATGCTTTTATAATAATTAAATGGATATTGATATTAGGGAAAGAAACCAACATATTAGAATAGAATATACATGCAAGAAGATACATACAGCACAAGGAAAATAATTTAAATTGTCTTTTCCATATTAAAGGTAATGTTCTTAAACTGAGAAAATTTTCTTATTTTATCAAATAGTTTTTGAAAATATTAAATGGTTTTTTAAACTTTTGGGGATTTCTATAACATAGGCAATCATTACCCTATTGCAGATTAATAATTTCTTGTAAAAATTATCAAAGGAAATATCTATGTCTAGATAGACTGAGAGAAAGAGATATTAATATTCTGAGTCTGACACTATACTTAAAGTAAAGGCATTGGAAAAATGTTTGTATTGCAATAATAGTTATCACTTTGTCTCCCCCAAACTCATTCAGAGAAAAGTTATCCAGATGCGAGGTTTCAACAAAACCACAGTGGTCACACAGTTCATCCTGGTGGGCTTCTCCAGCCTGGTGGAGCTCCAGCTCCTGCTTTTTGTCATCTTCTTCTTCCTGTACTTGACAATTTTGGTGGCCAACGTGACCATCATGGCTGTTATTCGCCTCACCCGGACTCTGCACACCCCCATGTATGGTTTTCTATTCATCCTGTCATTTTCTGAGTCCTGCTACACCTTTGTCATCATCCCTCAGCTGCTGGTCCACCTGCTCTCAGACACCAAGACTATCTCCTTCATGGCCTGTGCCACCCAGATGTTCTTCTTCCTTGGCTTTGCCTGCACCAACTGCTTTCTCATCACTGTGATGGGATATGATCGCTGTGTAGCAATTTGTCACCCCCTGAGGTACACACTCATCATGAACAAATGGCTAGGGTTGGGATTGGTTTCTCTATCAGGAGTCACAGGTTTCCTTATTGCTCTGGTGGCCACCAACCTCATCTGTGACATGCCTTTTTGTGGCCCCAACAGGGTCAACCACTATTTCTGTGACATGGCACCTGTTATCAAGTTAGCCTGCACTGACACCCATGTGAAGGAGCTGGCTCTATTCAGCCTCAGCATCCTGGTAATCATGGTGCCTTTTCTCTTAATTCTCATATCCTATGGCTTCATAGTTAACACCATCCTGAAGATCCCCTCAGCTGAGGGCAAGAGGAAGGCGTTTGCCACCTGTGCCTCACACCTCACTGTGGTCTTTGTCCACTATGGCTGTGCCTCCATCATCTATCTTTGGCCCAAGTCCAGGTCTGCCTCAGACAAGGATCGGTTGGTGGCAGTGACCTACACAGTGGTTACTCCCCTCCTTAATCCCCTTGTCTACTGTCTGAGGAACCAGGAAGTGAAAATTGCACTAAAAAGAGTTCTGGGAATACCTGTGGCAACTAAGATGAGCTAACAAAAAAATTTTTAAATTAACTTGGAAAGTCATGGAAGAAAGAAAAGGCATGAGATTTTCCCTGACCTTTGAGACATGACTTGGATTACGCTTTAGATACATCTTGGACAATGTTTCCAAGAACTAAAACTCCTGTTGCCTTTTTGTTTTCTCCCATATAAAAAAATTCAAGTCAATCTGAACCCTACATTGTCCAATGCCAAGAAAGGAAAGGAAAGGAAAGGAAAGGAAAGGAAAGGAAAGGAAAGGAAAGGAAAGGAAAGGAAAGGAAGGAAGGAAGGAAGGAAAGAAAGAGAGAGAGAGAGAAAAAGGAAGGAAGGGAGGGAGGGAGGGAACTCACACTTAGTATAAAGAGAAGAGCATGAGAGTTATTCAAGGGAAGACACAACCCAAAATGAAACTCAGGACAAGGATTGCTCTTCTGGATGAAAGAAAGAACAGAATCTGAAGTGGCTGGAAGCATTTTATCTAGGACACAGGCATTCATCTAGTAAACCCACTATGTAGCGGGTTCTTTATGTACCAAAGAGAAAGATTAAGATGAATAAATTTATAGTTTATAGAGGTGGGGAGTGGGTAAGTGAAAAGATGAACACTGAAAAAAATATAAGATAATCAGATCTGTTAAAAAAATATAAATAAAGGTTCATGAAAATCAAAAGAGCAAGTATTTATTCCTTCTAAAAGAGAAAAAGGTTTGGAATTAGTGGGATGGGAAGACAGGAGAGAAAATTTAAACTAGGCCTTAGATAGAGAATAAGATTTCAATGCTAAGGAATTGGGTTTTCCAGTGACAAAAACATTAGTTACAATTACCAGAATTGTTGATTTTTTTCAAAACTTAATTCTAGATTTTTATTACGTTGATTTTAAATTAAATACATTTTATTTTTGTCTGTAGTTTATCCTTTGTTTTCACATAGTGATATGTTTCAGTGACTCATATAATTTAATTTTATTTTATAGTGGACTAAGAACAACCAAGAATGACATCCTCATTCTTGCTGCTCAAATGGAACATAGTGCTCTGAAGAGGTACAAATGGCCCTAATCCTTCAGTTCACCATCCCTATGGTGCTCATATGAACCTAACATTTTCTTGTAATAATTTGGATTATAAACACTGATCGGAATTGATTTTAAATGCTAACTTACTGTCAAGATATGTAATTTAAGACATGTTATTTAAAACTATTGAAACTAAAGAGCCTTGAATTTTTTCATCTGGACAACTGAGATTTTTTTTTTCAAGTGAATATGTGAATTATATAATTAGCACAGTGTTTGTCTTCTAGTTGAGAGAATCAATTACTATTAATAATACCTTTATTTTGCCCAGAGACCCAACCCATACTACAATAAAAACATCCTGATTTGTTAAAAATATGTTAAATCACACAAATGGAAAACTATGTTATTATTATTTAGATGACTGTGAAAATTACATACAAACAAGAAAAATATTTTTATATAACAGATTAACCAGCATGCTCCATTCCCTGTGTAAAGCACCCTGATTTCTATGGCGCAATCAACACTCTTGTTTAATAGATTATTTTATATTGTGCCTGCATATTTCAGCCCCTACAAGTTGTCAGTTGTGTTTGTTCTCAAAACTAGATATAACAGTTATATTTATTATTCTATTTACTCTACTGGTGAAATGTAATTTTGTACTATGTAACGTGGTGAAGTATGATTGCAAAAAAAAAAAAACTATTTGTTTCTAATATAGCCAAGTGAATGTTTTGGAAACACTAAATATGCTCTAGAAAATAAAAACATAAAAATCTTAACATCTTTTTTTTTGTTTTAAGTATTTTTATTTTTATTTATTTTTTTTTATTTCAGCTTATTATTGGGGTACAAAAGTTCTGGTTAGATATATTACCCATGTCCCTCCCATTGCCCCGAGTCTGAGCTTCAAGCGTGTCCATTCCCCAGACAGTGCACATCGTACTCTTCATGTAGGTATACACACATCCCCTCCCCCCACCCCCCACCTCTGTCCAATACACAGTTGGTGTTATTCCCAAATGTGCACTTAAGTGATGATCAGGGAAACCAGTTTTCTGGTGAGTACATGTGGTGCTTATTTTTCCATTCTTGGGATACGTCGCTTAATAGAATGGGTTCAAGCTCTCCCCAGGAGAACCAAAGAGATGTCATTTGATCATTATTTCTTATAGCTGAGTAATACTCCATGGTATACAGATACCACATTTTACTAATCCATTCATGAATTGATGGACATTTGGTTGTTTCCACATCTTAGCAATTGTGAATTGTGCTGCTATAAGCATTTGGGTGCAGGTGTCTTTCTTATAGAATGACTTATGTTCTTCTGGGTAGTGCCCAATAATGGGATTGCTGGATCAAATGGAAGGTCTACTTGAATCTGTTTAAGGAATCTCCATATTGCTTTCCATAGGGGCTGCACTAGTTTACAGTCCCACCAGCAGTGTATGAGTGTTCCTGTCTCTCCGCATCCACACCAGCATGTATTGATTTGGGACTTTTTGATATAGGCCATTCTCACTGGAGTTAAGTGATATCTCATTGTGGTTTTGATTTGCATTTCCCTGATGATTAGAGATGTTGAACATTTTTTCATATGTTTGTTAGCCA
>CM052444.1:35750677-35762042 GCA_028533085.1 Varecia variegata
CTCCAGTGAGAATGGCCTTTATCAAAAAGTCCCAAATCAATACATGTTGGCGTGGATGCGGAGAGACAGGAACTCTCTTACACTGCTGGTGGGACTGTAAACTAGTACAGCCCCTATGGAAAGCAATATGGAGATTCCTTAAACAGATTCAAGTAGACCTTCCATTTGATCCAGCAATCCCATTATTGGGCATCTACCCTGAAGACTACTCTTATTAATATTTTTAACCATTTATTTCTAGGAATAGGGAATGCCACATTACTCATTTTTTTAATCTACATAATACAATCAGTTAGTGATACTCCCTTACACTTGAAATTATTTGCCACCACATTTCTGGATATGTAAATCTATGCAAATTGGTAATTTTTCCTAATTGGATAACATTCAGAAATCATCCTTAAACCAACATATTTGTTAAAGTGCAGATTTTTCAGTCTATGGATTCTAAACATATTGTCAAAACTTGTTGGTAATTTAATAGGGATTGCATTGAATCTGTAGATCGCTTTGGGTAGTATAGACATTTTAACAATGTTGATTCTTTCAATCCACGAGCATGGTATGGTTTTCCACCTATTTATATGCTCTGCAATTTCCTCCCTCAGTGTTTCATAGTTCTGCCTCAACCTCCCGAGTAGCTGGGACTACAGGCATGCACCACCATGCCCGGTTAATTTTTTCTGTATAGATTTTTAGCTGTCCAAATCATTTCTTTCTATTTCTAGTAGAGACAGGGTCTCACTCTTGCTCAGGCTGGTCTGGAACTCCTGACCTCGAGCGATCCTCCCGCCCCAGCCTCCCAGAGTGCTAGGATTACAGGC
Source organism: Varecia variegata (assembly GCA_028533085.1). Lineage (NCBI taxonomy): Eukaryota > Metazoa > Chordata > Mammalia > Primates > Lemuridae > Varecia > Varecia variegata. The sequence continues at coordinate 35,751,502 of CM052444.1, forward strand.
ATGAGCCACCGCGCGTGGACTTAATTTCAATATTCTTTATAATTTTACGAGTTATTTTAAATTGACATTAGAAAACTGCTCTCATGATGATGATGATAATCATAAGAAAATAATTAATAACTAATATGTAGTTTGAATTTTATGTAAAAGTTATATGCAAAATATTCTACATGAATTAACTATTCCAATCAGTACAAAATTCTGTAACTTATGTTTATTTTTATATCAACTTTATGGATTTGAAAAGATTAATAAAGTACTCCAAATTTACATAGCAATAAAAATAAAGGTGTTTTGGAAGAATAAAAAAAAAAACTTGTGAGTGGTATACAAAGAGAAGATAAGAGATGACATCTTAGAACACACCTCTCTGAAATTTTGATTAAAAAATGAACAAAAATTTCCATTCTAATAAAATTTCCATTAGATTTTAATAAATTAGAAATATAAAACTAATGTTTTCTTGCTTTTCAAAATATAACAGTAAAAATTTATAAATAATGAAAAGCCATTTGTGCTTCAAATGAACATAGCACATGCCAGGTTTCAGCCCCAACACAATTTTTATGACCAAGTCAACAGATCCTTAAAAGTTTTTATGGTAGAAATGTCACTTCTTTAATACACAGTTTCAAGGCTTTTGTCACGTTAATTATTTCTGTTAATAATTAGGAAGCTCAAAAACTAGTCTTGAGTCTTAATATGTCATGATATCTGTTGAAGTGTTATTTTGTATCTTCTATCATACTAATTTTTTCTGCTTCAAGCTTCATATTTCATTGTAAGATTTATGCACCTAGATAGAAGTACACACTAATAAAAGTAATTTTTCTAAGACAAAAAAAAAATGACAACCTCATTGCTCCCTTATTAATGCTTTATATGGTGATAGGAAGGCATAACTGTAGACAGATCTTGTGAGATATTGCAAAGGAAAATAAGGATCTATTGCTTATAGAAAATTATCCAAAAAGTTGTCTTCAACTTAGGCCAGAGTTGCATATAGCACAGCTCCTAAAGTTCTGCTTGTCTCATGAACATTTGTTAATCAAAACTCCATACATCAACTGCACCCGAATGTTTGTAGCAGCACAATTCACAATTGCAAAGATGTAGAAACAACCCAAATGCCCATGATTTCATGAATGGATTAGTAAAATGTGGTATATGTATGCCATGGAGTATTATTCAGCTATAAGAAATAACGGTGATATGGCATCTCTTTGGTTCTCCTGGAGAGAGTTGGAACCCATTCTATTAAGTGAAGTATCCCAAGAATGGAAAAATAAGCACCACATGTACTCACCAGCAAACTGGTTTCCCTGATCATCACCTAAGTGCACATTTGGGAATAACACCAATTGTGTGTCAGGCAGATGTTGGGGGGGTCGGTGAAGGGATGGGTGTATACCTACATGATGAGTGCGATGCGCACTGTCTGGGGAATGGACACTCTTGAAGTTCTGACTCGGGGGGATGGGGGTGGGAGAGGGGATGGGTGTATACCTACATGATGAGTGCGGTGTGCACCGTCTGGGGAATGGACACGCTTGAAGCTCAGACTCAGGGGGATGGGGGGGGCATGGGCAATATATACAACCAAAACGTTTAATCCCCCATAATAAGATGAAATAAAAATAAAAAAACTCCATAGATTAACAGTTACTGAGGAGAAGGACATATACCAGTAGCAAATGTCATTTGCCCCTAAATAATTGCTATGGTATAAGATAATTTTGTGTGAGTTATAAATGGAAGTATTTATGAAATTTGATTCTGGGATTGGGTCTATAGTTCTAAAGTACACATGGCATTTTAAATGCTTTCCCTTCATGTAAGTGAATATCAATACACACACACACACACAGAGCCAGGTAAGAATGTAGGGTAAGGGACATCAGACAAAGAGGGTGAGATAAGAAAGAGGAAACATTGAAAACATTAGGAAGGGGCAATGACAGGACCAGAGAAGTCAGGGCGTCAGGGAGGGAGGAAGGCTGATTGGGTGGATAAACCAAAACACTCTTTCTAGGGTAAAGCAGACTGGAAGGTAAGTGATTTGTCAATATCACCCTCTTATTTTACAGATTTGGGAATAGAAGCTAAGGAAGGTGAAATGACCTTTCAGAATCACATGAGGGCTTTTCTAAGCTGGTCTAAAGGAAGTGAGGACACAACAGCTGGAATCAGGGAGGTAAGAGAAAGTCTGGAAGTAAGGGCTGGAGGGGAACAAGAGGTGGAGTATAAGGCTCAGGGCGATGGGAAGCACATTTTTTCACTGAAATGCAATTTGCATGAGGCAGACATTTGTCAGTTGGAAGAGAGGAAGTCCCTACAAGCTACTGAGAAAAAGGTTTCTGAAATCAGAGATCAAACACCAGCTCTGCAAGTCACAAGCTCCATCTCCCAGTGAAATGCTGCTTCTGCCATTTCAATTGTTAGCAGTTCTCTTCCCAGGTGGTGACAGTGAGGACGGTAAGAGTCACTCTGGCAGCTCCCAGCACTGGTGCAGGGGTCTTGGATAAAAGCATGCTGCACTCACCCGGGTGCACTTGGACAGGAAGGGTCTGAGCCCTGCTGTCTCCAGCCCTCTTTTGCCTTTCGGGGCGTTGGGACTGGAGCCTGAGGCTCTGGGACAGTAGATATGTCAGGTTTTATGTGTTCCTTAGACTGTAGGTTCTTGATCTCTGGATTTTTTAAATATCTATTCTCTCTCATTTCCTCCTGCTTCTCCCTTTCTCTTCACTATCTTGTTCTTCTACTCTTCACAGCCTTCCAGGGACCAACCTCTTTCCATGTCATCCAGATCTCGTCGTTTGCCAACAGCACCTGGGCATACAACCTAGGTTCAGGCTGGTTGGAAGATTTGCAGATTCATGGCTGGGACAGTGACTTGGGCACTGCAATACTCCTGAAGCCCTGGTCCAAGGGCAACATCAGTGATGAGGAGTTTGCTGAGCTGCAGGAGATATTTCGAGTCTACTTTTTTGGATTTACTCAAGAAATACAGCAGCGTGCCAGTGAATTCCAGATGGAATGTGAGTCCAATTCCCTGAACTGCGAAGATTCCCCAGGACATTATTCTCTCTCTTTTTGCAAGCTGGTAATCCTTCTGATCCTTCTCCCCTCCTTTCTGCTTTACCCACCTGCATGCACATACTCTTCTAGAGCAGTCAGCACTGACTACACACCTCCACACTGCATTTCAGATTCTGGCTCCTTTTGACTCTTCTCTGAGAGATTATGGCTCCAGAATAGTATCCAACTCCTGGTTTGTCTTATGTGGACTTTCCTCCTCAAGGTCCCTTACTTCTACCCTGTGCCTGAGTGACCTATAGTGTGGCTTCCTCTTCTTATCTATCTCTTCAGTTGTCTTCTCCCTGTGTCTCCTCTTCCTATGATCCTCTGGCTCATGCTGAAATGCTGCTCTCTGGACTGCATCCCATTCTCCCACACATACACTTTTACTGTACTCTGCATTCATGACAGGCAAAGTTTTCCAATGCTCTTCTTTCTGAAAATCTCTACATGCTATAATTGGGGTTTGGCTCATCATTTCACATCCAAGAACATTATCCTAACCAAAATCTAAACTCTTAGGTCCTTTTCTCATGGCTTTCTTTCTTATTTATTTTTAATAACTTGTTCTCTGTTTCCACTGTACCTAGACCCCATTGAGATCCAGGGCATAGCAGGCTGTGAGCTACGTTCTGGCCGTTCCATAGTAAGCTTCTTGAGGGGAGCTTTAGGAGGATTGGATTTCCTGAGCTTCCAGAATGATACGTGTGTGCCTGCCCCAGAGGGCGGCAGCAGTGCACAGTATGTCTGCAAACTAATCATGCAATATCAAGGTGTCATCGATACTGTGAAGAAGCTCCTCTTCGAAACCTGCCCCCGATATCTCCTGGGCGTCCTCGATGCAGGGAAGGCAGAGCTGCAAAGGCAAGGTTAGTCCTGCTCTCTATTTCACTTCCCACCACCTCCTCTAAGCTCAAGAGTACGTGGGTATCCAATAAGGATAGGGGCTTAATCAACAGGTTTATTGGATCCCAAAGCAGAAGAGGTCACTGTCCAAGCTTTTGGGCTTCTGAGTCCCTGTGATCTGAATGTGAGTCATGATACGACACTCTCACTGCCCCTTTCTGCCCCAGTGAAGCCCGAGGCCTGGCTGTCCAGTGGCCCCAGTCCCGGGCCTGGCCGTCTGCTGCTGGTGTGCCACGTCTCAGGATTCTACCCAAAGCCCGTGTGGGTGAGGTGGATGCGGGGTGAGCAGGAGCAGCCGGGCACTCAGCACAGTGACCTCCTGCCCAACGCTGACTGGACATGGTATCTCCGAGTGACCCTGGATGTGGCAGCTGGGGAGGCAGCTGGCCTGTCTTGTCGGGTGAAGCACAGCAGTCTGAAGGGCCAGGACATCATCCTCCACTGGGGTGAGAAAGGGCTGGGTCCCAGGCTGGACATGGGAGGAGGTGGTCCTCAGGCAGAGAGGCAGGCGCTGGGGAAGGATGGGCCTTGACAGAAGAAAGAGGGAGAGAGGTACCTGGCTTCATTTCTGGGACCCTAATCCCAACAGGAATAAAAATAGAGGAGCCAAGTTATTGAAGAGATAAGAACGAAGGACAAGCAGATTGTGTCAGTTGGGGCTAGAGGGATCAAAGGATGGATGGATGGTATCAGAAATATGAGAGAGGGAGTTGGAGATTACCATACATTGGAAGCAGCTGAATGGAGGTGCTGACAGTCAGGGGGGAAAAAGATGGCCAGGGGATTCAGTGGGTGGGATTTGAAGTGACATCTTTTGTCCTCTCTCAATTGCTAGGACACCCCATCTCCATTGGCTTGATCTTTTTGGCAATAATAATGTCCTCCTTGATCCTTTTGGTGTGCCTTGCATTATGGTATAAGAGGCGCCGGTGAGTTTTGTTTGGATTTTTTTTTTTAATATTTCTTTTCTGTCCACCCTCCCACTCTTTTCCATCATTTCAATTCTTTCCTTGGTTTATCCTCAATCTTTCCCTCAGAGCCTTTTCCTTCAACTCTCATCTCCTCTGTGTGGGGATATGTTTTTAAAACAGTTTAAATACACAGAACAAAATTTACCATCTTAACCATTTTTACGTGTACAGTTCCGTGGTGTTAAGTGCATTCACACTGTTATGACAGCAATCTCTAGAACTCTTTCTTGCCTCAAAAGTCAAACTCTCTTCTTATTAAACACTAATTCCCCATTTCTCCCTTCCCCTGGGACCCTGGCTAAGATCATTTTGCTTTCTGTATCTATGAAATCGAATATTCTAGGTATCTCATATAATTGGAATTGTACCGTAATTGTCTTTTTGTGACTGACTTATTTGACTTAGCAAAAGGTCCTCAAGATTCATACATGTTGTAGCATGTGACACAGTTTCCTTCCTTTTTAGTGCTGAATAATATTCCATTGTAAGTATGTCACACATTTAGCTCATTTCTTCATCCATCGATGGACACTTTGCTTGCTTCTACCTTTAGGTGTTGTGAATAATTTTGTGATTAACATGGGTGTACAAATACCTCTTATGTAGAGCTCTTTTTTTTTATGGTTTTAACAGGTCATATCAGGATATCCCCTGAGCCCCTGTCTGTATCTTCTCTGCCATTTGGAAATAGCACCAAGAAGTCTAGAATCCAAAGATGCAACCCAGGAGTCAATCTCATCATATTTCATCAAATGATCCTCATATTTTATCCAAATGCAGTTTTCATAGATTTTAAGATGAATTATAACTTAAACACCAGCCAAAAATTATTTAAAATTGTCAATTTTTTACAAGACTGGATCAGTGGTATGATCTATGTCTACATATTAAAACGTGAAAAAGAATGTGCCTCAGAATAAATGAAAATGTGGTAGATACAACTTAATGGTGAGTTTGATTTGGCTTTTTATTTTAAAACTTTTTCTGCTTTTGTTTAAATATCATTTGTCAAAGTAAGCTAAATATAATTATGCTGAGATAATTGTATCCCAGCAGGGCATTCAATGCAGGTCAATTTTTATGTAATTTTTCTGTCTCTCCCTGGATGACTTTCTTAGCCCAAAGCCCATCTGAGAAGCTTCTTCCTCTAGGAGGCCTTTCCTAGTGCTATAATGGAAGTAACCCTCCCTTGTCTGGTATCACCCAGATATCCACTTTAATCTGCATCCACAGCATTGCAGTTATTATTGTTTTTTCTTTCTTTTCAACTAGAAAGTTCCTTGAGGGAAGTGCTCCCTGTTTCTGAGTCCCTGCCAAGATCTCTTACCTGCAAATGCATTTTCTCAGTAAAACTTATCTGAGTTGTTGACTGTCAAGTTAATGGTCTTCCTTCAGAGTCATCTCCTTTCTTCTTTTTCTCTATTTAGTTGATATTCTAGATCCTGAGGGGACCTACCACTTTAAAAACTGTGTGGGCCTTTCTCATATCCAGTGCTTAACAAATCTTTGTTGAATTAATAAATGAAACCTAAAGGGACTAAAATCTAGCCAACGCTATCTAAGACACCACAGCCCTTTAGGCAATTTGTCTCCCATATGCAGCACATTGCTTTCCGTCATTCCACTCAAACCCTGAGGACCAACCCTGTTCCTCTTTTTTCTTAACCACTCTGTGACATATCTGCCCTGCTACCCTTCCCACATGACTTGCACACTCTCTCCCTCTATTTGTGTTTGTAACAAGTTGGAAGGAGTTGGCTCTTTCTATATGGAAAATATATACATCAAAGGGCAAAGCTACATTCTCTCTTAAAGGCTTAGGGAGAAAAGCAGAGAGCTAAAGGAGGCTGCAGTTTTTCAGCTAAGTAAGAAGCACTTAAACAAGAAGGGAAGCATGACTATTTCAAATGCTGCAGCAATATCAGGAAGGAATTTAATGAGACAAAACTACCAGCATGATAGTTAATCTAACTTAGAGAAGTTGTTTTGGAGTTTTTGTTTTTGTTTTGTTTTTCTCTGAGCACATATTACATACAGCAAAGGCACAATTATCATAATTCTTGCCCCCAAGGAGCTTAAAAATGAAAAAGGGAAGAAAGACCTAAGTAGCTGCAAAGCAGGGGAGGAAGTGATACATGCACATAGCAGAGTACACTTGAAGTTTTCTCTGGGCTCAGAGGAGGGAAAGACTGATTCATTCTTATGGGTCAAGGAAGATTGAGGGAAGAAATGACATTAGGAATGGGCTTTGAAGGATGAGTACTATATAAAAAAGAAATTGCAAGAAAGCCATTCTATACAGAATTACAGAAATTAAGTTGGTTCATAGTAACAAATGATTGTTAGGCAGAAAGAGAGACAATTTAAATGGAGAGTAGAAAGGATGGCATCACTGTGCTGTCCTAGGCTCCTGGGCTGCTGGGTTCTCATTACGATGGGGGAGGCATGGGGAGGAGTCTCGTGGGATGTCCTTATCAGAGCTGTGGAAGAACAGAAATGGGAGAAGCCCCTGGGTAAGTTGGAGGTGGTGACTGAGGATAAAGTGAATCAAGAAAGTGAATCTAAGAGAGGTAAAAATGGAATATGGAATAAGAAAATGGGAAGAGAGGCAGAAATGCAAGGAACTCACAGCACATCTTAAACCAAAACACAAGACCTATCAGAAGCATCAGAGGCACTGTCACTGCCAAGGTGTCAAGTTCATGGGAAGGTGGTGTCCTGCAGATATTGGAGAGATACAGGGATGTCACTTTAACCCCGCTGCTTTCTATGTGTCCCTCATGTCCCACTCCTCCATTCCTTGAAGTACTTGTGTTCATTCCTATATTCATTCCATCCCTCACCTAGATCTGGTAGCATCAAACTGTCCTCAGCTCCAGGCCCCCTACTCACACTTCCCACATCCAGTCTCACCCCAGTAGAGGAAGGTGTCCTGGCCTTCTAGGCTGCTGTACCTTACTTGACAAGACAAGCCAGCTGCCTCCTCAGCCACCACATCCAGGGTTACCTGAAGATACCATGTCCCATCAGCATAAGGAAGAATATTATCTCATTTAGTGACCAGTTGCTCCCACGAACACTGCACCCATGTCACCTGAATAGACTTTGCTTAGAAACTGGAGACATGACAAACCAGCAATAGCCAGCCAGACCTAAGGGTAGGATGACTGAACAGCCAGGACTCTGGCCTCACTGTGGAGGACACAAAGGTATTGAGATGAAGACACTTATGCGCAGCTTATGGGCACATATATCCACATTCATATGCAACACAGTTATCTTTTTCCCTCCTCTAGGAAATTATCACCCAGTAGCCCCTCTCCTCTGTCCTCTTTCTTGTCCTATCTTTGAAGGAGGTGGCAGGAAGGGCTAAGATTTGAAAAGAAAAATCTTAGAAGAAGGGGTTAAACTGACCTTCCCTCTGGAGGTTCACCTTCTCCGCGTCCAGGATACCCAAGAGAAATAGGGGACATGTGTTTCTTACGAGCCTATACACTGTTTCCTTGATGCCTTCATGGTGATTGAGTAGATCACAGACATCTGGGCCCTACTCTCACCCTCTGGAGATGGTGCTCATGATGTGTTTTGGAAATTCAGAAACTGATCCCTCAAAAGTTGCCTGGATGAGGCTTTTGGAGCTCTCTCCAGAGTGCAGCTCACAGACAAATTTTGTCTGTTTTATGAAGGGATCGGGGGGAAGGGAGAAATGAGATAAAGAGTTCAGATGAAAAAATATAAACAACAGTAAGAAAATCTAGGACCTTATAAGGAAGTGGAGAGGAAAGGTTTCATATCGGCTTAAATGTGAGCCAAAGATATATTTGATCAAGAATAGAGAAAAATTGTAGAGGTAGGGAACACGGAAGATAAGAGATAAATGTCTTGAATTAACAGGAGATTTACATGAAGAAGGTTTGAGGAAATGATAGTTGACCCACATAATGCAGGGAATAGAGAGAGGGAGAAACTTGTGTGAGGTAGGTGGGAGCACAGCATTCCATGATGCATGAAATTGGTCATAATGGTTGTTGGACTATGGACATAGATCTTTGAAGAAATTGAATGAGGGAAGAGATCATAGTTTAAGGAAATGAAGCACAGACTGGGACAATGTGTGCCTCTGAACTGTAGCCCACAGAGGGAGACCACAGGGGGTAGATAACAAAGTATAAGAAAAAAGAATCTTGGCCGGGTGCGGTGGCTCACGCCTGTAATCCTAGCACTCTGGGAGGCCGAGGCAGGCAGATTGTTTGAGCTCAGGAGTTTAAGATCAGCCTGAGCAAGAGCAAGACCCCATCTCTACTAAAAATAGAAAGAAATTATATGGACAGCTAAAAAAAAAATAGAGAGAAAAATTAACCGGGCATGGTAGCGCATGCCTGTAGTCACAGCTACTCGGGAGGCTGAGGCAGGATTGCTTGAGCCCAGGAGTTTGAGGTTGCTGTGAGCTAGGCTGACGCCACGGCACTCACTCTAGCTCAGGCAACAGAGTGAGACTCTGTCTCAAAAAAAAAAAAAAAAAAAAAGAATCTCAAAAGTAGCATGAGTTTAAGAAGTTTAGGGGAGTCAGCATCTGAAAGATCCCCTCATAGGTTTACGTATGTGGACTTTTATGGGGGAGTGGGATAATGGGAAGTGGTCCACAAAAAAATAGAGAATATTTCCCAGAAATAGAACACTGTGAAGAATTCCCTTACTTGAGTTGATTAAACTTACATTCAAACTGCAATTGACTGGCAGGCCCTCCAATCTCCCGACTAAATTCATTGAAGTAGACACAGAACAGCAGATCCAAGTCTAACAACTCCTCATTGCTTAAGTTTCTCGTGGACCAGGTGTGCAGGAAAATTATTGCACCTGATTCACTCTCCCAGCCATGAGTCTGCAACTCATCCAGCCAACCTGACCCCTGATTTTGTGCCCAGGATTGGTTGGCAAAGGCTGGCTCTGGATGAGATAGAATGAGATGTGTTCCTGGAGAGTTACAGGTGGTAGAAAGACAAGTATAATAAGAAAAAAAAAGAGAAGTAAACAGAATAAACAGAAGATGAAAAGTGAATCAGTTACCACAGAGAAAGGCATAATGACTGGCTGACCTATGACATTTTCCTACACAGAACCCCATGCTCTCTCAGCATCCTCCAAAAAATAAATGAGACCTAGAGACTGGTATGCTCAGATGGGAAACATTCTGGTATCCTTAATGATCCATCCTGGAAAGACCATCACTCTCTATCCACATGTATCTAACTGGGCAGCTGACAGAGATATTCTTACTGTCTGCATTGTCACCACCAGGGAGGAGAATACCTAGCAATAGCAGTTGCAGAAACAGCATGCCATTTGCAGATATTTCTTTCGTTCCACCCACAAAGCTGGTCTTTGATTTCTATTCTCAGCAAACCTACTCTTATGTATCTCTAGTCTGACTTCCATTCAGTAACAAACAATCTTCCCCACCAGCCACTGATGGCAACTAAGAGTATGGAATGCTTCCTGCGACCTTGGCCTCCTACATGATATCTCATTTCTCCACCCCACATACTCTCAACTGTAGTTATTCTCTCCTCTCTGGATTCCAACTGT
>CM052444.1:35762542-35778579 GCA_028533085.1 Varecia variegata
TCAGTTTCCAAGGAAGTTCCTGGGTGCCATCTCCAGCAGCAGGGACTCGGGCCCAGAATGTCTGCAAGGTGCTCAATCACTACCGAGATATTAAGGAAATAGTGCAGAGCATGTTTGGTCATACCTGCCCTCGATTTCTGGCAGGCCTCCTTGTGGCGGGAAAGTCAGAACTGGAAAGACAAGGTGAGCCCAACTCTCTCTCCTGTGCTAGTCCTAGTCCTAGTGCTTTAACTTTTGTACTAGAATTTACCAGTTCTCATTATTATTTTGAAACACGTGAGAGACTATAGGGTTAGATGGGTTTAGGATTGTGTTTCTTACACAAGAGAAAGAAGATATTGCTCAAACTTCTAAAGCACCTGAATCCCTGAGCTCTGGCCTGGGGTTGTCCCTTAAATTCCGTTTCTCCCCATCTTCTCTCACCCAGTGAAGCCTGAGGCCTGGCTGTCCAGTGGCCCGAGTCCTGGGCCTGGTTTACTCAAAGGGCGTGTGGGTGAGGTGGATGCGGGGTGAGCAGGAGCAGCCGGGCACTCAGTACAGTGACCTCCTGCCCAATGCTGACTGGACATGGTATCTCCGAGCGACCCTGGATGTGGCGGCTGGGGAGGTGGCTGGTCTGTCTTGTCGGGTGAAGCACAGCAGTCTCGGAGGCCATGACATAATCATCCACTGGGGTGAGAAAGAGCTGGGGCCCAGCTGGGAAATCATGGAAGACTGTCCTAGTGCTTTTGTGAGGAGCAGGAGAAGTGGGTAGGATGCCTGGCACAAGAAGTATTGGGAGAATCCAAATAAAGAAGGGCAGTGAATGACAGTAGTTAAATTTGAAGGAAATGGAAATAGGGGATTGGAAGTACCAAAGGGAAAAAAAGGGATGAACTGGTGACTTGATGGAAGAGGGTTGGGGAGGAATTAAAATGAGGGCTCTAGAATGTACGAATGAAGACTCTAGGAGACCCCCCTGCCCTTGTGAAATGAGAAGGCTGAGCTGTGGTGGGACAGAGAGTATTTTATGGATTGACATTTGTATTTTGTCACCAACCAGGTGGATGCTCCATCCTCCTGATATTGATCTGTTTGATGGTCATAGTTACCCTGGTCATGCTGGTTGTAGTTGACTCATGGTTTTAAAAACAATGGTAAGCCTTTTTGTGTTCCTTGTTTCTTCAACCTCTAATTAACTCTTTCTTCTATTTCTATATTGTTTTTTGCTTCTCCCTTTCTCTCTGATTTCCCTCCTCCTCCTCCTCCTCCTCCTCCTCCTCCTCCTCCTCCTCCTTCTCTTTCTCCTCCTCCTTCTTCTTCTCCTTCTCCTTCTTCTTCTTCTTCTTCCTGTCTCTTTTTAAGGCATAGTTTCCCTCTGTTGCCTGGGCTAGAGTGCCATGGCATCAGCCTAGCTCACAGCAACCTCAAACTCCTGGGCTCAATTGATCCTTCTGCCTCAGCCTCCTGACTAGCTGGGACTACAGGCATGTGCCCTCATGCCCAGCTAATTTTTTCTATATATATCTTTAGCTGTCCAGATTATTTCTATTTTTGTTAGTAGAGATGGGGTCTCACTCTTGCCCAGGCTGGTCTCAAACTCCTGACCTCGAGCGATCCTCCCGCCTCAGCCTCCCAGAGTGCTAGGATTACAGGCATGAGCCACTGTGCCTGGCCTGATTTCCCTTCTTGAAATTATGATCCTCTTTTCTTCCTATAGCTCAGACTGGAACTTTATCTCTCCCCATGTTTCCAGTGCTTCCTTTGCCATGGGAGCCAAAACCCAGGACACCAGGGGTTCAGGACGTCAGCTCTGCTTGGTGCAAGAATCGTGGATCATAAAGAGATTCTTGAAGAAGTGGAAAACAAGCCTAAAGCAAATCTGGTGACTTTCATTTCACCTTATATATAAATTCTTTGTCTGTATCTTTAACATGGTTCATGTCTAATAAGGAAAGCATGATTTTATTAAAACAGTTTGCTGTAGCAAAGATAGTGGTCTTTAGAAATGTTTTTTTTTTTTTTTTTTTTTTTTTCATTCTTCTGGCTTTGGCTACATACATATTCTTTGCTGTTGATGCTTCAAGCTATAATTCAGGTGCCTCTTTCTGAGGCAAGCTTCTCCAGATTATCCAATTCAAAGTTTGTCTATACTCCCAAAAATTTAACAGATCTTCATAAACACACTCATCTCTTCCTACTCTGAAAAGTAGTTATTTAGGTTTTTGTTCTTCTCTTTTTTCTCAGTTGTTTCAAAATAGGATTTGCATGTTTGTGTCTATATTCATGACCAAGAGCTTTGTCTGAATTCAGAGCCAGGTTTATAGGCACATGACCTCTGCAGGCTCACGGGATCTCATGCTCTGAAGGGACTTGTATGAGGTTTAATGCTCCACCCTTGTCATCTTGAAATTCCTAATAATGTTCAAAAAAAGACACTGCATTTTCATTTTGCACTAATCCCACATATTATGTAACTGGTTCTGCCTAATGGTACTGTTTCTCAATAAATTATGATTGAAATAAATTCAGTGTCAGAGCAAGTGATATTGTTTTACTTCATTTCCTGTTTGATGACCCTGCATCATTTGATTCTGCTCTTAGTGAAACCCTTCCTCTCCCTTTGTCTCTCACCAAGGGGACAGGAGACAGGTGAGTGCCTCAGACTCCACAGTGATTGGAGTGTTAATTCACCTTGAAGGATGTTTAGAGACAATAGTAACATATGAGATGTCCCTTGTCAAAGTGAGGACAGGGTTGAACTGGCATTCCTAATTCCCTGTGATTGTGGGCGTCTATGTGTGCCTTTCTGGATGTGCATATTGAGGGAGAGAAATTCATATTTTGAGCAAGAATAGGACATGGGGTTTGAGGACAATGGTAATGTGCAGAGCCAGGGCTAAGGCAATGAAGGAAAAGATTGATTAGATGCCAGTTAAGCTATGGGTTTGCTTTTCTTTGTTCTTTTGGTTTATTATTGTTATTATTTATAGTTTGTTTATGCTTTAGTTTTTTTAATGTGAATTCTTCATTATCTAATTAACTAAGATACATTTGATTGAACCTATTGGAAAGCTGAAAGCTGTTAGGGTGCAGAGTGCATACAGATGTTCAGTCAACCTTTTCCCTTGGAATGGATAATTGAGCAGATTATATAGATTTTTTAGTGGAACTTTAAAACTCCACGCTGGGCATTTTCCAGTTATCAGACAAGGTTCCATAATCACATATCCAGGCTGCACTCTTACCCATAGACAGGCATTGAGGCCAGCCTTTCCGCTGTTGAGAGTCCACCACCTTCTGTAGAACGTATTCAGACAGCCTATCTAGAGCCAGGCCACTAGAGTCCAGAGAGGAAGGTGGAATTTTAAGGGGTTGTTTGGAGCAATAAATGATGATGGTCAGGGTTTCATTATATGGTGTAAGTCCACAGGGGATGGCGTCTATCAAAATGAAGAGGTTCAAGTAGGGATCTTTCAGTTTCTGGCACAAGGTGTATAGTGAAAACATATTTCTGATGTTCCCATTTGAATATACTTTGCCCAGTGACTCTAGTTTTTGGTCACAATAATTCTTGAACCCTTGATATGGCTACACTGACTTCTCTGTCAGTATGTCTGATCTTTCTGCCATTGCATATTATGCTCTGTGATGCTAGATTTTCACTCCGTCCCTCAGTTATGTTGAACTTCTCAGCTCAAGAGTCACCTCCCTAGACAGATCTTTGATGATTAGTCTAACTAAAGTAGCACACTTCACTTCAGTGTCCAATATTCTTTGATTACCTTGAATATTTAATTCATTTGAAATTACCTTATTTATTATGTATTTAATGCCTTTCTCACCTAAAATATAAGCACTGTAATAACCTTGATTTTATCTATTCTGATCACATTTGTATCTCAGTGCCTAGATGATAGCCTAACATATAGTGGGTAACCAAAAATATTATTTTGAATGCACAAAGGATATTAAACTTTGACTTGCCAGAAGAGATTTTAGTGATGTCAGTCTCTGTCTGATAGGTCATAGATTTTCAGGTACTAGTATATTTCTAAAGTGCTGGTGTCACTGAAAATGCAGGTGCATCATTGATGTTGTGCAAATATGGTAGAATTGTCACTCTTAGTTCTCTCCTTCCTTCAAATTATTGCCTTCACAAGTAGGGCAAGATCCTAAGATACAGATATGAACTCAGGAAGGAGGGGGAAATCCCAAAGCATCTTATCAGACTTCTCCGTGCTATGAGAGGCAAACTCAGTGAGTCACAAAGTGCTTCTTTGGGTTTCTATTCTGCTGTACCTGGAATCTCTTAGGGAAAAATGACTATTGTCTACAGTGATTTTCAGAAAACTCTGGGTTCCTGAACAAAATAGCTTGATGAATTCTAATTTAACTTCTGACAAGGTACTGTAGTTGAGAAGTGGGCATATATTTGGGTGAGGCAAAAGATATACCTACTCTGCAGGCAAAAGTTATGGGCTATGTGCACATATACATTGGTCCTTCCCATCAATTGGCATGGAAGAGTTCATAATGAGCCTGAGGACAGGAGACCATTTTGCAAGATACCAGCTCAACAGGATTTGGGGAAGTTTAAATATTGGTCCACACAGTGTCAGAAAAACTCTGGGTTATTCTTGCATTGTAGACATTTAGGTGAGGTAATTTTATCAGAACTGGATAACAATCTGGTACTTAATAGCAAAAAAATGTAATTAAATTGCTCGAAGGCAGAGGTGTCACCTAGTACTGTAAACCATATCATTCCAGCTGGAACCCTAGAGCACGATACTTATTGTTCTAGAGGGCCAGGATATTTTTCTGAATAGTTAGGGATATATGACACTTTCCACTCCCACCACGTGCAAAACCAAAAAGGGGATCTGCTCTACTGAAGGTTCAGACCTTGAGTTTACTGTTTTCTGTTGTGAACACAAATACAGTAGTAATGATAGACGGTAGGTTTGGAAGAAGTGATGGAGGGAGTATTCTTGGAGGTTAGTAAATTTCTCTGGGAGTGGCACTTACTTTTGGAGGGAGGATGCAGTAGGACTCATGGAATCAGAATATTCTGTAGCCTAAGCTCAGAAGAGCGTGATAGCCACAGGCCCTGGATAAACAAACCATGGCCTTGGAGAATGCCTGTCTGATATCTTCTATCTAATGAATGAGGTAAGCCAAGTGTATAAAAGACTTGATTAAGTAGAGCAACATGAACTTAAACAGGAGTTCAGGCCTCCAAGTATATCACCTGCAAATGAAGAAAGATAAATATGCAGCACCTGCTCTGGAGCCTGTGTTCAACGGAAGAGCTGTGGTTAAAGGCACAGGGCTGCTACCTCCAGTTACCCACAGAAGGTACCTATGGATTTCTGGTACTTAGAGTTTGCCCTTAAGGAATTAAAACTGATTCCTAATATTTCTTCATTATCATTTTCTCATCCTCACTTTCTTCTTTAAATGATCCATCATTTTATTATTTCCTGAAGATCAAAATTTTATTCCTGTTTGCTTCATCATTCTTGCTGAATAGCAAGTCACTGAAGCCTCCATTATAAGTTCTCCTACATCCCATTCCCTCTTCCATGATCCTGATAAAGTGTGAACATCACTAACAAAAATGCACTGATCCTCTTATCAATAATGTGATAATGATCACATATTGAGCATCAGCTCAATTATGACAGCAAATAAGAGAAGTATGATTTTATGGCTATAGCTGATTAAATAATGAAAATCATCTGAATGAAACCAGCTATAGGCCACTCTTCTCCATCTTTATACAAGTTAACTCATATAATCTTCATAGCAATCCTGAGAAGATACTATAATTTCCATTTTAGAGATGAGATGACAAAGGTCACATAACTAGTAGGTATTTTAGGCAGTTCTGTGAGATGGCTTTTCACATGAGAACTAAAGCAGCAACAAGAAACAAGCCATGCAATACGTGGGACAAGAGCATTGTAGGCAAAGGAAGTACAAATAAAAGTAGCATTAGACTGGCTGTCTTCTAAAAACTGTCAGAATTCTAGTGCAGCTGGATTGTAGTGAGTGATAGGGAGTATCATAGATGAGGCTGGTGAGTTGGGGTCATGTGACAAAGGGAACTTAACAGGCCATTGTACAAGGATTAAAAGTCATTGCAGCATTGTGAATACATGTATAAACATTGTTAGGCAAAAGGAGATGAGTTCTTAGAGAGTAGAACAGTGGTTGCCAGAGGCTGAGGGGAGGAGGAAATGGAGATATTACAGTAAATGGGTACAAAGTTTCAGTTATGTGTGATAAATATACTATATAGCATAGTGCCTATAGCTAAACATACTGTATTGCACACTTGAAATTTGCCAAGAGAGTAGGTCTTATGTGAAGTGCTCTTACCATAAACACACACACACATACACACACACGCACACACACACGCACACACACATATACATACTGCTACTACTGTTATAATGGATGGATGAAAGGAAATTTTGGGAAATGATGAGTATGTATATGTATAGCCATGATAGTGGTAATGTTTTCATGGGTGTATACTTATCCCTAAATTCAGTGAGTTATATACATTAAATATGTACAGCATTTTACATATCAATCAACCCTCAATAAAGTAGATTTCTTAAAAATATGAGTTCTTAAGCACAAGTGTCACCTGGCTTTGCCATCTGTGACTACAAAATGGGGCAACATTGTATCTATACACAAACCACCATGACCCCAATCTGCTTATCTTCACTAGTACAAAGTTAGCAAACTAAAAGTATGCTTCACTTGTGCTCAAAAACCAGTTTTTCAGAATCAGTTACCATGTAACCCCTGCTTTGTTCGTTCCTCTCCAGTTTATGCTTCCATTTGCCAACTATCTTCTGTCCACAGTGGTGCTTGGACTAGCTTCATATTTGCTGGTACACAGGGTGAGAAGATGATATTCATACCAAGGGTTGGTATCACCTGTTTCTCCCAAAGCTTGTGGACTAGTCCTCTGGTGTTTTTATGGAGGGATGCTCCATGCAGAAGTATGGGTGGGGATTGATCCTCAGTTCTCTGCCTCGTTTGTTACCTAGTTCCAGAAGCTGCTTTGCTTGTGTTCAGTCTCTTAAAGCTTCTTGTGTACAATAATATCAGATTCTCACTCTCACATGCCTCTTGGGATTCAATAAAGAATCTTTTAACAACTTTTCCTTTAGTTTCAATTAGCTGGTCAAATTATCAAGTTAAGTGATAACAATACATTAAATCACACAGGTTTCAAACTCAATTTAAATTCAATTTTTTAAGAAGACCTAAAATATGTTCTCAACCTCTGTAACTCTTAAAATTATCCTAAAACACTAGTAATGACACATTTGCTTACCACTAAATGTGATAGGTATATGCCCTAACACCCAGACTATGCATTTAAGGAATTGAGAATTCCCTTTAGGGGAGATGGTTGGTTCCACTTCTTGTGTCAAGAAAAATCTAGGCTGCAAACATTCCTCAAATGAAGAACAATAGTGATTCTCAAAATTTGAAGTAAAGGTGTTTAGTTTCAAAGCAAAAGATGTTTGAATATTATAGTATATGTTTAATTTTTATGTTTTAATAAATAGGAGTGTTATGTATATAAACCTTTCTATGAATTATAGGTTCATTTATATGTATATTTATTTGTATAAGCAGGAAAGGCTAAACACAGGAAATTATAAGCAAAGTAAATGCATAAAGTATATATCAAAACAAATACAGGAGAGATTGTTTATCAACAATAATTATCTATATAAACTCCAAGTAAAAATGGGCCCTAGAGTTATTCATTATAGTCACTGTTGAGCAGACCATCATGATGCTGTTACTAATGCCAGGAGAGGGCTTCAACTACATGGAGGACAGCAAAGATCATCACCATGCCAACCACCAGGAATAGACATCCAAACACTTCTGAATCTTGGTATCAGAATTGCCAAGTAAAACACAACACAATCAAGAACTGCACAGAACAATGCTTTACTTACACAGAGAAGAGACAGAGCAAATCAGCTTCAATAGTGTGCATCAGTCCCTCATGGCTAGTAGGTCCCTCCTGGCAGATAATGCAGGGCAGGACCTCTCTTGTGCTGCGGCAGAAGGACCCCAATCTCCTCTCCCTTGGAAACACTGAAAACTGAAATGTGGTTGAGGGCGATCGATGCACATTCCTAAGCAGAACAGAGGAGCATATGTTGAGTCTACAACAGGGAAAGATATTCCCACACAAGGTGATAAGCCTGACACAGGCTGTGTGTGCACTTTGTCTTTTGGTGAGAAAGTGTTCCAGGCCCAAAGCCTTACGTGATCAAGTGTAGGAGTTGAGAGACCATATGCATAAGACTGCCTTTCCCAACAGTCCACACCCAACCCTTGTCTGGCCACTGAAACAGCAGACAAAGCATATCAAATCCAGTAGGACCTTCACCCACCTTGATTTGGAGTTGGATTTGGGGGTGATGGGCCCCTGGACAACAGTACAGATGAAGTTTATTCAAAGATTCTCTGTTATTTTGAGACACTACTTTACCAGGGTCACCATAACCTGACGCAGGAGGATGGCCAGTTCTTCCTGGAGGGTAGTTCTCCTCCAGAAACCCCCAAGTGCCTAGCTTAAGGCAACTGAAGAGGTAAAAAATGAGTTTTAGGGAACTGGGTGTTCAGGTGACAATCATTCTGCTTGTGTGTGGATCTTTATCTTGGTTTCTACCTTCCTTGAAATGTGGATATATACACAGCAAGAGGTCTTGGACATAACACAAACACCACCCAGTTCTTTCAGCACATAATTGAGAGCTATTCAGTTACCCATCACCACTTTGGCTAGTGAGTTTAGTGAATCTTATTGTTCTTAGATGGTTCAGGCTGTATTGTTAACTATGACAGCAGAATGGAGCTAGTTGTTGTTTTTTCTTTCTGGCAGGGTGTCTTGGGCAACCCTATCATGTGTCAGAAGTTGGGTTTTTCCAGTTTAGAGTGCTGTGTTGAACAAACACACAAGGACCCCGTATTCCCAAACAGAATGCTCCATCTAAGGGTGGCAGGCACAGAGGAAAATCTAACCCAGGGGAGCACCTGTAACTTTGGTCAGGGAGCAGTTTTTATAAGAGTCCATAGTCTAACTGTACAAATCTATGTCTGTTTTAACCATGAGTTAGGTGGCAGGGAAAAGTTACAGGTTGTATGGACTTTCCCATATCATCTGTGATGTTGAGTTTGCCTCTGATTTTTTAAACTGTATTAGACAGGAAATTTATTTTTTTATTACTTTTTTTTTGTAAAACTGAAATGACTTTCTTCTTTTTTATTTCAAAATATTAAGGTGGTGCAAATGGTTTTGTTACATGGCTTGAGTCAGGGCTATAAATATGGCCATCACCCCAGTAGTGTTCATTGTACCAGTTGTGTGGGTTTTTGCCGCGCTCCTCCTTCCCCTCCACCATGTTTGATTTCCAGTGACTTTAACTTCACTCTGTGCATCTCTGTGCCCATTGGTTAGTTCCAACATTAGAGAGTACATGTCATGTTTGTTTTACCATTTTTGAGATATTTTGCTTAGGTTAATGGTCTCCAATGCCATTTTTATTATTGCACAAGGCATTAATTCATCCTTTTGATAGCTGAGTAGTACTTCTTGGTATACATATACCACATTTTGTTGATACACTTATATATTGATGGGTACTTGGGTTGATTCCACATCTTTGTAATTGTGAATTATTCTTTTCTTTTGGGTATATACCCAGCAGTGGGATTGTTGGATCAAATGGTAGATCTACTTTTAGTTCTTTAAGAAATGTTCATACTGTTTTCCATAGAGGCTGTGCTAATTTGAGGTCCCATTGACACTGTATAAGCATTCCTTTCTCTCTGCATCTGCACCATCATGTATTGTTTTTGGAATTTTTAATAAAAGCCATTCTAACAGGAGTAAAATGATATCTCATTGTGGTTTTAATTTGCATTTCTCTGATGATTAGTGATGGTGAACATTTTTTCATGTGTTTGTTGGCCATTTGTCTATCTTCTTTTGTAAAACTTCTGTTCATGTCTTTTGCCTACCTTCTAATGGGGTTATTTGTTTTTACCTTGTTGATTTGTTTGAGTTTTTTGTGGACTCTAGATATTTGTCGTGTTTGGATATGTAGATTGTGAATATTTTCTCCAAATCTGTAAGTTGTCTATTTACTCTGGTGATTATTTCCTTAGCTGTGCAGAAGGCTTTTAATTTAATCAAATCCCATTTGTTTATTTTTGTTGTTGCTGTAATTGCCATTGGATATTAGTCATACATTCGTTGCCTAGACCGATATCTAGAAGAGTTTTCCCTACATTTTTTTCTAGAATTTTATGGTTTCATGCCTTAGATTTAAGTCTTTTATCCATCTTGAATTAATTTTTGGGATTACTAAGAAACAGGCGTCCTGTTTCATTCTTTTGCATGTGGCTATTCAATTTTCACAGTACCATTTATTGAATAGGGCTGCTTTTCCCTAGTGTAAATTGTTGTCTGCTTTGTCAAAGATTAGTTGGCTGTACATAATGGTTGTATATCTGGGTTCCCTTTTCTGTTCCATTGGTCTAAGTCTCTGTTTTTGTACCAATACCATGTTGTTTGGGTTCCTATATAGTCTTTTAGTATAATTTGAAATCTGGTAATTTGATGTCTTGAGCTTTGCTCTTTTTGCTTAGGATTGTTTTGGCTATTTAGGTCTTTTCTGGTTCCCAACAGAGAATATGATAATTTTTTCTAGATCTGTGAAGTATGCCATTGGTATTTTGATGGGGATTGCATTGAATGTATAAATCACTTTGGGTAGTATAGACATTTTAACAATGTTTATTCTACCGATCTATTTGCATGATATATTTTCCCATTTGTTCATGACATCTGTGACTACTTTCCTCAGTGTTTCATAGTTCTACTTGTAGAGATCTTTTACCTCCTTGATTAAGTATATTCCTAGGTATTTTATTTTCTGTATAGCTTTTGTGAATAGTATTGAGTCCTTGATTTGAATTTCAGCTTGATGTTATTGATATATAGAAATGCTACTCATTGTGTGACCTGAGACTATGTTGAATTTATTTATCAATTTTGGGAGTCTCTTGGTGGAGCCTTTGAGGTTTTGTAGATATAAGATCACAATGTCTGTGAAAAGTGACAGTTTGAGCTCCTTTTTCCTAATGTGGATATCATTTATTTCTGTGTCTTGTCTGATTACTCTGGCTAGGATTTCCAGTGCTACGTTGAGTAGAAGTGGTGACATGGGGCACCCTTGTCTTCTTCCAGTTCTTAGGGGGAATGCATTCAACATTTTCCAATTTAGTATGATGTTCGCTGTGGGTTTGTCATGTATGGCTTTTATAATTTTGAGATATGTTTTTTTTCTGCCTAGTTTGTTGAAAGTTTTTATCATGAAAGGGTGCTGGATTTTGTCAAATGCTTTTTCTGCATCTATTGAGATAAGCATATGGTCTTTGTTTTTGCTTTTGTTTACATGATGAATCACACTTATTGATTTCCAGATATTGAGCCACCCTTGCATCCCTGGTATGAAGTCTACTTGGTCATGGTGGTTTATATTTTGATAGGCTATTGAATTAGGTTGGCTAGGATTTACTGAGGATTTTTGCATCCATGTTCGTAAGGGATATTTGTCTATAGTTTTATTTTTTTGTTGTGTCCTTTCCTGGCTTTGGTATCAAGGTGATAATGGTTTTGTAAAATAAGTTGGGGAGGATTCCCTCCTTCTCAAAGTCATGGAGTAATTTCTGCTGTATGAGTATAAGTTGGTTTTAGTAGGTCTGGTATAATAAGGCTGTGAATCCATCTCATACAGGGTTTTTGTTGTTGTTGTTGTTAGAAGTATTTTATTACTGTTTCAATCTTGCTGCTCATTATTGGTCTGGCAGGAGTTCTATTTCTTCCTCAGTATTGGAAGGTTGTGTGTTTGCAGTTATTGTCTATTTTCTCTAGGTTTTCTTGTTTATGTACATATAGATTTTCATAGTATTCACAGATGATGTTTTGTGTTTCTCTGGTATCAGATTTAATATTTCTTATTTCATTTCTGATTGAGATTATTTGGGTCCTTTCTCTTCTATTCCTGTTTAATCTAGCAAGAGGTCTATCAATTTGGTTTATCTTTTAAAAAAACCCAGCTTCTTGTTTCATTGATCCTTTGTATTATTTTTTTTTATCTTCTATTTCATTTAGCTCTGGTCTGACTTCTTTTATTTTTTTTCTTCTGCTGGCTCTAGGTTTGGTTTTCTCTTCCTTTTTTAGTTCCTTAAGATGTGATATTAGGTTATTAATTTGTGAACATTCTGAGCTTTTGATGTGGATTAAGGCTACGAATTTTCCTATTAAGAATGCTTTTGCTGAATCCCATAAATTTTGAATGCCTGTTTCCCCTTAATTGTTAAGTTCAAGGAAGCTTTTCATTTCCATCTTAATTTTATCATTGACCCCATTATCATTTAACATCAGATTGTTTAATTTCCATGACTTTGTGTAGAAGTGAGCATTACCCTTGGAATTAATTTCTGGTTTTATTTCATTTTTGTTTGAGAATATACATTTTGATATTTTTAAATTTGTTTATACATGTTTTGTAACCTAAGATAGGATCATTCTTGGAGAATGTCCCACATGTTGATGAGAAGAATGCATATTCAGTAGTTTTGTGGTAGTATGCTCTGTACATGACTGTTATGTCCATTTGTTTTAGGGTCCCATTCAAGTCCAGTGTATCTTTATTTTCTGCTTTGATGATTTATTCAGCTGTCACAGTGGATTGTTGAAATCCCTTGCAATTATGATGCTACCATTTATTTCCTTATTTAATTCTGGTAGAATTTGTTTTCCATACCTGTGAGCTCCTGTGTTAGGTGCATATTATTAATATTTAGGCGTGCTATGTTTACTTGTTGATTTGCACCCTTTACTATTATATAATGACCATCTTTGTCTTTTTCACCTATCATTGGGGTGCACAAGGGAGCTTGGCAGCCTAGCTCTGCCTAGCTTTGTCCCCTGACCCCAGGGCTGAGCAGGGAAATAGGACAGCAGCATTCCACAACAAACCTGAACACCAGAGCAAACTGAGATCAAGCACACACCCATGTGCTCCTACTGCAGCTGGCTCTTACACAAGTGTCCCTATTGGCCTGTTGGTTGAACTGTAATCTAGTACTTTTTCTACTGTAACTGGCATCTGATAAAGACATTGCTCACTGCACAAAGACTATCAATAACCAAAGAATATAGACAGAACTTCGGCTCCCTGAAAGTACCCCCAATCAAAGCTAAAATGCAAGCATGATATGATTCAGGATTTATCCCCTAGGTGGGGATAAAAAAGAATAAACAAAATAAAATTACAAAAAAACTTAAAAAATTCTAACCAAATGAAAGTATAGTCAAAAATAAGAAGGAACACCTTCCTCTGATGAAAAGTAACCAATGTAAGTGCCCTGGCAATATTAATAAACAGTCTATTTTGACACACCAAAGGGTCACAATGGCTCTTTAGCAATGGATCCCAACCAAAAGGAAAATTCTGAAATGATGGATTAAGAATTCAGAGCTTGGTTTGTAGGGAAGCCCAATGAAATCCAAAAGAAAGTTGAAAGTCAACACAAAGAAACCAAAAGAATAATTCAGGACATGAAACAAAAATTTACTAAAGAGATAGATATATTTAAAAAAATCAAACAGACCTTCTGGAAATGAATGACACATTGATGGTTTTATAAAATTCAGTTGAAAACTCAAACAACAGTATAGCCAAGCTGAAGAAAAAATTTCAGAGCTTGAAGACAAGTGTTTTGAATTAATTCAGTCAGGCAAAAATAAGGAAGGAAGAATTAAAAGAAATAAACAAAGTCCTTGAGAAGTATCTGATTATGTAAAACACTCACACCTAAAAATAATAGGTGTTCCTGTTGGAGAAGAAGAAAAGGCAAGAGGTATGTAAAACCTATTTAAGGGAATAATTAAGGAAAAGTTCCCTGGTCTTTCTAGAGATTTAGATATCCAGACACAAGAAGCTCAAAGAATACCTGGGTGATTCATTGCAAAAAGGACATCAAGAAGGCATATAGCCATTAGGCTATCTAAAACCAACGTGAAAGAAAGAATTTCATGGGCAGTGAGACAAAAAATCAAATATCTTATAAAGAAAACTTATGATACTAACAGTAGACTTCTCAGCAGAAACTTTACAAGTCACAAGGGATTGGGTTCCTACCTTTAGTCTTCTTAAACAGAAAAATTTCAGCCAAGAATTTTGCATATTGCAACACTAAGTTTCATAATTGCAGAAGAAATAAAGCCTTTCCTAGTCAAGCAAACACTGAGGAAATTTGTCACCACCAGACTTTCCCAACAGGAAATGCTCAAAGCAGTCCTAAATATCAAAATAAAAGGCTGATACTTACCAGTATAAAAACACTTGAAAGTATAAAACTCACCAGGGTCATCAAACAGTAACACAATGAAGAACACAAAGCAACTAAGTGATGACCAACCAAGTCAGTGGAATAGTATCTTACATATGAATAGTAACTTAAAATGTAAATGGTCTAAATACCCCACTTAAAAGATATAGAAGATATAGATTGGCAGAATGTATGAAAAATCATAACTTAAATATCTGCTGACTTCAAGAGACCCACTTAATTCATAAAGGTTCTTATGGACATAAGGTCATGGTATTGAAAAAAATTTTCCAGGAAGATGGTAACAAAAAGTGAGCAGCAGTAGCTACTCTTTTTTTTTTTTTTTGGAAAGGAAGAAAAACCGTCTTTATTTACACATTAATTCATGTATGTAAAAAATCCTCAGAAGTCCACACATACACACACAAAAAAATTTGCCAGAACTAATAAGTGAGTTTAGTAAGGTTGTGAATTATAAGGTTAAAATAAAAAAAAAATCAATTGTATTTCTATATAATAATAACAATTACAATTTTTAGAAATACCGTTTAGGTTGTCTGTTTATTCTCGTGACTGTTTCTTTGTGCAGAAGCTTTTTAATTTCATCAGGTCCCATTCATTTATTTTTGTTGTTGCTGTGATTGCCTCAGGAGTTTTCTTCATAAATTCTTTGCCTAGGCCAGTGTCTGTAAGAGTCTTTCCTACATTTTCTTCTAGAATTCTAATAGTTTCACTCCTAAGGTTTAAGTCTGTTAACCACCATGATTTGATTTTTGTGAGAGGTGAAAGCTGTGTGTCCTGTTTCAATCTTCTACATGTGGCTATTCAATTTTCCCAGAACCATTTATTGAATAAGGAATCTTTTCCCCAGAGTATGTTTTTGTCTGCTTTGTCAAAGATTAGATGGCCGTATGAGGATGGTTTTATATTTGGATTTTCTGTTCTGTTCCACTGGTCTGTGTCCCTGCACTTGTGCCAATACCAAGTTATTTTAATAATCACAGCCTTGTAGTATAGTTTGAAGTCTGGCAAATTAATACCTCCCATTTTGTTTTTATTGCTTACATCAGATAAAGGACTGATAACAAGAATCTATTTAGAACTCAGGAAAATCAGTAAGAAAAAATCAAACAACCCCATCAAAAAGTGGGCAAAGGGCATGAATAGAAATTTTTCAAAAGAAGATATAAGAATGGCTAACAAACATATGAAAAAATGCTCAACATCTCTAATGATCAGGGAAATGTAAATCAAAACCACAATGAGATATCACTTAACTCCAGCGAGAATGGCCTTTTTCAATAAGTCCCAAAACAATACATGTTGGCATGGATGCGGAGACACAGGAACACTCATACACTGCTGGTGGGACTGCAAACTAGTGCAACCCCTATGGAAAGCATTATGGAGATACCTTAAACAGATTCAAGTAGACCTACCATTTGATCCAGCAATCCATTATTGGGCATCTACCCAGAAGAACAAAAGTCATTCTATATAAAAGACATCTGCACCCGAATGTTTATAGCAACACAATTCACAATTGCAAAGATGTGGAAACAACCCAAATGCCCATCAATTCATGAGTGGATTAG
>CM052444.1:35778679-35789677 GCA_028533085.1 Varecia variegata
AGAAATAATGGTGATATAGAATCCCTTTGGTTCTCCTGGAGAGAGTTGGAACCCATTCTATTAAGTGAAGTATCCCAAGAATGGAAAAATAAGCACCACATGTACTCACCAGCAAATTGGTTTCCCTGATCGTCACCTAAGTGCACATTTGGGAATAACAGCAATTGGGTGTCAGACAGATGTAGGGGGTGGGGGGAGGGGATGGGTGTATACCTACATGATGAGTGCATTGTGCACTGTCTGGGGAATGGACACACTTGAATGTTCTGACTTGGGGGGATGGCGAGACATGGGCAATATATATAACCTGAACTTTTGTACCCCCATGATAAGCTGAAATAAATAAACAAAAATAAATAAAAGAAAAAAAAAGAAAAAAATGTACTGTGTCTGGATGACACAGGAAAAATAAAAAATAAAATAAAAAAATAAAAAAATAAAATTTACTTCTTTTTATTTAAATCTGAAAAAAATAAGTACCATTTACAATAGCACTGATAAAAATAAAATGCTTAGAGATGGATTTACATGCAAAACCTATACAATGAATACTTCAAAACATTGCTGAGACAAATCAAAGAGACTTAAATAAATGACAAATATACTATACCATGTTCATAAGTTAGAAGACTCAAAATCATTAAGATGTCAATTCTCTAATTGACGTATATTCGGTACAATGCCAATCAAAATCCCAGCAGACTTTTTTGTAGAAACTGACAAGCTGATTTTAAAATTTATATGGAAATGCAAAGGACCTAGTATAGCCAAAATAATTATGAAAAATAAAACTGAAAGACTTCTTGTATCAGACAAAGCAGAGTTTAAATTAACAGCAGTAAAAAGAGAAAAAGAAGGTCATTATATAATGATAAAAGGGAAAATTCAACAAGAAAACATAATTATCATAAATATAAGCACCCAATTCTGGAGCTCCCAGATTCATAATACAAATACTACTTGGCCCAAGGAAAGAGATAGCCATATAGTATTCCTGGGGGACTTCAACACTTCACTAACAGCATTAGGCAGATCACTGAGGCAGAAAGTCAACAAAGAAACACTGGACTTAAACTGGACTCTAGAAAAAATGGCTGTAATAGATATTTACAGAACATCCTACCCCAAATATGCAGAATATACATTCTTCTCATCAGTACCAAGAATATTCACCATGATAGACCATATGAGAAACCAAAATATATATAAGTAAAATAAGAAAATCAAAATCATTTCAAATGTCTTCTCAGACCACAGTGGAATAAATCTAGACATCAATTTCAAGAGGAAATCTCAAAACTATACAAATACTTGGAAATTAAACAACCTGTTCCTGAATGACCTTTGGATCAAAAATGAAGTCAAGACAGAAATTAAAAAGAATTGATATTAATGAAACAGTGACACAAGTTATCAAAACTTTTGGAATATCGCAAAAGCAGTGCTAAGAGAAAAGTTTATGGTGCTAAATGCCTACATCAAAAAGACAGAAAGTTTAAAAATGTATATCCTAACTTCTCACCTCAAGGAATTTGAATTACAAGAAGAAACCAAACCCAAACCTAGAAGAAAAATAATAACAAATATCAGATCAGAACTAAATGAAATTGAGACCAAAAATCAATTCAAAATATCAATAAAACAAAAAGTTGGAGGCTGACTGTGGTGGGTCATGCATGTAATTCCAGTACTTTGGGAGGCTGAGGCAAGAGGATTACCCAAGGACAGGAGATCGAGACCAGCCTGAGCAACATAATGAGACCTCAATATCTGCTTAAAAAATAAATTAGCGAGGTCGTGGGGCATGCCTATAGTCCCAGTTACTTGGTAGGCTGAGATGGGAGGATCACTTGAGCCCAGGTGCAGTGAGGCATGATGCCACTACATTCCACCCTGAGTGAAAGAATGAGACCCTGTCTCAAAAAGGAAAAGTTGATATTTTAGAAAGCTAAACAAAATTGAGATAATACAAGCTAGATTAACCAAAATAAGAAGAGAGAGGATTAGAATAAACTCAATCAGAAATGAAAAAGAAGTCATTCCAAGTGATATCATAGTGACATAAAAGATCACCTAAGACTATTATGAACACCTATATATACATGAACTAGAATATCTAGTTTATTGCAGCACAATTCACAATTGCAAGGATATGGAACCAACCTAAGTGCCCATCAACTAATGAGTGGATAACAAAAATGTGGTATATATATAGCATGAAATGGTACTCATACATAAAAGAGAATAAAATAGTTTCTTTTTCAGCAACTTGGATTGAACTCGAGGCCATTATCCTAAGTGAAGTACTGTAGGGATGGAAAACCAAATGCTACATGTTCTCACTTGTAAGTGGGCACTACGCTATGGGTATGCAGGGGCATGCAGAATGGTACAATGGACATTGGAGACTCAGAAGGGGAGGGTGGAAATGGGGTCCGGTAAGGACAACTACTTACAAGTGTGCTGTACTCTCTTTTGGTGATGGGTACTCTAAATACCCAAACATCACCACAATACATTTCATCCATGTAACCAAAAACCACATTTACCCTTAAATCTATTGAAGTAAAAATAAAGGAATTAAATGATAAAATCTCTCAAAAATGACTTACAAAAACATGCACATAATATTAAATATATATGAGTAATAATATAAGAATTCAGGCCGGGTGCAGTGGCTCACGCCTGTAATCCTAGCACTTGGGAGGCCCAGGCAGGCAGATTGTTTGAGCTCAGGAGTTGGAGACCAGCCTGAGCAAGAGCGAGACCCCATCTCTACTGAAAATAGAAAGAAATTATCTGGCCAACTAAAAATATATAGAAAAAAATTAGCCGGGCATGGTGGCGCATGCCTGTAGTCCCAGCTACTTGGGAGGCTGAGGCAGTAGGATTGCTTGAGCCCAGGAGTTTGAGGTTGCTGTGAGCTAGGAGGACGCCATGGCACTCACTCTAGCCCGGACAACAGAGTGAGACTCTGTCTCAAAAAAAAAAAAAAAAGAATTCAGTCCAGGGGAATACATGACCAATAAAATAAGATGAAGACAAAAATATAGTAAATTTTTAAAAATGTGCCATGCTACACACATTATACACTGGTTGTTAGAGGACCATAAGATGAATAAGGTAAAGTCAGTTACATATTCTCGATGTGTAGGAGATGCAGACAATAGTTGTTCAGGAGAATATAGCTATTTCTGGTCCTGAAGTCACAAAGAAATAACTCCCATCAGTTCCTATAGCAAACTATTTGATGTAGTGAACAATGTTCTCAGGAAAGTTCTTACAGTAAGTATTATGAAGTCTATAGGTCTGTTTGTTATTAAGTCTCTTAAAGTAAGATGGTTATGTCAGCTTATGGTAAAAAATGGAAATAGTATTTCAACACAACACAACAGGATCTGGTCCAGGGCGCATCTTTCTGATATTCTGGCAAACTCAAGGGTAGTTTTTATGTTTTCTATAAAAATCAATAGATTCTAAGTACAATTAGAATAAATTTTCTCCCAATGTTAATTAAATATTGAACCAATTCAATTCATTTTTGAGTAGTAGCAAGTCTGGATCATGTATTCTAAGATATACCTTATGTACAACTATTTTATATTATCTGTTAAATGCACAGCAGCAAATTTCATAATCAGTTGACCTATGTGTGGAATTGGCATTTGGACATTTCTTGTGGCTTTTGGAGATCTACTCAAGTACTAGCACCAATAGGAAGCACCAAGATTCTTCTTTAAATATAATTTTGGTTTTCTTTCTAATGAAAAGGCACTGGTTGATCTAACTCTAACTCCCTCCATCCTGATGTACAAGCAATTCTACTTCAGAGAGTATGTGAAATACCACTTTCATCAGGAAAGTATTTAAAACAGTGTGAAGCTTAATATACTTATATAGTTTCCTGAGAAAAGGATTGTGGGTCCTTGAGCTATTATTTATAGATTACCCATGAAAGTAAAACTGGTTACCGACTATATACCTACATACCTAAATGGATAGATAGCTTGCCAAATGTCATTATATGACAGAGATCACTGGTTGTCTCCAAGAATCTGTTTTTTACCCTCTTTAGAATAAATCAACCCCCAATTAGTAGCTGGACAGAATAAAAACTACTTTTCTTAGCTATTCTTTGAGCTGGTTGTGGCCATGTGATTACAATCTAGCAAATGGAGTGTATAACTTCTGCAAAGAGGATCTGGACATGTGGGAGTTGGGAGTGCTCAACTCTTCCCTTCCTCCTTATTGGTGGCTGAAAAGGAGGTTTGAGGGGGGAAGTCTGCCAGTCATCTTAGAGTATACTATTACCTTTGGAATGAGGACCAACCAAGGTAAATACCAAAACAAAACAAAGCCAAAAAATAAAAACTCCCCTGAAACAAAAGAGGAAACTAGGAACCAAGTTTCTTATACCATGGAATGACATAACTACCCTGCACTGTTTATTTCCAGTCTTTCTTTTTTTATTTCAAGATATTAAGGGGGTACAAATGATTTTGTTACATGGATATCTTGTATAATGCTTAAGTCAGGGCTTTTGGTGTGCCTGTCATCAGAATAGTGTTCATTGTACCCTATAGGTAAGTTTTTTACCCCTTATCCCCTCTCAGCCTACCCCCTTCTTGTCCTTTGTATCTCTTTGTGTCCATGAGTACCCATCATTTAGTACCCACTTATTAGTGAAAACATATTTTGTTTGGTTTTGCATGCCTGAGATACTTCATTTAGGATAATAGTCTCCAGTTCCATTCAAACTAGTATTTCATTCCTTTTCATGGCCAAGTAGTACTCCATGGTGTGTGTGTGTGTGTGTGTGTGTGTGTGTGTATGTGTGTGTGTATATCACATTTTATTTTATTTTTTTATTTCAGGATATTATGGGGGTACAAACATTTTGGTTACATGTTAGGACTTTGCCAAACCCAAACCATGATTTGAGGCATGCTGTTTCCCCCCTACAATGCTCACCATGTCCATTAGCTGTGAGTTTACCCACCCCAACCCCCCAATCCCTAAAGAATATTAATACCATGTTAGCACCTTAGTGTTGATCAGTTAGTGGCAAGTACATGTGGTGCCTATTCTTCTATTTTTGTGATACCTCACTTCGGAGGATGGGCTCAAACTCTATCTAGGAAACTATAAGAGGCACTAGATCACTGTAATTTTTTATAATTGAGTAGTATTCCATTGTATACATATACCATATTTTATTAATCCACTCATGGATTGATGGGAACTTGGGTAGTTTCCACATCCTTGCAATAGTGAATTGTGCTACCATAAACGTTTGACTGCAGATGTCATTATTATATATATAATGTCTTTTGTTCCTTTGGGTAGATGCCTAATAGTGCTATTGCTGGATCAAATGGTATTTCTACCTTTAGTTCTTTGAGGTATCTCCAAATTCTTTTCCACAGAGGTTACACTAATTTGTAGTCCCACCAGCAGTGTAAGAGAGTTCCTATCTCTCCACATCCTCGCCAGCATTTGTTGTTTGGGGATTTTTTGATAAAGGCCAGTCTCACTGGGGTTAGGTGATATCTCATTGTGGTTTTGATTTGCATTTCCCTAATGATTAGAGATGTTGAGCCTTTTTTTTATATGTTTGCTGGCCATTATTCTAACTTCTTTAGAAAAGTTTCTGTTCATGTCCTTTACCCATTTATTGATAGAGTTGATTTTTTCTTGTTGATTTTTTTGAGTTCTAGATATATTCTTGTTAAGACCATTATTGGATGTGTACAAAGCAAGTATTTTCTGCCATTCTGTAGGCTTTCTATTCACTCAAATGATAGTTTCCTTGGCTGTGCAAACACATTTTAATTTGATCAAGTCCCATTTATTTATATTTATTACTGATGTGATTGCTTTGGGGGCCTTCTTCATAAATACTTTGCCTAGGCCAATGTCTGAAAGAGTATTCCCTACATTTTCTTCCGGGATTCTTAAGGTTTCATGCCTTAGGTTTAAGTCTGTTATCCATCTAGAATTGATTTTTGTAAGAGGTGAGAGGTGAGAATCCAGTTTCAATCTTCTGTATGTAGTTATCCAATTTTCCTAGCACCATTTATTGAAAAGAGATTCTTTTCCTGAGTGTATATTTTTGTCTGCTTTGTCAAAGATTAGATGACAATATGCAGTTGGTTTCATCTCTAGATTCTCAGTCCTGTTGCAAAGGTCTATATCTCTATTCTTGTGCCGGTACCATGCTGTTTTAGTTACTATAGCCTTGTAGTACAGCTTGAAGTCTGGTAGACTGATACTTCCCAGATTGTTCTTTTTGCTTAAGATTCCTTTGGCTATATGAGGTCTTCTCTGGTTCCATACAAAGCATAGAATTATTTTTTCTAGATCTGTAAAGAATGATGATGGTACTTTGATAGAGATTACATTAATTCTGTAGATCACTTTAGGTAGTATAGGCATTTTAACAATGTTCATTCTACCAATCCACGAGCAAGGTAGATTTTTCCATATGTTTATGCCTTCTACAATTTCTTTTCTTAGTGTTTCATAGTTCTCCTTGTATATGTCTCTCACCTCTTTCATTAAATATATTCCTAGATATTTAATTTTCTTTGAGGCTATTGTAAAAGGGACTACATATTTTGTTTGAATTTCAGCTTGACTGTTTTTGGCATATATGAGTGCCTCCGATTTGCATTTATTGATTTTGTATCCTGAGAATTTACTGAATTCATTTATCAATTCCAGGAGTCTCTTGGTTGAATCCTTGGGGTTTTCTAGATATAATATCATATCATCAGTAAAGAGTGAGAGTTTGATCTCTTCTGCCACCATTTGGAAGCCCTTAATTCCCTTCTCTTGTCTAATTGCTCTAGGAAGGACTTCTAGCACTATGTTGAGTAGAAGTGTAGAGAGTGGGCAAACTAGTCTGGTTCCAGTTGTAAGTGGGAATGTTTTCAATTTTTCCCCATTCAGTATGATATTGACTGTGGGTTTATTGTATACGGCCTTGATAATTTTAAGATATGTCCCACCTTTGCCTATTTTGTTAAGAGTTTTATCATAAAGGTGTGCTGAACTTTGTCAAATGCTTTTCTTCATCTATTGAGAGAATCATTCAGTCTTTGTTCTTGCTTTTATTTATGAGGTGAATTGCATTTATAGATTTGCGTATGTTGAACCAGCCTTCCATCTCTGGTATAAAGCCCATCTGGTCATGGTGAATTATTTTTTTGATGTGCTGTTGGATTTTATTTGCTAAGATATTGTTGAGGATTTTTGCATCCATATTCATGAGAGATATTGGTCTGTAGTTTTCTTTTTCTTTTTTGCGTGTGTCCTTTTCTGGCTTTGGTATCATGATGATATTGGCTTCGTCGAATGAGTTAGGGAGGATACCATCTTTCTCAATGTTGTGGAATAATTTTTGTAGTATAGGTATGAGTTCTTCTTTGTATGTTTGGTAAAACTCAAAATTGTAGCCATCCGGTACAGGACTTTTTTTTTTTCAGCTTATTATGGGGGTACAAAAGTTCAGGTTATATGTATTGCCCATGCCCCCCCATCCCCCCGAGTCTGAGCTTCAAGCGTGTCCATTCTACAGACAGTGCACATCGCACTCATCATGTAGGTATACACCCATCCCCTCCCCCCACCCCCCACCTCTGTCCGATACCCAATTGGTGTTATTCCCAAATGTCCACTTAGGTGATGATAAGGGAAACCAATTTGCTGGTGAGTACATGTGGTGCTTATTTTTCCATTCTTGGGATACTTCACTTAATAGAATGGGTTCCAACTCTCTCCAGGAGAACAAAAGAGATGTCATATCACCATTATTTCTTATAGCTGAGTAATACTCGGAACGTTTTTAATTGCTGCTCCAATTTCTGTGGTTGATATTTGTCTGTTCAGGAATTCTATTTCCATCTGGGTGAACTTAGGGATGTTGTATGTTTCCAGAAAATTTTCCATTTCCTCCACATTATGTAGTTTTTGGGCATATAGGTTTTTATAGTATTCAAAGATAATGTTTTATATTTCCATGGTGTCTGTTGTGACCTCTCCTTTTTCATTTCTAATTGAGTTTATTAGAGTCCTTTACTTTCAAGGTCTTGTCAGTTTAGCAAGAGGACAGTCTATTTTGTTTATCTTTTCGAAAAACCAGCCTTTGGTTTTGTTGATCTTCTGTATAGTTCTTTTATTCTCAATTTCATTTAGTTCCGCTTTGATCTTAGTTATTTCTTTTCTTCTGCTAGGTTTGGAATTGATTTGCTCTGCCTTTTCCAATTCCTTGAGGCTGTTTATTAATTTTTTGACTTTTGAGCTTTCTAGTTTTTGGATGTGAGCATTTAATGCTATCACTTTTCCTCTTAGGAATGCTTTTGCTGTATCCCACATATTTTGATAACTTGTGTCCCCCTTAACATTTGGTTTGAAGAATCTTTTGATTTCCCTCTGTATTTCCTCCTTGACCCAATAGTTGTATCACATTTTCTTTATCCACTCATTAATTAATGGGTCCTTAGGTTGATTCTACATCTTTGCAATTGTGAATTTTGCTTCAATAAGCATTCAAGTGCAGATATCTTTTTGGTAAAATGACTTATTTTCCTTTGGGTAGATAATCAGCAGTAGAATTGGTGGATCAAATGGTAGATCTACATTTATTTTTCTGAGGAATCTCCATACTTCTTTTCATAGACACTGTACTAATTTGCAGTCCCACAAACAGTTTATAAGCATTCTTTCATAGACACTGTACTAATTTGCAGTCCCACAAACAGTTTATAAGCATTCTTTTTCCACAACAGTTTTTTGACTTTTCTGATAGGGGTATTGTGGTATCTCCTTGTATTAATAGTTTCAATTTACATTTCCCTGATGATTAGTGTCGTTGATCAGTTTTTCATATGTTTCTTGGCCATTTGTCTATCTTTTGAAAATCTTCTGTTCATGTCTTTTACCCGCTTTTTAATGAGGTTGTATGTTTTTTTTCTTGCTGCTTTAAGTTTTTTGTACATTCTAAAATAGATATTAATCATTTGTCAGATATATAGTTTTGAGTATTTTCTTCCATTCTGGAGGTTGTTTATTCACTCTGTTGAGTATTCCCTTTGCAGGGCAGAAAACTTTCAATTTCATTAAGTCCCATTTACGTATTTATTTGTTGCTGTATTTGCCTTTGGCATCTCAGTCAAAAATTCTTTGCCTAGGCCAATGTCTAGAAAATTTTTTTCTTTGTTTTCTTCTAGAAATTTTTTACTTTCAGTCTTTCTATAAGAGAAATATAATTACATCTTTTAAAAGATATTGTTAGTTTGAAGTTTCTGTCACTTGAAGCCACACTAAATTCACACTAATCCAAGATATTAACTGAGTATCAATTAAATTTTGATAGCTTTGGTTTATGATATGTTTACCTTTTGCTCTTTATTTTTCTCATTGCAATGACCTATATGGTCTATTTAATTTTTGTGAATGCAAAATCAATGTTTTGACAATAACATCCAAGCTATTTGTATGTAAGTTTAGTTTTATCTGTATATTTTCTAAGGCAGAGGAGAAAATGGTACAAAAGAGCTATAACTTAAAATTAAAAAAAAACCAAGGACCACCAATAATTTATAATAAAAAGTTGAACAAATTTTTAGACTACATTTTCACTAATTTTGAGTATGATGAAAGGTTAATGTCTACAGTGTAGGTGAGCAAGTTTAATTCAGGAGAGAATCTACAAAGTCTTCTAGGGTATTTTTTAGTAACAACCTTGGAGAACAAAGGATTGTGAAAAAAGAGAATAAAATAATTGTGTGTAGAATATTTTGATGGAACCAATGTAAGTGGCCTTTGGCTTTGGAAATTAAGCATGAGTATTTGATCTTGTTGGTGCGCAGTGGCCTACATGGTGTAACTTGAGTCTTTGACCTTGTTTATGTTCAGTGGCCTACATACTGTACCATGAGTCTGTGACCTTATTGATGTGCAGTGGCCTATATGGTTTAACATGATTCTTTGACCTTTTTGGTGTGCAGTGGCCTAAATGGCTTACCATGAGTCTTTGAACTTGTTGGTGTGCAGTGGCCTACCTGGTTTAACATGACTGTCATGGTTTATATGCTGTGAAGCTACCTTTCTGCTATTGTGGCTGGACAGGCAAATGTAGGACTATGTATCTATGGTCCATTTGAGGTTTTTACTGTGACAGGTTGCTGCCCCTTAGGATGACTTTGTCCAAAGTCAAGTGGCTGTTTTTATGTAGACCAGTGTCTCAGGTCAATTTATGAGGAAACAGACTCAGATGGGCATCTGCCTGCAGAATGTTTATTGGGGAGTGCTCTCTCGAGCAACACTAGTAAAAGGGAGAGGAAAGCAGGACTAAGCGGAGGGAGAAATTGAACTGTGATGCAGTTGTAACAGGGACATAACCAATCTCATAAAGAGTTGTGGAGCTAGGATGGCCCTTCAGAGGTTTCCTAAATTGAGGTAATTTTTGGAGTGGGACCCATCTGTGAGTGGTCAGTACTTCAGTACTCCCTGAAGCTGAGCTCTTAGGACTGTGCACATTTGTCCTGAAAAGAGTACACTGAGGGCTGACCACAACATCCACTAGAGCAAGAATGTGTTCTTATGGAAGTAATAATTTCCTTAATGGAGCTTAAATAAGCACCCAAACCTCACAAACAGAGCCAATATTGGAAACACAGGCCACAAGGCCTAAGCAAATCTTAGGAAATGTGCATAGAATTCTATCAGCAATGGCCTTCAACCAGGCTGCCTCAGCATGAAACATTGAGACAAAAATTCTTTTAAAGTAATCACAGAGCTCTTAGACATACATTCTTTAAAAACAGCAGGAAGCAAAATAACTAGTGCCAGTTTTTTTTTTTTTTTTATATCAGCTTATTATGGGGGTACAAAAGTTCTGCATAGATATATTGCCCATGTCCCTCCCAATCCCCCGAGTCCGAGCCTCAAGCGTGTCCATTCCCCAGACAGTGCACCTCGCACTCCTCCTGTAGG
>CM052444.1:35790177-35816554 GCA_028533085.1 Varecia variegata
TTCTTCACACATTATTTTATTCTCTGTTTCCACAATTCTTTTTTTTTTCAGCATATTATGTAGGTACAAAAGTTCAGGTTACATATATTGCCCTTGCCCCACCTCTCTCCCCGATTCAGAGCTTCAAGCATGTCCATGCACTAGACGGTGCACATCGCACTCATTATGGATGTATATACCCATCCCCTCCCCACCGCACATTTGCCTAACAGCCGATTAATTCCTAAATGTGCTCTTAGGTGATGATCGGTGAAACCAATTTGATGAGTACATGTGGTGCTCATTTTTCCATTCTTGGGATACGTCACTTACTAGAATGGGTTCCAATTCTATCCAGGAACATACAAGAGGTGCTATATCATCATTGTTTCTTATAGCTCAGTATTACTCCACAGTATACATATACCACATGTTTTAATCCACTCATGTATGAATGGGCACTTGGGTTATTTCCACATCTTTGCAATTGTGAATTGTGTTGCTATAAACATTCAAGTGCACATGTCTTTTTTATAGAATGTCTTTTGTTCTTTTGGGTAGATGCCCAATAATGGGATTGCTGGATCAAATGAGAGGTCTACTTGTATC
This sequence comes from Varecia variegata, assembly GCA_028533085.1. NCBI lineage: Eukaryota > Metazoa > Chordata > Mammalia > Primates > Lemuridae > Varecia > Varecia variegata. The sequence goes on from CM052444.1 coordinate 35,790,766, forward strand.
TCTTTAAGGTATCTCCATATTGCTTTCCACAGAGGTTGCACTAGTTTGCAGTCTCGCCAGCAGTATATGAGTGTTCCTATCTCCCCACATCCATGTCAACATTTATTGTTATGGGACTTTTTGATAAAGGCCATTCTCATTGGAGATAAGTGATATCTCATTGTGGTTTTGATTTGCATTTCCCTGATGATTAGAGATGTTGAGCATTTTTTCATATGTTTGTTGATCATTCTTCTGTCTTCTTTTGAAAAGTTTCTATTAATGTCCTTTGCCCACTTTTTGATAGGGTTATTTGATTTTTTTCTTGCTGATTTTCCTGAGTTCTAAATAGATTCTAGCTATCAGTCCTTTATCGGATGTGTAGCATGCGAAAATTTTTTCCCATTCTGTAGGTTGTCTGTTTGTTCTTGTGACAGTTTCTTTGGCTGTGCAGAAGCTTTTTAATTTTATCAGGTCCCACTTACTTATTTTTGTTGTTGCTGTGATTGTCTTTGGGGTCTTCCTCATAAATTCTTTGCCTAGACCAATGTCTATAAGAGTTTTTCCCACATTTTCTTCTAGAATTCTAATAGTTTCACACCTTAGGTTTAAGTCTGTTATCCACCGTGATTTGATTTTTGTGAGAGGTGAAATCTGCAGGGCTTGTTTCAGTCTTCTACATGTGGCTATCTAGTTTTCCCAGCGCCATTTATTGAATAAGGAATCTTTTCCCCAGTGTATGTTTTTGTCTCCTTTGTCAAAGATTAGATGGCTATCTGAGGGTGGTTTTATATCTGGATTCTCAGTTCTGTTCCACTGGTCTGTGTCTCTTTTCTTTTGCCAATACCAAGCTGATTTGATAGCCACAGCCTTGTAGTATAGTTTGAAGTCTGGTACATTACTACCTACCATTTTGTTCTTATTGCCTAAAATTACTTTTGCTAAATGGGGTCTTCTCTGGTTCCACGCAAAGAGTAAGATTATTTTTTCTATCTCTGTAAAAAATGATGTTGGTAATTTAATAGGGATTGCATTGAATGTGTAGATCATTTTGAGTAGTATAGAGATTTTAATAATGTTGATTCTTCCGATCCATGAGCATGGTATGGTTTTCCACCTGTTTATGTGCTCTGCTATCTCTTTCCTCAGTGTTTCATAATTCTCCCTGTAGAGGGCTTTTACCTCCCTAGTTAAATATATTCCTAGGTACTTTATTTTCTCTTTTGCTATTGTGAAGGGTATTCAGTCTTTGATTTGGTTCTCACTTTGACTGTTTTTGGTGTATAGGAATGCTGCTGATTTCTGAACATTGATTTTGTAACCTGAGACTTTGCTGAATTTGTTTATCAATTCCAATAGTCTCATGGCAGAATCTTTGGGGTTTTCTAGATATAAGATCATACCATCATCAAAGAGAGATAGTTTGACCCCTTCTCCCCTCTTTTGGATGCCCTTGATTTGCTTCTCTTATCTGATTGCTCTGGCTGGGTCTTCACCACTATGTTGAATAGCAGTGGGGACAGTGGGCAAACTTGTCTGGTTCCAGTTCTAAGTGGGAATGCTTTCAGTTTTTCCCCATTGAGTATGATGTTGGCTGTGGATTTGTCAATACATGGCTTGTATCATTTTTAGGTAGGCACCATCTATGCCTATTTTGTTAAGCGTTCTTATCATAAAAGGGTGTTGAATTTTGTCAAATGCTTTTTCTGCATCTATTGAGAGGATCATATTGTCTTTGTTTTTCTTCTGTTTATGTGGTGAATTACATTTATAGATTTGCATATGTCGAACCATCCCTGCATCTCTGGGATGAAGCCCACTTGGTCATGATGGATTATTTTCTGGATAAGCACTTGGATTCGATTTGCTAGGATTTTATTGAGAATTTTTGCATCTATATTCATAAGGGATATTGGCCTGTAGTTTTCTTTTTTTGTTGCATTCTTTCCAGGTTTTGGTATCAGAGTTATGTTGGCCTCAAAAAATATGTTGGGGAGGATTCCGTGCTTCTCGATGTTGTGGAATAACTTTTGTAGGGTAGGCACCAGTACTTCTTTGTAGGTGTGGTAAAATTTGGGTGTGAAACCATCTGGTCTGGGGCTTTTCTTTTTGGGAAGGATTTTTATTGCTGTTTGGATTTCAGTTCTTGATACTGGTCTGTTCAGGAATTCTATTTCTTCCTGGTTGATCTAGGGAGGCTGTGTGTTTCTACAAATTTGTCCATTTGATCCACATTTTCCATATGGTGTGCATAAAGGTTTTTGTAGAATTCATAGATGATATCTTGTATCTCTGCAGCATCAGTTGTAATTTCTCCTTTCATATTCCTGATGGAGCTTATTAGAGATTTTTCGTTTGTACTTTTAGTATGTCGAGGCAAAGACATGTCAATTTTGTTTATCTTTTTAAAGAACAAACTTTTTGTTTTCTTAATTTCCCGTATAGTTTTCCTGTTGTCCATTTCATTTAGTTCTGATTTGATCTTATTAATTTCTCTCCTTCTTCTGGGTTTGGGGTCAGTCTGTTCTTTCTCCAGCTGTTTGAGCCTATTCATTAGGTTGTTTATTTGTAAATCTTCTGTCTTTTGGATATAGGTGTTTATGGAAATGAACTTTCCTCTCAGGACTGATTTAGCTGTGTCCCACAGATTTTGATAATTTGTGTCTCCTTTGTCATTTAGTTCAAACAATCTTTTGATTGTTGTCTTTTTTTCCTCATTTATAAAATAATTGTTCAGGAGAATGTTCTTTAGCTTCCACGACTTAGAGTAGAAATGAGAATTTCTGTTAGGGTTGATTTCTACTTTTATTCCACTGTGATCTGAGAAGATACATGGTATAATTTCTATTTTTTTAAATTTTTTAAGACATACTTTGTGTCCTAGGATATGGTCAATCTTAGAGAATTTCCCATGAGTTGATGAGAAGAACGTATATTCAGTGGATTTTGGATAGAATGTCCTGTAAATGTCAGTCAGGTCCATTTGCTCTAGCATTCTGTTTAATTCCATTATTTCTTTTTTTATTTTCTGTTTAGAGTATCTGTCCTGTGCTGTCAGTGGGGTGTTGAAGTCTCTGGCTATTATGGTGTTGCTGTTTATCATTTGGTTTAGATCAAGTAGGGTTTGCTTTATGAATCTAGGTGCACCTAAGTTGGATGCATACATATTAAGTATAGTTACATCTTCTTCTTGAACTATACCCTTAAATATTATATAGTCACCATCTTTGTCTTTCATTACATTTGTTGATTTAAAAACTAAGTTACCTGAAATTAAAACCGTGGTGCCCACCTTCTTTTGGCTTCCATTTGCTTGAAATATCAATTTTGGCCCCTTTAGTTTCAGTCTAAATGCATCTTTGCAGGTTAGATGAGTTTCCTGGAGACAGCAGATACTTGGCTTGTATTTTTTTATCCATTGGTCCAGCCTATGTCTCTTGAGTGAGGATTCATGCCATTCACATTTATTGAGATAACTGATAGGTGGGGCAGATTTCTGTTCATCCTGTTGGGTAGAACTTCCTTGCTTTGTTTTCTCTCTTGAGCCATTGTAGTATCTGGCCTTTGATCTTTAGCTTTTGTGTAGTTTTACATTCATGAGTGCTTCTTGTGCTGGTCCATGTGCAACTCTGTTTTGAGTACTTCTTGGAGGGCTGGTCTTGACTTGGTGAATTTCCTCAGTCTTTGTTTATCTGAGAATGTCTGAATTTCTCCTTTGTATGCAAAACTTAGGTTAGCTGGGTACGAGATTCTAGGCTGGGCATTATTCTGTTTCAGAAGAGCGAGAATGGGGTCCCAGTCCCTTCTTGCTCGTAAGGTTTCAGTTGAGAAATATGGCATTATTCGGATGGGCTTTCCTTTGTATGTTACTTGTTTCTTTCACCTTACAGCTCGAAGAAGAGCCTCTTTAGTGGATATTTTGGTCACTCTGATGACTGCATGATGTGGTGTCTTCCTATTTGCAAGGAATCTCCCAGGGGTTCTTTGGGCTTCTCATACCTGTGTATCTAGATTTTTACCAAGCCCTGGGAAATTTTCCTCAATTATATCTTCAAATAGCTTATCCAACCCTTATGTATTATCTTCCTCACCCTCAGGAATGCCCATAACTCTCACATTAGGCTTCCTTGCATAATCCCACATTTCTTGCAGACTCTGGTATTTTCTCCTACTTCTTTCCTCTATCTCTGTGACTGACTTATTTAATTGGAAGGTGTTCTCTTCGGTTGCTGAGATTCTTTCTTCTGTTTGATCTACCCTGCTCCTGAGGCTTTCCACTGTGTTTTGTAGTTCCCTGAATGAATTCTTCATTTCCAGGAGTTCAGTTTGATTTTTCTTTAATATTTTGATTTCTTTAGTGAATTTTTCTTCCAAGTCCTGGATTTTTTTAGTGGTTTCTTTGTGTTGGTTATCCATTTTTTCTTGCATATTGTTGAGTTTTCTTAGGATCCATGTTTGAAATTCTTCTATCATTTTAGTGTTCTGAATTTGGTTAATGTCCATTGCTAGGGAGCTCTTGGATCAGAAGAATCAACATTGTTAAAATGTCTATATGACCCAAAGTGATCTACAGACACAATGGAATCCCTATTAAATTACAAACATCATTTGTCACAGATATAGAAAAAATAATTTTATGCTTTGTATGGAACCACAGAAGACCCCGTTTAGCAAAAGCAATTTTAGGCAATAAGAACAAAATGGGAGGTATTAATTTACCAGACTTCAAACTATACTACAAGTCTGTGGTTATCAAATCAGCTTGGTATTGGCACAAGCACAGAGACACAGACCAGTGGAATGGAACTGAGAATACAGATATAAAACCATCCTCATATAGCCATCTAATCTTTGATAAACCAGACAAAAACATACACTGGGGAAAAGATTCCTTATTCAATAAATAGTGCTGGGAAAACTAGATAGCCACGTGTAGAAGACTGAAACAAGACCAGCACATTTCACCTCTCACAAAAATCAAATCACGGCGTGATAACAGATTTAAACCTAAGGTGTGAAACTATTAGAATTCTAGAAGAAAATGTGGGAAAAACTCTTATAGACATTGGCCTAGGCAAAGAATTTATGAGGAAGACCCCAAAGACAATCACAGCAACAAAAAAAAATAAATAAATGGGACCTGATGAAATTAAAAAGCTTCTGCACAGACAATGAAACTGTCACAAGACCAAACAGGCAACCTACAGAATGGGAAAATATTTTCGCAGGCTACACCTCTGATATAAGGCCGATAACAAGAATCTATTTAGAACTCAGGAAAATCAGCAAGAAAAAAATCAAATAACCCTATCAAAAAGTGGGCAAAGGACATTAATAGAAATTTTTCAAAAGAAGACAGAAGAATGGCCAACAAACATATGAAAAAATGCTCAACATCTCTAATCATCAGGGAAATGCAAATCAAAACCACAATGAGATATCACTTATCTCCAATGAGAATGGCCTTTATCAAAAAGTCCCATAACAACAAATGTTGACATGGATGCGGAGAGACAGGAACACTCATACACTGCTGGTGGGACTGCAATCTAGTGCAACCTCTGTGGAAAGCAATATGGAGATACCTTAAAGAGACACAAGTAGATCTACCATTTGATCCAGCAATCCCATTATTGGGCATCTACCCAAAAGAACAAAAGACATACTATAAAAAAGACATGTGCACTTGAATGTTTATAGCAACACAATTCACAATTGCAAAGATTTGGAAACAACCCAAGTGCCCATCCATACATGAGTAAATTAAAAAATGATGTATATGTATACCGTGGAGTACTATGGAGCTATAAGAAACAATGGTGATATAGCACCTCTTGTATTTTCCTGGATAGAATTGGAACCCATTCTAGTAAGTGACATATCCCGAGAATGGAAAAATGAGCATCACGTGTACTCACAATCAAACTGCTTTCACTGACCATCACCTAAGAGCACATTTAGAAATAACATTAATCAGGTGTTGGGCAGATGTGAGGAGGGAGGGGATGGGTGTATACATACATAATTAGTGCAATGCACACCGTCTAGGGCAAGGGCAATATACATAACCTAAACTTTTGTGCCCCCATAATATGCTGAAATAAAAAAAAGTAAACTAAAAAAAAAAAGAAAAATGAACTAGTAAAATATTAAATCAGTGGAATACATAAAATTGTAATGAAAAATATTTTAAAAAATCAAGTCAAGATGTACTAAAGACTTAAACGTAAGATCCAAAACCATAAAACTACTAGAACCAAACATAGGAGAAATGCTTCAGAATATTGGTTAAGCAAAGATTTTATGGTTAAGACTTCAAAAGCACAGGCAATGAAAACAGAAATAGACAAATGGTTCTATATTATACTACAAACCTTCTGTGCAGCAAAAAAAACAATCATCAGAGTGAAGATACAACCCACAGAATGGAAGAAAATACTTGCAAAATATTCATCCAAAAAGGAATTAACATCCAGAATATACAGGGAATTGAAACAACTCAACAGCAAAAAATCAAATAATCCCATTAAAAAGTGAGTAAAGGACATGAAGACATTTGTCAGAAGAAGACATATAAATGGCCAACAGGTATACGAAAAAATGCTCATCACTAATCATCAGCAAATGCAAATCAAATCCACAGTGAGATATCATCTCATCCTACTTTGAATGGCTATTACCAAAAAGACAAAAAAAATGGTATCAAGAATGCAGAGAAAAGGGAATGTAAAAACTATAGCCATTATGAAAAACATTATGGAAGCTTGTCCAAAAGTTAAAAATACAATAACATACAATCCAGCAATCCCACTACTTGATATTTATCCAAAGGGGGAAAAAAACAGTATTTCAAAGGGATACCTGCACTCTCATGTTTATTGCAGCACTAACCACAATAGCCAAGATATGGAATCAACCTAAATGTCCATCAAGCCAAGATGTATTAGTAAAGAAAATGTGGTATATATACACAGTGGAATCATTTTTAGCCATAAAATCAATGATATCCTGTCATTTCCAGCAACATCGATTGAACTGTAAGTCATTAAATAAAAGAAGCCTGGCACAGAAAGGCAAATATCACATGTTCTCACTCATACATGGGAGCCACAAAATTTAATCTCATAGTGATAGAGAGTAGAATAAGAGTTACCAGAGGCTAGGAAGAGTCAGGAGAAAGGATGAAGAGAGGTTGCTTACTGAGTATGAACATATAATAAGTTTCATGTTCAACAGCACAGTAGAATAACTATTTTAACAATACTTTATTGTATATTACAAAACAGCTAGAAGAGAGAATTTGAAATGTTTCCAACACAAAGAAGTGATAAATGTTAGAGATGATGAATAATATCCTAAATGCTCTGTTTGATCATTACACATCTTAAGCATATATCTAAATAATACATTTATCCCACAAATTTGTATAATTTTTGTGTATAATTAAAAAAGAAAAAAATTAAAAACTGAATCCACGTACATACATATGAATAAGACAGATAAGTTAGCTATAGGAAGAAACACAATTTTGTTTTATTATTTGAAAATAAATTATTCTGACTCACATTAACATTACTAAAGATATAAAACATTTTGCCATCTTAAGTGATACACAATAAGCACCTAATAAAATACAACAGTTATTTGTAATAATAATGATAACAAAAATTTAGCACATTTAAGGAAAGTGTCTTTACTGATAAACAAATGTATCCACAGAACACTCACAGCAAATATTATTACTCTTGTTAAGTTTTTTTAAAAAACGTTCCTGATATAAGTAAAAAGACAAGAATGCTAGCTATCAATAATTCTATTCCTCATTGTACTGGTGGTCATGGGGCAATGAAAATGGACAAGAAGATGTAATAAATGGTATAAGAATTAAAACAAAATGAATGCAACTTTCATATTTAAATCATACATGAGAGTATACACAGAAAATCCAAAAGTATCTATAGATAAAACATTAAATTTAGTAATTAAATTTAGCATAAATTTTATTAGCAAGGTAGAAATTTTTTTTTAATATGCAGTAGACCTCCCCTTATCCATTGTTTTGCTTTCTACAGTTTCAGTTACCCAAGGTCAATTGCAGTGTAAAAATGGAAAATTCAAGAAATAAACTATAAGTTTTAAATTGTGCACTCTTCTGAGTAGCATGATGAAATCTCATGCCAGTCCACTTCGTCCTGACTGAGATGTGAATCATACCTTAGTCCAGCCTATCCACTCTGAAGTCACAATGTTAAAAAAAAAAAAAAATAGTTAACAAATAGAGATGGGGAAGATCATGCAGAGAGGGTTCTGATGCTAGTATGCCTAATAACAAAAACTGTCAAAAAAGACTGCAAAACTCAAGACCTTGCACAAAGGCCATCACAATCTTACACAAAAAATGCTTCTGCAGAGATATCTGCACAGGAACTGTAAGTCCAAACTCTGACTGGCATGACCCTTGTTATTAATCTTTGTAACCATGGATAATTATTTCAAAACAATTTTATAGTCCTCATTTTTTTCTCTAAATATTTGTTTTCCTCTACCTCCCTGAATATGCACATACAGATTACTACAGCACCTGTATTTCCATTTGGATGCTCTATTCACAAACAAATGTTTTTTCTGCTAGAGAGCCTTTCTGTTTGTGCTTTGAGTTGACATTCTGCACATATTAGGAACAAACTTACTGACATCCTGTTAAAACTGAAACCAAGATGTCTCCATCTATCTTTCTTCCCTCAGGCACAACTCAGTTTCTCACACTGTCTTTGGCAACACTAAATATTCTCTTCTGGTGAGGTAATTTTCACTGAATTACTGTTGTCATATTTTAGGATTAAGTTGTTAAAAATTTGGTGAGTGTGGGCCAGTATTGCGATAGTCTTTTGGGCCCTGATAACTCTTTTGTATTATTTTTAAAAGTGAGGAACATTTGATATTTAGTTTATATCAATTCAACTTTGGAGGTCTTACAAAAATTCACTCACTTTAATGGAAAATAATACAGGTTGTCTACCAGCTTTCCCTGAATTTTGTATTGGATGTTCTACCCAAAATAAAAGGCTTAAGAAGGAAAAAAAAAATAACGTTCATGTCAATGACAGCTAATGTTAAGTCTCTGCTCTTGTCTATGGCTGATATCCAAAAAGTGGATTAGATTCTGGAGTCTGGGAATATTGCTAAGAGATACACACTTGGAAATACTAGGAGCTATTCTCCACTTTCCAATTAGTCAGTAATAATTTCAGATGAGGGCTACTCTCATTGATATTGTGAACCATTTATTTCCAGGAACAGAGAATGCCACATTACTCATTTTTCATTTTCTTATCTACACAATAGAATCTGTTGCCACCACATTTCTGCATGATATGTAGATCTATGCAAATTTGTAATTTTTTCCTAACTGGAGAAAATTCAAAAATCATTGTTAAACCAAAACATTTGTTAAAGTCTAAATTTTTCAGTCTGTTGATTCTAAACATATTGTCAAAACTTGTGAAGGGTATACAAAGAGAAGATAGGAAATGACATCTTAGAATAGACATCTCTGAACTATTGGTATAAAAAATGACACCCTCCTTGTTCCCTTATTAATGCCATATGTGGTGATAGGAAGAAATAACAGTAGACGGAGCTTGTGAGATATTGCAACGGCTCTGCTCTTTATAGACACTAATCCAAAGAATTATCTTCAAATTAGGCCAGAGGTGCATACAGCACAGCTCCCAGCTTCTGCTTGGCTCATGAATATTTGTTAATCAAAACTCCAAAGGTCAAGAGCTACTGAAGAGAAGATCATATACCAACAGAAAATGCCACCTGCCTCTCAATAATTGCTATGTTATAAGATAAGTTTGTGTGGCTTACAAATGGTAGTAGTTATGAAATTTGATTCTGGGATTTGGGCCTATAGTTCTAAGGTACATATGGCACTTTAAATACTTTCCTTCATGTAAGTGAATATCAGCAGACACATACACACACAGAGCTAGATTAGAATGTAGGGTAAGGGACATCAGGAAAGGAGGATGAGATAAGAAAGAGGAGACATTGAGAACATTAGGAAGGGGCAATGACAGAGGGCCAGAGAAGTCAGGGCAGCAGGGAGGGAGGAAGGCTGACTTGAGTGGATGAACCAAACACTCCTAGGTTAAAGCAGACTGGAATCTAAGCAATTGTTTTATATCAGCCTCTTGTTTTGTGCAAATAAAAGCTAGCGATGCGCACTGTCTGGGGAATGGACATGCTTGAAGCTCTGACTCGGGGGGATGGGCAGGACACGAGCAATATATATAACCTGAACTTTTGTACCCCTATGATAAGCGGAAATAAACAAACAACAACAACAAAAAGCTAACGAAGGTGAAATGACCTTTAAGAATGACATGGTGGTTTTCCAAGGTGGTCTGAAGGAAGCTGAGGACACAGACAGTAGCTGAAGGTCAAGGAGGTAAGAGAAATCCAGAAGTCAAGGCTGCGGGGGCCCTAGAGGAGGAGTATAAGGCTCAAGCCTATGGGAGGCACATTTTTTCTCTGAAATGCAATTTGCATGAGGAAGACATTTTTCAGTTGCAAGAGAGGAAGTCACTACAAGCTACTGAGAAAAAGGTTTGCTGAAATCAAAGATCAAACACCAGCTCTGCAAGTCACAAGCTCCATCTCCCAGTGAAATGCTGCTTCTGCCATTACAATTGTTAGCAGTTCTCTTCCCAGGTAGTGGCAGTGAGGATGGTAAGAGTCACTCTGGCAGCTCCCAGCACTGGTGCAGGGGTCTTGGGTAAAAGCATGCTGCATTTACCCAGGTGCACTTGGACATGAAGGGTCTGAGCCCTGCTATCTCCAGCCCTCTTCTGCCTTTCTGGGTGTTGGGGCTGGAGCCTGAGGCACTGGGGCAGTCAAATGTGTCAGGCTTTATGTGTTCTTCAGACTCTAGGTTCTTGTTCTCTGATCTTTTCCATTTCCATTCTCTCTCACTCCCTCCTGCTTCTCCCTTTCTCTTCACAGTCTTGTTCTTCTACTCTTCACAGCCTTCTGGAGACCAACCTCTTTCCATGTCATCCAGATTTCATCCTTTGCCAACAGCACCTGGGCACACAATCAAGGTTCAGGCTGGTTGGATGATTTGCAGATTCATGGCTGGGACAGTGACTCGGGCACTGCAGTACTCCTGAAGCCTTGGTCCAAGGGCAACTTCAGTGATGAGGAGTTTGCTGAGCTGGAGGAGATATTTCGAGTCTACTTATTTGGATTTACTCAAGAAATACAGCGGCATGCCAGTGAATTCCAGATGGAATGTGAGTACAGTTCCCTAAACTGGGAAGATTCCCAAGGACGTTCTTCTCTCTCTGTTTGCAAACTTCTAATCCCTCTGATCCTTCTCCCCTCCTTTCTGCTTTACTCAACTGCATGCACACACTCTTTTAGAGCAGTCACTGCTGACTCCACACCTCCACACTGTATTCCAGATTCTGGCTGCTTCTGACTCTTCTCTGAGAGATTAGGGCTCCCCATCGGTATCCAACTCCTGCTTTATATTATGTGGACTTTCTTCCTCAAGGACCCTTACTTCTACCCTGTGCCTGAGTGACCTACAGTGTGACTTCCTCCTTTGAGCCTTCTGTTTAGTGCTCTTCTCCTTGCACCTCCTGTTGCTGTGGTCCTCTGGCTCACACTGAAATGTTGTGCTCTGGACTGCATCACTCTCTGCCTTCCTTCCACCCAACTTCTACAATACCCCCCATTCATGACACTCACACCTTTCCCAATGCTCTTCTTACTGAAAATCTCTAAATGCTGTAATTGGGGTTTGGCTCATCATTTCACATCCAAGAATTTAACCCCACCAAAATCTAAAATCCTAGGTTCTTTTCTCATGCCTTTGTTTGTTATTTATGTTTAATAACTTCTTCTCTGTTTTTCTTTGACCTAGATCCCTTTGAAATCCAGGGCATAGCAGGGTATGAGCTACATTCTGGGGATTCTATACTAAGCTTCTTGAGGGGAGCTTTAGGAGGATTGGATTTCCTGAGCTTCCAGAATGATACGTGTGTGCCCTTCCCGGAGGGCGGCAGCAGGGCACAGCAATTCTGCAGAGGAATCATGAAATATCAGTATGTCATCGATACTGTGAAGAAGCTCCTCTTCGAAACCTGCCCCCAATATCTCTTGGGCGTCCTCAATGCAGGGAAAGGAGAGCTGCAAAGGCAAGGTTAGTCATGCTCTCTATTTCACTTCCCACCACCTTCTCTACGCTCAAGACAAGGAAAGTACCCAAGAGGGTACAGGTTAATCAACAAGATATTTGGATCCCAAAGCAGTAGAAGAGGCCACTGTCCAAGCTTTTGGGCTTCTGAGTCCCTGTGATCTGAATGTGAGTCATGATACGACACTCTCACTGCCCCTTCCTGCCCCAGTGAAGCCCGAGGCCTGGCTGTCCAGTGGCCCCAGTCCCGGGCCTGGCCGTCTGCTGCTGGTGTGCCACGTCTCAGGATTCTACCCAAAGCCCGTGTGGGTGAGGTGGATGCGGGGTGAGCAGGAGCAGCCAGGCACTCAGCACAGTGACCTCCTGCCCAGAGCTGACTGGACATGGTATCTCCGAGCGACCCTGGATGTGGCAGCTGGGGAGGCGGCTGGTCTGTCTTGTCGGGTGAAGCACAGCAGTCTGGAGGGCCAGGACATCATCCTCCACTGGGGTGAGAAAGGGCTGGGTCCCAGGCTGGACATGGGAGGAGGTGGTCCTCAGGCAGAGAGGCAAGCACTGGGGAAGGATGGGGCTTGACAGATGAAAGAGGGAGAGAGGTACATGGCTTCATTTCTGGGACCCCAATCCCAACAGGAATAAAAATAAAGGAGAGAAGTTATTGAAGAGATAAGAATGAAGGACAAGCAGATTGTGTCAGTTGGGGCTTGAGGGATCAAAGGATGGATAGATGATGTCAGAAATTTGAGAGAGGGGTTTGGAGATAACCATACACTGTAAGCAGCTGAATGGTGATGTTGACACTCAGATTGGCAAAGGATGTCCAGGTGATTCAGTGGGTGGGATTTGAAGTGACATCTTTTTGTCCTCTCCCAATTGCCAGGACACCCCCATCTCCATTGGCTTGATCTTTTGGGCAATAATAGTGCCCTCTTTGACCCTTTTGCTGTGCCTTGCATTATGGTATATGAGGCGTCAGTGAGTTGTTTGTTTGTTTGTTTGTTTTTAAATCTTTTTCTGTTCAGCCCCCAACTCTTTTCCATCACTTTAACTTTTTCATTGCTTTAGTCTCAATGTTTCCACCAGACTCTTTCCCCCAACTCCCATCTCCTTTATGTGGAGATATATTTTTAATCTAGTTAAAATACACATAACAAAATTTACCATCTTTACCATTTTTAAGTGTACAGTGGTGTTAAGTGCATTCACATTGTTATGCCAGCCATCTCCAGAACTCTTTCATCTCTCAAAACTGAAACTATTCCTGTTAAACAGCAATTCCCCTTTCCCCCTCCCCCAGGCCCTGGCTACAATTATTCTACTTTCTATATCTATGAATTTGACTACTCTAGGTCCCTCATATAAGTTGAATCATACCACAACTGTCTTTTTGTCACTGGTTTATTTCACGTAGCATAAGGTCCTCAAGGTTCATCCATGTTGTAGCGTATGACAGGGTTTCCTTCCCTTTTAGGCCTGAATAATATTCCATTGTAGGTATGTGACACATTTAGTTCATCCATTCATCCATCTGTGGACAGTTGGCTTGCTTCCAACTCTAGCTGTTGTGAAAAATGTTGCTATGAATATAAGTGTACAAACACCTCTTACGTAGACTTCTTTTCTCTTGTGGTTTTAATAGGTCGTATCAGGATATCCCTTGAGCCCCTGTCTGTATCTTCTCTCCCATTTGGAAATAGCACCAAGAAGTCTAGAATCCCAAGATGTCAACCCAAGAGTCAATCTCATCATATTTCATCAATTGATCATCATATTTTATCAAAATGCAGTTTTCATAGATTTTAAGATAAATTATAACTTAAACCCCAGCAAAATAATTATGTAAAACTGTGAATTTATTATAAGACTGTATCAGTAGTATGATCTATGTCTTATATATTAAAATGGACAAAGAATGTGTCTCAGAGTAAATGAAATTTGGTATATACAGTGTAAAGCGGTCTTCTCTTTGGCTTTCTATTTTAAAACTTTTCTCTTCCTTCTTCTGCTTTAATATCATTGTCAAAGTAAGCTCATAATTATGCTGGGATAATTTCATTGCATAGATGCAGTGCATTTTTTATGTAATTTCTCTGTCTCTACCTGGATGACTTTCTAACACCCAAAGCTCCACTAAGAAGCTTCTTCCTCTAGGAGGCCTTTCTAGGTGCTATAATGGAAGTAACCCTTCCTTGTCTGGCATCAGCCAGATATCCACTTTAATCTGCATCCACAGCATTGCAGTTATTTTTGTTTCTCTATCTTTTCTAATTATAAGTTCCTTGAGGGCAGTGCTCCCTGTTTGTGGATCCCTGGCAAGTCTCTTAACTGCAAATGCATTTTCTCAGTAAAAATTATCTGATTTGCTGACTGTCGAGTTAATAGCCTTCTTTCAGAGTCATCTCTATCCCTCCTTTTTTTCTCTTTAGTTGATACTCTAGATCTTCCTCTTATTACTAAAATATATTCTACTTAGCCAAAAAATATTATGCTTTTCTTGTTTCTGCTCTGAACTCTTCTGGAGAAAACCACCTTTGTCCTTACTACAACTACAGTCTAACTTCAAAGAGTCATTGGAATGGGCTCCTGCTTCTCATTTGTCCAGTGAGAATGAATGAGAGGAAGGATGGGTGAGGAGTAATAGTTCAGGTAGTTTGTGACATCATGAAGGAAAGGAATTTAAGGGAACTATTTCTGTCCTCAGGGTCCTTGCTTAATATCTGTGCTATATCAATTCAGTTATAGCTTTGATTCACATTTACCTTTATTCATTTTTTGTTCATTGTATAGTTTCTTATAATGGTCCATCTTAAAACATCCTAATTCATTTTGATTAAAATAATAAGGGACAGTGGGATTTGAGGATATATTTTTATAGGACTTAGGAAGGAATCAGGGGAAACAGTAGTTTTGGAGAAGCCAGGGGTACAAGAAGCAATTCTCCTACCTATAAATTGTAGGATAATATAGTCTTTAGAGTTTGAGAAGTGTAGGAAATGGTAGAAATCACAGCTCTCTCCACCTTTTTTTTACTACAACTGGTTACTTCATGGAATACATTCAACCAGACTCCATCTTATAGAGTAGCCACGCTATTGCTGTGTGCTTGTGAACCATGCAACGTGGAACATAGGAATGTGAACTTTGAACTAGCTGCAGGAGTAGCACTTTGAAGCTTGCTAGAAAAACAAATTGCTACCCCCAACTTACTGCATCAGAAAATATGGGAATGGGAACCAGTGATCTGTTTTAACAAAGCTTCCAGGTGATTCCGATTTATATTCAAGTTTGAGAACCCTTGTTCTAATGATTTCTCAACCTCTGCCCTATTGACATTTTGGACCAGATAATTCTTGTTGAGGAAGCCTGTTCTGTTCACTGTAGGATGTTTAGCAGCATCCCTGGCCTCTACCCACTAGATGCGAATAGTATCTCCTCAGTTGTGACATCAAATATATCTTCAGACATTGCTAAATGTTCCCTAGGAGCACAAATTGACCCCAGATGAAAACCAAGATCTAAGATAATGATCATAATATCATGCCCCTGTGTAGCCAGAATAATTGACTCATAGCATTTATCTGGCATAATTTGTCCTGATCCAACTGAAGCCTAGGATTTATGTTTGCTGGTTGAGGAAGGAGGAGTTCCATATTTGCCTGGCTGGTATGGTGTGTGCAAAGCCCAAAACTGCTATAGAATTTTGTTCAATAGGTAAAGCTGATCCAAGAATGAAGCTCACAAATAAGAAAATGGATCAAAGAGCAAATGATAAGATGACAGGGCCAAAGCCTGAATCAAGCCACTATACCTGAGGCTTGAACAACCTCTAGATATTTTAGTTACATGCACTAGTAAGTTTCACTTTTCCTTCTAAACAAATGGAGTTTGAATTTCCTGATATTACTTAAAAGTTACTTGAAAATTCTGATATTGCTGTGATCACTGATGTCTTCCACCAGCTTTTTCATATTTTTCTTGTTCTTTTCTCCATTTTCTTTCTCCCCTTATTCTTTCTCTTCCCAAATTATCATCCCTCAACAGTGGTTTTTGAGCTTATGATTTTCCTTTAAGCGTCCTTATCTCAACTATGACGTCTGCATAAACAACTTTCAGAAATATTAACAGATCTTCAACCACAAATACAAGGGTTCCTAAACTATTGTTGTGTAAGAATGCATGTGCATGTTTACAAGTTTGTATGATTTTTGCCGATACATGAAAACACAGTAGTTTGCCATTTTCCACGGTGGATATGTCCCAACACCCCCAATGCATGCCTGAAACCGTAGATAGTCCTAAACCCAATTGCTGTCAGTTGAAAGCCATTTCTGTTCATGTCTTCCACCCCCAAATTTAATGCCTTTTCCATCTTAACTAAGCAGTGATCATGAGCTGTTGACCATAACTTTTGCAGTTTGAGATGCAACAACAAAACAAGCATGAATTCTTTCCTCTTCACAATTTTATGGATAGGAGATTTGTTCTTACTGAAGATGTTGGCAACCTCAGCATAGATATTTTTTCTTTCCTTATTGAGTAAAGAACTTTCAGCTTTTTACATAAACGAAGTACTTTACAGCTTCTCCTTGAAATATTCAAATTGCCAGCATCACTACTCTTGTGCTTTGGTGCCACTATTAGGCAAACTAAGGGTTACTTGAGCACAAGTACTGCCTTATTACAATAGTTTATCTGTTAACTGAGCTGCCTACTAAGTGACTTGAAATCATAGGTAACAAATGACTTTTTTTCAAATTTTTAATTAGTAACTTTATATATGCAAAGGTAGAAAAAACAGTATTAAAAACCACCGTTTGCTCATGAGACAACTTTAAAAAATTCATCCACCCATGATTGAAGTAAATTTCAGATATCATATTCTACTCATAAATGTTTCAACATGTATTTCTAAAATGTAAAGACTATTTTTATATATATCCAAAATTACATTATAATATCAATAAAGATTCCTTAATATCATTAAATATCTAATCAGTACTCAAATTTTTCCCAACTGTCTCATGAAATATTTTTAGAGTTCATTTATTAAATTAGAATAAAAATAAGGCTCATGCATTGATTTTAGTTGATATGTTTCATATATCTCTTTTAATCTACAGATTTCTCCTCTCATTTTTTTCCTAGAATTTTTTTTTAAAGAAATTGCATCATTCTTCTTATATAATTGTCCACAGTCTGCATTTTGCTGATCACATAGCTATGATGTCATTTTACATGAACTTTATCCTCTTATTTACTATATATTCATAGATTTGTGATATGATCAGATTCAATTTTTATTATACTCTGTATATCTCACAAGTGGTATATAATATTTGGTGATCTCTATTCACCACCTAAATCAATACATCTTGTTGAGCCTAAGAATACTGATTTATAGAAATGCCCCCTATATTTTTAGAGACAGATATGATTTCAGAAGTCAAGCAAGGCTTTGCCCTAAAGGAAAATGTAAATGTGTTAGTTCTCATATCAAAAGCTGCCTCACCTCAGGAGGGCATCTCAATGGTCAGTAGCAGCTGCATTCCAAGGTGACTGCTGTAATCTGGGTTTATGGCTCTCACCTGTTTTGAAAGACACAGCAGGTCTCGCCTAGAGCCATAGGTTGCCAGAGCTGATCAACAAAGACAGACCACCGGGGAGGAGAGCTGATCATGAAATATGCTGAGAGCTGATTAAACAGATATGTTGCCTGAGCCGGGCCCAGACGAACTATGTGTTTAAAGTAAATAACATAAGGCACAGCTCATGTTGACTTCTAAAAATCTCTGTTATAACTCAAAATAATCAGAGCCACAATGTCTCTGTTTTTGCTAAAGTAATAGCCATACCATAAACCTAAAAGTTTACCCTAAGAAGGTTTTATAACTCATTGTTTACCTAGGTAGAGTTAGTTGAATGATCTGTAGTAGCCTTTTAGAAGACTTTTGACCCTGAACCAAACTATCTATCATTGTGTAAATCCCGTTGTCCTTGGCAACTGAGAGCTTGTATCTGCCCTATAAGTATCTGTGTGAAACTTCACTTGTTGTTGCATTTCCATGGGAAGAGATTGTAACCATCGGGCACCCACCTTTGTGTATCTTCATAAATCTTTACTTTATGAACTATATCTTTGGCTCTGTGTATTATTTTTTATTTCTGTTTCCTACTATTTTTTCATCCTTTGCAACGACCCCTGCCTGAGGGACCCACAACCCTTTGCGGGGAGCGTAGCTAACTCCTCGCAACATCTCAACAATTTTACGCATTTTACACCTGTAAAAGTTATTGAGGATTGCACAATAATATGAATGTACCTAATTCCACAGAACTGCATACTTCAAATTGGTAAAAATGGTAAATCTTATGTATGTATATTTTATCACAATAAAAAAATAGGAACATGAAGAAAACTTTTCTTTACATAAATGTACATAAAATGTATGTCTAGATAGATAGCTAGATACTTATGTCTTAGAAGTAAAAACTAATAAATTATTAAATTATTTATAAACCTATATAAAATAAAACATTGATTACATGTCCACAATACATCTTTGTTTTCAACTGTTTTCCAAATATTTAGTGAAAAGACAGGATTTATAGATCCTTTTTTCACATTTTTGCAATTTTTATTAATGTCTGGCTTAATGGAAAACAGCTACATTTTTACATCTGCTTTGGAATTCAGTCTGATGCAATATCACATTCCATGTAGTCTATAAGGAACAATGTACACTTATGAGAGGAATAGAATGAAAAATTTAAGTGAGATATCAGTATTACCCTACAAATTATTTTGAACTGTGGACCCTCTGAAAGGATGTCAGGGACCTCAAGGTGTTCCTCGGCTATATCTTATGAATAAATAGCCTAAAGTTTAAAAAAAAAGTATTATGCATTCTTCATTTATCTATTAGACCATTTCTAAACAGAGATATTCTCCTTAATAGCTCCATAATCACCCAGAGGTAATCAAAGAATTAAAATTAAAATACTTCATTCTTTCCATTTACTTGCCAGCTTTCAAGACAATGAATGGTTTATATGGTGTCCTTCACAGGTGACTAGTAATTTTTTTTGAATGATGGATACTCATGAATTTCAACTTATTTGAAATGCTTGACTTATGTGAAATGTTTTTATTGAGGCTCAAATTGTCCCATCTGACAGGGACAGTGACAGGGAAATCTTTTTCAAGTCTGCTGCTCCTGAATTCTTTCAAAATGCCGCCATCATTGAAGACTCCATTACTTTGTGATGTGCCAATGTTGTTTGTGGCTCTTTTAGAAACATCCCACCCCACACTAGAAATTAGCCCATTCTCCAAGTATTTCTGATCCCTTCTAGTGGGAAAACATGATGTGGAAACAATAATCTATGTTAGTCCTGATTTCTAGGCATTTTAAGTAAGAGACAAACCTAAAAAAATAGCCTGTGGTTTTAAAAAGGATAAATACCACCATGAGCTCCTACTTACACTTTCAGTTCAAGTTCAGAACTGTGAGGTTTTACTCATCTGTCTCACTTCCACTTCTCTGTTCTCCCACTTAGAAAATCCTGGTTCCCAATGAATCAATATAACTATGTATTCACCTAATCCCACAGTACACACACAACAGTCTTAGAATGAAAATACAAACAGTAGGTCAGAAAGATGGCAGAATAGGAGATAACCAACTGACATCTCCCCACAACAACACACACAACACAAAAGTTTTTCTGTGGGTGCCTCAGGAATCAGGAAGAAAGCAGTAAAACCTTGGTGGAGCGTTAACCCTAGGAAGACAGTTTCAAGAGTGCAGACCAGCACCAGGGTAGCAGACTCACCAATGATGATCTTGGGCTCAAACCCGGAAGCAGATCCTTTACCCAAAAAGCTTGGCTAAAGTCCAATTTGGCCTTGATCCTGGAACCAAAACCAACTGCCAGGAGGTCCACAAGGAATCATGTGTACTAGTGATTCAGCAGAAAGGCTGTCTGCCCACCAACAAGGATCATGGCAGTGGATCTCAAAGGTACCCTGAAACTTGTCTGCAGCCCCACCCTCTCCCTCCCAGCTGTCGTCCCAACTGCTCACAAAGGACCCAGAGGGAAACTTGTCCATATCTTACAGCCTGGGAATTTCCCATTCTTCTGAATCTCCTTGATGGGCCAACCAGTCATTGACCCACAGCAGATCCTGAGCGGACGCAGTCTCAGCTCCAGCCCCTCTCACTGCAGTTGGAGAGGGAGCTCTCCTGCTCATGTGGGAAAATACTAGGTTTATGCATCCACTTGAGCTACCAGGTTGGGCTGCTGGTGTCCATCCTATAGTGGATCCTGAGAGGGCACAGTCTCAGCTCTAGCCTCTCTCGTTGCAGTTAGGGAACTTCGCTGCCCATATTAGGAAACTGCTAGAAATCACACATGTCTGGGCCACTGGAGTGAACCTATCAACTGCTGTCTCACAGAGGGTCCTAAATGGGCACAGAATCAGAACCAGCCCCACTGAATGCAATTGGGGGATGGTCCCAAATATACAGAGTTCTGCCAGAAAACATGCACTAGTCTATGTCAATGGGACAAGCTTCCAGTCTCAGGTCCCTAGTCAGCTTTCTCACATACGTTGTGTACCCACCTTTGGTCTTCCAAAGGCCCACCCATCCCATCCTGGGGCTCCATGACAACCTTGCAGCTCTCATGAGACTCACAACAAACCTGAGCTTAGCCATCTAATCTTTGACAAAGCAAACAAAAACACACCTTGGGAAAAAGATTCCTTATTCAATAAATGGTGCTGGGAAAACCGCATAGCCACATGTAGAAGAGTGAAACAGGATCTGCACCTTTCACCTCTCACAAAAATCCACTCACTATGAATAACAGACTTAAACCTAAGGCATGAAACTATAAGAATTCTAGAAAAAATGTTGGAAAAATTCTTATAGACATTGGCCTATGGAAAGAATTTATGAAGAAGACCCCAAAGGCAATTACAGCAACAACAAAACTAAATAAATGGGACCCAATCAAATTGAAAACTTCTGTACAGCCAAGGAAACTATAATGAAAGCAAACAGACACCCTACAGAATGGGAGTAAATATTCGCATGTTACACATCTGATAAAGGACTGATAACTACAATTTATATAGAATTCAGGAAAATCAGCAAGAAAAATCAAACAACCCTATCAAAAAGTGGGCAAAGGACTTTTCAAAAGAAGATAGACTAATGGCCAATAAACATATGAAAAAATGTTCAACATCTCTAATCATCAGGGAAATGCAAATCAAAACCACAATGAGATAGGACTTATCTCCAGTGGCCTTTATCAAAAGTCCCAAAACAATAAATTTTGGCTGGATGTGGAGAGATAGGAACACTCTAACACTGCTGGTGGGACTGCAAACTACTGCAACCTCTGTGGAAAGTAATATGGAGATACCTCAAAGAGGAGATAGTTTGAGGTATGGAGATACCTCAAAGAGCTACAAATAGAACTGTAATTTGATCCAGCAATCTCATTACTAGGCATCTACCCAAAGGAACAAAAGACATTCTATAAAAAAGATATCTGCACTAGAATGTTTATAGCAGCACAATTCACAATTGCAAAGATGTAGGAACAACCCAAGTGCCCATCAATACATGAGTGGATTAATAAAATGTGACATATGTGTACCATGGAGTTCTACTCAGCCACAAAAAACCAGTGGTGATCTAGCACCTCTTATATTATCCTGGATAGAGCTGGAGCCCATTCTACTAAGTGAAGTATCACAAGTATGGAAAAACAAGCACCTCATGTACTCACCTTCAAACTGGTATTAACTGATCAGCGCTTAAGTGCACATATAGTAGTAACATTCACTGGGTGTTGGGCAGGTGGGAGGGGGGAGGAGGGATGGGTATATACACACCTAATGGGTGTAGTGCGCACCGTCTGGGGGAATGACATGCTTGAAGCTCTGACTCAGGTGGGGCAAAGGCAATATATGTAACCTAAACATTTGTATCCCTGTAATATGCTGAAAAAAATTTAAAAAATAACCATGAGCTTAGGGTTCCCTTTAGTGCTGAAATGGCTGCAGCAGTCACGAGTTTAACAGCATTCACTCTGCTTAAATTCCAGACAGGCCAAATGAAGAAAAATAGGCCAGACTATGAAGACTGGAATAAATACCTAACTCTTCAATGCACAGACATTTATGTATGTCCATAAGCATCAAAAATAATCAGGGAATTATGACCTAAACAAAGAGACAACACAAGACACCAACAATGGACCCTAAAGTAATGGAGATATAAGCTCTCTCAGACAAGGAATTCCAAATAACTGTGTTAAAGAAGCTCAGTAAATTTCCATAAAACATAAACAATTCAGAAATTTATGAGAGAACTTAAAAAAAAAGACTGAAATGATTTTCAAAATCAAACATAAATCTGAGATAAAAAAATACATTAAATGAAATAAAAAATGCAATAGAGAGCATCACCAGCAGACTTGATCAAACAGAAGAAAGAATCAGTGACATCAAAGACACACTATTTAAAAATACAGAGCCAAAGGAGAAAATAATAAAAAGGAATAAAGAAAGCTTATAGGATCTATGGAATATGAAGCAAACAGTAAATATTTTGATTATTGAAGTTCAAGAAAGGGCAGACGAAGACAAAAAGGTAGAAAATTTACTGAAAAATAATAATTACAGAAACTCTCCAAACCTAGAGAATAATATAAATATCCAAGTAAAAGAAGGTCAAAAATCATCAATCAGATTCATTCCAAATAGAACTATCCCAAGACATACCCTTTAACTCTCAAAGGTGAAAACAAAGGATCCTGAAAGCAGCAAGAGAAAAGAAGCAAATAACATAATAAGGGAATTTAAAATGGCAGGCCACAGACTTTTCACTAGAAACCGTCATGCCAAGAGGAAGTGGGACAATATACTTAAAGTGCTAGGGGTGAAAAAAAAAAAAAAATACTTCCAACAAAGAATACAGTACCTGGAGTAGCTATCCTTCAGAAATTAAGAAGAGATAAAGACTTTCCCAGAAAAAAAAAAGTAAGGAAATTAGATACCACTATTCCTGTCTTACAATTAATGCAAAAGGGAGTTCTTCAAATTGAAAGTAAAAATGCTAATATGTAACAAAAAAAATAAGTAAAGGTATAAAATTCACTGGTAAATGTAAGTATACACACAAATTTGAAATACTCCAATTGTAATCATGGTGTGTAAACCACTTACATCCTTAATAGGTGTCACTGTTTTATTAACAGTAGGTATCAATGTTAGTGATAATGTAAATTAATACAGCTATTATGAACCACAGTATAGAGGTTCCTCAGAAAATTTAAAATAGATCTACCATCTAATCCAACTATACCACTACTGGGTATACAGCCATGGGAAATAAAACCAGTATGTCAAAGAGATATATTTGCAATTTCATGTTTATTGCAGCTTTTTCACAATAGCCAAAATACAGAATCAAGCTAGGTATCTATCAACTGATGCATAGATATAAAAAAATGTGATCTACATATACAACGGAATACTATTTACCATAAAAAATTAATGAAATCCTGTCATTTCCAGCAGCACGGATGAAGCTGGAGGACATTATATTAAGTGCAATAATCCAAGCACAGAAGGACAAATACCACATGGTCTCACTCATATATGAAATCTAAAAAGTTGATCTCATAGAAGTAGAGGATAGAGGGGAGGAATGGTTGGGGAGAGGCTGGTCAACAGGAACAAAATTACAGTTCAACAGAAGGAATAAGTTCTGGTGTTCTATTGCTTAGTAAGGTGACTATAGTTAACAATAATGTAGATTTCAAAATAGCTAGGAGAGAATAATTTGAATGCTCTCACTACAAAGACATGATAAATATTTGAGTTGATTTGATGAATGTGCTAATTACCTTGCTTTGATCATTACTCAATTTATATGTGAATGAAAACATCAGACAGTACCCCATAAATATTTACAATTATTACATATCAATTGAAACGAAAATGAAACTTAAAAAATATAAACACTACCATTAGCAACATGATTATTGAAAACCATTTTAAATTTACATTTTTATGCTAGAGTGTATCTTCCTAGTCAATTTGTTGTGCTTTAAATTCATTTCAAATAGTCCCAGTGTCTGTGGTATGTCACTGACTCTGTAAATGGTTATACTCACTTTTACCTTTTGTTGTCAATATCTGGGAGCTGATATTTTTGGGTTTCGTAATTTTTAATTTTACAAAACACCTACATGCACAGGCCTTCCAGAATGGCAGAGGAAGGAGCACATCATATCCTTTCTCCAGTAAACAATGATGCTATTGGACAAAATTTTTTAAATAAACCATATCAGAATTATGGAAAATAGCCAAAGGCATAGAACCAACTGAAAACTGTTTGCTCAATAAAAATAATAATAACTACAACCTGAACCTCAGTAAGAACAGCAAAGGGCCTATAGCAATTTGACATGCACCTGCTCCCATCTCTCCCCTGACTCGATGATGAATCAGGCTGAAGGCAGTCATTTTGCTGCCACTGGAAGTGTAGATCCAATTGGAACTCCATAGGAAGGTCCCATGCCCAAAGAGGTTGTAGAATGCAATAGCAATTGGTGTCAAAATCAAAGGTCAATGTTACAACTGTCAAAGGCTTCAACACTAGCTGAGACAAAGAATAGACCAGGCACAATTTAACTAAGACACTGGGAAATGAGGCAGCCATAGTGGACTTTGAGAAGTTCACATTTATCAAAACATTAGGAAGGCTGCACACATAAAAAGGAGAAACCAAAGAGGGCCACAGCCATCTACATATCCTGATTAAACACAGGCCAGGACATATTTGTAAACTGCTCAAATGGTGAATGTGTGACCTAACCCCCACAGCACAAAGTGGCAGCCATACTAGCTTAAGGTGTTTAGGTAGAACCTGTAAGAAATCATTGCCTACTACTAAGTTATGTGGACCCAAAAGTGGCTCCTAGGAAGTCAGGGATAAAAATCAAAAAAGGAAGGAAGGAAGAGAGCCAGGGAGGAAGGCAACAATTATATATGTAAATGAAAAAAAATTGAACACAGACATTAGTGGCTAAAACTTCAGGGCAGTCAGAATCTACAGAATTAGTCCAAGCAGGTAACTAAACAAAAACTAACAAACAAACAAAAAAACACATAAAAATCAAAACAACAAAATTACTTAATTTGAAGAATCTTAAACTAGAAATAAATCAAATGTCTATCAAAAAGCAGATGGATTTTAAAAAATTATAGTGTATCTGTACATGGAATTCTATTCAGCAATAAAAATGAACAGGTTACTGATACACTCAGCAACATGAACTACTTACAATCATTTGCTAAATGGAATAAAAGCCAATATAAACAATATCTATAGTTTACCTCCATCTTAACAAAATCATAGAAAAGACAAATTAAAGCATAAGTGGCATTAAGCAGATTGGTAGTTGCAAGAATGCCAGGTTGGTCGTGGGTTTGACTACAAATGGGTATGAAGGATTATAAAACTCTGTATTTTGATTGTGACATTTTTTCCCATGGGCTTATATATTTGTCAAAATAAA
>CM052444.1:35817054-35838561 GCA_028533085.1 Varecia variegata
TTGGGTTGTTTCCACATCTTAGCAATTGCGAATTGTGCTGCTATAAACATTCGGGTGCAAGTATCTTTATTATAGAATGACTTTTGTTCTTCTGGGTAGATGCCCAATAATGGGATTGCTGGATTGAATGGAAGGTCTACTTGAATCTGTTTATTCACATGAAGGCAATCCTGTGATTAAAATGTTTTATAAGAACAATTAAAAAATTCTACCCAGAGCCTAAGGTGACCCCAAGATTCCTTGTTATCTTTTGTTCAATTGGATGGGTTTTTTCCTAGACTAATTTTATCAAAGGTGTGGTGGAAGTTTTCTCTTTCAACTTGCACCTTTATTAGGTGGTCTCAAGTCTACCTTATTACCCATGTGGATACTGTAGTCAAACTCCTTGGGAACTCTCAGTGACAATGTCCTGGGAAGCTCAAATATCAGCTTCTGTTTCCCTCTCTAAATTTTAATTTCTTTTTTCTTCTTGAAGATTTCCTTATCTTGTGAGTTCAATGTATGCATGTATAAATAATTTTTAAAATATTATTTTAAAAATACTAATTTTGAGAATATTACCCAGTATATCCATATATTTTATAGTTTTATTTTTTCCTGTTCTTCTATCTTGTAATAAAAATATCTTGCCTGCAGTTCATATATTTACACACTGAAATCTAAGGATCAAGTAACAATGCAATATTTTAGGTCTCAAATGAGGACAAAGAAGCAGAGAAGAGAAAGAAAAACCTATGGAAAGAGAAATGAACAGGATCACAGGCCAAGTCAAAGAATGTTAATGTTGAAATTGAATTAGAGAATATCAAGTTCTTCCAATCCCATCATTTTACATTGGGGGATTAATGCTTCTAGGAAGTAGTCCATCCAGGAGTTTATCCTAGCTCTCAGGCTGAAATCTTTTTGTTGTTTTAGATGGGAAAGGGAGGAGGACACATGTTAGAAACAGGAACTGCTGCTGGAGGCCCAAAAGGGGGAGAGTCACTTGAATCAGAGCTTAAGGGGAAATGAAAGTCCTGTAAGAGGCATGTGGTTCCGGGATGCTGTGGGCTTTCTCTAACAGCAAAATGGAAGGGGTGAGGTTTCTGCTGGTGGGAAAGGGGATGACAGAGCGGGTGTGAGACTGTGTGGGGTGGGGATACGTTGTCTGAGTTCTGGGGAGAGATGTCTCTATAGGGGGAAGTGGCCAGATAAAAGCCCAGGCAAAGGTGGACACAAGGATGCCTGTGTCCTGTGTCCTGACAGGGTAAGGAGAGGGAACTTGGGAAAGTCTGGTTATAGAGGAAGAGCACAGGGCTCCCCCAGGATAGTGGAGACCCCCTGCTCAGGTTCTAATCATAGTGTGTCACACTCATCTCTGATAATTTTTTAAGGATTTTGTGTGTCCAGATAGCCTAACTAACCACTTTGTTCTCTCTCCATTGAATTTTATATAAATTTCAGATTGTAGTATTGATTGTAGTATTGTAGTATACACTAGTACAAAGAGTTCCTTTTTTTATTTTTGAGATGGGATCTTGCTATTCTGCTCAGGCTTGTCTCAAATTGGCCTCAACTGATCCTCCTGCCTTGGCCACCCAAAGTACTGGGATTATAGGTGTAATCCACCACATCTGGCCACAGTTTCACTTCTTACACTCCCTTCTTTCTCCCTTTTTGGTGTTTGATATGCACAAATCTTTGCGTATAAAATTGGCACACTTAAGAGTTTGGATTATTTTTTTCATGCAAGCAGTTGAAATATTTTAAGCATAACTTTGACATGCTCAGGTTCTCATTTCTTGTAGCAACTCTAAGGCAGAGAGATGCATGGAGATGGATTGTAACATACAGGTAGGGATTGTGACCACGATCTATGTCACACATGATGAAAGAAGGACTACGTGTCATTGAGGTCAGAGAGGAAAAGCCAGATTATGGAAATTAAGGACAGAAATGACATGGTGACTGTGGTATCAAAAGAGAGGGTAGTTTGCAAAGAATGTAGATTTCTAGGTTTCTGTTTAGATGAATAGTCTGCTGCCCGTTATTTAAAAATCTCCTTAGGTATTGTTTGCTTCTTTTCTGTTGCTGCTCTCAGAATCCTGTGTTTTGACCTTTGAGAGTTAAAAAGGATGTCTTGGGGTAGTTCTATTTGGAATGAATCTGATTGATGTCCTTTGACCCTCCTTTACTTGAATATTTATGTCTTTCTCCAGTATAGAGAATTTTCTGTTATTTTCTTTCCATAAATTCTCTACCCTTTTGTCTTCTCTGTCCCTTCTTGAACTCCAATGACCAAAATATTTACTTTTTTGATAGTATTCATAGATCCTGTAAGCCTTCTTTATACCATTTTATTCGTTTTCTCTTTTGTTTCTGTATTTTCAAATAGTGTACCTTTGATCTCACTGATTCTGTCTTCTATTTGATCAAGTCTACTGTTGATGCTGCTTATTGCATTTTTTATTTCATTCATTGCATTTTTTATTTCTAGAATTTTTGTGTGATTTTGAAAATTATTTCAATCTTTTTTGAAATGCTCTCATAACTTTCTGAATTGTTTCTCTGTGTTTTATTGAAGTTCACTGAGCTTATTTAACACAGCTATTTGGAAATCCTTATCTGAGAGAGCATATATCTCCATCGCTGTAGAGTCCATTATTTGTGTCTTTTTTGTCTTTTGGTGAGGTTATAATTCCCTGATTATTTTTAATGCTTGTGGAGTATATTAATGTCTCTGCATTGAAGAGTTAGGTATTTATTGCAGACTTCATAGTATGGCCTATTTTTCTTCGTTTGGCCTGTCTCAAATTTGAGCAGACTGAATGTTGTTAGAATCCATGACTGCTGCAGCCACTTCAGCACTAGAGGGAACCCTAAGCTCAGGTTTGCTGTGAATCTCATGAGGGCTGCAAGGTTGTCATGGAGCCTCAGGCTGGATGGGCCTGGGGAAGACCTAAGCAGGATATCCAGGCTGTGTGAGAAAGCTGACAAGGACCTAAGACTGGAATCCTGTCCCATTGCCACAGACTTGTTCATATTTCCTAGCAGATCTCTGCATTTTGGGGACCACTCCCCTATTGCATTGAGAGGGGCTGGTTTTGCCAGGTGGTGACAGGCCGCAGGCATTTTTCTCTAATCCCCACTTCATTTCCCTCTCTCGGTATCAAGACGTCTGTGGCCTGTGGCGGGCTTAGCTGGGCTGGGCCGGACTCTAGCCTCCCCATGCGGGGATGTTTCTCGAACCGGGTGCCGGCCTCTGGCAGGGGAATATCAGAGCCTGCCGCGCCTTCCTGCACCTGCAGATCGGTGATGGGCACCAGGGCCACTCCTGACCTCTTCCCGGAAAGTCGGCGCGCCTGGAGTGGGGGCAACAGGTGCTCCCTCTCTGCCCTCCCCCCTTGCCAGGCCAGTGGCAGGCCAAACTCCTCGGTCCCCTTTCCCGCGGTGTCCACCTCCACCTCCAGAGCTGTGTTCCCACAGTGCGCTTCGCCCCAGTGGAGACCAGCAGTGGAAGCAGAACTGGTGTGGGCCGGCTGGATCCTGATTATACCACTCACCACCAGTAGGGGTGTTTCTCTTATTCCATTAACTTTATCCCAGACCTTTAACCTTGATTAGGTCATTAAATATAGTGTCCCACCTTGAATCGAACAAGGGAATCGAACATTTTCTACACAATAACCCAACACATATGGGATCTTGTCCCATTTACCTGAGTTTTGACAAAATAATTTCAGTTATGAGACAGTACAATGTCAGATTGCATTTTAACACCACTTCTTTCCACACTCCAGGACATACATTGGATTGCGATAAAACCATTTTCCTTAGATGTAGGTTCACAGCTATAAGTTAACCATTCAGCTAAAATTTTTCCCAAGGGACTTTTAGCGGGAACTTTCCTGTGTTGCAACAAAACTTTACAAACACAGACAATATAGAGAATCCCGAACACAAAATGCCACTGCCGAACAAATGGGAACCACAAATGAGAACCAAATTCTCAATTGAGAATCAGCATCTCCTAATCCAAGGGGACAAACGAGAACCAAATTCTCTCAGATAAGAGAAACAACTTCTCTCAACTGGCCCTGGTTCCCTGGGAACTGCAAATGAGCTCAATCCAAACCAGGTGCCCAAGCCCCACTAAAGTGCTACATTTCCACCCACAAACAGCACCTCTAAACCAACAGGGATGTCTGAAAATCCCCCCAAGTGGGTGGAAACAGGATCTCAGCATCCCGGCGGACTTTACTTACAAATGGCTGTGGCTGTCATGACGCTTCCCAAATCTGTTTCTGTCCCTACAAATCAGAGCTCAGATTGGTTGGAGGTACGTCCACCAGTAAAGAAAGAAATGGAGCTTCTTAGAGCTAATCACACCCCAGCATGTGCATAGAAATACCTTTCTTTCTTACACCAAAAGGTGATGCTCCCACCCTTGCCTTGACCTGGAGCTGCTCCCAGCCTCTTCTAGCAGTAGCAGGGTGCCATTCTACCTGGAAGCCATGGCCCAAACAAGGGATGCCAAATTTGTTATTGAAAGCTCTGCCACTTGTCCACAAGGCTGAACCAAGATGAGGACAAGTGGTTTGAGGAAGAAGGAAAGAGATATTTTTATTACTTTGCCAGCAAAGAAGGTGAATGGAGACTCCTGTCTGAAATGCCATTGTCCTCACTTCCTACTCATGAGGTTAGAGGAGGTGGTGGGAAGTGAAATAGAGAGCAGAACTAACCTTGCCTTTGGAGCTCTGCCTTCTCTTCATTGAGGATGCTCAAGAGATATCAGGGGCAGGTCTTGAAGAGGAGCTTCTTCACAGTATCAATGACATATTGATATTACATGATGCTCCTGCAGAATTGCTGTGTCCTCCTGCCATCCCCTGGGGAGGGGACAGATATACCATTCTCGAAGTTCAGGAAATCCAGTCCTCCTAAAGCTTCCCTCAAGAAGCTTACTACGGAACCTCCAGAATGTAGCTCACAGCTTGCTATGCCCTGGATCTCAAAGGAGTCTAAGTCAAAAGAAAACATAGAAGAAGCTATTAAACATAAATAAGAAAGAAAGCCATGAGAAAAGGACCTAGGATTTTAGATTGGGGTGTTAAAGTTCTTGGGTGTGAAATGATGAATCAAACCCCAATTAAAGTATGTAGAGATTTTCAGAAAGAAAAGCATTGGGAAAGCTGTGCATGTCATGAATGGGGGGTATGGTAAAAGTGAGGTGGTGGGGAGGCAGAGTGTGATGCAGTCCATGCAGTCCATGCAGTCCATGCAGCATTTCAGCATGAGCCAGAGGACCACAGCAAGAGGGGATGCAGAGAGGAAATGACTGAAGAGACAGATCAGAGGAGGAAGCCACCCTGTAGGTCACTCATGCACAGGGTAGAACTAAGGGCCCTTGAGGAGCAAAGTCAACATAAGACAAAGCAGGAGTTGGATACCAATGGGGAGCCATAATCTCTCAGAGAAGAGTCAGAAGCAGCCAGAATCTAGAATACAGTGTGGAGGTGTGGAGTCAGCGAGAGACTGCTCTAGAAGAGTGTGTGCATGCACTTGGGTAAAGCAGAAAGGAAGGGAAAAAGATCAGTGGGATTAGCAGCTTGCAAAAAGAGAGAGAAGAATGTCCTTGGGAATCTTTGCAGTTCAGGGGACTGGACTCACATTGCAGCTGGAATTTACTGGCACGTCCCTGTATTTCCTGAGTAAATCCAAAAAAGTAAACTTGGAAAAGCTTCTCATCACTGAAGTTGCCCTTGGACCAGGGCTTCAGGAATATGGCAGTGCCCGAGTCACTGTCTCAGCCTTGAATCTGAAAATCATCCAACCAGCCTGAACCTTGATTGTGTGCCCAGGTGCTGTTGGCAAAGGACGAGATCTGGATGACACTGAAAGAGGTTGGTACCTGGAAGGCTGTGAGGGATGGAAGAAGACTGTGAAGAGAAAGGGAGAAGCAGGAGTGAATGAGAGAGAATGGAAATGGAAAAGATCCAGAGACCAAGGACCTACAGTCTGAAGAACACATAAAACCTGACACATTTGACTGCCCCAGGGCCTCATGCTCCAGCCCCAACACCCAGAAAGCCAGAAGAGGACTGGAGACAACAGGGCTCAGACCCTTCATGTCCAAGTGCACCCGGGTAAATGCAGCATGCTTTTACCCAAGACCCCTGCACCAGTGCTGGGAGCTGCCAGAGTGACTCTTACTGTCCTCACTGTCACCACCTGGGAAGAGAACTGCTAACAATTGAAATGGTAGAAGCAGCATTTCACTGGGAGATGGAGCTTACGACTTGCGGAGCTGGTATTTGATCTTTGATTTTAGGAAACTTTTTTCTCAGTAGCTGTAGTGACTTTCTCTCTTCCAACTGACAGATGTCTTCCTCATACAAATTGCATTTCAGGTAAAAAAAAATGTGCTGTCCATAGCCCTGAGCCTTATACCCCACCTCTTGTTCCCCCTCCAGCCCTGACTTCTAGACTTTCTCTTACCTCCCTGACCTCCAGCTGCTGTCTGCGTCCTCCACTTCTTTCAGATCACCTTGGAAAAGCCCCCATGTGATTCTGAAAGGTCTTTTCACCTTCCTTGGTGGCTCTTATTCCCACATCTGTAAAATAAGAGATGGATATTGAACAATCACTTACCTTCCAGTCTAACCTAGAAGGAGCATTTTGGTTTCTCCACCAAAGTCAGCTTTCCTCCCTCCTTGCTGCCCTGTCTTTTCTGGCCCTCTGTCTTTGCTCCTTCCTAATGTTCTCAATGTCTCTTCTTTCTTATCTCACCCTCCTTTCCTGATGTCTTTTACTCTACATTCTAATCTGGTTGTGTGTGAGTGTGTGTGTGTGTGTGTGTGTGTGTGTGTGCTGATATTCACTTACATGAAGGAAAGCATTTAAAAATGCCATGTGTACCTTAGAATCAGAGAACTAAATCCCAGAATCATATATCATAAATGCTGCTATTTATAAGCCACACAAAATTATCTTATACTATAGCAATTATTGAGGGGCAAATGGCATTTGCTCTTGGTATATGACTTTCTCTTTAGTAACTCTTGACCTTTGGAGTTTTGATTAACAAATATTTATGAAACAAGCAGAACTTTGGGAGCTGTTCTGTATGTACCTCCAGACTTAGTCAAAGGTAACTTTTTGGATAAGTTTCTATAAGCATTAGAGCCTTATTCTCTTTTTGCAGTATCTCACAAGCTCTGTCTACACTTATGCCTTCCTGTCACCACATAAGGCATTAATAAGAGAGCAAAGAGGCTGTCAGTTTTTATACCAAAAATTCAGAGATGTTTGTTATAAGGTGTCATCTCCTATCTTATCTTTATATGTCACAAACTTTGACAATATGTTTAGAATCTACAGAGTGACAAATTTGAACTTTAACCAATATGTTGTTTTAAGGATGATTTTTAAATTTTCTGCAATTAGGAAAAAAATACAGACTATGCATAATATTACAGACTGTGCATGATAAAGCATAAATCTACATATCATACAGAAATGTGGTGGCAAATAATTTCAAATATATGGGTGTATCACTAACTGATTCTATTATGTAGGTAAGAAAATTGAAAATGAGTAATGTGGTATTCTCTCCTCCTGGAAAGAAATGGTTCACAATATTGGATGAAGAATAGCATTCATCCAGAATTATTGTTGCCTGATTGGAAAGTCTAGAATAGCTCTCCAAATTTCAAGGTATGTATCTCTTAACAATATTCCTAGACTCCAAAATGTGATAGAAGCTAATCCACTCTTTGGGTATCAGCCATAGACAATAGCAGAGACTTAACATTTACCTGTCATTCACATGAGCATCATTTTTTTTTTCTTCATAAGCCTTTTATTTTGGTAGAACACCCAATATAGAATTCAGGGAAAGCTGGTAGACAACCTGGGTTGTTTTCCATTGAAATGAGTGAGCCTTGTAAGACTTCCAAAGTGGATTTGATGTAAACTAAGTCTTTTTTTATTTTTTTAATTTTTTATTTTTTTCCTTTGTTTTTAATTTCAGCTTATTATGGGGGTACAAAAGTTCAGGTTATATATATTGCCCATGTCCCGCCCATCCCCTCGAGTCAGAGGTTCAAGCGTGTCCATTCCCCAGACAGTACGCATCGCACTCATCATGTAGGTATACACCCATCCCCTCCCCCCACCCCCCACCACAGTCCAAAACCCAATTGGTGTTATTCTCAAATGTGCACTTAGGTGATGATCAGGGAAACCAATTTTCTGGTGAGTACATGTGGTGCTTATTTTTCCATTCTTGAGATACTTCACTTAATAGAATGGGTTCCAACTCTCTCCAGGAGAACAAAAGGGATTCTATATCACTGTTATTTCTTATAGCTGAGTAATATTCCATGGTATACATATACCACATTTTACTAATCCACTCACAAATTGATGGGCATTTGGGTTGTTTCCACATCTTTGCAATTGTGTGTCTCCATCCATCTTCCTTCCCTTGGGCACAACTCAGTTTCTGACATGGTCTTTGGTAACACTAAGTATTCTCTTCCGGTGGAAAAAAATTCGACTGAATTACTGTTGTCATAACTTAAGTTTTAAATGTTTCTCTCTTTTAAAAATAATCCAAAGGAGTTAGCTGGGCACAAAAGACTATCACAACACTGGTCCCACACTCACCAAATTTTTAAACAAGTTAAGCATAAAATACAACAGTAATTCAGTCAAATTTTTTTTCACCGGAAGAGAATACTGAGTGTTACCAAAGACTATGTCAGAAACTGAGTTGTGCCCAAGGGAAGGAAGATGGATGGAGACATCCTGGTTTCAGCTTTAACAGGATGTCAGTAAGTCTGTGCCAAATATGTGCAGAATGTCAACCTAAATGACAAACAGAAAGAGGCTTTGTAGAAGGAAAATATATTTATTTGTGAATAGAGCATTGCAGTGGAAATACTGATGTAGTAAACTATACGTGCATATTCAGCAAGGTAAAAGAAGACCCATTTTTAAAGAAAAAAATGAGGATTATGAAATTGTTTTAAAATAATTATCCATGGTTACAAAGATTAATAATAACAGGATGACTTTGCAGAAGTACTTTTTGTGTAAGGTTGTGATGGCCTTTCTCAACATCTTGAGTTTTGCAGAGTCTTTTTTGATCATTTTTGTTATTAGGTATACAAGCATGAGAACCCTCTTTTCATGAACTTACCCAGGTGTATTTATTACCTTTTTTTTTTTTTTTTTTTTTTTAGCATTGTGACTCATTTTGATTCTGACAACTTTCACAGGAAGATGACTGTAAGTTTCTACTCGGTAAGGAAAATCTCCGAACAAAATGACGATGTTGGAACTATTCAAATATATTTGACAGAAAAATCCACCTTATACACTGTGGCTTCTCTCTGGGACAGCAGCAATTGAAATAGTTTGACAGATTTAGAAATTAACCAGGTTTGCAAATTACATTCATTCCCACAGTCTATGCAGTGTCTCATATTCACTTCCCCTTTCTGTTTCTGTTTCAAAAGTACAGAAATGGGTGTTGGGTCTTAGAAAACTATAACCCAGAAATAAAGACTTCAGAAGCAGCCTCAGAAGCAAATCTTTTTCTCTGACTTTCTATCCTTCTGACTCTCGGTTCCATTCTCTCCCTCAAGGCCAGCCATAGAAACTGGAATCTCTCTTCCCCAAGTTGGGTCATAAAAACCAGAACCACTTTTCTTGAAAGACAACTATAAAACCTAAAATTATTCTATATAAAACCTGGCCATAAAGAAATGATCTAACTACCTTTTTTGGCTCTAGGTCATAAGAACCCCTATTCCAGAGAGGTCCTGCCCTGCACCCAGAAAGAAAGGATGCATACTCACAGAGGCCAAGAAGAATCCAGACATACAGGTCTTGCTGGGTTTCTCCACTCAGTCTGCCAGCATTAGATCATAGCCTTTTTGTCCAATCATATTTCTACACGGCTGTCCATACTTAGTTGAACCTAAGCATAAAAATGGATAATTTCTACTCTATTTTTGGGTCTTCATTCTGAAGTCTTCCATGTATACACATTAAATAAATTTGTATGCATTTTCTCTAAATAATCTGAATCTTACCAGTGATTTTTCAGTGAGCTTTCAGAGGGCCAGGGGTACCCTTATCCTTTACATGGTGATGGCAGTGTCTGTGACATCTCCATACTATGCTGTGACTAGGTTTCTTTGTCCTATGGTGTGATAGCTATTTCCACTGTGGCTTAGTACCATTGTGGCTTGGCATATGAATCCTGTCTTCCAGAGGAAGATTATTCCTGGTGCCAATATTTGTTTCAAATAAAAAATCAACATTTGCTCATTTCTAAATGGAAGTGTTTATTGATGCTTCTAAGCCATGTCCTCCTATGGGCCTAGAGACCATGTGTACTTCCGATAAGCTCCTCAAGACATAGGCTTTTTCAGATATTGATTGCATAATCTCACTTATTCATGGAATCTTAAAAAAGAGTTAAATATGCAGAAATAGAGGATAAAACAGTGATTACTGGGAGTGGGAATGGGGTGGTGGTGGAGGAAATGGTGACATGTAGGTTAAAGGATACAAAGTAGCAGATAAAGTTGTCTCCCCTTATCCATAGTGGATATCTTCTAAGACCCCTAATAAAACCTGGAATAATACTGAATCTAATTGCTAATTGCTAATACCCCTAAAACCTGGAATAATACTGAATCTAATTGCTGCCAATGGGGACACGTTTCCATTCCTGTCATTTGCCCACAAATTTAACGCCTTTTTAAATTTTAGTCGAGTGCTTATCGTGTACTCTGGTCATAACATTTACAGTTTGTGGTGGGACAGCAAAACTGGTAAACATTTTTATTTTCCTTCTTCACAATATCATGGGTAGACATTATGTTCTTACTGTAGATCTTAGGAACCTCAGTGTACAATTTTTTTCTTTCCTTAAGTTGAGAACTTTCACCTTTTCACTTAAAGGAAGGACTTTATGGCTTCTCTTTGGCATATCCAAATCACTAGCATCATGACTCTTGTGCTTTTGGGCCATTATTAAGTAAAACAGGAGTTACTTGAACACAAGGACCATGAGACCATTACAGTTGACTGACGATAGATCTAGATACTGAGTGACTAATGGGTGAGTAGTGTATATAATGTGGATAGGCTGGACCAAGGTGTGATTCACATCTAAGTCAGGATTAAGTGAACTGACATAATATTTCACCATGAATATGGGGAAGGAAAGGAAACGGGGACAGTAAGGGATAAATAAAGAAATCAAATAGTTTACAAAAGAAGCCTGCTCGGACCTAATGATATCCATCAGCTTGAAATGGAAGAGAATGGTTAGCTAAACAATCTGCACTTAATATTCCAAAGACAGAAGACAATACTACAAAACAAAAATTGGAAAATTATGCTGTATAGAAGAAAGAGACAGAATTGCGATTGATGAGTTGTACCATTGGTACTTTCTCAGGGAAAAATCATAAAAAAGTACAATACTGTATAAAATATTTATATAAGTACAGAATCAACATATCTGCGACATCAAAACTCTGGTTGAAAATGTTGGATTTTTTTGTAGTGTTACAAAAACTGCACGTTGAGATAAATTTTATATTGTACCACTATGTGGCAGTAGAGATTAAAATGAATTTTCAACCTCCTTGTTACTACTTATAAGTTGATGTTTTAAGGCTCCCAAATCTTTCAGCAGCTCAGAGCCCATGCTTAAATTCAGAATAACTTGTTAGCCCTGAAAATAAGTAAAAATTACTTACCAAAAAACCCTGGCAAAATGGCTGACTAGAGACATTGGTCACCAGATCATCTCAGACAGAAGAGAAACTTTCAGGTGAGAAAGCCTAGCCCAGGTGGAATACTGAGGGAAGAGTGCCAGAACCTACCAGAGATCTCGTAGGAAGAAGTTGCAGAGCAGAACAAGAAGGAGAAAAGCTTTGGCAGAGATCAAACCCCCAGGAAAATTTGGAGTCCCACCGAAAGTGTAGGTGGGGGTTTTTATTTGTCTTTCCCTCATGCCTGTGGCAGACAGCCAGGTCCTAAATTGTTGGAGAGCCCCTGTACCCTCGTGAGTCCAAGTGCTGCTACCAGCAGCGAACTGAGAACTTCTTAAGAACAGAGTGCTGGGCTGCCAGCCTGCACAGTGTTGCTTCCTCCCACCACAGACCCAAGGTGAGGCAGCAGGCATCATACTGAAGGTGCACCAATTGTAGGCCTCTATCCTTCCCAGGGAGCCTCAGCTCTTCTGTCTCCTTCTCACTGGACCCCACAGAAATATTCCACAGTACCCACATGGACTGTGACAACCACAAAGTTCCAGGAGGACACAAGAGAGCTCTGGGATTCTCCTGCCCCTAGGGGACAGGAAAGTGCTGTGAGCCATAATGCTTTCTGGGAGAAAAGAAAACAGAGCATGTGCTCTCCTCCACCTGAGAGCCCCTTGCTCGTGATCCAAAGTTGTCTGCCCCCTCCCAGTGGAAATGTAGGTGCAGAACAGAGTCCATAGGGCAGCAGAGTGTTCCCACCCCAGGCCAGTCCCAAGCCGGAAGTACTGTGCCCACTGCACCTGGGTTTTGCATAGAGGGTGCAGCTCATTTCCTTCCCTTCACAGAGAGGCAGTGTTTTTTGCAGGTGTTCTGACCAGGGAATCTCAGCTCTTGGGTTTCCACATCACTAGATCCACAGCTAAAATTTCCAGCACATACTTGAACTGCAGTAGCCTCAGAAGGCTTGTGGGTCCCAGGGGAACTGTGCAATTTCCAGAGCTTGGACAATCAGGGCAGGCCACTTCCAGGTGAGAGGAGAGTACAGTAG
Source organism: Varecia variegata (assembly GCA_028533085.1). Lineage (NCBI taxonomy): Eukaryota > Metazoa > Chordata > Mammalia > Primates > Lemuridae > Varecia > Varecia variegata. The sequence continues at coordinate 35,829,874 of CM052444.1, forward strand.
GCCAGGGGGCCATTTAGGGACAAAGGAGACCAGAGAGCTAGCTCTCCTCCATTCAGAGTCTTCTCTTCTTCCTCCCCTCACCAACTCACTGCTGCCAGCACAGCCACAGCTGTTCTTGCGTGGTACAGGAGCCCAAACTAGGGCACTGGGAGTGGCTATACCCCCAACAACATGCCCACCACACCCAGAGTTCCATGGAGAGTAGGGCTTATGCCTTTTCCTTTCAAAAGCCATGGCTTCCTATAGTGGAGTACAGGCAAGCCAAAAGCTGTCCATTTCAGGATTTTTGGGCAGAATCAGTTTGGTCAGAGATGTGTGGGTCAGGCCCGTTCTGAGGCCTGTGGCTACATTATGTCCTGGAGGAAAAAGACAGTGTCTATCTGAACTGAAAGTTGTCTGAACCGAAACTCAGGAGTCTCAGGACAGTAGTGTGATAGGGAGAGAGAGAGCTGTGTCTGCCTTCCTGGGCTGGGAGCTGGTTCACTCCCTTCTCTCCCTCCACCAATTCCTGACAGATACTGTGGGGAAATTCAACTCAAGCTCCTTGACTACCCTCACCAGGATGGTACTTCCACCTATCATTGGGGTGTACAGTGGAGCTTGGCAGCCCAGCTTCGCCCAGCTTTGCCTGTCCCCCATTCCTCCCCACCACGGCTGAGCAGGGATCTAGGACAGCAGTATTCCACAGGCTACCTGACCACTAGAGCAAACTGAGACCAAGCACACATCCACTACTGCTGCAGCCGGCTCTTACTGAAGTGCCACCTACTGGCCTGGTGGTTGAACTACAGCCTCGTACTTTTTCTACCATAGCTGGCATCTGAGAATGGCATTGCTCACTGCACAAAGACTGTCAAGACTACAAAGACTACCAAGGAATATAGACAGAACCTTGGCTCCCGGAAAGTATCCCAAGTGAAAGCTAAACCAACAAGCATGACATACAATTCAGACACATTCTTAGGTGGGGATAAAAAAGAATAAATAAAATAAAATAATAATAAAAAACTTAAAAAGTTTTACCCAAATGAAAGTGTAGTCAAAAATAAGAAGGAACAGCTTTCTCAGTGGAGAAGTAACCAGGGTCTGAATAATAAAGGACATGAATGAAAAATTTACTAAATAGATAGATATATTTAAAATAATCAAACAGAACTTCTGGAAATAAAAGACATATTGATACATTTATAAAATTCAGTTGAAAACTCAAACAGCAGAATATACCAAGCTGAAGAAAAGATTTCAGGACTTGAAGGGAAGTTTTTTGAATTAACCCTGTCAGACAGAGTCACAGAAAAATAATTAAAAGAAAGGAACACAATCTTTGAGAACTATCTGATTATGTAAGACACCGAAGCCAAAAAATAATAGGTATTCCTGAGAGAGAAGAAGAAAAAGCAAGAGATATGGAAAACCTATTTAGGAGAATAATTGAGGAGACCTTCCCTGGTCTTGCTAGAGATGAAGACATCCAGACACAAGAAGCTCAAAGAACACCTGGGTGATTCCTTGTTAAAAGGACATCAGGAAGGCATATATTCATTGTGCCAATGTGGAGGAAAGCCAATGTGAAGGAAGGACTTCCAATGGCAAAGAGACAAAAATGTCAAATAACTAATAAAGGAAAACCTATCAGACTAGGAGGAGACTTCCCAGCAGAAACTTCATAAGGCACAAGGGATTGGGGTCCTATCTTTAATCTTCTTAAACAGAAAAATTTTAGCCAAGAATATTGTATCCTGAAAAACTAAGTTTCATAAATAAAGGAGAAATAAAGCCTTTCCTAGATAAGCAAATACTGCGGGAATTTGTTACCAGTGGACTTTCACTTTAAGAAATACTCGAAGCAGTCCTAAATATCAAAATAAAAGACTGATATTCAACAGTATAAAAACATGCAAAAGTATAAAACTCACAGGGCTTATAAAACAGCAACACAATGGAGAATACAAAGCAATTACGTAAAACCTAACAAAATGACTGGAATAATATCTCACACATGAATAAAATAACTTTAAATACAAATGGCCTAAATACCCCACTTAAAAGATACAGATTGACAGAATGGATGAAAAAAAACTGGTAGGGTGTGAAGTTCGTATACAGGGGTAGAAAAAATTCTCAGAGAGACTCTTGATACCTGACATTGATTAAAAGTAAAAAAGGGTCCGTGAACAAATACACACTCATACGTGTTTACGTTTTCAAGAAGCTACCGTTTGCAGAAGTAAACACGAGAGGGCACTTTCAGGAAGCTCTTGATGGGGACTGGGAAGGTTTATAGCTACGGCTCTGGTAAGCACCCAAGTGAGCTGTAGGAAGGCATTTGTAAGAGTAGATTCTGCAGCTTCAAAGGATAATTCTCTAAAAGAGGTGTGTGTTTTCTCAATTAATCTAAATTCTGAGGCTTTTAGCAGTTGAGGGTTAGAAACAAGATCCAAAGAAAAAAGCCACCTTCACAACGCTTAAGAAAGGTGACTGTGACATTAAGCTCATGATGCTAAATGGTCCAAAAGCCTTTGGTGGTGTGATATGGACAAGAAAAAAATTAACACACAAACCACAGAACACCATTAAAACCAAAAAACATTTTTTTTCATTTAAAAAAGTATTTAGAATACATAAAGCAAGGCAACATCTATTCTTTTTTCTCATTTTCTGGTGTTGGATGCATTGGTGGCTCCTGCACTGTGGCACTGTTGCTCTCTGAGCTGATGTTGCCATCACTGGTTCCTTCCTCTGCCATACTGTCGACCCCTCCTGCCCACGCTCCTTGTCCTCAGAAGTTGACGTGCTTCTTCACCATTCTGCTGGCTTTCTGTTGCTTCTTCAAGGTGTGTCTCCTCTGTCTCCACTGGAATGTTCTTGTTGTCTTTCTTTTCCTCAGCTTTATTTGCTGCTTGCTCTTCCTGGGGAACAAAGCTGCTCTGACTGCGCTCTGCTTGCTCTGCGGCCTCCTTTTCCCTTTCCTCCTGCCTGCTCAATCTCAGCTGCAGTTTTCTCCATATCCACTTCTACCTTCAGACCACACAACCTTTTAAGTTCATTGTTAAATGAATCTGTGCTTTCCAGGAATTTCCTCTTCTTTTCCTGATGTTATTTCTCTACGTGAAGAAGTTCAGCCTCTAGTTTGTGCTGATGAACCATTAAAGATTGGACCTGTCATCTGAGGACCTGCATTCTAGCTGTTGTGACAACTGACCGGCGTCTGGCACCACACTCTCACTAAGGATTTCACTGATGAGGTGGTGGTTTCTCTGGAAACGGGAGGAGGCTGTAGGCTTCATTGAAAAGCCATCATCATGGGGTATTGGTATGTCATTCGTATATGTTTGTTTCCTCAGCTTGATTATAAATCCTGTGATGGTTCACCACAAAGATAGTTCACCACACAAGGGGACAGAATGTGTCTTCTGTCCCCTTGGTATTTCTTCATTGCTTTTAATGTATATTGGTGACTCACTGACATGAAGCAATGAAGTGTTAGCAAAGTTTTTGTAAATTGTACAATGACATAAAATTAAAGTGGAGCTTAAAAATAAGGTGACTTGGAAATAAGAGAGAATATGAGTCTGAAAACTGCAGGTTAATTTTTTAACATGATGCAGGTGCAGAATGACTTAGAAGACTTAATAATAATCTTTATTAAAAAAAGCCATCATCATAATCATCTTGATCTGCAGTAGGCTGAATGCTCATGTACAGTTCTCCTTTCTCCATGTGAGACTGTCTCTGTCAACTTTCTTCCTTTAAAGCAACTTCTGCATGACTTTTTACATTTATGTAAGCAAGGTACGCAGGGGAATTGTGATAGGTCTCCATAGATTCATGGCACTCTATCTTTTCTGGTTCATTTTCCTTTAAATATTCTTGTTTATCTTCATTAGTGAGATCTCACCACATGCCACCAATAATCTTGCCAATCTCCCACAACTTCAGGTCAGGGTTAGAAGTGGTCCCAGACCTTTCTGCTGTACCTCATTTAGGGCACCAGCTGCTTATGTGGTGGCTTTGCAGGTTTGGAAATCGTAATACCAGAGGATGCCATGACCCAGCTGTTGGTGCTTGGGTTCCCTCCCAGCTTGTAGTTGTAGGAGAGATGACTGTATGGATTGTATCCCACAAACCCTGGTGCGCTGGGCATTTGTGTTGCAGGAGCTGGGGTGGGAAGTGGGGCATAAGATGGTCTTTTTGACATTTTGGAAGACAAAGTAAGTTCTCAGTTCCTTAAGAATGAATCTGAGACACTGCGGGCAGAAAAAGTGCCCCCAGCTCCGGCTTTGCTTCCCTTTTAAAATTAGAATTAAATATTCCATCAATATCAATTAAACATTGAACTAATTTAATTCATTTTTGAGTATTGGCAACTATGGATCATATATTCTAACATATACCTTATGTAAAACTATTTTATATTATCTGTGAAATGCAGAGCAGCAAATTTCATAATCAGTTGACCTATGGGTTGACTTGGCAATTGGATATTTCTTGTGGCTTTTGGAGATCTACTCAAGGACTAGCACCCACAGGGAGCACAAAGATTCTCTTGAGATATAATTTTTTTTTCTAATAGAAAGGCACTGGTTCACCTAACTCTAACTCCCTCCATCCTAATGTACAACCAATTCTACTTCAGAGAGAACGTCAGATACCACTTCAGACAGGAAAGTATTTAGAACAGGTGTGAATCTTAATATGGGTATAAAGTTTCCTGAGAAAAGGACTGTGCGTCCTTGAGCTATTCTTTACAGATTACCCATTCAAGTAAAACTCGATACCAACTACACACCTATGTACCTAAATGGATAGATGGCTTGCCAAGTGGGGTTATATGGCAGAGACCACCAGTTGTCTCCTGTTTTTCGTCTTCTCTAGAATAAACCTAACCCCAATTATTAGCAGTACAGAATAAAAACTACCTTTCTTAGCCACTCTGTGAGCTGGTCATGGTCATATGATTACATCTAGCCAATGGAGTGTATAACTTCTGCAAAGGGCATCTGGACATGTGGGAGGTGGGAGTGTTCAACTCTTCCCTTCCTCCTTATTGGTGGCTGAAAGGGAGGTTTGATGGGGGAACTCTGGCAGTCATCTCAGAGTAGAGGATGACCTTTGGGATAAGGACTAACCATGGTAGAGATCAAAACAAAACAAAGCCAAAAAATAAAAACTCCCCCAAAACAAAAAAGGAAACTGGAAACCAAGTTCCTCATACCATGGAATGCCACAACAACCTGCATTGACTACTTCCAGTCTTTCTTTTTTTATTTCAAATATTAAGGTGGTACATATGTTTTTGTTACATGGTTACCTTGTATGATGCTTAAGTTAGGGTTTTGGTGTGCCTGTCACCAGAATGGTGTTCATTGTACCCCATAAGTAAGTTTTTATGCCTCACTCCCCTCTCAACCTACCCCCTTCTTGATTTCCGTTGTCCTTTATATCTCTTTGTGTCCCTGTGCACCAATCTTTTAACTCCCTCTTATTAGTGAAAACATATGGTGTTTGGTTTTCCATTGCTGAGATAGTTTGCTTAGAATAATAGTCTCTCGTTCCATCCAAGTTGCTGCAAAAGACATTGTTTTATTTTTTTTATGGCTGAGCAGTACTCCATGGTGTGTTTGTGTGTGTGTGTGTGTGTGTGTGTGTGTGTATACATATATATATGTATAATCACATTTTCTTTTTCCACTCGAGAATTGATGGCACTTAGGTTGATTCTACATCCTTGCAATTGTGAACCGTGCTGCAGTAAACATTCAAGTGCAGGTGTCTTTTTGATAAAATGATTTTTTTTCCTTTGGGTAGATATCCAGCAGTAGGATTTCTGGATCAAATGGTAGGTCTACATTTATTTCTTTGAGGAATCTCCATGGTGCTTTCTTATTTATTTATTTACTTATATTTTTAGTAGAGGCAGGGTCTCGCTCTTGCTCAGGCTGGTCTTGAACTCCTGAGCTCAAACAATCCTCCTGCCTCAGCCTCCAGATTGCTAGGATTACAGGCATGAGCCACAGTATCCAGCCTCCATAGTGCTTTCTATAGAGGTTGTACTCATTTGTAGTTCCACCAACAGTGTATAAGCATTCCTTTTCTGAGTCCATACCAATTTTTTTCACCTTTTAATAATGCCATTCTGATAGGGATAAGGTGTTATCTCATTGTATTAATAGTTTCAATTTGCATTTCCCTGATGATTAGTGCTGTTGAGCACTTTTTCATATGTTTTTTGGCCATTTGTCTATCTTCTTTTAAAAAACTTCTGTGCATGTCTTTTGCCCAATTTTTAGTGAGATTTCTTGTTTTTTTCTTGCTTTATTTATTTTTTTTTTTTAGTTCTTTGTAGGTAGATTACATAATAGATATTAGTCCTTTCTCGGACGTATAGTTTTTGAGTATTTTCTCCCATTCTGTAGGTTGTTTATTCACTGTGTTGAGTATTTCCTTTGTTGTGCAGAAGCCTTTTAATTTAAGTCTCATTTATTTATTTTTGTTGTTGCTGTATTTACCTTTGGGGTTTCAGTCATAAATTCTTTTCCTAGGCCAATGTCTACAAGATTATTTTCTTTGTTTTCTTCTAGAATATTTTTACTTCCAGTCTTTCTATCAGAGAAATATAATTATATCTTTTAAAATATATTGCTAGCTTGGGTTTTCTGTCACTTGCAGCCACACTTATTCCAAGTAATGCAGGGTATTAGCTGAATATCAATTAAATTGTGATAACTTTGGTTTATGAGAGGTTTACCTTTGGCTCTTTCTTTTTCTCATTGTCATGACCTATAGGGTTTAGTTAATTTTTGCTAATGCAAAATCAAAGTTTTGACAATAACATCCAAGTTCACTTTATCTGTATATTTTCTAAAGTAGGGAAGAAAATGCTACAAAAGAGCTTTAACTTAAAATAAAAAAAAACAGGGAACATCGATAAATTATAATAAAACATGGAACAAATTTTAGCCTACATTTTCACTAATTTTGAGTATGATGAAAGGTTAATGTCTACAGTTTAGGAGAACCAGTTCAATTCAGGACAGAATCTACAAAGACTTCTAGGGTTTTTGGTAGAAGACAACTGTGGAGATTAAAGAATTGTGGAAACAGAGAATAAAATAATGTATGCAGAATCTTTTGACACAGTCAATGTAAGTGACCTTTGGCTTTGGAAATTAAGGCACGAGTCTTTGACCTCGTTGGTGTGCAGTGGCCTACATGGTTTAACATGGGTCTTTGACCTTGCTGGCTTGCAGTGGACTGCATGGTTTAACATCACTGGCTTTTCTATGATGTACAGCTGCCTCTCTACTGTTGTGGCCTGGACAGGCAATTGCAGGACTATGTATCTAGTGTCCATTTCAGGTTTTTTACTGTGACAGATTGCTGCTCATTAGGATGACCCTGCCCAATGTCAAGTGGCTGTTTTTATGTACATGAATGTATCAGGTCCATTTATGAAGAAACAGACTCAGATGGATATCTTCCTGCAGAATGCTTACTGGGGGAGTTCTCTCACAAGCAACTCTAGAAAAAGGGAGAGGAAAGCAGGAATGAGCTGAGGGAGAAATTGAATTGTGATGCAGTTGTAAACAGGACCTAATTATTCCCATAGAGAGTTGTGGAGCTAGAATGGCCCCTCAGAGGTTTCCTAAAGTGAGGTAATAGGGTCATAGTTTTTACTTCCATATTTGATGTGGCCTTTCTCCATGGAAGCAGAATCCTCTTAGGCAAAGTAGGTGCCTTCCACAGAAGGCAATTTTTGGAGTGGGGCCCATCTGTGAGTGGTTAGTACTTCAGTACTCCCTGAAGCTGAGGTCTGAGGACTGAGCACATTTGTCCTGAAAAGGGTATACTGATGGCTGACCACAGCATCCACTAGAGCAAGAGTGTGTTCTTATGGAAGTAAGGGTTTCCTTAATGGAGCTTAAATAAGCGCCCAATCCTCACAAACAGAGCTAATATTGGAAACACAGGTCACAAAGCCCAAGCAAATCTTGGAAAACATGCATAGAATTCTATGAGCAATGGCCTTCAACCAGGCTGCCTCAGCATGAAACCCTGAGACAGAAATTCTATTAATGGAATCGGAGCTCTTAGACATAGATTCTTTAAAAACAGCAGGAAGCAAATTAATTAGTGCCAGTTTTTGCCTTGACTTTCATTCCAGAATATGGATACAACCTACATGAGATGTGTCAAATGTGCTTTGTCTCCTATATTATTTTGAAGCAGGTTTGGGTCAAGAAAGAGACCTGTGAAGGAATTAGCCTTGAATTTATGTGGCTTATACAGAAGTTCAGTTGCCATCTCCCACTGCATAGTCTCAAGTTGCTATACCTGTTGCTTAGATTTTTGAGGCACAGGTTGTGGCTTCACACATAATAGACCGTTACAAAAGGTGAATATAAGGAAAAATGATTGAAGATTCAGGGATATGACAATGCCATCATGCACAGAAAATGTAATTGACAGTAATTGACAGCATCTAAAAATGAGGAAAATCTGTGATGTTCCTTATTTTTTGATCCATCACATTCTTTTAAAAATTTTAGTAGTAAAAGATATAATAAAAGTTTATTTCTAAATGGTTTTTAAAAAATATCATACAAGAGTGGCATTACTTTTCATCATTGATGCTTCACAAACTACAGATTTTTTATTTTGACTCCAAATCCTTCTACATAACAGGGA
>CM052444.1:35839061-35895616 GCA_028533085.1 Varecia variegata
AATATATTTAACCAGAACTGTTGTACCCCCATAATAAGCTATAATAAATAAAAATAATAATAATAATCCATCATGGTCAAGTGGGCTTCATCCCAGAGATGCAGGGATGGTTCAACATATGCAAATCTGTAAATGTAATTCAACACATAAATACACGCAAAAACAAAGACCATCTGATCCTCTCAATAGATGAAGAAAAAGCATTCAACAAAATACAACACCATTTTATGATAAGAGCACTTAACAAAACAGGCATAGACAGGACTTAACTAAAAATGATACAAGCCATATATGAAAAGCCCACAGCCAAGATCATACTGAATGAGGAAAAATTGAAAGCATTCCCACTTAGAACTGGAAACTCGCACAGTTGCCTTCTATCACCGCTTCTATTCAACATAGTACTGGAAGCCCTAGCCAGAGCAATCAGACAAAAGAAGCAAATCAAGGGCATCCAAATGGGGGCAGAAGAGGTCAAACTATCTCTCTTTGCTGATGATATAATCTTATCTCTAGAAAACCCCAAAGATTCTGCCATGGGACTACTTGAATTGATAAATAAATTCAGCAAAGTCTCAGGTTACAAAATCAATGTACAGAAATCACTAGCATTGCTATACGCCAGCAACCGTTAAACTGAGAACCAAATCAAAGACTCATGACCCTTCACAATAGCAACAAAGAAAATAAAGTACCTAGGAATATATTTAACGAAGCAGGAAAAAGACCTCTACAGGGAGAACTACAAAACACTGAGGAAGAAAATAGCAGAGGACGTAAACAGGTGGAAAACTATACCATGCTCATGGGTCAGCAGAATCAACATTGTTAAAATGTCTGTAATACCCGAAGTGTTTTATAGATTCAGTGCAATTGCCATTAAAATACCAATGTCACTTGTTGGAGATCTAGAAAAAATAAATCTGTGCTTCATATGGAACTAGAAAGGACCCCGAATAGCCAAAGCGAACTTAAGCAAAAAGAACAAATCGGGAGACATCAATGTACCAGATTTCAAGCTATACTACAGGCTATAGTAACCAAAACAGCATAATAATGACACAAGAACGAAAACATAGACCAATGGAACTGAACTGAGAACCCAGATATAAAACCATCCTCATATAACCACCTAATCTTTGACAAAGCAGACAAAAACATACACTGGGGAAAAGAACCCTTGTTCAGGAAATGGTGCTGGGAAAACTGGATAGCCATATGTAGAAGACTGAAACAGGATCTACACCTTTCACCTCTCACAAAAATCTACTCACCGTGGAAAATAACTTAAACCTAAGGCTTGAAACTATAAGAATTCAAGAAGAAAATGTTGGAAAAACTCTTATAGACATTGGCCTAGGCAAAGAATTTATGAAAAAGACCCCAAAGGCAATCACAGCAACAACAAAAATAAATAAATGGGACCTCATCAAATTAAAAAGCTTCTGCACAGTCAAGAAAACTACCATGAGAGCAAATAGACAACCTACAGAATGGGAGAAAATATGCGCATGTTACACATTCGATAAAGGGGTGATAACTACAATCTACGTGGAACTCAGGAAAATCAGCAAGAAAAAAATCAAACAACCCTATCAAAAAGTGGGCAAAGGACATGAACAGAAACTTTTCAAAAGAAGATAGACTAATGGCTAACAAACAGATGAAAAAATGCTCAACATCTCTAATCATGAGGGAAATGCAAATCAAAACCACAATGAGATATCGCTTATCTCCAGTGTGATTGACTTTTATTAAAAAGTCTCAAAAAATAAATGTGGACGTGGTTGTGGAGAGATAGGAACACTCATACACTGCTGGTAGGGCTGCAAACTAGTACAACCTCTGTGGAAAGCAATATGGAGATACCTCAAAGAGATACAAGCAGAACTACCATTTGATCCAGCAATCCCATTACTGGGCATCTACTAAAAGAATAAAAGACATTCTATAAAAAAAAACATCTGCACCTGAATGTTTATAGCAGCACAATTCACAATTGCAAAGATATGGAAACAACCCAAGTGCCCATCAATACATGAATGGATTAATAAAATTTGTTATATTGTTAGCATGGAGTTCCAGTCAGCCACAAAAAACAATGGTGATATAGCACCTCTTGCATAATCCTGGATAGAGCTGGAACCCATTCTACTAAGTGAAGTATCCCAAGAATGGAAAAATAAGCACCACATGTACTCACCATCAGATTGGTTTTAATTGATCAACACTTAAGTGCACATATAGTAATAACATTCATCGAGTGTCGGGCAGATGGGAGGGGGGAGAAGGGGATGGGCATATACACACCTAGTGGGTGCAGTACACACCATCTGGGGGATGGACAACGCTTGAAGCTCTGACTCAGGTGGGTCAAGGGCAATATACGTCACCTAAGCATTTGTACCCCCATAATATGCTGAAATAAAAAAATTAAAAATAAATAATTTAAAAAGAGACTTAATAACAAGCAGACCTATGGACCTCATAAAATTTGCTGAAAGAACTTTCCTGACAATATTCACTACATTAAACAGTTTCTCTGCTATAGGAACTGATGGGAGAAATTTTCTTGTGGCTTCAGGATCAGGAATAACTATATTCTCCTGAGCAAATTATTATCTGTATCTTCTAGACATTGTGAATATGTAAGTGACTTTATCTTATTCATCTTTTTGTCCTCTAATAACCACTGTATAAGGAGTATAACATTACACACTTTAAAAAATTTACTCCATTCTTGTCATTTTATTTTATTTGCTATATATTTCCCTAAACACTATTCTTATATTATTATTATTGACATATTTTAATACAATGTGCTTGCTTTTGTAAGTAATTTTTGGAGACTTTATCATTTTATTCCATTTTTAATTTCAATATATTTAGGAATACAAGTGGTGTCAAAAGTAGTTACATGGATGAACTGTATGTTAGTGGTGTCTAGGTTTTTAGAATACCTGTCACCAGAATTGTGTACATTACAACCATAAATAGTTTTTCTTTCCTCACCTTATTTCCACCCTCCCCACTTCCAAGTCTCCAATGTCCATTGAGCCACTTAGCATGTCCCTGAGCATCCATAGCTTAGTTCCCACTTACAAGTGAGAATATGTAGTATTCGGTTTTCCATCTCTAAATTAATTCACTTAGGATAATGGCCTTGAGTTCAATCCAAGTTGCTGGAAAAGACATTATTTCATTTTTCTTTTATGTATGAGCAATATATCATGCTGTATATATACCACATTTCATACTGTATATATATCACATTTTTATGCTGTATATATAACACATTTTCTTCTTCTTTTTTTTCTTTATCCACTCATCAGTTGATGGGCACTTGGGTTGGATCCATAACCTTGCAATTGTGAATTGTGCTGCAATAAAAATATGAGTGCAGGAGTCTTTTGGATAAAATGACTTCCTTTAGGTAGATAGCCAGCAGTGGGATTGCTGGTCTAATGGTAGGTCTACATTTATTCCTTTGAGGAATCTCCATACACCTTTCCATAGAGGTTGTATTAATTTGTGGTCCCACTAGCAGTGTATGAGCATTCCCTTTTCACTGCATCTGTGCCAATATCTATTGTTTTTTGACTTTTTAATAATGGCCATTCTGACAAGGGCAAGGTAGTACCTCGTGGTTTTAATTAGCATTTCTGTGATGATTAGTTAAGTTGAGCATGTTTTCATATGTTTCTTGGCCATTTGTATATCTTTTTTCGAAAAATATATATTCATGTCTTTGCCCACTTCTTAATGGGCTTATTGGTCTTTTTCTTGCTGCTCTGTTTGTGTTCATTGTAGCTTCTCGATATTAGCCCTTTGTCAGATGTATAATTTGTCAATATATTCCCATTCTGTAGGTTGTCTTTTTACTCTGTTGACTATTTCTTTTGCAGTGCAGAAGCTTTTTAGCTTAATTAAATTTCACTTATTTATTTATTTTTTAATTAATGAATTTATTTTTTATTTCAGCATATTACAGGGATACAAATGTTTAGGTTACATATATTGCATTTGCCCCACCTTAGTCAGAGCTTCAATCCTGTCCATCCCCCAGATGGTGCACACTGCACCCATTAGGTGTGAATATGCCCATGCCCTCCTCCCCCACCACCTGCCTGACACTAAATGAATGTTACCACTATATGTGCACTTAAGTGTTGGTCAGTTAAGTCAGTTAATACCTATTTCATGGTGAGTACATATGATACTTCTTTTTCCATTCTTGTGATACTTCACTTAGTAGAATGGGCTCCAGTTCCACATCTCTAATCATCAGGGAAATTCAAAACAAAACCACAATGAGATATCACTTATCTCCAATGAAAACGGCCTTTATCAAAAAATCCCAAAACAATAAATGTTGGCCTGGATGTGGAGAGATAGGAATGCTTGTACATTGCTGGTGGGACTGCAAACTAGTACAACCTCTGTGGAAAGTAATATGGAAATATCTCAAAGAACTACAAGTAGAACTCTCATTCACTTTTGTTGTTTTGCTTTTGGGGTCTTATTTACAAATTCTTTGCCCAGGCCGTAGGCCAATGACTAACATAGTTTTCCTAGGTTTTCTTCCAGAATTTTATAGTTTCAGGTGTTACATTTAAGTCTTTGATCAATCTTGAGTTAATTTTTTGTGCACATGGCAAGTTAGGTAAAATTCTTTTCCATATGGCTTTTCTTTTTTCACAGCACCATTTATTGAATAGAGTGTTCTTTCCCCAGCGTGTGTTTTTGTCTGCTTTGTTGAAGACCACTTGGTTATAGGTATATGGTTTTATTTTGGGGTTCTCTATTCTGTTCCATGAGCATATATGTTTACTCTTATACATGTACCATGCTGTTTTGGTTACTATATCCTTGCAGTATAAATTCAAGTCTCATATTGTGACACCTCCAAATTTGTTCTTTTTCCATAGGATTGCTTTGGCTATTCAGGCTCTGTTTTTGGTACTATACAAATGTTAGAATTGTTTTTCTAATTCTGTCAAAATGACATTGGTATTTTAATAGGCATTGTATTGAATGTGTAGATTGCTTTGGGCAGTATGCCCATTTACACAATATTGATTCTTCTAATCCAGAATCATGGGATATTTTTCCCTGTATTCTTAGCATCTATGATTTCTTTCATGAGTGTTTTGCAGTGTCCTTGTAGAGGTCTTTCACTTCCTTGGTTGAATATATTCCTAGGGTTGGTTGGTTGTTTGTTTCCAGCTCTTGTAAATGGAATTGAACTCTTGACTTTATTCTCAGCTTGGTCATTATTGGTGTATGGCATTGTTACTAATTTGTGTATGTTGATTTTGTATGCTGAGACTTTACTGAATTCATTTATTAATTTTAGGAGTCTTTTGGAGGAGGCTGTAGGATTTTCTAAGCATAAGATCATATGACCTAAAGACAGAGATATTTTGACTTCCTCTTTTCTAGTTGGGATGCCTGTTATTTCTTTCTCTTGCCTGATTGCTCTGACAAGAACATCCAGTACTGTGTTGAATGGAAGTGGTGAAAGTAGGCATGCTTGTCTTTTCCACTTCTATTTTTTCTTAAATCACCTTATTTTTTTATTTCAGAATATTACAGGGTACAAACGTTTTGGTTATATGAATTGCTTTTGTACAGTTTGACTTAAACTTACTATATAAATGTGCTTATCACCCAGATAGCATCCATGTTTAGTGTGAATTTACTCACCCCCTCCTTCTCCTTCCCACCTGTTTAGTTTCCATTCAGTTTAACTTAGTATATGTCCATGACTGTTGAACGATTACTTCTAATTTAATATGGGTATATGTGGTGTTTGTTTTTCCATTCTTGCAATATTCACTTAGAAGAATGGTCTCCACTTCCATGCAGGTTAGTAGAGAGGTACTAGTCCACCATTCTTTAAGGCTGAGTAGTATTCCAGTGCTAAATGGGAACTGGAATTCCAGTTATTTTCCCCATTCAGTATGATGTTGGCTGTGGGTTTGTCATATATGGATTTTATTATTTTGAAGTATGTTCCTTCTATGCCTAGCTTTCTGAGGGCTCATGAAGGTATGTTGGATTTTATCAAATACTTTTTCTGCATCTCTTAGATTGATCATAAGGTTTTTGTTTTTAATTCTATTTATATGGTGAATTGCATTTATTGATTTGCATATGTTGAACAATCCTTGCATCCCTGGGATGAAACCTACTCAATTGTGGTGAATTCTCTTTTTTATGCACTTTTGGATTCAATTGTTAGGGTTTTCTTGAGGATTTTTGCATCTATATTAACGAGGGACATTGGTCTATAGTTTTCTTTTTTGTTGTGACCTTTCCTGGATTTAGTATCAGGGAGATACTGCCTTCATAGAATGAGTTACAAAGGATTCCCTCCTTCTTGATCTTTTGGAAAGATTTAGTAGAATTGGTGTCAGTTCTTCTTTGAACATCTGGTAGAATTCAGCTGTGCATGGTCAGGTCCTGAGCTTTTTTGTTTCTTCCAAGAGATTTTTTATAACTGATTCAATCTCACTACTCTGTATTTGTCTGTTCAGGGTTTCCATTTCTTCTTCATTCAACTGTGAGAGGTTGTATGTTTCCAGGAATTGATACACTTCCTCTAGATATTCTAGTTTGTGTACATAAAGATGTTCATAGTACTCTCAGATCTTTTATATTTCTATGCTAACAGTTGGAATGTCTCCTTTTTCATTTCTGATTGAGCTTATGTGAATCTTGTTTCTTCTTCTTTTTTTTTTTTTTTTTTTTTTTTTGTTAATCCAGCTAGGTTCTATCAATTTTGTGTATCTTTTCAAAAAATAAACTTTTTCTTTTTGAGACAGGGTCTCACTCTGTCACCCAGGCTGGAATGCGGTGATGTGATCATAGCTCACTGAAACCTAAAACTCCTGGGCTCAAGTGATTCTCCCACCTCAGCCTCCCAAGTAGCTGGGACTATAAGCATGCACCACCACATGGCTAATTTTTTTTGATGGGGGGTCAGAGATGGGGTCTCATTATGTTTCCAAGGCTAGTCTTGAACTCCTGGCCTCAGGTGATCCTCCCACCTCAGCCTCCCAAAGTACTGGTATTGCATACATGAACCATTGCACCCAACCTGGAACTATTTCTTTTATTAATACTTTAAGATAAATGATTTTTGGTTTCAATTTCATTTACTTCTGCTATGAACTTGTTATTTCTTTTCTTCTGCTAGGTTTGGCTTTGCTTTATTCCTGTTTCTCTAATTCCCTGGGGTGAGAGGTTAGGTTGTCAATTTGTAAACTTTCTGTCTTTTTGATGTAGGCAGTTAGCAACATAAACTTTTCTCTTAGCACTGCTTTTGCTATATCCCACAGGTTTTGATAACTTATGTTACTGTTAGCATTAGTTTCAAATTTTTTAAATTTCTATCTTGATATCATCTTGACCCAAAGATTATTAAGGAACAGGTTGTTTAATTTCTAAGTATTTGTAATACTTTTGAGATTTCCTTTTGAAATTGATGTCTGTGTTTATTCCACTGTGGTCTGAGAGGACACTTGATATGATTTAGATTGCTTTTAATTTATTGAGACATTTTTTGTGGTTTATCATGGTGAATATTCCATGTGCTGATGACAATAATGTATATTCTGTAGTTGTGTAGAATGTTCTGTAAATGTCTGTTAGGTCCACTTGTTCTAGAGTCCAGTTTAAGTCCAGTGTTTCCTTGTTGACTTTCTAACTCAATAATGATCTCGCTAATGCTACCAATGGAGTGTTTAAGTCTCCCATGAGTATTGTATTGCTATTTTTCTCTTTTCTTCAGCTTAATGGTATTGGTTTTATGAATCTGGGAGCTGCAGAGTTAGGTGCATATATATTTCTGATGTTTATATCTTCTTGTTGGATTGGTCCTTTTTTTGTTATATAATGACTTACTTTCTCTCTTTTTACAGCTGTTGATTTAAAGTCTGATACAATAATAGCTAGTCCTGCTCACTTTGGCATACCATTTGCCTGGAAAACTTTTTTGAACACCTTAACCTTCTGTTCATAAGAATCTTTGTAAATTAAGTGGATCTCTTGAAGGCAATTGATATTTGAGTTATGTTTTTTCATCCATTCTGACAATCAGTATCTTTAAGTGGGGTATTTAGACCATTTACATCTGAAGTTATTATTCATATGTGAGGTATTATTACAGTCATTTTGTTGGTTTTTGATTAGTTGATTTGTACTCTCCATTGTGTTACTCTTTGTAAGCCCTGTGAGTGTTTTCCTTTCAGCCTTTTATTTTGATATTTAGGACTGCTTTGAGCATTTCTTATAGGGAAAGCCTAGTGATAACAAATTCCCTCAGTGTTTGCTTGCATAGGAAAGGTTTTATTTCTCCTTCATTTATGAAACAACTTAGTTTTTCAGGATACAAAATTCTTGGCTGAAAATGGTCTGTTTGAGAAGATTGAAGATAGAACCCCAATACCTTGTGGTTTGTAAAGTTTCTGATGAGAAGTCTGCTATTAGTCTGATTGGTTTTCCTTATAAGTTATTTGATGCTTTTCTCCCTTTGCCCTTGGAATTCTTTCCTTCACAATGGCTTTAGATAGCCTATATGCCTTTGTGATGTCCTTTTTACTATGAATGACCCAGGTGTTCTTTGAGCTTCTTGCATCTGGATGTCTAAATCTCTAGCCAGACCAGGGAAATATTCCTCAATTCTTCCTTTAAGTAGGTTTTCCTTATCTCTTTCTTTTTCTTCTTCTCCCTAAGGTATCAGGGGTTCACGACATCCCCAATAAAGATAAGATCCCCTGGCAGAATGTGTTGCAAGAGATGAAAGAAACAGAAACACGGACACAGAAATAGTATTTAAAAGAGCAGGGAAATCAGGGGACCACCAGCACTCTGGTGCCAAGGTGGCAGTGACTGAAACCCAGCACTTGCTTTTTATTCTCTTTGCCATGCTGCAAAATACAATGATCTCATGTGAAAAAATCATGGGATACAATGATCAAAGGTCTCAGGGAACCCCCAAAATCACAAGGTGTCCTAACTAATTTACTTCTCCTTTCTAGAAGGGAAAACCACATAATTATTCTTCAGTAGGTAGAACACTTTTGATCAAGGTAAACTAACTAATTTTATCCCAGGCTCAAGCTATGTACATGGATACCAATCTTCTAACTTCAGTAGCTGTGACCTCTTTGATCAAGGAACAAAGAAAGTGCAGGCTTTCCACTGGGAGACTGGTTTTACATTAACTGAGGCATTGTGGAGAGAAAGGGAGGGAAGGAACTTCGCCCAGTGTTCTAAAAATGGAAGCCTGAAGACCCTTCTCCCGGGCTCACATATGGCAACCTACATCTACAGCCATGAGAAGTTTTCATGTCAGGCCACTCTGTGGGTTTTCAGGCATGAGACCCCTTAGGGTTTGAGGTTGGAGCATGCTTTGCTATACTCCCAGATAGCTGATATATGTCCCCCAACTAGGCAGTTAACATTGGCCCTTATTTCAGACTTCTGCTCAGGCTATTCATTCACCTCCTTTCCTCTCACAGCCTCAGACATAGCATCCCTAAGTCCCAGTGGTCTTAATCCCATCACTAAGGAATACCTACTATTTTTAGGTTTGAGCATTTTATGGAATCTGGTACTTTTCAAAGACTTTGTTCATTTTTTTAATTCTTATTTCTATATTTTTGTCTAACTGAATTAATTCAAAAGACTTGTCTTCAAGTCTCTGAAATTTTTCCTTCAGCTTGGTCTCTTCTGTTGTTTGAGCTTTCAACTCAATTTTATAAACTCATCAATGTGTCTTTCACTTCCAGAAGTTCTGTTTGATTTTTTTTTAATATATCTACCTCTATAGTAAATTTTTCATTCATGTCCTAAATTATTCTTTTCATTGCTTTTCATTTGTTTCAACTTTCTCTTGGATTTCATTGAGCTTCCCTGTGATCCATGTTCTGAATTCTTAATCTGTCACATCAGCATTTTCCTTCTGATTAGGATGCATTGCTAGAGAGCTACTGTGATCCTTTGGGGTGTCAAAACAGTCTGTTTGTTCATATTGTCAGGGGGCTTACACTGGTTGCTTCTCATCTGAGGAAGCTGTTCCTTCTTATTTTGAGTATACTTTTGTTTGGGTATAATTCTTTCAGTATTTTTTGTTATTTTATTTATTATGTTTTATCCCCACCTAGGAATGTGTCTGAATTGTATGTCATGCTTGTTTGTTTAGCTTTGACTTGGGGCACTTTCAGGGAGCCAAGGCCCTGTCTATATTCCCTGGTTATTGATAGTCTTTGTGCAGTGAGCAATGTCTTTCTCAGATGCCAGCTATGGTAGGAAAAGTACTAGGTTGTAGTTCAACCACCAGGCCAGTAGGTGGCATTTATGTAAGAGCCGGCTGCAGCAGGAGCAGGTGGGTGTGTGCTTGGTCTCAGTTTTCTCAGGTGATCAGGTGGCCAGTGGAATGCTGCTGTCCTGGTGCCTGCTCAGCCCTAAGGGCAGGGGGGCAAAGCTGAGCAGGACTGCCAAGCTCCCTTGTAGAGCCCAGTGATAGGTGGAAGTACCATCCTGGTGAGGGTAGGCAAGGAGCTTGAGTTTGAATTTCCCCACAGTATCTGTCAGGAATTGGGGGAAAGAAGGGAGTGAACCAGCGCCCAGCCCTGGTAGGGAGACACAGCTCTCTCTCTCCCTATCACACTACTGTCCTGGGATTTGTGAATTTCCATTCAGACAATTTTCAGTTCAGATAGACACTGTATTGTTCCTCCTGGACATAATGTAGCCACAGGCCTCAGAAAGTACCTGACCCACAGATCTCTGACCAAACAGGCTTTGCCCAAACTGGTTGCACCCAAAATTCCTGAAGTAGGCAGCTTTTGGCTTGCCTGTACTCCACTACAGGAAGACATACATGGCTTTTCAAAGGGAAAGGCATGAGCCTCACTCTCCATGGAAGTCTGGCTGTGGTGGGCATGTTGCTGAGGGGCATAGCTACTTCCACTGCCCTGGCTTGGCCTCTTCCTCACGCAGGAACAGCTGTAGCTCTGCTGGCATCAGTGAGTTGGGGAGGGGAGGGAGACGAAAAGACTCTGAATGGAGGAGAGCCAGTGCTTTGGTCTCCTTTGTCCCTAAAGGGTCCTCTGGCTCACTGTGCTCTCCTCTCACCTGGAAGTGGCCTGCCCTGATTGTCCAAGCTCTGGGAATTGCACAGTTCCCCTGATACACACCAGGCTTCTGAGGCTAATGCAGTTCAAGTGTGTGCTGGGGAATGTTAGCTGTGGATCTGGAGATGTGGAGACCCAAGAGCTGAGATTCCCTGGTCAGGACACCTGCAAAAAACACTGCCTCTCTGTAAAGGGAAGGAAATGAGCTGCACCCTCTATGCAAAACCCAGGTGCAGTGGGCACAGCATTAGTGGGAGTGCAGCTCCCCCTTCAAACCTGAGACTAGACTGGGGTGGGAACACTCTCGTGCCCTGTGGACTCTGCTCTGCACCCATAACTCCACTGGGAGTGGGCAGACCACTTCGGATCATGAGTGAGGGACTCTCAGGTGGAGGAGCGCACATGCTCTGCTTTCTTTGTCCCAGAAAGCATTGTGGCTCACAGCACTCTCCTGTCCCCAAAGGGTAGGAGAATCCCAGAGCTCTCTTGTGTCCCCCTGGAACTTTGTGGTTGTCACACTCCATGTGGGTACTGGGGAATGTCTGCGTGGAGTCCAGTGACAAAGAAACAGGGAGCTGAGTCTCCCTGGGCAGGATAGAGGCCCTTATGGGTGCACCTTCAATATGGTTCCTACTGCCTCAACTTGGGTCTGTGGTGGGGAAAAGCAACCTTGTGCAGGCTGGCAGCACAGTGCTCTGTTCTTAAAAAGTTCTCAGTTCTCTGCAGGCAGCAGTGCTTTGGCTATGAGGGTAGAGGGGCTCTCCAACAGTTCAGGACCTGGCTGTCTGCCACAGGCATGAGGGGAAGACAAATAAACACCCCCCTCTACACTTTCTACAGGGCTCCAAATTTTCCTGGGGGGTTGATCTCTGACAAAACTTTGCTCCTTCTTGTTCTGCTCTGCAATTTCTTCCTCAGAGATCTCTGGTAGGTTCTGACGCTCTTCCCTCAGTATTCCATCTGGGCTAGGCTTTTTCACCTGAAACTTTCTCTTCTTTCTGAGATGATCTGGTGACCAATGTCTCTAGTCAGCCATCTTGCCAGGGTGTTTTGGGTAAGTAAAATTTTAATTATTTTTAGAGCTAACAAGTTATTCTGAATTTAAGCATGCACTTGTAAGCTGCTTAAAGATTTGGGAACCTTAAGATATCAAATTGTAAGTAATAAGGATGCTGAAAAATCATTTTAATCTCTACTACCACATGGTAGAATATAAAATTTATCTCAATGTGCAGTTTTTGATAACACTAATTACAAAAAAAATTTTTCATAATTTTAATGTCACAGATACTTTGATTCTGCACTTAGATATATAAGTGTTTTATACAGTATCATGCATTTTTATGATTTTTCCCTGACAAGGTAAAAATCCATTAATCCCAAATCTGTCTCTTTATTCTGTAGAGCATAATTTTCCAATTTTTGTTTTGTTGTATTATCCTCTGTCTTTGGAATATTAACTGCAGATTTGAGTTAACCATTCGCTTCCATTTCTTACTCATGGATGTCATTGAGTCTGAGCAGGTCCTTTTTAAACTATTTGATTTCTTTATTTATCCCTTAATATCCCTATTTCCTTCCTTCCCTACATTCTCATGTCTTAATGCACCATCCTTCTGTTTGTGTGTTATAAAATGTGATGTTATTTGATCCGTACAGCTTTAGTCTCCACAAAGGTAGTATCCTTTATGCTTCACTAAGTAATGCATCTGTTCAGCTCTGTTAAAGACCTCCCCAGAAGTCTGTTCTCTTGTTCCTAACTGCTGAATAGAGACCCATGGTGTTCACCTACCACATTTTCCATATGTGTGCCCACAGGGATGAACATCTAGTATGCTTCCAACACCTCACTACCATAAAAATGTGGTGATAAACTTCTTTATATATGTTCCCTCATGGAATTGTGTGGACATTTTCTATCACATGCATACAGAAGTGGGATTGCAGGGTCAACATATACATCATCAGACAAGATATTGCCACATGCTCTCCACAATCACTTCACCACCATCAGTGCATGAGGATTCCCACCTAACCCACCTCCCTGCAAATACTCGGCTTCTCCAGCTTTCTGATTATGCCAATTTGGTTGTGTAAAATGATATCTTGTTTTAATTTGCATCTCTCTAACTACTAGTGAGTTTGAGTATAATTCATATGCTTATTACTTTCTGAGTTATCTTCTGTGAATGGCTTGTTCATACATTTTGCTCATTTTGTAATTTTTTGGTCATTTCACTTTTCCTCATGAATTTGGAGATGTTTATTGATTATGTATAATCTCTGTATCTATTTACATACATATGTGTGTATATGTACCTACTTCATTTTTAGTATTCCAAATACTTTTCTCAACTGTCCACCCATTAGTTTTGTTCAGTATGTACTTTGATGAAGAGAAATCCTTCATTTTAAAAGGTAAAACCCAACTATTTTTAACAGAGTTTCCAATTTGGTGACTTCATTTAAGAAGTAATTCCCCACCAATAGGTCATAAAAATACTCTGCTACTTTATGTAGTACTAATGTTTTAGCATTGTCAATTGCTCTTATTACTTCATTCCTTTGAAAACAAACCTTGGCTCTTCTCTTTCAAAAATAATTTAGACAATTGTAGTCAATTATACTTCCATAGAATGTAAAAATGGGTTTACTGAGTACCTCTGAAATTCCAGCTGGAATTTCAATTAGAAATTTATTGATGTTATAGAATAATATAAAGAGAATTATAATTTCTTATAATAGTAAGTTGTTTCATAAGTAATCAAATATGACTTTTAATATAATAGTTTTATGACCTTTAATAGATTTTAGAATTTCTCTACAGAATTCTTACATATTCTTCCTTTAGTTAAGTTTTAGCTATTTTATAGATTTTATTGCTATTGTATATATATTTGTGTATATTTTTATTATAGTTGACTTAGTCATTGTGTAAAAAAGGACTATCAATCTTTTATACTTATTTTGTGCCTTGATGCATTGCTAAATTTTTATATTAGTTCTAATGGTTTGCTTTGTATTCTATTAGTTTTCTAGATAGAAAATCACATCATCTGAAAAAATCTACTCCCTTGAAATTCTTACAGTACTTATTCATATGTTAAATTTATATGTGGGTTAGTTCTTCAGCTCTCTTAGTATTTCCAATATTTTGTTCTTTTTTATTCTTTTTGTACACAATTATAATCTACAATTAATGATAATTTTGTCTTTAATTTCCACTTTCATGCCTCTTTACTTTTCTTGCTTTACTGGATTAAATAGGATTTTCAGTATTCTGTTGAATAGTGATGATAGTAACCAGATGTCTTCTTTTTGATTTTCATTGGAATGCTTGTAAAGATTCAAAATTAAATATATTTCACATAGGCTGTTTGTAGCTATGTTTGACCACACATTTTAAGTTTTCATCTATTCTGACTTGGTAATGTTTTACCAGAAAGGACATTTGAATATATCAAATGCTTTTTGTATAACTCTAGAGATGATTAAATGGTCTTTCTACCTTAACTGTTGAAGTGATTCTATTAATAGATTTTCAGTGGTAAAAAATCCTTGCATCCTATAGATAAATTTCACTTCATTTAATGCTGGTTTCTGTTTGAAAATATTTTATTTGATTCTATATACATAATTTTTTGAGTCTGTTTACATAAATGAGATTAGCTGATAGTTATTATTTTAGTATTTCTTTTCTAGAGAACTTCCTGGCTTTGACATCATGAACATTATATCTCATTTAGCTGGGATTGTTTTCCATCTTTTTCTCTACTTAGAACAATGTATACAGAATATAATTATCTGTTCCTCAGTGTAGTTTGGGCAGAAGACCTTGTAAGACTAGTAAGAATTTTGACTACTAATTCATTTTCTTTTTACAATTAGTTATATATTCAGGTTTTATTCCTCTTCTGGGATTTTTTAAATAAAATTTTTAATTTTATCTGTGATAAATATGTTAATGTAAATTATACATTACATTTTCTTAATTTAATCTGCATATTACTACATCTTTAATATGTCTATTTCTCTAATATTTAGTACTCTTTTTTATTATATTTGTAAGAAGTTGATTCATTAGTTTTCTCAAAAAAAATCTTTTAGAAGTTGAGATAGAAAGAATACTTGAGGCTAGGATTTGGAGGTTACAGTGAGCTATGATCAAGCCACTGTACCCGACCCTAGGCAACAGAGCAAGACCCTGTCTCTGGAAAAAAAAAATCTTTTAATTAGTGAGTGTTCTCAGTCACCTTTATCAATTTTTTCTTTTGCTTTCTCTTTCAGCAATTAGTGCTTTTAACTTAATTTTCATCCTTCTAATTTCTTATTACTTTTGTCGTTACTTTTCTAGCTTCTAGCAATTAAAATCTTAACTCACGTTTTTATTGTGTCTTCTTTCCAAATAAATATGATTAAAGCTACAAATTCCTCTATAAATGCCACTTTAGAATCATTTTTTGAACCAGAGACAGTATGTGCTCACCTGTGTAAAAATAATCTTTATTTTTTTCTGATCATCTGTTGAATGTGTAGTGTAGTAGTTAAGGCATAGAATTTGGAGCAGAACTGCCTAAAATACTTACTAGTTATATGATCTTTGTCATCTCATCTATAAAATGGAAATAGTACCTGCTCAGGATTGTTATGAAGATTACATGAGTTAATACGTGTAAAGTAAGGGCAAGAATGTCTGGTCTACAGCATGTTTCATTCAAATGATTTTGATTATTTAATCAGCTTTAACTATAAAATGGTATTTCCTTAGTTGTCCACATTGGAAAAAGCACATGTAGTTTGTAAGCTTCTCTAAGTCTCAGTTTCTTTAATATTAAAGAAGAACTTTTTCATGAGGATTAAATATACTGTCAGATGCATAAAACAGTTATTTTCTAGAATAAAAAAAGAACTAAATCAAAAAAATGGATATTTCTCTTACATGCTGTCATATCGAGCTGATGCTCAATATGTGATCATTATTACAACACTGATAATGGGATTAGTAATTTGTGTCACGTTTTTGTTAGTGGTGTTCGCACTTGGATCAGATTCATGGAAAAAGGAACAGAACATAGGAGAAGGAGGCTTTGGTGACTTGCTATTCAGCAAGAATGACAAAACAAACAGAAGAAAGTTTTGATCCTGAGAAACTAAAAAAAATGATGGGACCATTTATAGGAGAAAGTGAGAATGAGAAAATGATAAATGAGGAAAGAATATGAATTAGTTTTAATTCCTTAAGGGCAAACTCTAAGTCCCAGAAATCCATAGGTACTTTCTGTGGATAACTGGAGGTAGCAGCCCTGTGCCTTTAACCACACCTCTTCCCTTGAACACAGACTCCAGAGCAGGTGCTACAGATTTATGTTTATTCATTTGCAAGTGATATACCTGGAGGCCTGAACTCCTGTTTAAGTTCATGTTGCTCCACTTGATCAAGTCTTTTATACACTCGGCTTACCTCATTCATTAGATAGAAGATATCAGAAAGACATTCTCCAAGGCCATGGTTTATCCAGGGCCTGTTGCTACCACGCTCTTCTGAGTTTAGGCCCCAGCATATTCTGATTCCATCGGTCCTACTGCATCCTCCCTCCCACAGTTAGTGCCACTCACAGAGACATTTACTAACCTCCAAGAAACTCCCTCCATCTCTTCTTCCAAACCTACCCTCTATCATTTCTACTGTTTTTGTGTTTACAACAGACACAGTAAAGTCAGGTCTGAACTGTCAGCAGA
This sequence comes from Varecia variegata, assembly GCA_028533085.1. Taxonomy (NCBI): domain Eukaryota; kingdom Metazoa; phylum Chordata; class Mammalia; order Primates; family Lemuridae; genus Varecia; species Varecia variegata. Next base: position 35,855,945 of record CM052444.1, read on the forward strand.
GCAGATTACCTTCTTGGTTTTATACCTGGAGGGAATGGAAAGTGTCATCCATCCCTAACTATTGAGAAAACCACCCTGGCCCTCTAGAACAATAAGTATCATACTCTAGGGTTCCAGCCAGAATGATACAGTTAACAGTACTAGGTGACACCTCTGCCACAGGGCAACTTAATTACATAGTTTGCTCTTAAGTACCAGATCCTTCCCCCTTTCTGATATAATTACCCAGCCCAAAGGTCTACCCTGCAAGGGTGACCCAGAGTTTCTCTGACACTGTTGTGGACCAACATTTAAACTTCCCCAAATCCTGTTGAGCTGGTATTTCTTGCAACATGGTCACCTGTCCTCAGGCTGTTTTTGAACTCTTCCATGCCAATTTATGGGGGACAGTAATGCATATGTGCAGAGAGCCCATATCTGTTGCCTGCAGAGGAGGTATAACTTGTGCCTCACACAAATATATGCCCACTTCTCAACTACGGTACATTGTCAGAAGTTGAATTAGAATGCATTAAGCTATTTTGTTCAGAAACCCAGAGTATTCTGAAAATCACTAGGCAACAGTCATCTTTGCCTAGGAGATTCCACATACAGCAGACAAGAAACCCAAAGCCGCCCTTTGTGGCAAACTGAGCTTGCCTCTTATAGTACAGAGAATTTTGATAAGATGCTGTGGGATCTACCCCTCCTTCCTAAGTTCATATCTGTATCTTAGAATCTTGCCATAATTGTAAAGGCAATAATGTGAAAGGAGAGGGCTGAGCGTGACCATTTTACTATCTGTGAACAATGTCAATGATGCACCTACATATTCAGTGATGCCAGCAGTTCGAAATGTCCAATTTCCTTAACTATTAAGTCTGACGGTTGATATCTCTGACATTTCACTTTGACACTTTTTGTTTCATTTTTATTGTGAAAGTACATCCTCATTCTTTCAAATGCATGGTTTGGCTTGTGAAGATCTATCAATTTTTTTAGAGCAATTTTTGTGAAAACATGGATAAGTCAAAACTTCATGTTATTTTTGAATATGAGTTTCCTCTTGGAATCAATGCAGCACAGACAGCAAGAAATATCAATGACGGATATGGCTAAAAAATGTACAGCATGTCGATGGTTTGAGAAGTTCCATCCTGATGATTTTAATCTTGAAAATGATCCACGTGTGTGACCTGAGACCAAAGTGGATAATGATGAGCTAAAAGCTGTAGTGGAAGTGAATTAATCTCAACCTAAGCGTGAATTAGCAGCAAGGATTGATGTCACCATATCAACGATATTGGACCATTTGAAACAAATCAGCACAGTAAAGAAGCTGGATTCCTGGGTAGCACATGAATTAAATGAGCATCAGAAGAGAAATCATCTTAAACCTTGCCTTTCTTTCCTGTCGCGACATAAAGGCAAACCATTTCTACACTGCATTGTTACGTGTGCTGAAAAATGGATTCTTTTTGACAATTGCAAGCATTCAGCACAGTGACTGGATAAAGATAAAGTGCTGAAACACAGTCCAAAATTAAATATTCATCAAAAAAAACTAACAGTGTCTGTTTGGTGGAACAGCACTGGTATTATCCACTAAAGCTTCATGAAACCTGGTCAATCAATCACAGCAGATGTCTACTGCAGCCTCTTGGATGAAATGATGAGGATGCTTATAATTAAGTAGCCGAGATTGGTCAATACAGAAAGGCTAACCCTGTTGCAAGACAACGCTCGACCACATGTTACACAAACAACACTGCTCAAACTACAGGCTGGACTTGGAAACTCTCTGGTATCCACCATGTTCACCAGACCTTGTGCCAACTGACTACCACTTCTTCCAGGCTTTGGATCACTTCTTGCAAGGAAAAATATTCAATTCACAACAAGCTGTGGAAAATACCTTTTGCGATTTCATCACCACTCCCTCTCCAGACTTCTTAACTGCTGCCACAAACAAGCTACCATTAAGATGGCAAAACTGTGTCAATACTTTAGGCTGACACTTTGATTAATTGTATAGCTTCTTGTTTGAGATATAATAAACTAAACTTTTGATTCAAAATTGGACATTTCATATTTAATGAACTATCATTATTATTCTTATTATAGTACCTGCAAATCTACAACCTATCAGATAGAGACTGGTGTCACTAATATCTCCTCTGGCAAGTCAAACTTGAATGTCATTTGTGAATTCAACAAAAATGTTTTTAATTACCCAATATATGTTAGGCTATCATCTAGGCACTGGGATATAAATGTCATCAGAATAATTAAAATCCAGAATGTTACAGTGCTTATATTTTAGATGAAAAAGACAATAAATACATAAAAATAAATAAGGTAATTTTAAATAAATTGAGTATTCAAGATAATCAAAGAATATTGGAATAAAATATGACTGAGGTGAAGTGTGCTACTTTACTTTGAATGATCAGTAAAGATCTGTCTAGGGAGGTGACACTTGAGCTGAGAAGAAGCTCAACATCAGTGAGGGACAAAAAGAAATCTATTGTCACAGAAGCCTAATATGCAATGGCGGAAGGATTGAACACAGTGACAGAGAAGTCAATGTAGCCATATCAAGGGTTTAAGAATTATTGTGACCAAAAAAAAACTAGAGGCATGGGGCAAAGTCTATTCAAATGGGAAACATCAGAAATATATTTTTACTACACACTTTATACCAGAAACTGAATGGTCCCTATTTCAGCCTCTTCATTTTGATAAAGGTCATACCCAGGGGATTTACACGATGTGATGAAACCCTGACTTTCATCATTTATTGCTCCAAACAACCCCTTAAAATTCCACCTTCCTCTCTGGACTCTATTGGCCTGGCTCTAGATAGGCTGTCTGAATACATTCTACAGAAGGTAGTGGACTCTCAACAGTGGAAAGTCTGGCCTCAATGCCTGTCCATGGGTAAGAGTGCAGCCTGGACATGTGATTATGGAACCTTGTCTGATAACCTGAAAATGCCCAGCATAGAGTTATAAAGTTTCACTAAAAAAATCTATATAATCTGCTCAATTATCCCATCCAATGGAAGAGGTTGACTGAACATCTATGTGAACTCTGCACACAAACAGATTTCTCCCTTCCGAAGCGTTCAATCAAATGTATCTCAATTAATTAGATAATTTAGGAAAGCACATTAAAAACTAAAGAAAAAACAATCTGTAAATAATAATAACAATAATAATAAACCAAAATAACAAAAAGAAGCAAAAACATAGCTTAACTGACATTGATCACTATTTTCCTTCATTGCCTTAGCCCTGGCCCTGCACATTACCATTGTCCTCAAACCCCACGGCTTCTTCTTTGTCAGAATATGAATTTCTCCCCTGAATACGCACATCCACAAAGACACACATACACACACAATCTCGGGGAAGTAGGAATGCCAGTTCAATCCTGACCTCACTTTGACAAGAGACATCTCATATGTTACTATTGTCTCTAAATTTCCCTGAAGGTCAAATAACACCCCAATCACTGTGAAGGCTGAGACACTCATCTGTCTCCTACCCCCTTGGTGAGAGACAAAGGGAGAGAGGAAGAGTTTTAATAAGAGCACAATCAAATGATGCAGGGATGTCAAAGAGGGAATGGACTAAGACAATATCTCTTGATCTGAAACCGAATTTATTTGTCAGCATTTATTGGGAAATATTACCTCAGGCAGAACCAGTTACATAATTTATGCAAAATGAAAATTCAGTGTCTCTTTTTTGAAAACTATTAAGGATTTCAAGATGACAACAGCGGAGCATTGAACCTTGCATGACTCCCTTCAGAGCATGAGATCCCATGTGCCTGCCCAGGTCACGTGCTTATAAAGCTGGCCCTGAATTCAGAGAAGGCTTTTGTTCATGAATACAGACACAAACACTTATATCCTACTTTCAAACAATTCAGGGAAGACATAAGAGCAAAAACCTAAATAACTACTATTCTGAATAAGAAGAGATGAGTATGTTTATGAAGATCATTTAAATTTGGGGGAGTACAGAGAAGATTTCAATTGGGTAATCCTGAGAAGCTTCCATGAGAATGAGGCACGTGAATCGTAGTTTGAAGGATCAATAGTGAAGCACTGGAAACATGGGGAAAGATAAAGTTCCAATTTGAGCTGTTGGAAAAGAAGATGATCTTAATCTCAAGAAGGGAAATCAGAGAGAAATGAGGAAGGAAAAAAGAAGATAGAAAATAGAAGAATGAGTTAATTAGAGGATGAAGAAACAAAGAACACAAAAAGGCTTACCATTGTTTTTCAAACCATGAGTCAACTACAATGAACATGACCAGGATAACTAAGACTGTCAAACAGATCAATAGCAGAAGGATGGAGTATCCACCTGGTTGGTGACAAAATACAAATGTCAACCCACAAAATACTCTCTGTCCCACCACCACTGAGCCTTTTCATTTCACAAGGGTGGGGCCTCCTAGAGTCCTCATCTGTACTTTCTAGAGCCCTCATTTTAATTCCTCCCCAACGCTCTTCCATCAAGTCACCCTTGTATCCCAGTTCATCCCTTCTTTTCTCGTTGGTACCTCTAATCCCCTACTTCCATTTTATTCAAATTTAACTGCTGTCATTCCCTACCCTTTTTTATTTGGATTCTCCCAATTTCATCCTTCTTGTGCCAGGCATCCTCACCATTTCCTCTGCTCCTCACAAAAGCCATAGGACTGTCTTGCATAACTTCCCAGCTGGATCCCAGCCCTTTCTCACCCCACTGGATGATTATGTCATGGCCCTTGAGACTGCTGTGCTTCACCCAACAAGATAGGCCTGCCACCTCCCCAGCTGCCACAGTCAAGGTTGCTTGGAGATACCATGTCCCATCAGCATTGGACAGGAGGTCACTGTACTGAGTGCCTCACCCTGCATCCACCTCACCCACATGGGCTTGGGGTAGAATCCTGAGATGTGACACACCAACAGGAGATGGCCAGGCCCGGGACTGGGACCTCTGGACACCCAGCCTCTGTCTTCACTGGAAAAGAGAAGACGGGGAGAAATGGAATTTAAGGGGAACCCCAGGCCAGAGCTCAGGGATTCAGGTGCTTTAGAAGTTTTAGTAATCACCTCTTTCTCTTGTGTAAGAAACAATCCTAAACCCACACATCTAACCCTATAGCCTCTCATTATGTGTTTCAAAATGATAATGAGAACGGGCAAAATCAAGTACAAAAGTTAAAGCACTAGGACTAGGACAGGAGAGAGAGTTGGCTCACCTTGTCTTTCCAGTTCTGACTTTCCTGCTACAAGGAGGCCTGCCAGAAATCACGGGCAGGTGTGACCAAACATAATCTGCACTATTTCTTTAATATCTCTGTACTGATTGAGCACCTTGCAGACATTCTGGGCCCGAGTCCCTGCTGCTGGAGATGGCACCCTGTAATTTCCTTGGAAACTGAGGAAATCTGATCCTTGATATGCCCCATTTATGAAGATTTCTCAGGCCTTCCCAGCATGCATTTTATAGCCGGCTGATATCTGGACCACAAAGGGGTCTGAGGATAGAGACAAAAGAGAGAATCAAATATAGAAAGAATGACAGGAAAGAAAAATAAACAATTTAGAGAGTAATGGAATTCAAGGGAAGGAAAATTTGCTGGGAAATCATATGAAAGACTAGAGTTTAGGTGAAAAAGGGGAAGGAAATTTGTGAGAAGAAAATTTGAATATTATGAAGGTACTTTGAAATAATTATTGGGGAAGGCTGGTCTGGAAGAACTCATATGAGAGTGGTAGGTATAAGGCAGGCCACATGAACACTCAGGCCAAAGAGGAAAGAGGCCAGAAACCTGGGGAGGAACGACTGAGTCTGAGGCCAGAAATTACTGGCAGAAAATCAACAACAGACAACCATTCCAGGGAGCCAGAACTTGAAGGTACATTCAGGGGCATGTGGCAATCAATACATGCAGGCCCTGCACTGTATATTGGGGGGAAATAGTGATGAGTGCAGCAGAAGAGGGAGTGGGAAACAAAGGGAGATAGGAAACAAGGTCAGGAAAGAAGGAAGGATGATGGTCGGGATTTATATACTATCTTCCCCTTTGAAAGATGGTTGGAACCCCTAGGCAAATTATCAGCTTATAACAATGAACTCACATTCAAACTGAAATTGACTGGCAAAGGCCTGTACTTCCCTGGCAATACCATACAAGTACACCTGGAGCAGTGCCTGTAAGTTCTTCAGCTCCTTCTTGCTGCAGTCTCCCTGGGACCATGACCTCAGAAAGCAGATGGTTCACATGATGCCATCCCAGTAGTGAGTCTGCAGCTCACCCACCCAGCCTGGGCCCTGGGTGTGCACCTGGCTGTTGTTGGCAAACGAGGAGATCTGGAGCATGCGCAAGGAGAGGGGTTCTTCTGCTGCTGGATGATGGGATCCTAGAGCTTGAGGAGCTGAGAGAGAGGAGAATGCCAAGTGGAGAGACTGTAAAGGGATGGGAGATGAGATGCCACAGGAACAAGAGCAGCCCAGAGAGGAGAGAAAGGAGGAGATAATTACATGTATTCCAGTGCCGCTTTTCCCCTGGGCCAAATTCCTCTCCCCAAAATCAGAGACAGAAACTGAGACTGTAGACAAAAATTCTGGGCCTGGAAGTAGCCTGGAAGGCAGACTCCAGGGGCACCCTAGAGCAACACTGCTCCCTTTCTCAGTTCCTCCCCAGAGCTTCCTCTCCACCTTCCTGTGCCCTACTCTAGGTATCTTCCCACCTGAGTTCTTCTTACCCGCTTTGCTTTCCCCAGGGCAGCAAAGTTCCCTGAAGTGGAGCAGGAGCAGGAGCAGGAGTAGCTGCATCATTGGAGCTCTGTCAGGAACTGTGCCCAGGCAGGACACCTTCCCTTGGAACTCAGACATCAGCACCCCTCTCCACACCCTCTTGCACTGTCATCTCACTTCCCTTTCCACATGCAGACAAACCTCTCCCTCTGCCCACGTCTCTACAGGAGAAGTCCCACTGCTTTCCTTTGCCACAGCCTCCCACAGGGTCTCTCACTTCCCCTCAATCTCTCCCACTGTCTGGCTTGCAGATTTTCTCCCTGCTCTTGTCTACATCTGCCCAACCTCCTCTATTGCACTAACTGTTGGGAAGGAGTCCTGGCTTAGAACAAAGTCTCTGTTATGGCTAAAATATGTAGTAGCTTTTGGACTTGCAGAAATCAAATGTACTTGAGTTGTAAATGTCCTCATCTGTTTGAAGTGATGGAAGTGAGTCGATGGGACCCAGTAACCCATTCAGCAGTCTCCTTGTTCCTGCCTCTCTGTGCCCTTCCCCTCTACCAGTCTGCCACCTGGCTTCCTTTCTCCCTCTTCTTGTTCTTGCTGTTTTGCTCTACTGACTCATCATTTTTGCCTCCCTGTCTATGTTTGCCCTTCTCACATGCCCTGCCTTTTCTTCCTGTCCCTTCAGTCTCTCCTCTGTTTCATTACTCTGCTCTTCTCAAATCTCATTATCAGAAGACACTAGGCGTCCTGAGTGCAGATTTCACGCTATACTGCAAGGCTAGAGTAACCAAAATGGCATGGTGATAACACAAGAACTGAGACATAGAACAATCGATCAGAACAGAGAACCAAGATATAAAGTCATCCTTATGTTGTCATCTGATCTTTGACAAAGTAGGCAAAAACATACACCTCAAGAAGAATCCCTATTCAATAAATGGTGCTGGGAAGTTGGATAGCCACATGTTGAAGACTGAAACAGAGCCCTCACCTCTCGCCACTCACCACAAAAATTAATTCATGATGGATAACAGACTTAAACCTAAGGCATGATACTATAAGAATTCTAGAGAAAAATGTTGGAAAAACTCTTACAGATACTGGCCTAGGCAAAGAATTTATGAAGAAGACCCCAAAGGCAATGACAGCAACAACAAAAATAAATATTGTAAATGATACCTGATTAAATTAAAAAGCTCTGCACATCCTAGGAAAGAATCAGCAGAGCAAATAGACAACCTACAGAATCAGAGATAATATTTGCATGCTATACATCCAAAAAGGGCTAATAATTATAATCTACAAAGAACTCAAGCAAATCAGCATGAAAAGATCAAATAACCCCATTAAAAAGTAGGCAAAAGGCATGAACAGAGGCTTTTCAAAAGAAGATAGACCAATGGCAAATAAACATATGGAAAAATGCTCAATATCTTGAATCATCAGGGAAATGCAAATTAAAACCACGAGGAGATATCACCTAAATCCAGTGAGAATGACTTTTATTAAAAAATCCCAAAACAACAGATGCCGGCATGGATGTGGAGAGAAAGGAACATTTATATGCCATTGGTGGGGATGAAAACTAGTACAACCTCTATGGAAAGTAGTATGATGGAGATATCTCCAAGAGCTAAAAGTATACTTACCATTTGATCCTGCAATGCCACTATTGGGTATTTACAAAAAGGCGGAAAAAGTCATTTTATCAAAAAGCACCTGTACCCGATGTTTATAGCAACACAATTCACAATCGCAAAGATGTGGAATCAACCCAAGTGCCCATGAATACATGAGTGAATTAATAAAATATACTATATGTATACCATGGAGTACTATACAGCCATAAATAATACTGAAGCAATACCTTTTATAATAACCTGGATGCAATGGGAGACCATTCTACTAAGTGAAGTAGGGCAAGAATAGAAAAACAGACAGCACATATACTCACTATTGAATTGGAATTAATTGATCAACACTCATGTATGTGCACAGATGGAAGTAAAACTCAATGGAAATCAAGCAGGAGAGAGGGAGGAGGAGATGGGTAAATTCACAACTAATGGGTATAATATACAGCGTCAGGGTGAAGGGCACCCATAAAACTCTGACTCAAATGGTACAAAAGCAACTCATGTAACTAAAATGTTGGTACCCTCACAATATTGTGAATTTAAAAATATCAAAACCCCAAAGGTCAAGAGCTACTGAACAGAAGATCATATACCAGTAGCAAATTTCATTTGTCCCTCAGTAATTCCTATGGTATAAGATAAATTTGCCTGGATTATAAATGGCAGAATGTATGATATCTGATTCTGGGATTTGGGTCTGTAGTTTTATAGTGCACATGGCATTTAAAATGCTTTGTGTAAGGCATGTAAAATGCCTTCGCGTAAGTGACTATCAACACACACATATACACACACAAAAATATACACACACATTCACACACAACAGATTAGAATATAGGGTAAGGGTCATCAGGCAAGGAGGGTGAGACAAGAAAGAGGAGACATTGAGAACATTAGGAAGGGGCAATGACAGAGGGCCAGAGAAGACAGGGCATCAGGGACGAAGGGAGGCTGAATTGGGTGGATAAAACAAACATTTCTTCTAGGTTAAAGCAGACTAGAAGCTAAGCAATTGTATCATATTACCCTCTTATTTTATATATGTGGGAATAGAGGCTAAAGAAGGTAAAATGACCTTTAACAATCACATGGTGGCTTTTCCAAGGTGCTCTGAAGGATGCTGAGGACATAGATAACAGGTGGAAGTCAGGAAGGTAAGAGAAAGTCTAGAAGTCAGGGCGACGGTGGGGCAAGAGAGGCAGGGTATAAGGCTCAGGGATATGGGAGGCACATTTTTTTCTCTGAAATGCAATTTGCATGAAAAACAGATTTGTCAGTTGGAAGAGAGGAAGTCACTACAAGCTACAGAAAAAAAACGTTTGCTGAAATCAGAGATCAAACACCAGCTCTGCTAGTCAGAAGTTCCATCTCCCACTGAAATGCTGCTTCTGCCATTTCAACTGTTAGCAGTTCTCTTCCCAGGTGGTGACAGCGAAGACGGTAAGAGTCACTCTGGCAGCTCCCAGCACTGGTGCAGGGGTCTTGGATAAAAGCATGCTGCACTCACCCAGGTGCACTTGGACATGAAGACTCTGAGCTCTGCTGTCTCTGGCCCTCTTCTGCCTTTCTGGGTGTTGGGGCTGGACCATGAGGCCCTGGGGCAGTCAAATGTGTCAGGCTTTATGTGTTCTTCAGACTGTAGGTTCTTGTTCTCTGATCTTTTCCATTTCCATTCTCTCTCACTCCCTCCTGCTTCTCCCTTTCTCTTCACAGTCTTGTTCTTCCACTCTTCACAGCCTTCCAGGGACCAACCTCTTTCCATGTCATCCAGATCTCGTCCTTTGCCAACAGCACCTGGGCACACAATCAAGGTTCAGGCTGGTTGGATGATTTGCAGATTCAAGGCTGGGACAGTGACTCGGGCACTGCCATATTCCTGAAACCCTGGTCCAAGGGCAACTTCAGTGATGAGGAGGTTGCTGAACTGGAGGAGCTATTCCAAGTCTACTTTTTTCTATTTACTCAAGAAATACAGGGGTACGCCAGTGAATTCCAGCTGGAATGTGAGTCCAGTCCCCTGAACTGCAAAGATTCTCAAGGACTTTTTTCTCTCTCTGTTTGCAAGCTGCTAATCTCTCTGATCCTTCTCCCCTCCCTTCTGCTTTACCCAACTGCATGCACACACTCTTCTAGAGCAATCTGTCACTGACTCCACACTGTATTCCAGATTCTGGCTGCCTCCCACTCTTCTCTGAGAGATTAGGGCTCTCCATTGGTAACCAACTCTTGGTGTGTCTTATGTGGACCTTGCTCCTACCCTGTGCCTGAGTGACCTACAGTGTGGCTTCTTCCTCTGATCTGTCTGTTTAGTGCCCTTGTCCCTGTGTCTCCCCTTGCTGTGGTCCTCTGGCTCAGGCTGAAATGTGCTCTCTGGACTGCATCACACTCTGCCTCCCACCTCCCAACTACTCCCATACCCCCCGATTCATGACATCCCCAGCTTTCCCAATGCTCTTGTTTCTGAAAATCTCTATGTACTGTAATTGGGGTTTGGCTCATCATTTCATATCCAATAATTTTATCCTCATCTAAATATAAAATACTAGGTCCTTTTCTCATGGCTTTTTTTCTTATTAATGTTTAATAACTTGTTCTTTGATTGCCTTCTACCTAGACCCCTTTCAGATCCAGGGCATAGCAGGCTGTGAGCTACATTCTGGAGGTTCCGTAGTAAGCTTCTTGAGGGGAGCTTTAGGAGGACTGGATTTCCTGAGCTTCGAGAATGATACATGTGTGCCTGCCCCAGAAGGTGGCATCAGGTCACGGATATTCTGCGCACTAATCATGCAATATAAAATTACCATCTATATTGTGAAGAAGCTCCTCTTAGAAATCTGCCCTCAATATCTCTTGAGCGTCCTCCATGCAGGGAAGGCAGAGCTGCAAAGGCAAGGTTAGTCCTGCTCTCTATTTCACTTCCCACCACCTCCTCTAAGCTAGTGAGTAGGAAGGTACCTAAGAAGAATAGGGGCTTAATCACCAAGTTATTTGGATCCCAAAGCAGTGGAAGAGGTCACTGTCCAAGTTTGGCTTCTGAGTCCCTGAGATCTGAATGTGAGTCATGATACGACACTCTCACTGCCCCTTCCTGCCCCAGTGAAGCCCGAGGCCTGGCTGTCCAGTGGCCCCAGTCCTGGGCCTGGCCGTCTGCTGCTCGTGTGCCACGTCTCAGGATTCTACCCAAAGCCTGTGTGGGTGAGGTGGATGCGGGGTGAGCAGGAGCAGCCGGGCACTCAGCACAGTGACCTCCTGCCCAACGCTGACTGGACATGGTATCTCCGAGCGACCCTGGATGTGACAGCTGGGGAGGCGGCTGGTCTGTCTTGTCGGGTGAAGCACAGCAGTCTAGAGGGCCAGGACATCATCCTCCACTGGGGTGAGAAAGGGCTGGACCCAGGCTGGACATGGGAGGAGGTGGTCCTCAGGCAGAGAGGCAAGCACTGGGGAAGGATGGGCCTTGACAGATGAAAGAGGGAGAGAGGTACATGGCTTCATTTCTGGGACCCCAGTACCAACAGGAATAAAAATAGAGGAGCCAAGTTATAGAAGAGATGAGAATGAAGGACTCACAGATTATGTGAGTTGGAGCTAGAGGGGTTAAAAGACAGATGGATGGTGTCAGGAATGTGAGAGAGGGAGTTGGAGATGACCATACATTGGGAACAGCTGAATGGAGGTGCTGACACTCAGGTGGGGAAGGGACGGCCAGTGGATTGAGTGGGTGGGATTTGAAGTGACATCCTTTTGTCCTCTCCCAATTGCCAGGACACCCCATCTCCACTGGTTTCATCTTTTTGGCAATAATAGTGCCCTCCTTGATCCTTTTGGTGTGCCTTGCATTATGGTATAAGAGGTGCCGGTGAGTTGTATTTTGTTTGTTTGTTTTTAATCTTTCTTTTCTGATAACCTCCCACTCTTTTCCGTACATTGATCTATTTCATTGCCTTAGCCTCGATCTTTCCAGCAGACTCTTTCCCCCCAACTCCCATCTCCTTTATGTGGAGATATATTTTTTAATCCTGTTAAAATATACATAACAAAATTTACCATCTTTGCATTTTTAAGTGTACAGTTCAGTAGAGTTAAGTGCATTCACACTGTTATGCCAGCAGTTGCCAGAACTCTTTCATCCCTCAACACGGGAACTCTTTTCCTATGAAACAGAAATTCCCCATTTCCCCCTCCCGCTTCCCCCGGCCCTGGCTAAGATTATTCTACTTTCTGTTTCTATGAATTTGACTACTCTGGGTACCTCATATAAGTGGAATCACACTGTAACTGTCTTTTTGTGACTGGCTGATTTCACTTAGCATGAGGCCCTCAAGGGTCATCCATGTTGTAGCATGTGACAGGGTTTCCTTCCTTTTAAGTCCTGAATAATATTCCACTGTAGGTAAATGACACATTTAATTCATCCATTCATCCATCTATGGACATTTGGCTTGCTCCCAGCTCTAAATATTGTGAATAATGTTGCTATGAACATCAGTGTACAAATAAATACCTCTTATATAGAGCTCTTTGTCCATGTGGTTTTAACAGATCATATCGAGATATTCCTTGAGCTCCCATCATATCTCCTCTCCCATTTGGAATAAACACCAAGAAGCCTAGAATTCCAAGATGTCAACCCAGGTGTCATTCTCATCATAGTTCATTAAGTTATCATCATATTTTATCAAAATGGAGTGTTCATGGATTTTAAGTTAAGTTGCAACTTAAACACCAGCAGAAAAATTATTTAAAATTGTGAATTTATTATAATACAGTATCAATAGCATGATCTATGTCTTATATATTAAAATGTAAGAAAGAATGTCTCAGAATAAATGAAATATGGTAGATACACTTAATGGTGACTTCTCTTTGGTTTTCTAGTTTAATATTTTTCTTTTTCTGCTTCTCAAATATCATTTTTCAAAGTAGCTAAATATAATTATGCTGGGATAATTGTACCACATAGATGCAAGGCATTTTTTATGTAATTTCTCTGTCTCTGCCTGGATGAATTTCCAACCCTCAAAGCCCAGCTAAGAAGCTTCTTCCTCTAGGAGGCCTTTCCAGTGCTATAATGGAAGTAACTCTCCCTTGTGTGGTATCACTAAGAGAACCACTTATTCTGCACCCACAGCACTGAGGTTATTTTTGTTTTTCTTCCTTTTCTACTTGAAAGTTACTTGAGGGCAGTGATTTCAGTTTGTGGATCCCTGCCAAGATCTCTTACCTGCAAATACATTTTCTCCACAAAAATTATCTGAGTTGTTGAGTGTCAAGTTCATGGTCTTCCTTGAGAGTCATCTGTTTCCTTCTTTCTTTCTGTTGATATTCTAGATCTTCCTCTTCTTACTAAAATTTTTTCTACTTAGGCAAAAAATATAATGCTTTTCTTGTTTCTACTCTGAACTCCTCTGGAGAAAACACAGTCTCCTGCTTCTCATTTTTTCAGGGAGAATGAGTGAGAGGCAGGGTGGGTGAGGAGTAATAGTTCAGGGGGGTTGTGACATATTCAAGGAAAAGCATTAAGAGGGCTGTTCCTGCCTTCAGGGTCCTTGTTTGATATCTTTGCTATAACAATTCAGCCAAATTTTTTATTTACATTTACTTTTATTCATTTTTTTATTCTATACTTTTCTAGAACAGTCCATCTTAAAACATCCTAATTCATTTTGAATAAAATTGTAGGAGAAAGGGGGATTTTAAGGATATATTTTATTAGAACTTAGGAATGGAGGCAAGGGGAAGCTTAGTTTTGGGGAAGCCAGAGGTACTAGTTGCAATTCTCTGATCTGTAAATTTTAGAACAATATGGTCTTTAGAATTTAAGAAGTGTAGCAAATGAGTGAAATCACAGCTTCCTCCCCACCCTTCTATTACTACAACTGGTTACATCTCGGGAATACATTCAACTGGACCCCATCTTATAGAGTAGGCATGCTATTGCTGTGTGCTTGTAAACCATGCAGTGTGGAACATAGGAATGTGAACTATGAACTAGCTGCAGCAATAGCACCTGTAAGTTTACTAGAAAAACTGTTTTAACAAGGCTTCCAGGTGATTCTGATTTATATTCAAGTTTGAGAACCCTTGTTCTAATGGTTTCTCAACTTTTGCTCTATTGACATTTTGGACCAGATAATTCTTGTTGAGGAAGGCTGTTCTGTGCACTGTAGGAGATTTAGCAGCATCCCTAGCCTCTACCCATTAGATGCCAATAGTATCTCCTCAGTTGTGACATCAAATATATCTTCAGACATTGCTAAATGTTCCCTAGGAGCACAAATTGACCCCAGATGAAAAACAAGATCTCAGATAATAATCATAATTTCATGCCCCTGTTTAGCCAGAATAATTGACTCATAGCATGTATCTGATCTAATTTGGCCTGATCGAAGTGAAGTCTAGGATTTCTGTTTGCTAGTTGAGGAAAGAGGAGTTCTCACTTTGTCTGGCTGGTATGATGTGTGCAAAGCCCAAAACTGCTATAGAATTTTGTTCAATAGGTAAAGCTGGTCCAAGAATGAAGCTCACAAATAAGAAAATGGATCAAAGAGCAAATGATAAGATGACAGGGCCAAAGCCTGAATCAACAATACCTGAGACTTGAACAACCTCTGGATATTTTACATGAAGCTAATGAGTTTCACTTTTCCTTTTTAAACCAATTGAGTTTGAATTTTGTGATATCACTTCAAAGTTGCTTAAAAATTATGATATTGATGTGATCACTGATATCTTGCACCAGCTTTTCCATATTTTTCTTATGTCTTTCCTCTGTTTTCTTTCTCCTCTTATTCTTTCTCTTCCCAAATTATCATCCCCCAATAGTGGTTTTTTGAACTTATGATTTTCCTCTAAGTGTTCTTACCTTAAGAAACCTTAATTTACTCGTGACTTTATGACCTCTCCATGAATGACTTTCAGAAGTAGATCTTCAACCACAAAATGAAAGGACTTCCAAGTTATCTTTGTGTGAGAGTGCATGTGCATGTGTACATGTTTGTGTGATTTTTGCCAATATATAAATGTACGGTAGTTTGCCGTTTTCCACAGTGGATATGTTCCAACACCCCCATGGGTGCCTGAAACCACAGATAGTATCAAACCCAATTGCTGTCAGTTGGATCACATTTCTGTTCATGTCTTCCACCCACAAATTTAATACCTTTTCCATCTTAACTAAGCAGTGATTATGAACAGTAACCATAACTTTTGCAGTTTGAGGTCCAACAGCAAAACAAGCATGAATTTTTTCTTCTTCACAATTTCATCAATAGAAGATGCATTCTTACTGAAGATCTTAGTAACCTCAGCATACATTTTTTTCCTTTCCTCATTAGTAAAGAACTTTCACGTTTTCACATAATGGAAGCACTTTACAGCTTCTCTTTGGCATATTCAAATTTCCAGCATCATTATTCTTGTGCTTTGGTGCCACTATTAAGCAAAATAAGGGTTACTTGAACACAAGCACTTCCATATTGCAATAGTCACTCTATTAACTGAGCCACCCACTAAGTGACTTGAAATCAAGGGTAACAAATGGCTTCTTTTCAACTTTTTAATTAATAATTTTATATGTGCAAAGATAGAGAAAGCCATATAAAGAACCCATATGCTCATGAGACCACTTTGAATAATGAATCCACTCATGATTGAAATAAATTTCAGATAATCATATTTCATCCATAAATATTTCAACATGTATTTCTAAAATATAAAGTTTATTTTTTATATACAACCACAATTACATTATGATATCTATAAATTAAAGATTCCTTAATATTATTAAATATCTAATCAGTACTCAAAGTTTTCCCAACTGTCTCATAAATTATTTTTTATACTTCATTTATTAAATTAAAATAGAAATAAGGCTCATGCATTAAAACTAATTGATATATCCCATAAATCCCTATTAATCTATAGATATCTTTTCTCATTTTTATCCTAGAATTTGTTTTTTAAGAAATTGCATCATTCTTCTTGTATAACTGTCCAGAGTCTGGATTTGCTGATCACATAGCTATGCCACTATCCCCTTAGATATTACACTATTTTACATGCACTTTATCCTCTTTATTTACTATATATTGCTATATTCGTGATGTGATCAGATTCAAATTTTATTATACTGTGTATATCTCACAAGAGGTATATGATATTTGGTGATCTCCATTCATTACCTAGGTCAATAGGTCTCAACACTTCTATACATTTTACACATGTAAAAGTTATTGAGGATTGCACAATAATGTGAATGTACTTAACGGCACAGAACTGTGTACCTCAGAATGGCAGAAATGGTAAATCTTATGAAGGCATATTTTACTAGAATGAAAAAATGACTTTTATTTGCATAAAATGTATATAAAATATATCTCTAGATAGGCAGCTAGATATTACGTTTTAGAAGAAAAAACTAATAAATTATTAAAATATTTATAAATGTATATAAAATAAAACATTGATTACATGTGCACAATAATAACATCTTTGTTTTTAAATTTTTTCCAAACATTTAGAGAGAAGGGTGGCTTTAAACCTCCTTTTCTTTACACTTTTGCAATTCTCTTTAATGTCTGGCTTAATAGAAAACAGCTACATTTTTATATCTGCTTTGACATTCAGTCTGATGCAATATCACATTTTGTATAGTCTCTGAGGAACAATGAGCACTCGTGAGAGGAAGAAAATGAAACAGTTAAGTAAGATCTTAGCGTTGTTATAGAAATTATTTTGAACTGTGGACCCTCTGACAGGGCAGCAGGGACCTCAAGGTGTCTTTGGGCTATATCTTATAAATAAATGACCTAGTGGTAAAAAAAAAAGTATTATACATTCTTCATTTATTTGTTAGAATATTTCCAAAAAGAGATATTCTCCTCAAGAACTCCCTCATTACCCTGAGGTAATAAAAATACTTCATATTTTTCATTTATTTGTGAGTTTTCAAGACAATGAATGGTTTATATGGCATCCTTCATGGGTGACTAATAAATTTTTTTGCATAAGTGGATATTCATAAATTTCAACTTATTTGAAATGCTTGCTCTATCGTAGTAATTGTGTTCACTAGAGCTCAAATTGTCCCATCTGTGACAGAGAAATCCTTTTCAAGTCAGCTGTCCTTGAATTCTTTCAATATGCCTCCATTATTGAAGATTCCATTACTTTCTTATGTGCAGATATTGTTCACGGCTCTTGCAGAAAATTCCTGCCCCACATTAGAATAGCCTGTGGTTTTATTAAGGATAAATACCACCATGAGCTCATACTTATACTTTCAGTTCAAGTTCAGAACCAAGAGTTTTTATTCATCTATCTCACTTCTCCTTTTCTATTCTCCCACATAGAAAATCCTGTTTCCCAATGAATCAATGTAAATATGTATTCACCTAATCCTACAGTATACACATGACAATCTTAGAATAAAAATATAAACACTAGGTCAGAAAGATGGCTGAATAGGAGGTAACCCAACGATATCCCCCCACAACAACACAAATTGTGCACCCATCTCCAGACAAAAGTTTCTCTGTGGGAGCCTCAGGAATCAGGTAGGAAGCGATAAAACCTTAATTGAGACAAAGTCCTAGGAATACAGTTTTGAGACTACAGATGAGAACCAGGGTAGCAGACTGGCCAACGATGTTTTTGGTCTCAAATCCAGAAACCGACCCATTACTCAAAAAGCTTGACTACAGCCCAATTTGGCCTTGAGCCTGGAAGCAAAACCATCTGCCAAGGGGTCCACAAGGAATCATGTACTAGTGACTCAGCAGAAAGGCTTGTCTGCGCACCAACACCGATCTTGGCAGTGGATCTCAAAAGTATCCTGTAAATTGTCTCCAACCTCCCTCAGCTGAGGTCCCAGTTTATTACTTCTTGCACAAGGACCCAGATGGAAATGTCCCCCCCATCCTACAGCCTATGAAATGTGCACTTTTCTGAAGCTCTTTGATGGGCCCACAAGTCTTTGTCCCACAGCAGATCCTGAGTGGATGCAGTCTCAGCTCCAGCCCCTCTCACTGCAGTTGGAGAGGGAGCTCTCCTGTTCACAGCAGGGGGAGTGGGGGAACTACTGGGATTGTGCATCCACTTGAGCTACCAGGTAGGGCCACTGGCATCCATACTACAGTGGATCCTGAGGGGGCACAGTCTCAGCTCTAGGCTTTCTCAGTGCAGTCAGGGAACTCCCCTGCCCATATAGCAAACTGCTTGGAAGCATACATGTCTGGGCCACTAGAGTGAACCTATCAACTGCTGTCCCATAGAGGGTGCTAAGGGGACACAGAATCCACAACCAGCCCCTCTCAATGCAGTTGGGTAATGGTCCCAATACTGCAGAGATCTGCCAGGAAATATGAACTAGTCTGTATCAATGGGACAGGCCTCCAGTCTTAGGTCCCTGTCAGCTTTCTCACACAGCCTGGGTGACCTCCTTAGGTCTTCCCCAGTCCCATCCAGCCTGGGTCTCCATGACAACCTTTCAGCTCTCACAAGACTCACAGCAAACCTGAGCTTAGGGTTCCCTCTACTGTGGAAATGGCCATGGCTGTCATGGACTCTAACAGCATTCACTCTGCTTAGACTTTAGACAAGCCAAATGAAGAAAAATAGGCCAGACTATAAAGAATAAATACCTAACTTCAATGCACAGAAACTAATGTACTCCACAAGCATTAAAAATAATCAGGGGATTATGACCTCACCAAAGGGACAAAACAAGACACAAATTATGGACCCTAAAGTGATGAAGATATATGCTCTCTCAAAGAATTCCAAATAGCTGTGTTAAACAAGTTCAGTAAACAAACAAACAAAAAAAAAACACAGAGAAACAATTCAGAAATTTATGAGAGAACTTCAAAAAAGATTGAAATAATTTCAAAATCACACAAAAATCCACGAGATAAAAAATACAATGAATGAAATAAAAATGCAATAAAGAGCATCAACAGTAGATTTGATCAAACGGAAGAAAGAATCAGTGAATTCACAGGTACACTATTTGAAAATACAGAGCCAAAGGAGAAAAAGAATAAAAAGGAACAAAGAAAATTTATAAGACCTATGGCATAACATCAAAAGAGTAAATATTTTGGTCATTGGAGTTCAAGAAGGGGCAGAGAAAGACAAAGGGGTAGAAAATCTATTGAAAGATAATAACATAAAACACTCCAAACTGAAGAAAGACATAAATATCCAAGTAAAGGAAGGTCAAAAGTCATGAATCAGATTCATTCCAAATATAACTATACCAAGACATACCTTTTAACTCTCAAAGGTTAAAACAAAGGATTCTGAGAGCAGCAACAGAAAAGAAGCAAATAATATATAAGGGAATTTTGAAATGACAGGCAGCAGATATTTTCTTCAAACAGAAACCTAGAAATCTGCATTATTTGAAAACTCCCCTCTCCTTCAGTGCCACAGTCACCATGTCATTTTTTGCATAGTATCCATAAGTTATGGAAATCTGGCTTTTCCTCTCTGACTCCAAAGATGCATAATCCTTCTTTCATCATGTGTGACATAGATCGTGGCCACTATCCCTACCTGTACATTATAGTCCACATCTCTCCATATCTATGCAACTCTCTGCCTCAGAGTTGCTACATGAAATGGGAACCTGAGCATGTCAGTGTCATGCTTAAGATATTTCAATTACATTCATGAAAAAAATAATCCCAACTCTTCCCTTTTTTTGCATCTATGTATATATTACATTTTATTTTTTTATTTAAGAATATTATGGGGGTACAAATATTTTCATTACATATAATGCCTAAGCCTTGCCCAAGCCAGAGCAACAAGTGTGCCATTCCCCCATAAAGTGTGCTTCATATCCATTTGTTGTGAGTTTACCCACACCTCCCCCACCTGACCAGCACCCATTGAATATTACTACCACATGAGCACCTTAGTGTTGATCAGTTAGTACCAATTTAATGGCGAGTACCTGTGGTGCTTGTTTTTCCATTTTTGTGATACCTCAATTAAAAGGATGGGCTCAAGCTCTAGCCAGGATAATAAAAGAGGTGCTAGTTCACCACTGTTTTTTGTAGTTTAGTATTCCACGGTATACATACACCACATTTTATTAATCCACTCATGTATTGATAGGCACTTGGGTTGTTTCCACATCTTTGAATGGCGAATTGTGCTGCTAAAACATTTGAGTGTAGATGTCTTTATTATATAATAACCCTTTTTTCTTTTGGTAGATGCCTAGTAGTGGGATTGCTGGATCAAATGGTATTTCTATTTCTAGCTCTTTGAGGTATCTCCAAATTACTTTCCACAGGGGTTGTACTAGTTTACAGTCCCACGAGCAGTGTAACAGTGTTCCAATCTCTCCACATCCATGCCAGCATTTGTTGCTTGGAGACTTTTTGATAAAGGCCATTCTCACTGGAGTTAGATGATATCTCATTGTGGTTTTGATTTGTATTTCCCTAATCATTAGAGAAGTTGACCACTTTTTTATATGTTTGCTTATTCTGTCTTCTTTTGAAACATTTCTGTTCATATCTTTTGCGCATTTTTGATGGGGTTGTTTGATGTTTTCTTGTTAATTTTCTTAAGTTCTATATAGGTTCTTATTATCAGCCCTTTGTCAGATGTGTATCATGCAAATACTTTCTCCCATTCTGTAGGTTGTGTATTCACTCTAATGATAGTTTCCTTGGCTATGCAGAGCTTTTTAATTTGATTGGGTCCCATTTATTTATTTTTGTTGCTTCTGTAATTTCTTTGGGGGTCTTATTCATAAGTTCTTTGCCTAGGCCAAGGTCTATAAGAGTTTTCCCAACATTTTCTTCTAGAATTCTTAAGGTTTCATGCCTTAGGTTTAAGTCTGTCATCCATCGTGTGTTGCTTTTTGTGAGAGGTGAGAGGTAGGGATCCAGTTTCAATCTTCTGCATGTGGTTATCTACTTTTCCCAGCACCATTTATTGAATAGAGATTCTTTTCCCCACTTTATATTTTTGTCTACTTTGTCCAAGATTAGATGACAACATGAGGATGGTTTTATGTCTGGGTTCTCAGTCCTGTTCCAAAGGTCTGTATGTCTGTTCTTGTACCACTACCATGTTGTTTTGGTTATTATAGCTTTGTAGTAAAGCTTGAAGTCTGGTACACTCATGCCTCCCAATTTGTTCTTTTTGCTTAAGATTGCTTTGGCTATACGAGGTCTTCTCTTGTTCCATAAGAAGCATAGAATTATTTTTTCTGATCTGTAAAGAATGATGATGGCATTTTGATAGGAATTGCATTGATTCTGTAGATCACATTAGTTAGTACAGACATTTTAGCAATATTGATTCTACCAATCCATGAGCATCGTAAGATTTTCCATTGTCATATTCTACAATTTCTTTTCTCACTCAGTGTTTTGTAGTTCTCCCTATATAGGTCTCTCAACTCCTTCATTAAATATATTCCTAAATATTTAATTTTCTTTGATGCTATTGTGAATGGTGTTGCATCTTTGATTTGATTTTCAGCTTGACTGTTATTGGTGTATATGAATGCCACTGATTTGTGTGCATTGATTTTGTATCATGAGGCTTTACTGAATTCTTTTATCAATTCCATGAGTCTCTCGGTTGAATCCTTGGGATTTTCTAGATATGATATCATATCATCCCCATTTGGACACCCTTAATTACCCTCTTTTTTCTGATTGTTCTGGCACAGATTTCCAGCATTATGTTGAATGTAAGTGCAGATAGTTGGCAACTTTGTCTGGTTCCAGTTCTAAGCAGGAATGCTTTCAATTTTTCCCCATTCAGTATGATATTGGCTGTGGGTTTATTGTATATGGCTTTAATAATTTTAAGGTATATCCCATCTATACTTATTTTGTTAAGAGTTTTTATCATAAAAGTTTGCTGGATTTTGTCAAATGCTTTTTCTGTATCTACTGAGAGAATCATATGGTCTTTGTTCTTGCTTTTATTAATGTGGTGAATTACATTTATAGATTTGCATATGTTGAACCATCCTTGCATCTCTGGGATAAAGCCCACCTACTCATAACATATTATTTTTTTTTTTGATGTGCTGCTGGATTCAGTTTGCTAAGATTTTATTTAGGATATTTGCATTTATATTAATAAGGGATATTGGTCTGTAGTTTTTGTTTTTTGTTGTGTCCTTTCCTGGCTTTGGTATCAAGGTGACATTGGCTTCATAGAATGAATTGGGGAGGATACCATCCTTCTCAATGTTGTGAAATAATTTCTACAGTATAGTTATGAGTTCTTTGTAAGTTGGGTAAAATTCAGGTGTGAATTAATTTGTTCTTGGTCTTTTTTTGTTGTTGGAAGATTTTTATTGCTCCTTCAATTTCTGTGCTTGATATTAGTCTGTTCATAAATTCTATTTCTTCCTGTTTGAGGCTAGGGAGGTTGTGTGTTTCTAAGAATTTGTCCATTTCCTCCACGTTTTGTAGTTTTTTGGCATATAGATTTTTATAGTATTCAAAGATAATGTTTTTTAATCCGGTAGTGACCGCAGGTCAGAGAAATCTTGAGCCATGAAACTACTAAGCAGGGCTGGGTCCTTCTCGAGATCTTATTCCCTCAAAGTTGCCCCCAAAATTAAAGCCACAGCTGCCCCTGCAGGAGCACCTCCACATCCTCAGGACCTTGAGTTCACCAAATTACCAAATGGTTTAGTGATTACTTCTTTGGAAAACTATGCTCCTATATCAAGAATTGGTTTGTTCATTAAAGCAGGCAGTAGATATGAGGACTCCAACAATTTAGGAACCTCTCATTTGCTCCGTCTTGCGTCCAGTTTGACTACAAATAGAGCTTCATCGTTTAAAATAACGCATGGAATTGAAGCAGTTGGTGGTAAATTAAGTGTGACTACAATAAGGGAGAACATGGCTTACACTGTGGAATGCCTGAGGTGTGATGTTGAAATTCTAATGGAGTTCCTGCTCAATGTCACCACAGCACCATAATTTCGTTGTTGGGAAGTAGCTGCTCTTCATTCTCAGCTGAAGGTTGACAAAGCTGTGGCTTTTCAGAATCCACAGGCTCATGTCATTGAAAATTTGCATGCTGCAGCTTACCAAAATGCCTTGGCTAATTCCTTGTATTGTCCGGACTATAGGATTGGAAAAGTGACACCAGAGGAGTTACATTACTTCGTTCAGAACCATTTTACAAGTGCAAGAATGGCTTTGGTTGAACTTGGTGTGAGTCATCCTACTCTCAAGCAAGTTGCAGAACAGTTTCTCAACATAAGGGGTGGGCTTGGTTTAGCTGGTGCAAAGGCCAGATATCGTGGAGGTGAAATTCAAGAACAGAATAGAGACAGTCTTGTCCATGCTGCTCTTGTAGCAGAAAGTGCTGCCATAGGAAGTACAGAAGCAAATGCATTTAGCATTCTTCAGCATGTCCTCGGTGCTGGACCACATGTCAAGAGGGGCAGCAACGCTACCAGCCTTCTATACCAGGCTGTTGCCAAAGGAATTCACCAGCCATTTGATGTTTCCGTTTTCAATGCCAGTTACTCGGATTCTGGACTCTTTGGGATTTACACTATCTCCCAGGCTGCAGCTGCTGGGGATGTTATCAAGGCTGCC
Organism: Varecia variegata; assembly: GCA_028533085.1. NCBI lineage: Eukaryota > Metazoa > Chordata > Mammalia > Primates > Lemuridae > Varecia > Varecia variegata. The sequence goes on from CM052444.1 coordinate 35,879,939, forward strand.
TATAACCAAGTAAAAACAATTTCTCAAGGAAACCTTTCCAATACAGATGTGCAAGCTGCCAAGAACAAGCTAAAAGCTGGATACCTAATGTCAGTGGAGTCTTCTGAGGGTTTCCTGGATGAGGTTGGGTCCCAGGCTCTAGTTGCTGGTTCTTACGTGCCACCATACACAGTCCTTCAACAGATTGATTCCATGGCTAATGCTGATGTCATAAATGCTGCAAAGAAGTTTGTTTCTGGCCAGAAGTCAATGGCAGCAAGTGGAAATTTGGGACATACACCTTTCGTTGATGCGTTGTAATACTGAAGCACATATTACAGGAGAGAGCTGAACATTCTCTCAGCCCAGAACAGCAAACATATGAAAGTCAGAAGTCTCTAATATATTTACCTTTTATTTTAATGAGGTAAAATACTTTAAAGCATAAATTCTTCCCATCTGACCTAAAGTCAATAAAGCATTCTGTTTAAAAAAAAAAAAAAGATAATGTTTTTTATTTCTGTGTTGTCTCTAGTGACCTCTCATTTTTCATTTCTATTGAGCTTATTGGAGTCCTTTCCTTTCAGGTTCTTGTCAATCTAGGAAGAGGGCTGTCAATTTTGTTTATCTTTTCAAAAAGCCAACTTTTAGTTTTATTAATCTTCTGTATAGGTCTTTTATTATTGATTTCATTTAGTTCTGCTCTGATTTCAGTTATTTCTTTTCTTCTGGTAGGTTTAGGATTGATTTGCTCTTCCTTTTCCATTACCTTGAAGTGGATTATTACTTTGTTAATTTGTGAAATTTCTGTCTTTTTGATGTGAGTATTTAATGCTGTAAAGGATATTAGAAAAGACATAAAGGACTGGGTAAAGGGACTGTGAAAAATGTGGATATATTACAGTCCTGCAAACAGGACTTGGGATATGATTGTTATCAGCTGGCTGCACACAGCAGGCTTTGGAATGTATGGAAGCATGACTGGTGTTAGGTCCCTGCCCTTTTCTTTATGGTCTTAAGGAACAACAAGGAAATAACAAGATAATTATAAGTTTAATGTATATCACTAAATATACTTGTTTACAACAATATGCTTACTATATGACACCAAAGATTTTCTCTATTTGTTCTTTACTATAAACACATATGCCTTTCCCTGCAATAAATATGGAGATTTGGAGATGTTTGAGAGTTTTTTGAAAGGAAAAGAGTCTCTCTTCCTCCTTCAGCCTCAGATTGTGGTCTGGAGCACTCTTTGTTGCACCATGACACTGATAGAGACACTGGATGATCTTTACAATTGGTGACCCCAATGTCATTTGGCCAACTCACACGTGGAGAAGTTTTGATGGACTAATGAGGAATCCCTGTAAAGGACTGTCCCAACTCTATAAGAGGATGGGACTGAAGCATGTAATACTACAGGGGAATTTTATCATTTAATTGTGAGTCATGGGTCACTAACTCACTGAAGAACAGAAATTATACTGTATGACTTTACAACTATTAAAAGCAATTCAATGTACAGTGGAACCAAAGGCATTACAACAATTATTACTATTGGATCATGAACATTGTCCTTGGTTTCCAGATGCTGGTACTCTTGATCTCGAGCTCTGGGAGCAGGCAGGATCGGTCTTAAAGAAACAAATTAAACAGGGACTAATGTTACTATACTAACAACCTGGAGCTTAGTATGTAATGCTCTTCATCCATTATATATAATAGAACGTAATGATCCAGATCGCCCCTTTTAGCTAAAGTGGAGGGGGTGCCTCATGAAGAAGCAGGGGAGCCTATTGATAAACCTGAGCCTATAATGTCTTGATTCTGATGAGTTAGATGAAAAAGAATTGCCATTTCCACTGCTGTTAAAAAAGCAGGAAGAAGCACAGCCATCTGCCCCTATGGCTTCTCCTCCTCCTCCGCCTCTTGTCCCATTGTCAGGAGGTACTTATGATGAGCCACCTCCTTGGACTCCACCACGGCCTAAAGTATTTTCAGAAACTAATTGGGAGCATGACCCTCCTTGACTGAGGGTTGTCTAAAAGAAGGGTTAAAATCAGGAGACCCTGAAGCCTTTATGGCTGCATTTCCCTGTTCTGTTAAGAAATAATAGGAAACAACATGAAACTCTTCCTTTTGCTGTGTTTAAGGAGCTAATAAAGACTATCTGTGAAAATAGCCCTCAATCTTCATTTACAACCGGTGTTGTTCAGACATTGGGAAATAGTTATGAAATGATTCTTTGGACTGTAAAACATTAGTTCATGTTCTAGTTTCATCAGCAGAATGTGCGGTATGGCTTATGGAATATAATCATTTGGCTATTCAACAATCCTTACAAAATTTAGGTCATGGAATACCAAATACCATGGAAATGTTTCAAGGCAGTGGCACCTATGCTACAGTTCAAGCTCAAGCTCAGGCTGATACTAGACTATGAGTTCAGTGTTCAGCCTTAGACATTCAAGCATGGAACCATATCCCTATTAGTCAAACACAGGGATCATTTTTTACTGTAAGACAAGGCACTACTAAACCTTATATTGATTTTATCAATAGACTGAAAACAGTGGGGGAAAGACAAGTGCCCAAGCAGGATGCCGCTGAGCTTCTCATCCTACAATTAGCTTATGAAAATGCTAATAAGTGTTGTCAAACAGCATTAGCTCCCATCCATACCTCCTTCTCAGATGTAGAAGATTTTATTAAGGCCTGTCAACATGTAGGCACTACTACTCATTTAGCTCAAACCTTTGCCGTCGTGATGCAAGGAGGTGCTTGCTATAATTGTGGAAAATGTGGCCATTTAGCAAAAAATTATAAACAATAACAAGAGGAATAATTTGGGAAAAGAAAAATAGCCTTCTAAAACCTGCCCGAAGTGTGGAAAGGGCAAACATGGGGCTAATCAGTGCCAATCTAAATTTGATGAGGATGGTAATTCTATACGGGGAAACTTGAAGCAGGGGGCACTGGCCAGTCAGGTACTGGAAAAAATGTTTGGGGGGCATTGGCCAGTCAGGCCTCTCCAGCCCTGGCCAATGAAATACCATTGCAGACCTCTCGGCCACAACGACTGGTAGTGCAGGGTTAGACCTCTCAACAATAGAGGAGATAGTTCTTAAGGAAGAAGATAAGGTGTACCTTATCACCACAAGAATCTTTGGGCTGCTACCTAAAGGATTTTTCAGGCTGTTATTAGGGAGATCTAGTTGGACTTTAAAAGGAGTACAAGTTTAACCACCAATAATTGACTCTGATTATCGTGGAGAAATCAAAGTAACGGTAAAAGCTATAGGCCTTCATGTTTTACCAGCAGGAACACAAATAGCTCAACTCCTTTTAATTCCTTATTTACAGGGAAATGCTTAAAATAAACAAAGAAACAATGAGGGATTCAGTCATCACGGTTCTACTGCCATTTGGTCTACTCCAGTAACTATACATAGGGCTCAATTAATAGTCACTATTAAAGGAAAACAATTCATAGAATTATAGACACAGGAGCAGACAAATCTATTATAGCTTCTCAACATTGGCTTATTGAATGGCCTATGATTAATGCCCCTGTTATGGTTCAAGGTGTCGGGGTTATCAAACGCCCAATTTAAGTACCTTTCATCTTATATTTGTTATGAATGTTCCCTTCTCCTTATGGGAAAGAGATTTACTTCAACCATGGGGACTACAACTTTCTATTTCCCCTTTTTAGGAGGGGCCACTGCTTTAATCCATCCTTTAAAGCTACAGCGGAAAACAAATAAACTGGTATCAGTTGAGCAGTGGACCATTAAAGCTGAAAAACTTCTACATCTCAGGGAACTCGTTCAAGAACAGTTAAAAGATGATCATATAGAAAAATCCAATACACCTTGGAATACTCCTATCTTTGTTATACATAAAAAATCTGGAACATGGAGATTATTGCATGATCTTAGAGCTATTAATGCTGTTATGAAACCTATGAGCCCTTTACAACCTGGACTGCCCTCCCTAGTTATGATCCCAGAAAATTGGCCATTAATAGACATATATCTTAAAGACTGTTTCTTTACTATTTCCCTAGATCCCAATGATAAAGAAAAATTTGCCTTTATGGTACCTCTAATCAACCATCAAGAATCAGCAGCCAGATATCAGTGGAAAGTTCTGCCTCAGGGAATGATGCATAGCCCTACCATCTGTCAATATTCTGTTCATAAGGCCCTACAGCCTGTTAGACAGATGTTTCCAAATACAAAAATATTCCATTATATGGACGATATCTTACTTGCTGCAGCTACCACACAGGAAGTTGGACAAGCCTATAAGAAAGTAACCCAAGTTACTCGTGAGCAAGGATTACATCTTGCACCAGAAAAGGTGCAAACTTTTACTCCACAGAAATATTTAGGTTATATTTTAACACAGAGAAGTATTCACCCACAATTTACAAAAGTAAATATCCCTCAACCTCTTACTTTAAATTCTTTACAACAACTACTAGGACAAATAAATTGGGTACGTCCCATCTTGGGTATTACTACAGGGGAATTAACACATTTAATATTTTAAAAGGTAACTAAAACTTAAATTCCCCATGCTCTCTCTCTCTGAGCAAGCATTACAGGAATTATCATTAGTGGAGGAAAAATTACAAGGTTGTTTCTTATCTATAATTAACCCACCTTATCCCATTGATCTTTCCCTCTTTAATACCAAACATAGCCCATCTGGCATGTGAGGGCAGTTTACAACAGAGTTACACTGTTTAGAATGGATATTTTTAGGCCACACTTATAAAAGAACTTTTAATAAAGTTACAGACAGGTTAGCTCATATCATACAAAAAGGAAGAACACGCTGCATTCAGTTTTCAGGATATGACCCAGTGTGCATATATATTCCTTTAGATCAACAAAATTTAGACACTCTGTTAGCTCAAGACTTAAAATGGCAATGTGCTCTTTCAGATGATCTTGGACATTTACTAATTAATTGTTCTTAATCCAAATTATTACAGTTTTTTCAAACTATTCCTATCACCTTGCCTAATATTTTACAATCTACCCCTATCACAGGTGCTAATACTATCTTCACAGATGGCTCTGGCAAAACAGGAAAAGCAGCCATAGCTTGGAAAGATGCTATGGAAAGATGCTTGGAAAAATGGAATTACTTACATAAGAAAGGTTTCCAATCCACTCAACAAGCTGAAATCAGAGCATTAATACTAGCATTAAATACCTTTTCTAACATCCCTATCAATATTATTAGTGATTCTCAGTATGGTGTTCATGCTCTACAAAACCTTGATACCTCCTTTATTAAGGACATATCTAAGAAAAGTTTATTACATTTATTTATTTATTTACATACCCTATTTTCTAAATGATGTCATCCACCTTTTATTACACATATTAGGTCACATACTTCCTTACCTGGGCCACTTAGAGATGGCAATAATTTTGTATACAATACTGTATATAATCAATTATGTCTCCTTGCCCAAAATACTACAGGCTTTCACCAGGCATGCTTAGATCATAACTTCTTTCATTAAAATGCTAAGGCATTGAAAAAACTTTATCCTATTACTGTAGCTCAAGCAAAACTGATTATTAAAACTTGTCCTGATTGTAACAATTCTCTTTGTCTCCTATAACAACAGGTCCTGAAACAAACCCACGAGGACAGTTGCCGAATGATATTTGGCAAACTGATATTACACAATTACCTTATTTTGGATGTCTTAAATATATACATGTTACTGTTGATACACATTCAGGCTTCAATCATGCCATGCCCTTATCTCAGGAAACTAGCTGTCATGCTATCCAACATTTATTGGAAACATAGTTTTAGGATTACCCAAAATTATCAAAATGGACAATGGCCCCTGCTATTTATTGAAAAAATATAATTCTAACCTTCAAAATTGGAAAATTAAACATATCACAGATGTACTCTACAATTCTTCCAGACAAGCATTAGTGGAACGTGCATAGCATACCTTAAAAGCTTATCTATTAAAACAAAAAAAGGGGGAACAAGGGATTATCACCTAGACAATAAATAACTAAAGCCTTATTTACTTTAAATTTTCTTAATATTGGAGATCATGGCTATACTGCTATGGACTGTAGATTGGGAAAACATAATTCTAATCAATTAAATCAAAAGAAAGTATTGGTTAAAGACTGGCTTACTAATTTACAGCAAGGACCTTTTCCAGTATTGACATGGAGCAGAGGTGCAGTTTGTGTTTCTTGAGTAACAGGTCCAGATTAGGTCCCTACAAAAAGGGTGAAGCTATACCATGAGCTGGAGAACGCAAGACAACCCCAACCCACAGGTGATGAATCTGACCCTGGAGCAACAAAGGACAATGTTTACCAGGATGAGACAAGCTCCTGACATAACCTGGGGACAATTGAAGAGGCTTGATCAAAAGGTGGCAACAATACTTAGAAAGGCTGGGGCTGCCCCAACAGCAGAAAATCCAAAGGCTGGGGCTGCCCCAACAGCAGAAAATCCATTTTTGGCGTATTTGGCTGTCATAGGCAAGGCCTCTGAACAGGTAGGATCATGATTTCTACTCCTTCTAGGATGGTCATTGCTGTCTTCAGCAGATGCCACAGTTAATTGGAGCCATTTATTAAACCCACCTTTATTTCATGTACTTACATGATGGGATGTAGATCCTCCCTTGTCTTCTAATGACACAGGGTGTGCTGGTGGCATTTGGCTACCAGCATCAGGACCATTAACATCACATACTGAATGGTTATATAATATTGATTTCATACTATTTGCTGCCAGTAACCAACCTATTTGTTTTTCCACCTTATCAAATGTTGAGAATCAAAAATTGGTAGCCCATCTAATTATTCCATTACTTGGAGCGAACATGGATTGTCAGGTCCCATTCTTCAACTCACAGACAGCATTCATATGGGTCCTATCCATACCAAAATATGGAGAATGAGATTGCCATTTTTTAATCGTGTATTATCCCATGGCAATTATACTGACCACACTAACATATATACACTGTCTTTAAACAATAATATTGATTCAGTAATGATACGTACCACTCACTCTTATGTTTTCTTTTTTGGACTAAAATCTCCTAATATAACTCAAGTTAATACCTATTATAATATCTCTTGTGAGAGTCCTTCTTGGAATAGTTCTTGTATTATGTTACAAAATGTTACTAATCTTAATATCACTTCTATACTTTGTTAAAAAGAAGAGCACAAGCCTGGGTTCCTGTTAATTTAACAAGGACGTGGCAAGGAGAATCTTCCTTACAGCTCTTACAGTCTGCCCTAACAAAAATTAGCCACACATGCTTCCTAGCTATTCTTACTGCTTTCTTAGTTTCAGCTATCATTATCCTTGCTACTGCAACGGTGGCTGCCACATCTCTTACTGAGTCAATACATTCGGCAGCTGTAGTGGAATTAGTTCTGGTAAATGTTACACATGAAGTGCAAGAACAAACTGAAATTGATAGAGATGTATCGGCTAGACTACAAGTACTTGAAGTGGCCACAGAATGGGTCGGAGACCACCAACAGGCATTTATTACTCGTCAAGACCTGCAATGTGATTGGAAATATCGCACACAGTGTGTTACATCCTTACCATATAACAAATCCACTTGGAACACAGTAAAATCTAATCTTCAGGGGGCCTTCAAATCTCATTTAGAATCTGAAGTACTACAATTGGAAAAATCAACTACAAAATCAAATACAACAACTCCATTCAAATTTACAAATGAAAACTTTACAAAAGCTATAAGATAGCTTTGCTTGGTTAGACCACAATCAATGGTTTACAGGACTTAATATTAGAATTTGTGTCATGGCTGGAATTATCATACTCTTTTGTCTTCTGTTTCTAGCAATCTGCAAACAATTAATTTCTATGACTCGCCGCATGACTGCACACAAGCAGAAGCTGGACGCTTACGTGGCCTTCAATATCTACCATGAAGAACAATTTAATTATAATAAGAAAGGGGGAGATGTAGAGGATATTAGAAAAGCAATAAAGGGCTGGGTAAAGGGACTGTGAGAAAGGTGGAAATCTGGCAGTCCTGTAAACAGGACTTGGGATATGATTGTTATCACCCGGCTGCACACAGCAGGCTTTGGAATGTATGGAAATGACTGGTGTTGGGTCCCTGCCCTTTTCTTTATGGCCTTAAGGAAAAACAAGATAATTATAAGTTTAATTTATATCACTAAATAGACTTGTTTACAACAATATGCTTACTATATGACACCAAAGATTTTCTCTATATGTTCTTTACTGTAAACACATATGGCTTTCCCTATAATATTGTATTATATTGTAAATATAATATATGTATTATATTTCCCTATAATACATACAGAGATTTGGAGAGGTTCGGGAGCTCTTTGAAATGAAAAGAGTCTCCCCTCCTCCTTCAGCCTGAGATTGTGGTCTGGAGCATTCTTTGTTGCCCTGTGACACTGGTAGAGATGCTGGACAATCTCTACAAGTGCTATTAGTTTTCCTCTCAGGAATGCTTTTGCTGTATCCCACAGATTTTGATTACTTGTCTCTCCATTATCATTCAGTTCAAAGAATCTTTTGATTTCTATCTGGATCTCCTCCTTGACCCAGTAGTCATTCAGCAATAGATTGCTTACTTTCCACAAATTCGTGAGGTGGTGAGTGTTTCTTTGGAATTTATCTCTAATTTTATACCACTGTGGTCTGAGAAGGTACACAGTATAATTTCTTTTTAATTTTTTGAGATCTGATTTGTACCCTAGGATGTGATTGATTTTAGAGAATGTTCCATGAGCTGATGAGAAGAATGTATATTCAGCTTTGTTTGGGTGGAATGTTCTGCATATGTCTGTTAGACCCATTTGTTCTAGAGCTTTTTTTAAGTCCATTGTTTCTTTGCTTATTTTCTGCTTTGAGGATCTGTTCAGTTCAGTCAGTGGGGTATTGAAATCCCCAGTTACTATGACATTACTATTTATCATGTTATTTAGATCAAGCATGGTTTTCTTTAGGTATCTGGGCACTCCTGTGTTAGGTGCATAAATATTAAAAATTTGTTAAGACTTGTTGGATTTTTCCCTCTACCATTATATAGTGGCTGTATTTGTTTTTTCTTTACCCTAGCTTTCTTTTAGTTTACATTTGCCTGGAAGTTTGTTTTCCAACCCTTGACCTTGAGTCTGAAAGCATCTTTGTGGGTAAGATACGTTTCCTGGAACTGGCAGATACTTGGCTTGTGTTTTTTTTAATCCACTCAGCCAGTCTATGTCTCTTCAGTGGACAATTCAAGCCATTCACATTTATTGAGAGAATTTATATTTGGGGAAAATTTCTGTTCATACTCTTGGATAAATTCTTATTGTTTTGTTTTACCTCTCGAGCCATTGTGGAATCAAGGTTCTGGGCTTTAACTCCTAAGAGATTTTACTTTGGTGGGTTTCTATTGTGCTGTTCAGCATATAATGCAGGTCTGAGTACTTCATGCAGGGCAGGTCTAGTCTTTGTAAATTCCATCAGTGATTGTCTGGGAAAGCCTTTATTTCACCCTCATATATAAAGCTTAGTTTTGCCAGGTAAAGAATTCTAGGTTAGCCATTATTCTGTTTCAGAATATTGAGGATGGGTCCCCAGTTCCTTCTGGCTTGTAAGGTTTCAGTTGTGAAGTCTCCAGTTAGTCTGATAGGTTTTCCTTTGTAGGTTATCTGCTGTTTTCATCTTACTGCTCAAAGAATTGCCTCTTTTATGTGTATTTTGGCCAGCCTAATAACTATGTGATGTGGTGATTGCCTTTTCACATTGAGTCTCCCTAGAGTTCTGTGTGCTTCTTGTCTCTGGATATCTATATTTCTGGTTAGGCCAGGTAAGTTTTTCTCCATTATCCCAAGAAATAGATTTTCCAGCCCTTCTGTATTTTCTTCTTCTCTCTCTGGGATGCCTATAATCTTTATGTTTGGTTTCTTTACATAATCTCACATTTCTAGTATGCTTTATACATATCTCTTGTTTCTGTTTTCTTTTTCTTTATCTGATTTGTTTAGCACATAGGCATTATCTTCAAGCTCTGAGATTCTTTTATTTGCATGATCCTTCCTATTCTTAAGGCTTTTCACTGTGTTTTGTGGTTCCTTGAATATCTCTTTGATTTCCAGTATTTCTGTTTGGTTCTTTTGTAATATTTCAATTTTTTTAGAGAATTTTTCATTCATTTCCTGTATTGTTCTTGTGGCTTCTTTGTGCTGGGCTTCTACTTTTCTCTTCAATCCCATTGAATCCTTCAATTTTACAATCCATATTCAGAATTCTTCCTCTGTCATTTTAATCATTTCATTTAAGTTGGTATCCATTGTTCAGGATCTAATGATTTCTTTTGGGGGGTCATTTTTCTCTCTGATCTTTCGTGTTTCCTGCATTCTTTCGCTGATTCTTTCTCATCAGGCTACTTGGTCTAGAACTGGGGGTGCTAGGAGTGATTTATGGCCCTATCTCCAAGTCCCCAAGGGTCATTCCTTGACAGTGCTGGGGAGTGATACGCTGGTCCTGTATTGCCTTAGAGGTATTTTAGCAACTTGTGTTACCTCTGACCTTGCACTTGTGGGTATGACTCCACTGCCCTCTAATAGTTTTAGATGGAAGGCACTGTGTTAAGCCATGGTGTTACCTTCTCTGTTGTTGATTGTAGTATGCATGGAGGAGCCAGTTATCAAGGTAATCTGATGTCTCTGTGGTAGGCTCTGGTCCCCCAGATGGGGTATACAAATGCTCTGATCTTTGAGAGGGGCTCTGTCACTCTCGACAGGGTTGCTTGGACCCCGCTCCCCCTTAGGGTAGGGGTAAGGGCAAGATAGATTGCAGCTGCTGCCTGCAAGCCTGAATGTGTATGTGCTTCTATGGTTGTTTGATCTGCTGCTAGGGGGAGCCACCAATATGTTATTCAGGGCTCTTCCACCACACTTGGAAGGCTGCTCCTGATGGGAAGAGTCAGTTGGTGCAACTGCTGAGGTCTCTGGCCAGGTTTTTCCTTCCCTGTCCACAAACCAAACCCCCAATGCTGGTGGCTGGCTGGATCCAGACAGCAAGCCCTGGAGTTACGTTATTAGATGATCTAAGATGGTCCAGCAGTTTGAAGCAATAGGCTGCCAACTATTTACAGCACCAAAGTCCCACAGATTCATGCCAGTCGCACAGAAAAAAAGCGGCTTTTCTCACTTCTCCCGACCTCCAAGGGTGGAGCCTGCTGCAAACGGTGTGAAAGTCCCCGGGCTAGGGGAGGGGTGTTGCCCCAAAGTGCTGTGTGCCACAGTATCTCCAGACTGTGAACCCCACAGACGGTAGCCACCCACCTCTAAAGAACTAGCATTGGGAGGGAGCACTCAAGATTCACCTGCCAACACCGGCCTGGCTAGTCAAATCAATAGGTCACTGGCTATTTTTCAGTACCAAAGTCCTGAAGATTCACGCCAGCCACACAGAGAAAGTGGCTTTTCTCTCTTCTCCACACTTTCAAGGGTGGAGCCTGCGATGCCCAGCACCAAAGTCCCTAGGCTGGAGTAGAGGTGTGGCCCAAAACCACTCTGCACCACAGCATCCCCGGGCTGTGTACCCCCAAAATGGCAGCCACCTGCCCCTGAAGAGCTAGCAGTGGGGGTGACCACTCAGGAGTTTTCAGATGCCAGTCCAGGAGGCTGCATCAACATGTCTCCAGCTGTCCCCTCTGCATCATAGTCCCACAGTCTCACGTCTGTCTGGCAGAGGGGTCTTAATCTTTCTATCTCACCCTGAGCCAGCAGAATCATCAGCAGTTTCCATGGACAGAGCCCCTTTTTCAGCCTTTCCCTCCTGTGCTCTGGTCCCACTGACCACCATAGGCGAGGTGCCTGTCTCCAAACTCCCTTGCGTGGTTGTGGGAAGTAACCACTCAGACTAGTCTCTCCCTCAACCCAGTGTGGTCCCAGCACAGAGCACTGGGAAGTTCAAAATGCTTCCCACTATTGTCTCCTCTCCACAGAGACTGTCGTCCCATGCCACAACCTTGAACCAACTTCAAGAGCGTCCCTGTTTGAGTGGGTGCGGAGGTCTGTGGGGGAGCCGAGCATCCTCCTGTGGGTCAGATTGCACTGCACTGGCTAGCTGGGTGGGCATGGCCCTCCTGCACTCTATTCTCTATTGTATATCTCCAACTCTCCAGTCTTTGGGATCATATGTCCCTTTCCCTTTTTTTTCCCTATGCTGCGTGACTCATGCTGTTTCTCAGCAGTTTCACAATGCTATTCTTAGGGGGGAGTGATCCACTCATATGAAGCCTTTTGAGTTCCTCACCTCCTTCTCTGGGAGCAGTGAGCCAGGAGGTCACCACTAATCTGCCATCCTTTGCCCCTCAATCCAAACTCTTCAGTGAGCCAATTTTATACAGAAAGGTTTAAGTATATGAATCCCCAAAAAGAAAAGAAAGAAGGAGTATAAGACAGGAAACTGTGGCCACATGTGGTGGCTTATGCCTATAATCCCAGCACTTTGGAAGGCCAAGGTGGGAGGATCGCTTGAGGCTGGGAATTTGAAACCAGCCTGGGCAACATAGAAAGATCCCATCTCTGAAAAAAAATGGAGGGGGACTCTTTGAAATAGTGAATACTTCTACATAGAGATATAAGAATTTGAAATACATATAAAAATTCAAAGGAGAGAGAAGGGAGTGGTTACCTAGGCTCTCTGGACACACAAAATCCTAAAAGAACAATCTGAGATGGATGGGACACCCTATGATTAGAACCCAGCCTGAACAGGGGCTCTCAGCTATCCTGGGGGAGCCCAGTGCTCTTCCTCTGTCACCAGCCTTCCCAAAGTTCCCCCTCCATACCCTGTCAGTGCATAGGCCACAGGCATCCTTGAGTCCACCTTTGCCTGGGCTTTATCTGGCCACTCCCATGGGTGACTTTGGACCCCTAGAGAGAGAACTCTCCCCCACAACTCAGAGGACATATCCCCACCCCACACAGTCTCACACTCTGCTCTGTCATCCCCTTTCCCACCAGCAGAAATCTCACCACCTTCCATTTCCCCATTAGAGGAACCCATAGCCTCCCACAACCACATGCCTCTTACAGGGCCTTTCATTTTCCCTTCAGCTCTGATTCAACTGATTCTCTCCCTTTCTGGCCTCCAGTGGCAGTGTCCTGTTTCTAGCCTCTTTCCCCTTCCCTCTTCAAGCTGTAACAACAAAAAGGTTTCAGCCTGAGAACTAGGATAAACGCCACTTCTTAGAAGCATTCATCCCTAACTGTAAAATGACTGGATAAGAAGAACTTGATATTCTCTAACTCAATTTCAACTTTAAGATTCTTTTACTTGGCCTTTAGTCCTGTTTGCCTAGTCTTTTCTCCATCTTCTCTGCTTTCTTTTCCTCATTTATATTGCATTATCACTTGATCCTTAGATTTCCATGTGTAAATATATTAACTATAAAAGATAGTTTTATTGCAAGATAGAAAGCAAGGAAACAAACATACAAAGAAAACTACAAAATATCGACATACAGAGTAAGCTATATTTTAAAAATTACTTATACATGCATACATTGAACTCACAAGATAAGGAAATCTGCAAGAAGCTAATAAGAAATTAAAATCTAGAGAGGGAAACAAAAGCTGACACTTGAGCATCTGGGAACATTGTAACAGAGAGTTAGTTCCCAAGGGACATGACTACAGCTCCCACATGGGTCATGAGGTAGTCTTGAGACCACCTAATAAAGGTACAAATTGAAGCGGAAACTTTCCACCATACCTTTAATCAAATTGGTCTAAGAAAAAACCCATCCAATTGAACCGAAAGATAACAAGGAATCTTGGGGTCACCTTAGGCTCTGGCTAGAATTTTTTTAATTGCTCTTACAAAACTTTTTAATCACAGGTTTGCCCTCACATGAATTTGGAGTTAAAAAATATTCTACTTGTTTTGAAACACCCAATCCAAAAAAATTAGCAATAAAAACAGTACCAAGCTGGTAATGGCACTATGTCATTCAGTAGAAGCAAACATAAACTGATTGCTAGGGATCTAAACTCAACGTATAATTTTCTTTTTCTGATATAGACAGTCTTTTCTTCACATGGTTTCAATACTAACAAATCTCAATTATCATGGTTGAGTTAAACAACACAAATCCCCCAACAACATGGCACAAATTTCCATTGCCACAGTATCTTAACTGCTAGTAATTGCATGAAGTACAAATTACTACCAGCCCTTCAGTCCATGAATCACCATGGAAATACAAATGCACATCATAATCAGTGAGCAATTACATCACGTATTCCAAAGGTTGTCAGTGGCTGTTAACCTTTTCTGTGCAAAGACAGCATAGTGTGCAGTTGTGTTGTCTCCTTGTATCCCAGTAATAAATCCGTGTGACATCTTACCCGGATGGATAATAGGAAGTGGAAATTGGGCAACAAAGATCAAAGTGAAGGAAACAAAAGTGAAAATGTTAATAGTCAGATTTGAATTAAATATAATAGAAGTTCCAGAAGAAAGAGCTGACTGTGGGAATGTTGAGAATGCCATGGTTTCAGAGACTTCTCAGTATAAAGTTAGAGCAACTGAATGAAGACAAACTTACCAACCTAAACAGGAAAGTGGTTGTTGTGAAAAGGATGCAGGTGTCACATTGAAGTGATACCAAACAGAAAACTTCCCATTAGAAGAACTCTCAGAAATATTCCCCATGAACAAAAACTCAGAGTCTAAAATATTAGAAGTTGGTCCAAACCTAGGAAGGAGAATGAAAGTTTATTAAGGCATAAAATGATACTCTATATCTGTAAGTTATATGGTGGGAAGAAGACAAGTAATGTTTAAAACATTCTTGGTAAGTTTTTATGAGAAAAAATCTTAATTCTGGATGTTTCTAATGTTTTAAAATACAGTGTGCTAACTAAATATTAGTTTTACTATTTTTTCACTTCTCTATATATTTATGAACAACAGTAAGAGAGTTTTGAGTATTTGGACAAAAATTTCTGAAGGTTAGAGGGTGTTCATAATTTTCCCCAATATCTATTATTAAGAACTGTTTCAAGGTTTCAGGTTTCATGAGGAAGTATTTCTTTTTTTTTCATTTATTTCAGCTTATTATGGAGGTACAAAGGTTCAGGTTATATATATTGCCCATGTCCTGCCCATCCCCCTGAGTCAGAACATTCAAGCGTGTCCATTCCCCAGACAGTGTGCATTGCACTCATCATGTAGGTATACACCCATCCCCTCCCCCCACCCACCACCTCAGTCCGAAACCCAATGGGTGTCATTCCCAAATGTGCACTCAGGTGATGATCAGGGAAACCAATTTGCTGGTGAGTACATGTGGTGCTTATTTTTCCATTCTTGAGATACTTCACTTAATAGAATGGGTTCCAACTCTCTCCAGGAGAACAAAAGGGATTCTATATCACCGTTATTTCTTACAGCTGAGTAATACTCCATGGTATACATATACCACATTTTACTAATCCACTCATGAATTGATGGGCATTTGGGTTGTTTCCACATCTTTGCAGTTGTGAATTGTGCTGCTATAAACATTCGGATACAGGTGTCTTTTTTATAGAATGACTTTTGTTCTTTTGGGTAGATGCCCAATAATGGGATTGCTGGATCGAATGGTAG